>JALPQD010000760.1:0-647884 GCA_023101885.1 Typhlomys cinereus | reverse complement strand
ATAATGGGGATCATGCTTTGAGGAAAGGGGGTCAGAAGTAAGGACTAGCGCTATTAAAAATGTATATATATATTGAATTTATATCTAAGCTCAGTGCTCTTCCATCAAAGGAGAGAAAGGCAGTCTCAGAGGCTTGTAATCTTTATAACCTACCTCTGGTGGGGAGCGTGATTAGATGCAAGAATGCTGTGCTTTATTTATTCTGGGCATATTCAAGTGAACTGGAGGATTTAAATGAACTGGAGGAAATTCGATGCAGCAGCTAAAATGAATGACTAAGGAACTAGGAGATCTTAATCTGCGTAAAACTGAAAGAACAAAATATGCAGTTTAGCTCCTGTGCTAATGAAAGGAAAGAGATAACACTAAAAATAACTGAATGGTACAAGCTTTGAGGCAGCAGAAGAGTTCTGGCACAAATGGATCTATCCAGAAAAAAAATGAGCCTTAATTACACAAAAGAAAAACTGTTGAGTTTGAGGAAAAGTGTCCTGAGATGAAAGGGGCACTATTGAATGGGCAGCCATCTGAGAGGCGGTGTCTAGGATGCTAACTTGATGCTTGAAGCAACTGCAAATGAGCCACTGTGCCGGAACACCCATTATGGGATAAATACCCCTCTGGTCCCTGGGAGATAGGTACACATCAGATTAGTGAAGGAGAATTGCAGTGTAGGCACACCACTAGAACATAGGGTGGTCAGTCATTTGGTCACGATTCTGGTCCTGTCCCAGCAGCCTTCAGGACAGCCTTGTGCAACATACTTATCTTCTCCATGACTCGGTTTCCTTTCTGCTATGCCACACCAGTGGGATGTGACTGTGGCCTTGGATTGCTATTTAAAAGCTCTGATGAACAACACAGTCTGCTTCAAAATACAGACTTAAGTTATCAAGTTAAAGCTACCCCAGAGATTGTCAGTGAATTAAGGACTAGCTATCATAGAAGTAATGGGTTCCCAGCTTTGTATCTAATCAATTCAGCATTTAGAAGTATATTACAATAGATGTCTGTATTTCTACAAACACTGTCCTAAACACTAGATTTCCAAGATACATTTAAGATTTAAAGAGAGCATAGTATATTGTGACTTCTTAAATCTTGCGGTACATTTTCCCCTATGTTCAGTCACTCTTCCTTTTATTTTTTAATAATGTGATCTTTGATGCAGAAAAGAATGGAACATATAAGTTGCATATTTAAACATAATATAGCAAACAAATGTCAGAACCAAAACCTGAATCTTAGCCATAACTTGCACTTGAAATTGAGTTTCCTAGTACAAAGTCTTTGTTATGGCTAAGTAGTGCTCCCTTGTTTGTGTGTGTGTGTGTGTGTGTGTGTGTGTGTGTGTGTGTGTGTGTGTGTGTATACACCATATTTCTCTCTCTACTCATTTGTTGACAAATCCCTAAGCAGATTCCATGAAATAAAGGGCTATTGTGAATAGTCCCAAAAGAGATATAGATGTACAAGGATCTTGGTGGCATTTTGACTGAGAGTTCTTTAGTCATGTAATAAGGAAATAGACATCTGGATCATATAGGAGTTTATTTTTAACTTTTTGAGGAACCTACATCTGGCCTAACTTACATTTCCCCAAACAGTGTAGAAGGATTTATATTTCTTATGAAATCTCAAGGACATTTTTCAGAGGAATTGCAAATGTGACCTTAATATTCAAATGGAAGCATCAACAATCATGAATTGTCAAATAATACTGAGCAAAAAGAGCAATGCTGAATGATAAATAATATCTGATTTCAAAGTAGACTGCAGAGTTACAATAACAATAACAGCATGGTTTTGGTGATGGTAATTCTGAAAAACCAGAGGGGTTAGTGGAATAGGATGAAGGATCATTCCTTTAAAATCCAAACTTTCCCTCCCATTTTCATTAAGTAAGAGCTATTGTTATGCCTGTCAGTCTGTGGCAAAACTACCTAGAAGCACTGTGATATGTCTATTGGACTGTGCCTTCCTCCCTTCCCTCCTTCTTGCTGAATACCAATTTTTCACAAAATGATTATGTCATTGCATGAAAAAAAGTAAACCATGCTCATGATGTAGAGAGAGAGAGAGAGTATGGACTGTTTGTAATTATCTTTATCTAGTTCCATAACAATCTTTTCACCCATACAGTCTTAAAACATACCCAGAGAACTTGCGCTTAGTCCCATTATCAGGCTGTACATAGGAGAAGTGTTCCAGGTGCTTGTGGACCAGATGCCTATGATATTTTTCTGTTTTCTACTGCCATATAATATGGATATGTAGTGGTATTGAATAATAAGTTCTACCACCACTAACGGTTTTACTCTTGTACAACTGAGGTGTACATCGTTGAAGAGAGGAGCCTTTAAAGATCTTAGTGCCTCTGTGAATCCATTTATTTTTCTATCTGTACATTTAAATACATACATTTTCATTAGAATGGGGTAAGATTTATTTAGATCAGCCCTTTCTACTTTCATTCAAATATTTGCTATTCAAATACATTTGCTTTTTTTTCAACCTAGTTGTCTCCAATTAGGCACAAGAAATGGGTCTATTGCCCTTTGGGGGGAAATTAATCACCTAAGCTTGCATAAAGCTCATTTCTCATATCCTAGAGATGGTTTTAGGAGATTCAGAGGCTGCACCCGAAAGGACCAGTGGTTCCTCCCCCCTCTGTCTCATTGCAAATGGGAAGCGATATGAATTGTTCATCTGTTTGTCCCCCCCCCCCAACTGCCCTGGGGAGCCTTTTGCTCTGGAGTTTTGCTTGTGAAAGGATGCATCCTTTCTGTCTTCACTGATGTTCTTCATATGTAGCTGTGGAACCAGAAGTCATATGCACCTCTGAGCAGCAGAAATGACAGTAGCATTCTTGGATGTCTGCATCCACTGAAACTTACCATGGTGAACTCCCCTCTCCTTGCCTGCTGTCTTCCCCATCCTGACTCTCCCTGCCTTCAAAGAGTGTCACTGTTTCTTTCCCTCTTTCAACTGCTTTTTCCATCCTTTCTCCAATTTCCAACCCTTTTCCAGCACCTTTCCTACTTTCCCCCTTCCTCAAGCCTTTTCCCTTTCCCCTTTCCCCTCCTGTTAAATATGCTTAACAGAAAACAAATGTTGAAGAGATGCTAGGAAATAATACTCTTTTAAACGTTCTTTCGAACTTCTCATCAAACTGTTTGTTATAAATTCTGGAAAAGAGAAAAGATTCTTCTGATACCTATTTTAACCGAACAGTAGGAAATTTAGGGTCTTAAACTTGCTCATCTTCCCTCTTTTGTAGTACCCCAGCTGACCTCGGGAAACCATTGCCTTTTTATGTCCTATCAGTAGGGGGCGATGTAGAACCTTTGTCCTTCTATTTGGTCATTTCTGGCTCCCACTGTTTGGGGAAACACTCCTACAGCAATGTGGGCTTTGGGACCAGAGGGAGCATTCTTTACCTTTCTCTGCCTGAGGCTTGTGGATTTTCTCTATGTTGGGCATCTTCCCTATTGGAAGCTGAACTCTCATTTCAGTCCGGTGGGTGGGTTCCTGCCATTCTTATGGCAGTTGACTAGAATGCTCAGGATCCCCTCTTACACCAGTTCCTCAAGAGTATCATTCTCCATGTTATGTGGGGGTTCTTTTTCACCTTCTTCTGGTTAATTTTTCCCTCAGCCTTGGAATTGGGGGCCACTTTCTCAAGTAATTGTTTTTTTTTTACAGCTTTGAGTTCTCTAAGTCCATTTAAGAGCTACCAATTATCCAGTAAATAATTATGTAAAATTATTGGTAATTCATGGGGAAAGACATGAAGAGTAGTTTCACTTTCCCCCTTTTCAATTCTTTCCCCTTTCCTCTGTTCTCATCCACCCTTTCTACCTCCTTCAACCCGTCTCTCCATCTCTCCTTCCCACTCATTCCTCTCCTCTTCCCATCATGCATCCTTCAGCCCTTTCAACCATTACCAACTGCTTTCCCCCTTTACATCTCGTTTTCCTTTTATCTCTCTGCTTCCTAACCCTTTCCTTTTCCCCTCCTTTTCCTTCTCCTCAGGCCCATTCTTTTTCCCTTACCCACTGCAGGCTTTGCCATGGCTTCCTCCCCTGTGCATCCTTTCAATTCCATTACCCTTTAGCCCTCTTTATCCCTCTCCATATTTCCAAATTCCTTCTCCCTAAAGCAAAGTGCTCACCAAAGTTCCTTACCATTCTTTCTAGAAACAACCATGATTATTACATTTCTGACAACATGTCTACAACACTCTTTTCACCCTTATAATATTTATACAGATATTCAATGCTGCTTCTTATTTCTGTATCTTCAATGTTTTAACAGCTCCAAAAAATTATACTGTATGCCCTGTACATGTATAACACTGTCAGGTGGACATGTACTTTCAAATTTTGTATAATCTAAAAACTGCTGCAAGTTAAATATTCTTACTCTGTTAAGAAAGAACAGGTAATTATTTATAACATGGCACAGATTATGCCAGTTAGATACAGTTATCAATTTGACCATTGAAGATGTTGGATACATCTGTGAAGAATTTGTAGTTAAAGCTAGCCCAGAGCAAGCCTGTATGAGATTATCTTGATGTAGGAATACAAGGCCTGGAGTGAGTGGGACCAGTCTGTGAGCAAGTAGATAAAATAAAGCTGGTTCAGTATCTAGGAACACAGACACATATTGTCAAGCATGAGAGGCTGTCCTCTCAGCCTGTCCAGTAGGTAGAAGCTGGCAAGTTTCTTTTCCTGCTGATGCTGCCCTGAACTTTTCTACCATGCTGATGAACCATAACTGAAAATCATAAATTGGAATAAAATTTCTTCCTCTAATTTCTAGTATTCATATCAGCAACATAAAGTATGCTTACAAAATACATTATTATTACTTTTCTACACATGCTTTTACTTTTTGTTCCAGTGTTCAAACAGAGGCCTTAATGGATAGAACATTCATGATAATTAGAAATAACTCAGTATTTAATAGGCTGAATTTGTGATCACGACTTACAAAACATAATCACCTTTCCAAATGGAATTTCATTTAAACATTGTTTGAACTTATCCGTCAAGAAACTGGAAGATTAAATGAGATAAAGAAAAATCAAAACTCTTTTCCTTCTGACAACTAGGGTGGAGAGAAGTATAGAAATATAAGCTTCTCTATCTCTTCTAGAAGCAACAGGTTGAGCCTGTAAAGACTTTCCACTTTAGATGAGGGTGCACAAGCCAAATCGTTACATCTACCACTTAGGTCCATTTTCCTGATGTATTCTGTCTGCCTTGATATTACAGGTCTTTGAGGTTCAAATCTTAATGTGAAAAACAACTTTATGATGAAATAGAAGTTTGCACAGATAACAGTCATATTCCTATGTGTGTAATTACATAGCTTCTCCCTTGGCCAATTTGCCTCTATTATATTCAGTCAACTGGCATTTGATCTTCATTCATGTTCTTTTAAGTACTCATATGTTCCCTAGTATTGATGATAAGTCTCTTCTCTGGTAAATTAACATTAAAGCCATTGATGCTTTAACAAGTATGTACATACTATGGCAGTTAGGTACAAATGGCAACTCTACAATTGAAAAAATGGACCTTTGTGTGAATTAATTTTCCTAGGGGATACCCTATAACTGTCTACTCACCCCAGTTAGGAGTTTTATGACATATGAAAATGACCATTATTACACTAAGGTCCAACCTGAGGAGCCGACACGTTTATTGGTGTTGCTTAAAGGAGTAATTAGTTCAAGGACTACTGAGAAAGAGGGACAATTCAAAGGCAACATCACCACATATCCTCCCCACAAGCATAGATGAGACTCACAGAAGCTGCACCCCTAGGGCTCCTTGCTGTAGGGCTTGCTCTGAGAGTCTCCTCCAGGTTTTTGAGCTGCTCTAAGTATTCTCTCTGACTGCTGCACTTTCACTGACCCCCTCCTATCCCAGCTGACTAGCCTGCTCAGTTGTCTGTCAAAGACTGTAGCTCCACCAAGTTCTAACTGCTCAAGGCCCTCCTTCAATTTTCCCTGCTTGGCTGGCCTCTTCTAGACTTTTTGGCTGTTTAGCAGTCTCTTGGAGGCTTCTTCATTGATCTGGAGTTATTTCAGACTGCCTCTGCTGACTTGGCTGGTAGGAGAGTCTCCTCCCACAGCTATTGTTAACTCTTTTCCCACATCTTGGGAGAAGTCTCACCTCCTTGCTTGTTATTCTCAGGAACTTCCTGTTTACTTACTGAGACTGGGGCAAAGGTCAAGATGGCTGCCCAGAGAGAAAAGTGCCATACAAGAGCACATCTGTGAAGACATGTTAAGTTACAGCAAGCCCTGGGCAAGTTCATGGAATATTATGAGTGATGTGGAAAGGCCCAGCCCATGGCAGATGGAAGTATTCCCTGAGCAATTGGATATGATGGAGAGAGGTTCCAGGAACTTAACTCAGCTCATCAGGTTTAGCCACAAATGACTTTACCTGATGAGCCACTTCATTTGGCAGAATGACAAATAAGTAAATATGCTCTTCTATCAACATTCTATGTGAATATGGCATAGTCATTTCCCTCGATTCCTAATAATGATGTGAACTCTTCTTTCTTGTTGATGAACTATAGCCAGGAATCATGAGAATCAATAAGCCCTATCATCCCCTAGGTTGTTTGGCTATGTATTCATATTAGCAACATAAACAGTAAATGGAAGAAATACATGCTTACATACTTACACCATTGTTTGAATCTTTCAATGACTTTAGAAGTAAAAGTATATTCATTCTATTAACAGTTTCCTCCTCCTAAGGCTAATCAATAGACTCAGGAAATCAGAATACCTTAATTCTGCATTGTCCAATTTTTATTTGTATTGTCTCCACAGCATGTATATCAGTGTAAAGATACATTATCTCTAAAATTTAATAATGAAAAGAATGCTGTAATCTATAACAAACATGCATTGTCTCCATATCAGTTAGAGAACATGGCTTCTTTGACCACATGCCAAAATCCATATGTTTAGGATCATGTTTTTATTAGGACCTCATATACAATCTTAATACAACAAATTAAGGAGGATTTTTTAAATTGCATATTTTAGGGTGTGTGAGTGTATGTGTTTGTATGTACGTGTGCATGCTGTGGGAATGTGGGTCTTGTGTGTGAGAGTTTGGGCATGCTCGTGATAACAGGCATGTGGAGAGCAGAGAAACAGAAGTTGATTTTCTCCCTTCTACCATGCAGGTTCCAGGAACTTAACTCAGTTCATCAGGCTTAGCCACAAATGACTTTTCCTGATGAGCCACTTCACACCGCCCCATGAAGAATATCGTTAAAACTTACTGTTATATATCCCTCCCCCAAAAAACTGAAGATCGCGTCATTCATTTAACAACCCATATTAGTTACCTACTATGTGCATAGGTTTGGGTTAAGTGTAGAAGGCAAAAGCATGAAGAAACTATGTATTCAATGAGTGCACATTCTAGTTTAAGGTGTATTTCATAATATTTGATGTTCCATATGCAGTAGTAGATATGCATATTACTTAAGGAAATGAATGTCTTTGTTTCCTTATAGTATAACAGAAGGGAAATATTTAAATAAATCTCACACAAGGAAAGGATTGACGGGTGGATAATTGGGAGTATGGAAGTGTAGAGGTTGAATTCCAGTTGAGAGGGGCTGGCATGCACTAAGAGTAGAGAACTGCAATTTCATGGTGTTATGGAACAACAGTGGAGCAGTTATACATTCTCGAAATATCCAATGCTCAGGGTAAAATCCAAAACAGTCTAGAAAACAAAAGTTTTTAGAATTATGAAAATGTATGAAAGCATATCAATGTTCTTCAAGATCATTTCTGAAATGGTTTTTCTACATAAATAACAAAAGCTATTTTCAATTCAGGTGTTTAAAAACATTTTCTAGTTCTGAAAGTAGAATAAAAAATATAACAACAGATCATCATCTATTTCTCTAACACATTTTTTGACTTCCATGTACCTTCAAGTACATGATGAGTTTCTGATAGCCTTAGTTACCATGGTTAGTTGGTAACACACAGCACAGCATTAGCATTTGGAATAAGAGTACCTACAGAGTCATAAGAGGCATCGTGAGAGAGAACAAGCAGCTTGCTGCACAAAGTTTCTCTCTGCTATATCACTCTTCATATTCTTCATCACCTCAGAAAAAAATGCAGAGCTTCAGCATTATACAGGACTTGGGGAACGTGGCAAAAGGGGCGTTAGAAAAAAATGCCAGAGCTCGGTCACAGGCGAGAGGATTGTGAAACATGGTCTCATCAGTATGACATAGTCGTTATTACTCATGAACTCGCAGCAGCTGCCATTGCCTATAGAAAATCATACCCCTAGGCATTTAGTCATAAATAGGGAGGGGGTCATGGGCCACTGCCCCGCTGAGAAAAGCTTGTATCAATGAAGGGTGGCTGGGGAAGTCATTGTCTTCAGTAACATAGCCACCAGCGAGAAACTTATGCTTCAGTGGACAGCTCCATATTCATGTCTCCGCAAGGTGGCCCCAGTTAAACCCAGTGGATCACCAAACACAAAAGCAAACAGCATGAAATAGACTCACAAGTTGGATGGTGACTGGGTGGGTGGAAGGGAGTTCAGTGAGACTGGGTGGGGGAATCAGAGTGGGTGGAAGAATGAGCGTGACCAGAATGTGTTCTATACAGGCAGGAAATCATGAAAGAATAAATTAATTTAAAACAATGCCGAGCTGAAGGGGAGGTTTGTAGCACTCATCCTCACTACACTGCACACCAGCCACACACGCAGGCAATCAATATGGTTTGGACACAGCTGATATAATTTGGTGGAGCGATAATTGAATTTTTCCCCTTCTTAATATCATTACACCTACAGAACATCTCCAATTAAGTGTCCCCCCATCAGTCTCGAAATTAAATATCCCAAATGGAACTCATTATCTACTCCCACATAAAGCCGCTCCTGTGACTGTTCCCCCTCTTCTATTCTAGGCATCAGTGCTTTCAGGCTCCTAAATGTGAAATCCCTGGAGTCACTACTGCTTTTCATTCCTTTCTTCAGCTCAAAATCCGAACACTGAATGCTGTTGACTTTCCTTGGAAATTACTTCTATGCATAGCCTCTTTTGTGTGACTGAGAAATGTTTCAAAATGTATTTAAACAAACCACAGGGAGATGCTCCTACCCTATGTAAGTTAAGGCTATAAAACGATCAGTGTCTCCTTTCATGGAATTTTTTTCAAAGTCTATTAAATTCTATTGAAACATCTACTTTGCAAAGCACTCACAATCAATGATTTCGAAGACTTGTTTGGAAGAAAGATGCTGTTGCAGTTACTCTTTCTTCTACTGTAAGACAGGACTCAGACTCAAGCAACTTAAGGCAGAAGAGGAAGATTTATTTGGCTCAAAGTTCCTGGGGGAGACATAGTCCTTTATGGCAGAAAAGCCATGATGTTGTCAGAAGCTGGAAGAGGCTGAGGTCACTGCAGACATCATGATGGAGGCTGAAAAAGCAAGCAGTCAACTGAAAAACAGACTTCTGGTGGAAGCAGGGCAACGCTAACCATATAGAAGGTCCACCCTCTGTGACATGACACCTCCAGCAAGACTTTATCTCCTAAAGGTCCCACAATCTTTCCAAATGCTAACAGCAGTTAAGAATGCAAACACATGAGCCTGTGGGGGAACAGCTCACATTAAAACCATGACAAATGATTACAAGTATTAGATATTTAAGATCACCTAAAGAAATGGATAGAGAAAATGAAGGCATATATTGATTGTCCAATTACTTCTAGAGATACACTTTTGTAGTTTCTATTTGCTAGATTCCATTGTTAAGGAGATTTTTTTAGAACATGCAGGCATATATATATGTACATGCATAAAAAACTGCATTATTGAATTGACAAGGGCATACTTAGAGACACCAAGAGGGGAGGAATGAGAACAACAGCTTTATTACTCTTAAGCAAATAAACGTGGGATATAGCTGTAGTGACTATGTAAATACTTACAAAGTCCATTATCTCGAAACTGTGTAACTGGAAATGGTGATGGTTTGTTCTGAAGAAAGCATTTAAATGACACAGAACATGATTTTTAGAACAAATAAGAAAATGACATCCAAACTGTGGAGAAAAAGATGGAAGAAAATGACATCATGAAAATTCACTAATATTCTATGTAAAATTTTATCCCATGCAATGATTCACTCTTGAATTCATTTCAATGTTATAAAAAGTATTCTAGACTATTCCTTATGAAGCCCTAAAATGTTGGATATCTCTATTGGCCTTATACCTTAAATGGGGGATGCGAGTGGCATATTTTCTCTTGCAGAAAAGGAAGCAACTTAATACATAAGTTGGCTTTTCATTTTAATACCTATGATATATTTTAGAATGGATCCTAGAAATATATGTATCTTGTTTCTAAACCAAATAATCCCATCTCTGCACTATGCTGCCTTGAATATCAGATTTACTGTCCTAATTAGGAAGATAAAGGTTCTAGAAGGACATAAGAGCAAATGTTCAAGAAGATTAATGTGGAATTTAAGGATTGAAGGGATGTAGTGATTAAGCCCTAGTTCTGCTTTAGGGAATTTATAACCCAATTAAGAAATCAACCTAAATACCTGAATACCCAAAATTGTCTTCATCGAGCTGATAGATTTTTTTCTCTAGAATTTGTGGATAAGTTAAAGACTTGTTACCATTTAGCAAACAAGTAGTATTTCTTTCATAATTTTCTTTCTATATGCAATAACCAAGTATTTCCTGAATACCTACCATGTCCTTGTAAAGAAACAAGTGCCCTTTCAATATGGAACATGTTCAAATTAGGTCAGGATGATTTAAAACAGAGGTATTTGAAAAAGGTTAAATCAGGTGGAGATTTTTCCCACAGATACAGGTTGTTCAATTAGGACTAGAGACCCACAAAATCTACTGATATTTATTATGATATAATTAAGTCAAGAAATTCATTTCATAAATTTTAATGTCACAAAGAAATTATGTGCCAGGTATTAAGCCAAAATCATTGCACATGGTATTGTATGTGGATGTTTACATGCTAATTAATATATATCATTAAATAAATGTGAGAAAATGTATTCCCAAAATAATACAAATAACTTTTAATGCAACCACACTAGTTCCCACAAGTTATATTCTGAGAATGTTATAGTTAGGTTGTGTATAATGTGTCAAAATTTAGTGATTTAATTCATTTTTCTAAAAGTGTTAGTGGAGATTTTGAAAAGCTTAGCTATTTAGAAAAATTTAGACTAAGACACTGTAATTTGTGTTTCAAAAAGTTGCAGATATCAGCAACCCAATGGCCTTATAGTCAAACCCTTACTTTTTCTTCACACCCCTGATTTATTTCTCAAGTTGTCTCTTTTTAAATATCTTGGTTGTGTTTCCTAATCTCATCTTCATATTTCCATTTTACAAACATATTTTGATGATGGAATAGGTTTGCATAGGTTAGAAAAAGAGAGGCAGAGGTCCATGATAATAGGAACCTTTAGTAGAACAGAGAGCTGTGGGAATCCTTGTTTGGCCAAAAGAGCATTCAGATGGAAATGATAGTTTAAAATAGAAAAAGTCAACCATCAAGGTCACAGGCAGTAATAAGAGGGCATCTCTCTGCAGACAATCCATAAGACAAAGGGAGATCTCACCTTTAGAACTAAATATTCCAGCTTTAGAGCTAGACATTCCAGTGTGGCCCTAATTTTTGTGTAACATGGCACAGTTATGTGCTCTGAGGTAGATACTGATCTGGCTAGTGGGGGAAAAGGGCTTCCAGGAAGCTCAGAAGATTAAAGCCTGGTTTGTGTGAGACACACCTAGGAAGGCTTTGATCTAGCAACACTCATGATAAAGAGTTTTCTTTAAAGTATATGAGTACTTTGCCATTAATAACCATTTTTCATTATTTAATTGTGTGCAGTGATGACTGTAGATTATCTTCTCTATCACAGTTAACCTCCATCTCTATATACATTTCATTGACAAAATGTATGTATCCATTGGTCAAGGTTCAGGACATAACTAGTGTCTGAAAATTTATTTTCCAAAAATGGAAGTCAGTGTTTTTTGTTTGTTTTCAACATATGGCCAAATCGATTCAGTCATATGGGAACTAAACTTGTAATATGTGATGTGGTTTGAACACGTTTCTACCCATTGAGTGACCCCAGGACAAACTAATAAAATAATAATATTCTAATTTCTATTTATGAACATGAGACTCAAATCATAATCATAGACTTATAGGAACAGTTTGAGCCCAGATATATAAGAGATAGTTTTTTTGTTTTCCAGCATTAATACAGTCTTCTGTAGATACTACTTTCATCATTTCTGCATTTTTCTTTTTGGCATTTCCTCCATCTCATGCCAGAAAACTCCATTGTTGCTATTCACTTAAGATTAGTCAGATATTGGGGCTGGAGAGGTGGCTCAGGGGTTAAGCCTCTGCCTTGAAGGCGGAAGGTCCTGAATTTGGATCCTAGACCTCACATATAGACGCCAGGCGGAAGTAGGGGAGGCCTGCATTTCTGGTCCTGGTAGGGCGGAGCCTGTGAATCCCGGGGCAGAATAAACAAGGAGGAGGTGGAGGCGTCCATGGTGGTTCCTGAATTCGTCCATGGTTCTATACACACACATACACATGCACGCGCACACACACAATTGAATAAATAATAATAATAATAAAAAGATTAGTCAGATGCTTTGATTGTTTAAACATGGTAGTTTTCAATTTCAATGTGTCTATAAATAATTAATTAAAACTTCATTTTCTATAACTAAAACCAGATCTTTTGTTTAATGTGATTTGAAGGTCTTCTCAATTAAAATTTAAATTTTTATTTGCATATGAGATATAGCCTTATTAAATTTTAATGAAGCAAAGGAAGCCAAGAATCCCTGTAAAACCCTTAAAAAATCCTTAAAAATATATATCAAGTTCATATGAGGACTAGTTACATCTTCAGATAACCATGTGGGGGAAAAATCTCATTTTTTAACATTTCTATGAAACTCATCCATGAAGAACCAAAGATAATTATTTTTAGCATCAAGAGAAAATCATAGTTTATCTTCCTTTTTAAAAAAAAAAGTATTTTTCTTAGGAGAGAAAGAGAAAGAGAGAGACGCGACAGAGAGACAGAGACAGAGACAGACAGAGAACCTAGGCACTTTCAAGCATACCATTTCACATGAATGAAGTTCAGAGACCAACTTTCAGAAGTCAGTTCTTTTCCTTCACTATGTGGACTTCTAGGAATCAAACTCAGGTTGCCAGGTATGCAAATGAGTGCCTTACTCACTGAACCATGTCACTAGGTCCTATTTTCTTTACTTTCGTAACTTCATGCTTGCTACAGAATTTGATCATTACATATTATATTTTGATGACAATAGTGATTTATTATCACTAATAGAAGTGTCTTATAAGTGAGGAAATTTATTGTTTGGCTATTACAGTAAAGATTTCCTCAAAATGGTGGCTCAGGGGCTAAAGCCTCCGCCTTGCAGGCGGAAGGTCCTGAGATCGGATCCCAGATCCCACGTATAGACGCCAGGCGGAAGCGGGGGCGGCCTGCGTTTCTGGTCCTGGTAGGGCGGAGCCTGTGAATCCCCGGGCAGAAGGAGGTGGAGGCGTCCATGGTGGTTCGCGAATTCGTCCGTGGTTCTACACATACACATACACAGACACACACACACAGACACACGCGCGCGCGCACATACACACGCACATGCACACAGTTGAATAAATAAAATAAAAAAAAAAAAGATTTCCTCAAAATGGTGAAACTGAGTATGAACATTGTAGCAACTCTTGTCTAGAAATAAGCAACATAAAATTCTTTATCTTCATGTGGATTTTCTTATAAATGTCTTGAAAAAGGCAAAAGAACTCATCTTTTTTTGCAAATGATATATCAGTAATCCTGTTTTAATATGCAATTATTTAGTTATGAGGAGTTCTTATTTGAAATAATCAGTAAGTTAATAACTTGTGTGTGCACATGGTACCAGGAATGAAACTTAGGTGGTGCCTTCCACTTAGCTGTACTCCTAGTCTTAGTACCATTAGTGAGACTCAACAATACATTGTCAGATTTAGATGACAGGAAAAAAATACAGAGCAAGTTGGAAATTTTTCCTTCCTTCCTTCCTTCCTTCCTTGCTTCCTTGCTTCCTTCCTTCCTTTCTTCCTTCCTTCCTTTCTTCCTTCCTTCCTTTCTTCTTTCCTTCCTTTCTTCCTTCCTTCCATTATTTCTTTCTTCCTTTCCTTCTCCTCTTTCTTGTAGGGGTTCAATCTAGAATGCTAGACAAGTGTGGTGACATGGAGCTATATCCTAACCTTAGAGATGCTCTTAATCCTTTGCTTTCCTTTTGCAACAGATGATGCTTGATACACAACCAGTCAAAGTGCTGAGAATAAGTGGCAGTGAACTTCTCAGTCCTAAGCAAAAAATCCAAGTCGCACATCCAACCCTACGCCAAAGCTCAGGGAACATCACAGAAAAGGAGAGTCATATGCCCTGACAATGTGTGCACCAGATCCATTTATAATCACGATGTAGAATTTCTCTTTTATTGTGAGAATGTATGAGCCTGAAGTTAGGGAAGGGTATAGACAGACAGTATCTTCCAGACATAACAAGGCTGCTGCATCCATGAACTCACTGCAGTTACGTGAACTTCCATGAATTTTGCATAAGATTTGGCCAAGCAATGTTGTCTTATGAAAGGGCCAAGATCACAAGAGGTACCATACCTCCCTTTGAGACTATTAAAAGTTAATGCTGGACATAGTGGGAAGCTACATTCCCATGGGATACCTATTGCTATATCATCCTTGTTCCAACAAGTGGCAAGAAATGTGCTATTAATTGAAACTCAAGTGATATTTAATAGGCTACACACACAAAAGGACATGAAAGATTTTTAGTGGGAAAATGAAGGGGATTGGGATTGGGAGATGAGGGATGAAAATGTCAAAAATTCATTGTAATCACATATAAAACACTAATATGTGTTAAAAAATGAGAAGAAAATATTTCCTCCTAGGGTTTTCTCCTCCAAGTTAGATAGGCCTAAATAATATCTCTAGACTATTCTAAATCAATACCTAAAGCACACATTTATAAAATTTTTTGCAAGTCATAAGCAAACATCAGACTATATTTTCCTTTATTGTCATTATTGTTTTGTTACTTAGAAAAATAGATTATTCAAAATTGTAAGGATTTTCACACTCTGGTTATTGAAAGAAATGAAATAAGTAGAAAATAGGTGATGAAAAACTCACAGCAGGGGTTTAGAACTAACCTTTTAGAAGGACCTTCAAATTTCAACTCCTTTGAGGAATCATTTAGCTTTCATCATTCTCTTGCTTTACTTTCCATTATGCTCCATTGATGAGTCCACCAGATCATTTATTATCATGTAGAATTTCTCCTTTACTATAAATTTGGTGGCAGAGATACCTATCTAACCTTGCTGGATCCGTAGGCCTTCCATATATCATGCATTGGGAATCAGACATAAACAGATATTTATATACACTGAATGTGGAATGGATGGAAAGACACATGTAAACATAAGTAAATGGTTTAAAATTATTTGCATTTCTCTTTTACACACACACACACACACACATATTTACAAATCAATCTCTGAAGAGTATTGGAGTTCTGGTTATGTAGATTGTTGCATATGTTACAAATTTAAGTAGGTAAGCAAACGTTGGCTATCATTAAGGATGGTTTCTCCTAGTGTATCATCTTAACCTCCCTCACCTACTAAAAGGAATAGATTTCAGCATTCTTTTTTTGCTTCATTTGTACTGGTTTGCTTTTTGTACTTTCAGGGAGGTATTTGGGAAGAATATTTTGCTTTGCTTTGCTTTGCTTTGTTTTATTTCGTTTTGTTTTTAAGAGAGGGTCTCATTCAGCAGTTCAAGATGGCATGAAAATCTCAGCAGTCTGCCTGCCTCATAGTTTCCAGTTTTAGAAATACAGTTCTAAGCCAACATTCTAGGCTGTTATTTTACCTTTTAACATCAGATCTTAAGTAGACTAGGTTGACCTCAATCATGTAGTTATGGAAGACCTTAAACTCTTGACTATGTAGTTGTGGATGATCTTAAACCCTTAACTTCCTGCCTCCATTTCCCAAGTGCTAAGATTGCAGGTGTGTGCCACCATGTCCAAGAGATTAAAGCATTTTCTTTTATGTCTTTTCAGATAAATGTGGTGTGTGTGGTTGTGTGTGTGTGTGTGTGTGTGTGTGTGTGTGTGTGTGTGTGTGTGTTGTGAGGATTGGCACATATACACACAATAACAGAGCAATTCTCACATATCAGCAATTTATGAGACAACCCATTTTCTTCTACTATGGACAGCACAGTGTGTTTTCCTTCATTATCTTTGCCCATCTTGCTCGTGGATAAAAATATGTCTTATAGTTTTAGTTTGACTTCCTCTCTATGAGAGACAGGGAGCAATTATTTACAGTATTTAAGGGCCCTTTCATTATTTTCGCCTGAACTCCATTCATTTCTCTTGCATTTAAGAAATGTCTTCAGAATGTCTACTGCCCATTTATAGATAAGAAGCACTCTATTTTTAAGACACAAGCATTGTTATCTGACATATTAAAACCTGCTAATTTTTTTCAAGATAACATTATTGCTAATGATATGATTATCTACAAAGATAAGCCCATACTATCAAAGAGGATGGATGCCAGCAATCTTTACTATACTGAGAGAACACCCTTCAGGCTATGAAGGCAAACTGATAAAAAGATTCCAAGAATTTTGAGAGAGAATTCTCATTCTTCTCAGAAACATAACTCAAGCTGTTTCTTGGACCTCCCTTGACCTTATTTTACACAGTTGAATCCTTTTCATCTTTAACTTTCAGGTTAATTTTATTTCCTCACAGTTACATATTTTTCTTATAGAATATACACTGGTTCCCGAAACCTCCTGTACACACTGTGCTTTATGGATTGTCTGAGCCTCATGTTTATTTCTTCCATAATATTTATCATATTATGTAGTTGCTATTTTTTTCATTTACTTCCTATTCCCTACAATAAATTGGAAGTTACAGGAGAGCAATTTTCATGTTTATCTTGTCTACTATTTTACTTCCATAATGTGGCATAAAATATAAATATTTGACAATATGAATACACAAAATGACTCCTCTGAGTTCTGGTTTGTTTGTCAAAAAATAAGTTGTTGCTTTAAGACTATGACACATATATATTTCCAGTAAACTGAATTTAAGTTCATTTAGTCTCAATAAAAATGATAAAAAAGGAGTGATTCTGAAGGAGGAGAGAGGGAAAAGGAGAGAGGGATGCAAGGGAGACAGGACTGCTGAAGGAATGGAAGATAGAAGGAGAAAAAAGAGAGGGAGGGAGGTACAAGAGAATTAAACCTTTAGATTAGAAACATTAATGTGCACTGTTGTAATTTGTCAGCATTCTGCCAATAAATTCATAATCAAGAAATTTAGGGGGGCCCACCCGCCTACCTGTCCGTCCAGGACAGGACTTGCTTGCAGTCCTCCATCCCAGTCCAGCAAGCACACAGCGCCCCCCAGTACAGTGAGGACTCACTGTGCCCCAGTCCAGGGAGGACACGATGCTCATCAGAATTCAACAGAGTCCAAAAAAGACCCAAGCAAAGCTCTAAGGGACAAAGGCCACACATCTGAAATCCTTTAAATTCATCCTATAACATGGGAGAGATTCTCCACATCCAGCCCGAAGATAAGTAAACCCCCCTTTTTACCATCCTGTTCCTTTCAATTATTAGTTACTGTAGAGGAACTTTTCCATATAGCCACCCCCCAAACATACAACTTCAGGGACTGTACCACTCATCCTCACATATCACCAAAGTACTAAATTATAAAAGTGCACTACCATACTAATATTCACCCCCTGTCTATCCTCTGTACTAACTGTTTAATAGCCTCATCTAGGAAATAACAAAATAACGAGCGTAACCAACAACAAGGCAAACACTAGTAATAACCACCCGAGACTAGCGATACCAACTAAACATGCAGAAATTGAAAGAAGGTCTTAAGAGAAAAAACAACAATGCCCAAGTCAAAGTGCAAATCTATGAGAAACAAAACCCAAGAAAACAAATCTCCCACTGAAAGAATTAACCCCATAATGATAAGACTACAACCAGAACAAATCCACAGAAAATTGCCAAAAAAGCCTGACCCAAGATAACAACTTTCAAAGTATGATCATTACCATGAGCAATATGATGAAAGAGGAAATCCAGGAGGAGTTAAATAACTGCATCAACCACTTTGAAGAGGAACACAACAGACACTTGGAGAAGTTGAGAAAAACAGTTCAAGAAACAAAATTAGGCATAGAGCAGTTAAAACAGACTCAAGCAGAGTTTAAAACTGAGCTAAAAGACAAGTTATACTCAACCTAGAACTCAACAGTGAGTCTTATCAGCAGAACAAACTAAGCAGAAAATAAAATTTCAGACCTTGAACTCAAAGTGGGAGTATTAACCAGCTCAATGGAAGAGGTTGTTAAAGCAAAAAAGATACTTGAGAGAAATATTCAAGAATTATGGGACACCTTGAAGAAGGCTAACATGCGTATTCATGGAACGCCAGAGCAAGAATCCCAAAATACCACACCTGAAGAAATTTTTCAAATTATCATAAATGAAAACTTCACTCATCTTTAGAATGAGAGGTCCATCCATATACAAGAAGCATTCATCACCCCAAACAGATATGACCAAAATAGAAACTCGCCATGGCAAATAATAGTCAAAACATTCCACTTCAAGTATTAAATGAGCAAAAAATGTCAACCCAGGCTGATATACCCGGCAAAACTATCTGTCATTATTGAAGGAGAAAGAAAAGTTTTCCAGCACAAAGACAACGCTTACATGTCTAACAAACCAGGCCTTCAAAATATGCTAGAAATGATATTCAAGCTTGAAGAAAAAAACAAGCATACCAGGAGGACAGAAGGGAAGTATAATACCACCAAAACCTAAAAGCCAAACAACATACTTACAAGAGACACTAAACATAAAAAATGTCTAGAATTAAAAATAATTTCTCCATTATAACATTAAATGTCAATGGAATTAATTCACCGATCAAGAGACACAGATTACAAACTTGGATTAAAAACCACAACCCATCAATCTGCTGCCTTCAGGAAACTCATATCACCACAAAAGATAGGCACATCTTAAAAATAAAAGGCTGGTCAAAATTCTGCATGGTAATGGAACCAGGAAACAGACACGAGTAGCCATTATGGTGTCGGAAAAAGTAGACTTCAAACCAAAAAAAAAATCATAAGAGACACAGATGGATACTACATTTTAGTCACAGGTACAATTCACCAGGAAGACTTTACAATACTGAACATATATGCACCCAATATGGGCCCCTCCACATCCATTAAGCAAACCTTGCAGCATCTAAAGCGAGAAATCAACCCCTAAATGATAATTCATGGGGATTTCAACACCACCCTCTCACCATGGGATAAATCAACAGGTCAAAAGCTTAACAGAGACACTTTAGAACTTAATCAAACCCTTACTGAAATGGACTTTACAGATCTGTATCGAACTTTTCATCCACACACCAAAGAATACACATTTTTCTCAGCAGCACACGGAACTTTCTCAAAAATAGATCACATATTGGGCCACAAAATGAATCTCCACATATACAGAAAAGTTGAAATTCTAGATGTACCCTATCAGACCACCATGGTCTAAAGCTTGACATCCACAACACAACAAACAACAGAAAATACACTAACTCCTGGAAACTGAACACTATGATACCAAATGAGAATTGGATTCAGGAAGAAATTAAAAAGGAAATTCAAGATTTCCTGAAGTGAACGATATTGAAAATACAACTTATCAAAATCTCTGGGACACAATGAAAGCTGTCCTAAGAGGTTAAGTTCATAGCTCTTAATGCCTACATAAAAAATGGAAACATCACAAATAAAAAACAATGTGGCTTCAAGCTTTAGAGACACTAGAGCAATCTGATCCCAAAAGCAGTAGAAGAGAGGAGATTTGCAAAATAAGGGGAGAAATATCTGAAATTGAGATTAGGAAAATGATACAGAGAATCAACCAGTTAAAAAGCTGGTTCTTTGAAAAAATCAAGAAGACTGATACACCCCTAGCTAAATTAACCCAAATTAACAAAATTAGAAATGAAAATGGAGTTATCACTGCTGATACCCAAGAAATTCAGAGTATTATAATGTCTTATTTCAAAAACTTATACTCTGTGAAATTTGACAACACAAAAGGAATGGATGAATTCCTAAGTAAACACAACTTACCTAAATAGAATCAGAACATTGTGAATTATTTAAATAGTCCTATAACATGAGGAAATCAATGAAGTAATCTCAACTCTTACTACCAAAAAATGTCCTAGACTAGATGGGTCCAGCACAGAGTTCTACCAGAAATTTAAAGAGCTAATAACACCAATATTCCTTAAACTGTTCCATCAAATAGCAAAGGAAGGAACACTACCAGATTCTTTCTATGAAGCTAATATGTTCTTAATTCCAAAACCTAATAAAGATACACTTAAAAAAGAAAACTATAGGCCAATCTCTTTGGTGAACACTGATGCAAAGATTCTCAACAAAATCTTAGCAAATCAGATTCAAAAACATATCAAAAAGATCATTCATGGGGGTCAATAAACATATCCAGGAATTGGAGAGAGGGGCAAACTTCTTTATCAGCCAGGCTTTGAGTGGTCAAAGTATATGGAAAGTATGCAAAAGTAGGAAACCAGCTTCCTGCATGCTGTCTACCTGCCCAGGTAATGGTCCCGCCCACCATGATCCTAATCTTCCTACATCAGATAGTATCCCACAGACTTGCTCAGAGTTTGTCTCAGCTATCAGTTCACAGATGTATCAAGAGGTCTGTCTGCAAGTTATCAAGTTGGGCATCTATATCTAACAAATGTCTGCATTTATTCAGTATTTACCAGAAGAGGTCTTTACAAATAAACACACTACAGAGTACAACATCATTGGATTCTTGAGAATAATGCAGTTGTAGTGATTCAAGTCATCAATATTTGAGGGGTAAATACAGAGTTGGGAGATATAAAAATGTTTTTGAAACCCATTTTTTTCTAAGTGCATTTAGGGCCATGAAGTACTTTACTTAATACTTTGACTTTATATCCTATAAGCCAATTGATAACCAGCACTCTTTGTAAGGAAATGAACTAGGATTTCCTTAATAGAGACATTTGACTATTTTGAGTCATGAATTGAGGCCTTCGAGTTAAGGGTTTGACTTCCCTAAGCCCTTTGAGAAAAAGAAGGGTTTAATGAGGTTTGGTATTTCCAAATGCATAGAATAATAATACTGTTTCAGGAAGTCTTCATGTTGTTAAATGAATGCAGAACCCAAAGAACTCAAGGGACGTAGGATTTATTTCCTTTTTCTATTCTGGATATAGTTCATACACCAGCTTGGTAGGAGATCTCATACCAACATTAGGAGTTCAGGAAACTGACCACACCATATCCACAAGAATTGTGAAGAGAGTGGCAAATCTCATTATATGCCAGACTGTGAGTTTGCCAAAATATCCCAAAGTATGCCAATGTAGTAAACCAGCTCTCTCTGTCTTATCTGCCTGCTTAGGAAAGGTCTTACCTACTATTGGCTGGGTCTTCTTCATCAATTAGGCAGTACCCACCAAGATTTCTAGGGATTGCCTTCACTAACACTTTCTCAAAGATATGCTCAGAGCTCAGCCTTCAATTGTCAAGTTGATATCTTTATGTAAGTGTCATAACATACATGTAGAATATAATTTATTAATGATTATTAATTTGTAAATAATTTAATATCGATTTTGGGGTGATGAACAAAACAGGAAAAAAGCTGAATTATATTATAAAACCTCAAAATTAGTGATTGGAATGCAGATAAACTATAAAGCAATAATTGTGTTCACCACTGCCAATATTCAGTTGGACAGTATACTTTCCAGAAAGTAAAATCTGTACCACGTGCCAGACAGCCAGTCCCATTACACTAATGATGCTTTTTGTCAAATGAGACTGTTTGCTATGGATTTCTTAATTTTCTCTAGTCTCTCATAGGTTTTCAATCCATTCTACTACCCCCTTGTTACAAGTTTAATGATCTAGCCTTGGGCTGGAGATATGGTTTAAATATTGTATCTTTGCCTGACAAGTAGAAGGTCTTAAGTTCAGATGAGATCCTACATTAAAAGTGCCAAGCAGACAGGGTAGCAGCCTGTACTTCTGGCTCTGGCAGGCAGAACCTGGGGAAACTCAGAGTCAAGCAAGGAGGTAGAACAATTCAGTTGATCCCTGAAGTCACCCTTAGGCCTCTGCAGGCACACAAAATACTCTTTTCTATACACACATGCACACATGCACACACACGCACACACATACTATATATAGTATGTGTGTGCGTGTGTGTGTGTGTATATATATATATATATATATATATATATATATATATATGACTTTAGTTTATCCTACAAGATTATCTTTTGCCTTCTTCCTGATTCTTCTGTTTCCTTCCCTGCTCTCCTTTACAGTCCCATTTATTCTTGGCCACATTCTAAGACTAGTAAAATTATTCTCCACTTTTCAGTAACTCACCCTGTTTGTGATCATAATTTAGGACCCAAACAAAATTGTATATTCTATCTGATACATTTCATTAAATGTCTAAGGTGGAATCCCCTTGACCTTACATGCCCATGTAGCACTTTACACTAACCTGTGCTTTCAACAGTGTTGGATTGCTGAGGTTAACAAAATAGCTCAGCAAGGAAAGTGCCTGCTTGCAGTCTGAGTTCCATCCCAGAAGCTCACAAAGTCAAAGGCCACATCTAAATTCTGAAAGTTTTCCTCTAACCTGCCTCTGCAGGTTATAACTGGCACATGCCTAGTCTCTCTCTCTCCCTGTCTCTCTCTCTGTCTTTCTCTCTGTCTCTCTCTCTCTGTCTCTCTCTCTCTCTGTCTCTCTCTCCCCCACTCTTCCCATTTCTGAAATAAATAAATCAAATGTTTTTGAGAGATAGCATCAAGTTGTTCTACAATTTTTTCAATATAACCCTCCTCAATCCAATAATGAACATGGGCTAGACATTTTTATTATTGTGCATTTCCTATGCTAAAATACAATAAGTTGTTAAAAGGATTAATATGATACATTCTTGAACTTGTGGTAGAGAAGTGCATATTCTCTTTACAAACCTAAGTTGAAATTTGCAGAAAGATTTTGAGGCATATTCAAATTCATAAAAGACTTGAATTTTCAGAGAGACACTTTACCTTTTAACAGACTAGTAAATGTTTTGTTATTAAATATTATAATGTAGAATTGCATGAACCATATATAATGCAACACTTATAACCAAAGTATAATATATCTTACAAGCCTTATAGTAGAGAGTGGGGTTTTGTGGTGTGCATGTGTGTATATTCAATAGAGAAATAGTACCTTGTTTTATTAGTACTAATGAAATAAGAAATCTAAAAAAGTACCATTGCTTCAGTGAGACATTGCAAGGCAAGTTCAACCTTTACTTTAATGGGATTGGCACTTTTTCCATTATTTATTTGTTTGTGGGAGGTGGTGTATATATGATATCACGTGCATGTGTAAGTTGGAAGACCGCTCCTTGTCTCTTTCATCTCTGTCAGCTCTTAGACTGAACTCATCAAAGTCATTGACATTCATGGAAAGTGTGTTTACCCACTGAGTCATCTTAAAGATTCTTGATGTTGTGATTAGTGCTGCTTGGAATCTGATTATGGAATGCATTTAGTCTTCCCTCCTAAGCATCCTAGTAAAGTAAAGTGAATTGTGTGTGTGTGTGTGTGTGTGTGTGTGTGTGTGTGTGTGTGTGTGTGTATGCAAGAGAAAAGGAGATATGTACAGAGGGAGGAGGCAGGAATAATTGTTCTGTGTAAAACAACTTTGTTTTATCAGGGTCTTTCCTACAGTTATCATAAGCTTCCTCCTTCTTAGAAAGCAAACTAAGTCATCCAGTGACAGAAAGCACTGGGAGTCACCCAGAGTGAAAAGGACAGGGAGATATCTCCTGAATTTCCCCCCAAACAAGTCTGCCTTTCTGAAAATGCAAAAAATTCAATCTACATTTCTAAATGTAAACCAGAAGATTCAACAAATAAATTTTGTTCAACAATCAACCAGCACAAATTTCTTTACTTTCCCCTTTATCTTCATTTTTTCCTAAGACCTCACAAACTGTGGTGACAGAGAAATGACAGTGAACTGACAGGTAGTTTGGAACATGGTTTCTTCCTGAGAAATGTAGAAATTGGTCTTCTCTAATATTTTCAACTTGAAAACCTTGTTTGTGATCTGTCATGAGATGCGCAGTCACAAAATTGTAACACACAATACCAATTCTTTTTAATTCTAATACAACAAATTGCTAAACAGAATTGCTAGATCTAATGATCAAAAAGAAAGTAAATAGATACAAATAAACAACAACAATTAAAAAAAGTTTGGCTGTGGCATAGTTCAGCAGTTAAAGTGCCTGCTCTCACACCTGGATACCTGAGTTTGATTACCAGAAGCCCAGATGCTGGAAGGAGAAAACTGATATCCAAAAGTCCTCTGACCTTCACACATGAGCTAGCAAGATGTCTCAGTGAGTAAAGTGCCTTTTTGTAAGTCTGGTGAACTGAGTTCGATACCTGGAAGAAGCTCACATGGTGAAGGGAGAGAAATGACTTCTGAGAGATGTTCTATGAACTTCACAAATAGGTTTTGGCACTTGCATATTCTCTCAATCTCTCTCCCCCCTCCGTGCCTCCCTCTCTCTCTCTCACTCTCTCTTTCTGACTCTCTCTCTCTCTCTCTCTTGTTCTTTCTCCTCTGCATTCATTCCCTACCGCAAATAAACAAATACATTCTATTAAAAAGTTCATGCTCTACTCACAGCTTTTGCTTGAAAGGAATTAAAAATATTTCTATGCTTTACATTTAAGCTGCTAAATAATTTTGTCTTCAGTACTTCTCAACACCAGTGATTTATCTGCAAAATAATTTTGTAGGGTGTACTAAATTATCTAATATAGCAAAACCTGCTCTTCTGTGAGACAAAATCCTGACACTTCAAATATTTTTAACTTATACATGTAGTCAACTTGATGTCAAATAGGATATATAGTTTTTTAAACTGGCTAGAATTTTGGACTTTGCAATTAAATAGCAAATTGCAGGATTGTATATGTTACTTTTAATCTAGCATCCTATTCATGATATCATTCCTGACTCAATTCAGAACCAATGATACTTCCTGTTTCCATTCCTCAGAGAATAATCATCTGCTCAATGCAGGTCCCGCATTTTAATTGTTTTAATGGAGATACAGTATAAAGCTGAGTATATTATGTCTTTGGGAAGAAGAGGACAGTGATTAGAGTCTGATAAGTATTTTTTCCATTTCATTTCACTCAATATTGCTGGAAAGGAAGTATCTATCTTTATGTCTCTTTTGAGTATAAGAATTTGAAAGAGATTTTTTATGGTGAGAATTATTTAAAAAAACAATGTTAATACAGATATGATAACTTTAGTTAAGGAAATATTTAAAAACATTTAATCCATTGATTACAGTAGACAAAAAATCACTCCCCAGAAGTTGACAAAATTAAAACACATCACCTATTGTGCTGGATACAATCTGACACTTGAAACTTGAAATATGTGCTCTTGGACCATGTACCTAGCATCTTTAGGCCTCAGTTGACTTGTCATTAAAAGTGAACATTTGAATACTTACCATATGTAATCATCATAAGGAACCATTTTGAACCATACACATTGTTGAGGGTTCAACAGTCATCATTCCATTTCCTCTTTTCAAACTATTGATTGTAGAGCAGTAGTGCAGGTGGCTCAACTTCCACCCATCACTTATCCACTTCCACACCAAGCCACCTGAAACAAAAGCTTAATTTGTAAAGTTGAGAAACCTACAATGAAGACATGCATTGTATGTTCCTCCTTTGCTTTCAACCCAGCAAGATGGCTATATTTGAATCTCGAAGGGTAAGGGGCCACCAAGGAGTCAAGAGCATTCCTATTACACGTGTATATTTTAAAAATAGAAATTGAAGTTAGGCATCTTTAATTCCAACACTATGGAGACTGATGTAGGAGGTTTATGAGTTCATGGTCAGCTTGGGTTACATAGTAAGAATTTGTTGGAACCTCTCCCCTCTAAAAAAAACAAAATTTGATCAAAATGAGCAAAACAGGACTGGACCTTCCAAATCTGTCCCTTACCACTACTCATCTAACATCTTTAAATACTAGAACATTGGTATATTACACATGCTATCTTTTTTTTCTAACTCCTAACAACCTTCATACCAAGGTGTGACACCTTCTAATTTTTTTAAAAAAACTCTTTATATCAGAGAAGCATATACTACCCAGATTTGTTCAAGTTCTGAATATCTGCTAAAATTGTGACTCTAGAATTCTCTATCTTCAACTTGAGTTTTATATGTAGTAGTTAGAATATTTGACTTTTGAATTCTTAGATTTTTAATGAGACTTGCTTTTTCATATGTACAAGGGAAGATAACGTAGAACATTTTGTGCAAAATGAAATAGTTCAGTATGTGTTATGAAAGACCTTGTGGTTGTTTTTAAATGTAAATATTATTCTTTTTATTTTCTTGAGTGCATATGTGTGTGTGTGCCTCTGTGTATCAGAGGATATTATGTGTGCCCATGGAGGCCCAAGATTGTCCTACTCTACCTCCTTCAGTCTTTGCCCTAGGTTTTCACAGGCTCTATCTCCCAGGGCCAGAAGTACAGGCCATTGTCATTTTTGCCCTTTGTTTTCACATGGGATCTAGGATCCCAACTCAGGTCCTTCTGTTTGTGAGGGAGAGGCTTAACCCCTGAGCCATTTCTCAGCCCTGTAAATGTTATTTTAAAAGAAATTGTGTGTGTGCCCATGCATATGCTTACATGTGTGTGTCCCTGTGCACCAGGAGGCCAGAGGAAGTTTCAATACATTGTTCTTTGTTACATTCCTTTGACATAGGGTCTCTCACTGAATCTACAGCTCAGTTTGTTTGTTTGTTTGTTTTTCTGTGAGGCTGGTGGCCACAAGCCCCAGAATTATCTTGCCTTCCCTGACCATCAGTGCTACATTTGCAAACAAGTGTTATGCCCAGTTTTTAATGTTGATGTCGAGAATCTGAACTCAGGTGCCCTGGCTGACACAACAAGTGCCCTTACTAACTGAATTATGTCCCCAGCCACTGTGTAAATGTTAAAGGACATTTGGAACTCAAAACTTGCCATGCAATTCTAAATCCCACAAATCCATTTTGATTGTTTTGAGTAGAAGATGTCCTTTATCTTAAATGCTGTCTAAATACTATCTGTTTTCCTTCCTGATTGCATTTGGGCTAATCATTATCAGGACGTTTGCTGGCTCTTTCAAACAGTGCAGTTATGAAATGGTAGTGCATGTTACCTTGTTTAAAGAAATATATCTCAGATTTCCTCTCCCCACCTGAAGATTTAGAATATCCTGGGGTAAAACACAAAGCCTACAGCCCTAAATTCTAATGCTTGTTTCTTTCTTTTCTTCACTGAGCAAGTAATGAACTTTCACAGAATGAGCTTTTCATGGTTACTATGAGTTAATATCTTAGTCTGTTTTCATTCCATCTCTAATTCTTTTAGCATTTGGCAGAGTTTGTCATATTGCTTGCTGTGTCTTTAGTGTCAATATCAAGAGTCACATTTCTCTCACCAAGAACAAAGATTCATTTGTTCTGTAGTGTGTGTGTGTATGCGTGTGTGTGTGTGTGTGTGTGTGTGTGTGTTTGTGTGTGTGTGTTTTGCTTATTTTGTCTTGTGTACTTTTAGTCTGTGTTTCAAAGTAGTACAGTTTGACCTGAAATTTACTGTGTAGCACAGGTTGGTTTTGAATGCTTGGCATTCTTCTTTCCTTAGCCTTCTGACTCCTGAGCTTATAATCTTAGCAAATAATGATGCTTTGTGACAGGCTATGCTTCTCTGTCAGAAGGGGAAAATTCTTGTTGGTTAAAATTGGTCAGAGTTCACCATACTTGTTGGTTTACTTTAAATCAGATGTGAGGGAAGAATTAGCATGTAGTGTTTTTGGTAGGTTGTCATGAGGTTAGAGGAAAGGAGAACGGAGAAATGATGGGAAAATATTTTTTATTGACCTACATACTAAGATGCATAGCTTAGCCCAAAGTTCAGTACCAATGTTAGGAGTATTGTTTGTTTTTTTTAAAAGTTAATTGAATTTTTTTTCTGCTCATACAAATATAATAGGAACCCCTGTCCCCTCCCTCCCTCCACCCCTCTCTGAACCTCCCTATTCCCTCCCCACTTTGTCTCTTCCTTTCCCCCTCCCTCCCTTTCCCCCAGTGCCCCCTCTCCCCATCTCTGAAGCATCCTTTAATGAGTATATCAAACTTTCTTCTGGGTCCTCAATGTTAGGAGTATTGTAAAGTGCTCTTATAACTATGTCCCCTGAAAGGATATGTGCCAAGGGAATGTATCCCTGGTTCCTGTGTGCCCTTGACTGAGGAAGGCCAAAGACATCAGATCCCTGGTTTACTAAAGGAGGAGTTAAGCCTAAAGGAGAAGTTAGGTGTGTTTCGATGACACTGGAGAAAGCTCTGAGGTAGAAATATTAAGAGAACTCAGTGGGTGCATGACCTTGTAGGCCTTGCATGCCGGGGTATGTCACTGAGATGATAAAGTCAGAGCAAGGTCAATGGGAACCAAACCTGTCTATTCCTAGAGCCCAAACTGCATTTCCCAAATACCCAGGATCATGATCTTTTCTGCCGAGAAGATAAACTGAAGCTTTGTCTCATGGCCATTGAATCCTTTATATCTCTTAGGTGGCTTATTTGGTAGTTTCATTTGTTCCTATTTCTGTATTATTTGAAATATTTATAGCCTGTTTCCCTCAAAATAAATTCATTTCATCAGGTGCGTTTATCTGAAATTCATAGCTGGACATTATGTACAAAGTTGATGAGAGAGAGAGAAAGAAAGAGAGAGAGAAAAAAGAGAGAGACTTCTTCTAGGGTTGATTTTTAAATGACTTCCTATAGTATTACACAGAGTAACTATAATAGAGCCCTTCAGCAGGAAAACTGATTCTTCAAAGTCGCGTGGTGACTGACAATGATTTATATAAGTAGAAGCTCCAAGGAAAATGTGAGCAGAGGTCACTTCTAAACTACGTGAAGAATCATTTTTCACAACAGTCAAACCCACCCTTTCTCCACTGAAGCTTCTGGTCTCCTGTGATGATTAAACTTCCATCTTTCGAGCACAACCCTCTGAAAGCTGAAAGAACCAACATTTTCCAGACCAAAAACCAAAAAAAAAAAATACTTTTTTTCCTTTCAGTCAATCTTCATTTTTTAATCATCTCAACATACACTCATTAAACTTTCGAAAACCAAAATGACGTAGGATTCTAGAGCACCCATTTAAAATTTTAATTATTTTATTATTCTTAGGAACTCTCATGTGTGTGTGTATCTGTGTGTGGAGGGGGGTGCCATGGGGCACAGGCGGAGCTCCAAGGACTACCTGGTGGCTTTGTTGCTATCCTATATGTGTGCTCCAGGGATTAGACTCAGGGTGTCAGGTTTATGTGGCAGTAACCTTAACCTGCTGAGCCATCTCAACAGTCTTAAGACAGCTGCTCAAAATAATAAAAGTAGCCAACTGTATTCATTGTTTGGAGTGGCCCTAATGACTCAATGCCACTTAAATGATGCTGCTTTCCAGGTCTTTCACTTCTACAAGTTGGAAGCCTAAATATGACTTCGTTCCAGTGTCTTGGCAAAATGTGAATGTAATCCTAGATATCAATAATTTTGTGCATGTTTTTGCAAGTCATACAATTGGAATCATATTGCATATATCCTTCCATTGTTGTTTTTTCCAGTAAGCTTTACCGTGCTAAAATTCATCACTGTCTGTGAAGATAACCATATTTTATTTGTTTTCATGGCTATATGCTATCATACAGAGAAAGCAAATTTTCTTTCTATATTCTGGAGTTTTATTTATTTTCCTGTTCAAAGCAGCAGCTCTTGTGCATACTTAAAAATGGATTGAGAGTTCAGGTGTGTGCCCTAGGTGTGTATTGCTTATCTTCCTTACACTGCTCTGCTGGGAAAATTGACTTTTGAGAGTTCCATGTATCAGGTTTCCATTTGGGCTGACTTCCAGCTGTCTTTAGCTAATTGTGGAGGCCTGGAGAGTCAGGAAAGAGGCCAGGCTACTTTTTGTATGCCCTCTGTTCCTCAGCTATTGTATTTGGCAGCAATGGCCCAGGCTTTGACATTTTAGCTCCAGCCAGGAAAGTCCATTGTGCCTTTCTTCCATCTTCTCCTGAATGACCCTTATGGTCACATCTACTAAATTAAGGAACCCTTTCTCCAGTCCCTTTTCCTTTCCTTCTCTTCCTAGCCTTTATTGCTTTAAAGTGCAGGCATCCCAGATGAGACTCAGTGGATCAAACATGCAGAAGGACGTAGGAAAAGGGAGGAAACTGACTAGAGGGAAGGAAGGTTGGGGTGGGATGAGATGAGGGGTGGGAATATGTAATAGGTGATTAAAGTATATAAATTCATTGTTAACAAAACTAAAAAATCTCCTTAGATTCTGATTAGTATCTTTCTAACTTTACAACATTTACCTAAATTATTACCAAATTGGTTGTAGTAATTGAAATTCTCTTGAATGAATATTCTTCTTACCCCAAATTCTCTTCAATACTGGATAATGTCACACAAACTTCAAGGTGATGTTTATTACCATTTCTGTGAAATACTATAAATCACATGTACCAGAGATCAGTACATCACAATCTGACATTGAAATCTTAACTCTAAATCACCTAGAATATATTAAATAAAAGATGTGGTTAAGGAGGCGGGAGACTACTCTATACCTGAGGAAATATTTCCACTTAGATCAGTCATTGAAGAGGTGAATTTTTCTGACAATTTAAAGAACAAGGGGCAGGGCTAGCACCTTTATTCAGAAAGCGTTGATTCTTGGCTTGGTTCATCTTGGTTTATGTCATGGTGCCACTGTGTAAATGTGTGTGCAGTTATTTTTTCTGTTAAATGACTGTATAATTGGAATGGTCTATGTCTTTCTTTCTGTGCACAAATAATAAGACAAAAACAAAAATGCCAAATGGAAGGACAAGACATGGTGAAGGGTATGACTTATAGCTGTGGAAAGGGCAAGCTTATTAAAGGCTTATATAGAAGGTCAACAAATTGTTATCTTCTGTTAGGTAAAATCATTGTAAATATTCATGGAATATTTTACTTGAACTTTCAATTTTCCATCTTTTTCTTTCCTCTCCGGAAATGAATTTTCTAGTTTTCAGCTTCCTGTAGTTGGTCTAGCTTCTCTACTGATTAAATTCAATTGCCTTTTGGATATGTGTATTGTTTTTACATTGCGTACATAAGCAAATGTTGAGGTCACATTATAGAATCTCCACTGCTTGAGTCCCTTGCAAAATAACATAACTAGAATATTGAGTAAGAGAATAAACTTAGCCTTTGGCCAAAATGTCTGTTGCCCAGCAAGAGTTTGGCTGTCTACTGTTACTTGAAGGAAATAATTTGTCATTTGGAGTGGTAGATCACATCTGTAATTCTAGCACTTGGAAGGTGACTCTCAAGGATTAATTGATAAAGGTTAGCTTCAGCTAAATGAAAAGTTACCCTTCCCTGCCCTAAAAAAAAAAAAAAAAGCAAGCAAAGAAAAAAAAAAGAATGTGTTAACTACTATATACCAAAGAAGTCAGGAAGGAGGTGAAGAGATGGGCAGATCAGAGAGGAAAGGAAACAGAATGTTTTGTATACATATATGATATCCTTTAAGAATAAAACTCATTAATAATGGAACTTGGGGGAAAGCAAGCCTCAAGATACCTCTCTTAAATAGTGAGAAATCATATATCTTCATTTGTCACTATGACAAAATACACTCACCAAAGCAAATTGAGGAAGAAAGGATTAATTGTGGCGTATAGTTCCAGGGGAATAGAATTCATCCTAACAAAGAAGACAAGACAAATGTGACTTGCTCCCCACAGGCACATGTATTTGAGTCTTTAGTTGTTTGGGAAGATCATGGCACTTTTAAGAGGTGGGTCCTTGCTGGAGGAAAGCAGTCAAAGGGAGTGGGTCTTGAGGTTAGTTAGCTCCACCCTGCTTCCCAGAGAGATCTGCTCTAGCAGTGTGACAGTTTTGCAGCTCTCTGTGTCCTACATGTACATGGCTTAGGCCGCCTCCAGCTTCTGCCAGTCAGCCAAGCTGGACCATATCTCCCCTCTGGAACCATAAGATAAATAAATCCCCCTGTATTCCCGTTAAGTTGCTTGAGTTTGAGTGTTGTCTCACAGCAACAGAGAAAGGTAACCAGTATGCAGCTGTCACAAGGCATCTTGCATCAATAGTTAGGACGAAAAGAGAAAATAGAAAGGATCAGACTACAAATACCACAAAGTTCACCCCCTTCCAGTACTTCTTCCAGCAATATAATGTGTCCTAGAGGCTCCGCTGCCTTCCTCAACAGCACCACAGAAAGGGGGGGGGAGGTGGCAAGTGTTTAAACACATGAATTTATAGGGAATATTTGACATTCGGATCACAGCAATGCCCACTGACATACCTGAGGTGTCTGCTGATCCAAATAATAGCCACATGTTATTCACTGTGGCTTGCCGAATGTTTGTTGAGTGCAAACTACATTGAATAACTTGCATATATTAAGTATGTAGCAGTGCTTCTTGAAAGAAATATCGATAGCAGTAGACTGTTTCTTATGGCAGATAAACCCTATCTATATATATTGAAATCATTTTCAGTACCATGGCTATAATCATGTTACTCTGTAGACAAGACTACTCAGTTCTTTTTTGAAAAGGTCAAGACCCTGTTTGGAAAACAATGCAATATCAGTGACTGTAGCATCACCTAAATAAGTCCTGAAATTTGACTTCAGAGGAAATTGATCCACTAAGTGAATAGCCCATTAAAATGTCTACAACCAAAAATTTCTTCACTACTTATGCTGCAATTATCAACCTTTTGATATTTTTATAGTCAATTTGCATATCATGCCAATACATACAAAATTTGTAGATGGGATCTAGTTAGTTACTGTAGACTCATAATTGGCACGACACAGAAATTTTTCAAATACCAACTATCTTAGGAACTTTATTCATGTGAATCTGGACTAATTTTTTTGTGATATTTGAGCTCTTACTATCCCTGAGATTCAGATGTCAAAGTATTTTTAGAACAAGTCTGTGAGGCATCATTATTTCATAATTATCATCTTGTTGATTGACAGTAAGTGTTGTAGTCAATGAAAATTGTTGCTGCATGGAAGTGATCCTGGTTAGTGCTGGAGACATATTGCTTAGATCTAAAGTCTCATGAGGAGAAAGAAAGAACTTCCTGTGATTTTATATTTATCAACAAGAAAATATAGCATCCTGTAGAAAACGGTAAAAGGTTGTCTTTGCCCCAAGACTTTGCAAATCTCCTTTTCATACTTCAAATGCGAGTTTGAATTTGGTTACTATCAAATTAAAGGGTTTCATTCAGAAGATACTTAACGCACATTGGTGTTGTGTATTAAAATTTTATGTATTTTATTTTGAAGAAAAGAAAGAAATTAGAGAGGTTATAAGTCTTGTGATGATTTGTTCAAAGTACTCACAGGAAAGGGAACATATCGATATGTTTTCTTGTATGACAGAATGGAAGATAAAATATGGGAAATTATAGCAATATTTGATGATGATATTAATGTCACTTTATAAAATAAGGTATGTTATATGTTATAACTTTTCAGAAAGCTTTTTTATTGATTAAAACATCCATTTAAAATAATTGGCATGTTTGATCTTTCAAAGGGCCATAGGCAATTCATTACTATTCAATCAGGACTATTTTTCTCCTTTCTGACAGATAATAGCAGGTTAATCTGAAAGTCCATGTGGAGTCTAGTGTGGTGGTAGCATGCCTCTAATCCTAGCACTTGAGAAATTAAAGCAGAGGAATGACACGTTGAAAGCTAATACCACGAATTAAAAAATGCTCTATGAAATAGAATACCTCAGGACAAATCAAAACAGGAGGGACTCGAGTATATTGTTTAGAACATATTTACATGTCAGCTGTGAATTTTTTTGATAGGGTGTCTAAATCTAATAGAGTTGATAACCAACATGAGGAGGAGTTAATAATTTCCTTTGCTTGAACTGCAAGTTTATTTTGCTAAGTTCCATAAGAAATTCAAATGAAGTCACATATTACAAATTTAAATTCTCTGAGGGTTGCACATTAATATGTAGTCAAAAGTATTTTGTCATATGAATATTATGTTAATTTTTATGTAATTAAATTCTTTTTGAATTTAGGAAAACTTTCTTTTACTAGATTAAACATTTCCTTAGTGATCTTGTTACATATTCTATAGGATTTAAAAATTTTGGATTACATTCACTGTTGACAATTCAGACATTAAAGTAATCCAAATTTTTTAAATCCTTTATCTTAATTATGATTTTGAAGGCAGAAAAATTTTTATCTAATCTCCCCTATACATAAGCAATTCATACATATATTTCAGTTTTCTCTTCCCCTTTTTAGAAGAATGGGGCAACTTATAATAGGAGGTGAAGGGAAGGAAACTGGCAAAAAGAGAAAACTTTGTGGTAAGAAGGTTTATTAATCAAGATTTGGCACAAAATCCAGCTGAAAAGATTTCATGAAAATCAAATAGCACTTTCATATTAAATCTTACATTGTTAGGCTATTCATAGGAATATCAACATGTTTTTGAAATTAAAATCTAAACCATTGTGAAGTGGCTTTGCAAATAAGTGTTTGCTCAAGATGTTTCACAAAATGAAATGAATACCATAGGAAAGTAATTACATGACTCGTGGTAAAGTTGAGTGAACATTTCATTATAAGGTCAGGTAATTCTCTGTAGGGTTATTTGCTCATGGATTTACTACATCAGAATTGCTGTTATGCCAAAGGTTAGAGGACATCATTATCTCTGAGTGTGCAACTTTTTTTTTCATTTCCAGAAAATTTCGACTTCAGTTCATTTAAATGTATGTAATATAACAATCCTTCGTTCTGCATTTGTTGCCATGCTAATAAATTATTTATGGTCATTGTAGTTTATGTGGACTCCACTTAGCTTGCACAATTGATTTGGCTTAACTTACAAATTAGTACATTCCCCTTCAACCTCTACAATTGTGTATGCTGCCACCATATCCCTCCAGAGTACTAAAATAGCATCTTAGCTGATCTCACTCTAAGGTTTTTGCCTCCTTCTGCCTGTTCTATTTAGAGCATTTGGAGCAACCTTTTCAAAAGGTCAATTAAATCATCTCACCTCTTCATTAAAGCTCTCCTCATTCTTCCAAGAGTGAATTCTAAGTGTTGTTCTTTGACCTATATATCTGGACCATGCCTTCCTCCTCAATTTGAACCCAGTTTTACATTAGCTTCCGGCAAGTGACCTCTTAGTTCTTGAATGTATATCATCTACTAGCCTTCCCTGTATCTACTTTCTTACCATTCTTTCCCCTACACCCTTCCATTTGCTTATGCTTCTTTTTAATGAGTTGGGTATTTATCCATTTACTTATTTCTTCATTCAGTCATTCAAATATTGCTTTACTAATTCCTTTATCATCTTGACTGTTTTCTGCTGAGAATGAATTTTGCCACCTCAGAGCAATATTTATAAATACATGTAGTTCTTTTCTTAGTACTAACTGGAGAGGCAGATACTTTTGATATCTGGGAGATAGGGATCAAGCCTGAAAATGCTGCACTGAACACAATGACCCATTGTAAAGTGGAATTATGTCATAGACATGTCAGTAATAATGGCAATGTTGGGAATTCCTGACATTATCCAGCAATTCTGGGATTTAGGATAAGGTGATGAATGAAGTAAACATGGTCCAAAGTCTTATCAACTGATACATAAGTGGAAAGACAATCAATGTACTTTCAAATGCTGTTATCTGCTAGTCAAGAACAGGAGCCAAGACAATGACCAGTAGAAATTATAAAGTGGATAGTGTTGGAAGAGGTGATGTTGATCCTCAGTTCCTAAGTATAAAGAAAATTCAGTCACAACTTAAATGCATAGTAAACATTTATTATATATCAAGAGAAAAAAGTTTTCCTTTCTTAATCACATTCTTTTATCATAGCTAGGCAAGCATCAGATTGTTTTTTAAAGAATATTTTCGTTATACTTTCTTTGCCAAGGGGAATAGCCTAACATTTGTCTGTTGGAAGTAAAGATATTCTCATTATGTTAGTGATTCCTTCCACTTCCCATTTGTTTTTATGAAATTATGCTAACAATATTTATAGAGACCCTATCTTATTTGGAAGTTAAATCTAGATTCAGTAAGAGAATTTGCTATCCTATACAAGACAACATAATATTATAATCATTTATATATCTATTTAAAATAATCTTAAATGTTTTTTCATATAAGGTCTGTTCTACTAAAGGAATGTAATCAGGTGAAAATATGAACACAAATAATAACATTAAGCCACCACAATTCTAAACATACATAAGTAGGAGCTGAGGTGGGGTCTAGGGAAAGGCTGGCAGGTTCTTGAATTTGAAGACTCATAATGTATTAAGGAGTGGGATACACATATAGGATTTCTAAGCAAAACAGAGTATTTTAAAAATTATTTATTTTCAGTGTGCGTATATGTGTGATCATAGGCAACTGTGTGTGCCAGCAGAGGTCCAAGGGTGACTTAAGAAATCATTATGGATTGTTTCTACTTTTTTTTTTATTTTGCTCTGCTCTGGGGTTTCTGAGACTCTGCTTTCAGGGTCCAGAAGATTATGTTCTCTTTCTCTGTCTCTCTGTCTCTCTGTCTCTCTGTCTCTCTGTCTCTCTCTCTCTCTCTCTCTCTCTCTGTCTTTGTCTCTCTCTTTTCTTACTAACTTTTTCTCACACTTCTTTCCTCTCTCTGAAATAAATAAAAATGAATAAAACATATGAAGGAGTTAGACTTTCATCTTGTGGATAGTAAAACAAGAAATTTTACAGTATAAATCTGCGACACAGAGAATAGTTGAGAGATTTAAATCATTTATACTACATTGAACAAGTTGGGTCCCAGTGAGAAGAAATTCAATTAAATAGAGTTGAAAACAGACAAACCAAATGAACTTTATTAACTTCAAGGGTGAAGGAGAAAGAAGAAAGAAGCTAGATGAGGCCTTTACAGGTTGTCAGAAGAGAGCAATTTACCTGTCTTCTCATTTGATGTAAAGACCCAAAGCAAGGATGATATTTTATTTTTCCTCCACATTCATAAACATGACTATCAACTGGACTTTTAATGAATGAATGAATGATTACTTAGAATATTTTGTAATCTAAATGGATAATATCTTAAAAGTTCGTATTGTGAACAAAATTTGTACCATATCTTGGGTACATATATAGTTAGAAAGAACTTTCTCCAGAAGAAGTATCGCCCCCTGTTATACTTTTCTTTTTGCTGCTGGGAGACAATAGTCATACAAAAACAACATAGGGGAGAGATGGAGATTTACATGGTTTATAGTTCCAGAGGAGAAATCGTCCATTATGAAAGAAGTACAGCAGAAGGGGTAGATGGAGGCAGATGTAGCAGGGAAGTTCCTGTCTCTATGGTCCTCAAGGAGGTGAAGTAAGCAAGAACCAATTAATAGCAAGCAGGGCCAGGCTTCCAAACCTCCAGGCCTGACTCTCCCAGGTGTTTCACTCCAGCAATGCCTTACGAAGCAAAGTTGACAGAACCTTCCCAGACATTGATACAGTGAACATTGCAAACACGTGAGCCTGGGGTAGGGGATGGGAATCCATATTTTAGCCATGGTAGTCTATTTTTTATTATTATATCTTCTTTGTGTCATGCTCAGAGTACTACAGCTATAATTCCTGAGTGTCTGCCATGTAATTTGGTGGAGTTACTACTATCTTTTCATTGTTTCTCTTGGAGTGACGTTCTGATTTGTTAGAGTTGTTATTATAAATGTTCGTTATTTAAAAGGTTAATCTGCTTTCAGTTACATTTGTTGAACCTAATCATTTTAATTGCTTCTAATTAATGGAATTCCTCTTGTTCTTGCTGTTTTTAATTCAAGAAAATTCTCTGGTATACAGACACCATACAATTTACACTTTGGAGCGTTTTCCTATGTCAATTATGTTTCACTTTATTTTTCATTCATGTTTCATTTTCTCCCAATTGATGTTGTTATTGATATAATGTATCTTTCCCTTGTCTCTGCAGTATAATCTTTGACCATTCATTCTGTATAGTCCATTTTGTTTTTGTTGTTGTTGTTCCAGTTAAAATTATTTTCATGTATTAAGGTTGATGTATGATCTGGTGTTACTAACATTTGAGGAGATGTTAATAAACTGTTTTGGATAATTGTTCAGACAAGTATCTTGTGATCAGCATTATACCTCCTTGTGTATATACAGACAATGCATATTTGTTGCCTTCTGATGTATAGGGTGCTTATGTTTTACAAGTAGTGCCTAAGAACTTTTTTCAATGTGCTAAAGATTTCCTGAATTACAATGCACTGCATAAAAATTTGGTCTTTTACAATGAATCTCACCAAATGGTTCACTATAAAGAGACATCTTACATTCTTCTAGATTTCTATAAATATATTTTAAGATGCTTTATTTGTATGTATTTTCACATTTTTGAGACCATTTATGTGAAAACTGGTATTATACCAGTCAAGAAAAAACAGAGGGGTGTGTGTGTTTGTGTTTGTGTGTGTGTGTGTGTGTGTAACATAAAGGACCTTTAAGAATTTGGGCTATTTTTTTATGCTAGTTTTATCTTCCTAAAATATGATCCTTTTATATATACTGTTACAAAATTAATAAAATATTTGATCAAAACATGAAGTCAACCAAACAATGTCATATTAATATTAAGAGCTTTTTATACATTCTCAGATTTGTAAATTTCAGAATTACAATTTTCTATTTTGCCAAATAAATATGAGAAATATAATATAGATAAAAGAATATAGCAAGTATCTCATTGATGACTTGACATTTTGTTGTGCATATCCTCAGACAGTCTATATTGGTCTCTGACTTTGTGTATGTTGTTTCTATATATTGCTATTATGGCATATTCCTGGAATACATTCAGTAGTTCTATCAACATGTATTAAACATTCATGGCATTTATATTACAAATAGTCCTTCATAATGTTAATATTTAGCACATTATCAATTGGAAGTTGTTTTTTTCATGAATATTACTATAGTGTTAAGGCAATTTTTCATTAGGTCATTTCAAAAGCAAAATTTAAATTTATATTTCAAAAAGTGACTACACATGGAAATTGTATCCAATAATGTATTTTGAGTGTTCTAAATAGATAATTGCCTGTACAAGTCTGTGCTTTAAGAAAAAATACTTTTGGAATTTTGTTTTTCAAGATTTGGTTAAATCTTTTCAAAGTGTCAGCATTTTAACAGAGAAAATTAACTCTTTGAAGAGTTCATTTTAGTGTGTGTGTGTGTGTGTGTGTGTGTGTATCAGAGAACACATGTGTCCCTGTGAAGGACCAAGGGTGACTTCAGGAATCATTCTGAATTACTTCTACTTCCTTCTTCCTTTTCTCTGGGATTTCCCAGGTTCTGTCCACTAAGGCTGATAGTGCATGCTCCTGGCATTTTTATGTGGGACCTGTGATGCGAACTCAGGACCTTCTGCTTGCAAGACAGTCTTACTTAAACCCTGAGCCACCTCTCCAGCCTGGAAACTAACCACTTTGAACTTGCATTACTTTATTCATTTTTTTATATTTATAGCATTTAAAGAAGAATTGTTATAAGATATGATTGAAATGTATTAGGACTGTAAATTACATACCAGATTTTGTAAAATGCATCTGTTTGAGTTAGGGAAACTAAATGTCAATATTATTTAAATCTGACATAGTTATGTTGAAATATGGAATAATTCATTGCTAAATATTTAAGAACTATTGTTTGAATTTTTCCTAAATATGACACTGATTGCGTGAAAATTTTGACTTTTTTTGGCAAGATGTCTATTTTCATCATTTCCCATCACTGAAAGACAGAGCTTCTTACTCCTACAGATTTTTCTGTAACAAACATTTTCATCTTTATGGCTTAATTGAAGATTTGCTAATGTATAAATAATAAAACATTTTATAATGAAATGTCACTGACAATTTCAACACTTGCTAGTTTTAATGAAATCTCTTCAGTTTGATGTATTTTGTTTTTCTTCATGGTGAGACAGTTTGACTTAATACTTAATGGAAACAGAGGGGAAATTGTCATTTGTTTCATTCATTATGTATGGAAAATAAGGTTTGCTTAAGAAATATACAATAAAGCAATACTTTATGACTGCTTTTATTAATAGCATATATTACTAAGACTTTTGAAATTTCCTCTTTTACGTGCACCATTAGCTCCCTTCTTAACAAAGTGTAGGTCACACTGGATTCTAACGTGCTAACCTTCTGCTTCAACCTTTGTGTTGAAATTACATGCATGCGCCAGGACACCTGGATCAGCATGAAGTTCTTCCTGAAAGTGCAATGACTCCATGCTCCCCATTTCCATTTCTGTGCTTATTGTTCCTGTCCTTGCTTATATACTTTTGGTGCATGTGTTTATTTGTAGCAAACACTTTTAGAATGTGCACTTAACTGACCACTGTGACATATTCCACCTTAAGGTATCTTAAGTAAGTTGAGAAAGATATTTGTATATATGAAGTTAACCAGGAATACTATTTTTTTAAATTAAGCTTAAGATTATAAGGGATCATGATGATTACAGAGCCTTGTGGATTGCCAAGCCCCCATTTAATTTTTTTGCAATAAAATCCTCCAAACAAAATCTAATGTAAGGAATACCTGGTCATGTAAAGTAAAACCAAAATTAGAAATTCCCGACTGAAATAATGGTTTCAGATTAGTTTTATATCCATTAACTCTAAGCTATTGTTTTATTTTTGATGTAACTAGATCACATAGAGAGAGTTGAAGGCATTTGTTCAAATTTTTTATGCTTCCTTAAGTTAGTCAAGAACCCAGAACATTCTGCATTACCACTAATTATAAATACTTTATCTGATATTTTGCTGCATAAAAATGGTAACACAGAATCAGGTACCATGAAGTAAGATGATACAGTGAATGGAATCCAAACTGTAATTCCAATGAGGAATTGGGAGGTACTAGAAATAGCTGAAGCATAGCTCTAAGTACATAATGTCAAGTGCTGTTCAATTCAGTCCAGTGGTAGTCCTGTCACATTTTTTAGAGATATTTTTTCATAAGTACCTTATTTTTCAAGTTGGGCTAGGAAAGAATCTGAATTTTATACAAAACTTTTCACTTAATTGTCTCCTATGTTAGGTTTTTTAAAAAAAATTATCATTGATTTAATCCTACCCATTGAAAATAACATCTGATATGTGCTGAGTGATCCAAGCTTCATGGCAACTTAAATAAAAAGAGTTTTTCATTTCAAAGTTTTGTGTAAATCTTGGTTTCAATTAATTCATTGACTTCCAGTATAAGTCTTTTAATATATTATAAAGGTAAAAGGTCTAATTTTATGTTTCATACCCCTAGTGCCACTCTTACCTCTTTCTTGCTAAGGTCAAGAGTAGGTAGCAAATAAATCTAGGAGTGTGCACACCAGGTTCCAGGAGAAGAAACCAAACCCAGAATCACACAGGGAGCCTTGACTGAGCCAAATATACACAAATCACAACAAAAAAGGTTTAAACATGTAAGAAAGCCTACAAGGGGGAATAGACATGAAGGGAAGGAAATAGGAGAGAACAAAGGGCAGAATAGATAGAAGGTTTGGTATACATGCATAAAAATATAAAAGAACAAAAATCCTCAAAAATAAATAAAGGAAAGGAAGAAGTGAAGAATGCCTTTCTCCTTAGCAAAATAAACAAATGATCAAAACATGTTCCTAGCCTGGTGATGAAACACAATAATTGAAGTGTTTGTTCTACAAGCAAGAGGACTGGAAAATAGATCCACGAAACCCAGTGTAAATGTCCAGAACCCATGTAAATGGCTGGGAGGTGTCATGGACCTTATATAAATCTAGCTTTGGAAGGTAGAGCATAGGGCAGGGGGGCCACACAAGCTGTTTTGTGTCAGACTAGCCCTATATGAGGCACTGTCTGCAAAACCGTAAGATGGAAGAGCAATTGAGTATGATTTCTATATCACCCTCAGGACTCCACAACTATTTGCTGACACATGTTAGCATGCACACTTACCCATGCACCTATACACATGCAAACACATGTAACATGTAAACACTTATACATACACTCCACTCATATGCATGAGAATGGAGGGAAAAAAGTCATGTTCCTTCATAACAATTACCTTTGTAAAGACATACTGTCTAAAATACAGAGCCCAAACATGACCATGTAACAGTTATTCATCAAAGTGGTTTTATTCTTGAATTATGAAGAGAAATCATGAAAATGAAATAATTCTACATGCAGAATTTGTGATGATATTTAACATGAATATGTTTTATTGCCTGACAGCCCTTTTATATTGGCAGAAGATTACTATACGGATCTCATTACATTTTCATTTACTGCTGAAAGTACAGGAAAGTTAGGAAGAGGAAGACTAATTAGAAAGCCAGTGTCTATTAATCCATTGCACTAAGCATGCTAAACAAGGTTATGATCTTTAATATTACTAACACCTACTTTTTACTGATTACAGAAGATAGAAAAAGAAAATGACTGCATTTGAACTTTAAAATAAGAAAAATTAATCCAAAACCTGGATAGGCCTTTGGCTGTGTGAAGTTCCTCAATTTGATTGTATGTAAAGCACCAGATTGTAAATAATTTAAAACTGTTAAAACATAGGGAATAGAAAGTGTAAGATTAAATTCAGAAGTTCAGTTTTATAACTTTATTGTCATAATAAATACCAATTATAAGAACTTAGTGAAAAAAGAGGTTTTATCTAGCTCATAAATATAAATTATAGCGCATCTTAGCAGAAGTCACACTATGGAGGAGGAGCCAAGGAAACTGGCCACACCACATCAAAATAAATAGAAGTCAGTTTTTGCATTCCAGCCATCTTTAGACATTCTATACCTTCATACACATTGTATGCTTAGGAAATAGTGCCTCACACAATGAGCAGGTTTTCTCACTTCAGCTAAAACCATCACCACAATCTCCTACAGGTTTGCCTGAGCTTCCTTTAACTGAATAACTGCTCATGGGTGTGGCATGGGTATCTGCTTCCCAAGTGTCAAGATTACAGATTTACAGCCAGTAAATCTTATGGAATACTGAATTGATGATTTTGATTGGCCAAATACTGAAAGTTCCTCAAATTAGAACTCTCCAATCAACCATGTACTATTCTATTATAAAAGTCAATGGTGGACTGAGGCTGTAATTCAGTGGTAGAGCAAATATTACGTTCTGAGTTTCTTTCTGAGAAAAAAAGCAAACAACTCTTTTAACAACTTTTATGTGATACTGTAATTTATTTAAAAACAATAAAGTCATTGATTTTACATTTCCCTCACTAGTTCTACATCTTCTTTTGCCTCCTCTTACCTTTTGGTTCTCCTCCCTTCATTTTTTTTTCATTTCTTATTTTTCCATTCTATTTTAGATTATTTTTAAGTGTAATGGTTTTTTATACTGTTGTAAGAAACTACTTTCTGAATCTATAAATTAAAACCTCATTAAGAACTTCTAATAAGGGCTTAAGATATGTTTCAAGGGTTGAAATTCTGCCTCGCAGCAGAAGAAAACTGCAGTGGCCTGCACTTCTGGCCCCTGTGGGCAGAGCCTAGGAAATCCCATAGTAAAGGAAAAAGGACAAGTGATCCAAGATGATTTCTGAATTCACCCTTGGTCTTCCACAGGGACATACAATGCCCTCTGATATACACACAAACATGCACACACACATACAAATGGACACAGAGGACACATGGACACACGTAATAAATAAATAAACAAATTAATAAATAAATAGAAAAAGAACTTCTAAGAAGAGTGTAATGCAAGAACTATATTAAGTTCATATTTAATACATAAATAAATTTAAAAAACAAAATATTTAATAATCAATAAAAAAGCAATTTGTTTTCACTGCTGTTTAGGCATTTAAAACCTCATGTTAAAGAACTCTTGGAAAAGATGAAATACTTTCTCACTTAACATATTGTCATTTATACCTATAATGTCACAACTGAAAGCATTTTCTTCATTTAAAGGCATTTTGGATTCCATAGCACATGTAAACCACATTCTCTTTCTACTCTTCTCTGATGATCTTGGTTAATGGGAGTAATGTGGTAATAAGGAATTTGGGAAATCCAAACAGCTCTTTGATCTATCATTTTCAATTCTTTTTCTAAGTATGACATTCAAATAATTCACATTTCCACTGTAGTATAAAGCAAAATAGAAATGTTCATCTCATACACAGGGACTAGAAGGAGTCTCCATAGGATAGTGTTCCAGATAGACAGAATGACAGAAAGGAAAATCAAGTTCAAATTCTTTTAAACTTGAGGAAGAAGATTTGAAGTTCTCTTGCATGGCATGTTACAGTAGTAGTTAATGATGATGCATATTTCAGAACTGATAAAATGTATTTGAAATTCTTATCATGAAAATTAAAACTTAGTAAAATGATATGAAGGCTATACTAATTAGCATGATCTAGTCTTCCTGTCATGTTTATAAATATCAGAAGAGCATACTGTTCCCAACAAATATGCGCCATAATTATTCATAAATTAAAAGTAAACCCACATATTTTGAAACAATTTCTCAATGCCAAAGTTTTCAAAAAAAGCATAAATACTTTATCCTGAATTCAACTGCTTTAACTTTTCATCCTCCAACATGTTAACTTCTGAATACCCAGTGTTATTGAATCTAAAATGAGTTCCAATAATAGCTGGGTCATAACTCATCTTTGATTACATTGAAGATGGTAAAGACACTTCTCTTGAGGACTGTCAACTCAAAGTGCCATTGTGTTTTGAGAAAAATGGGATCAATATAATCGTTCCACATTTTGATCTTGGAAAATCAGGAAAAGTGATTGTCCTTTTATACTACTTTGTTTTGCATTTGTGTGCTGGGGTGAATTATCTCGATTATTGAAATGCTATGTGATGCTGGTTGTTTAGTCCCCACTGCTTTAAAAATGCCTCTCCTGCTAAACCCATTCAATAGTGTATTTTGAAGGAGCTTATTTTGTTTTCTAATTTATAACTTAGTCCTCACTGCCATGTGGCCTTTTCCTGTTTGCTTCTCATTATCCTGGTATTTTCAATTATATATGTGAACCTTTGCTTTATTTTAACACAGTTGTGCATTGCTGATAAACCGTGAAGTCACAAGAGGTGACTGGTGTCAATATCCAGTCTCTGTCTCTGTATGGCTATTTTTATCCATAAAGCAGTTTACTTCCTGTGTGACTAAAGACACTGAAGTGAAGCCTAACTCTTGGTCTACCTAGGAGCATAATTAAGAGGGGCACTATCCTAGCATACCAATTAAGCCAGTACAAGCTGACTGATCTGGGTTACTGTAAGGAGTAGTGTGTTCCCCGCAGATTTTTGAACTCCTGCAAAAAAATCAGGTCATAGCACATCTCACTCTTTTGATAGCTCCGCTATGTATGTAACTTTTGTATCATAGTTTTTACTCAGAAGTGTGGTCTTTAATTTAATTTCTTTCTAAGTCATTGCAACCATTATCATTGATTCAAAGTTTAGTAAAATAGTCATTGTTAACTCCCAGAAATCAGAAGACCTCATCCTCTGTAATTCAATTCGTATATGGTGGTAATGTTTAAAGACGAGAAATATTGCTTATTAACAACATATACACATGAAAAGATAAGCACATACAGCAATACTAAGATTGAGAACTCTTGGGGTTGGAGAGGTGGCTCAGGGGTTAAGCCTCTGCCTTGCAGGCAGAAGGTCCCGAGTTCAGATCCTAGACCCCACGTATAGACGCCAGGCGGAAGTGGGGGCGGCTTGCATTTCTGGTTCTGGTGGGGCGGAGTCTGTGAATACCCGGGCAGAATAAACAAGGAGGAGGTGGAAGCAGTCCATGGTGGTTCCCGAATTCATCCGTGGTTCTACACACAGACACATAAAATACACACACGGGCACACACACATACATACACAATTGAATAAATAATAATAATAAAAAAGGTTGAGAACTCTTAAAGCTTCCTTACCACACCCAGATATCTAAATATCTATCAGAATTCTCTTTGTTACCCCAGGTAGATATCTTTTCTATTCTGCTTTTAAATTTTTAGATGAACTCTTCTTATGGCCTAGATCCTAAAGATTCTAATATTGTCTTATTTATGCTAGATTCTCACTTTCTATGGCTGTGGGTGACTATATGTCATTAGAATATGAAAGTGTGACCACCTGCTGTTCCAGAATTGTGTCAAATTATCCATAAGTCAGAGACACCATTCATATTTATGGGGCTGACCCATCCTGAAGCCTCAAATCCCAGGTGTGGATTGACAGCAGTCTACCAAACTCAATGCTATGTGAACGAAGACTGAATTTAAAAGTGTCAACTGCAGTACTCCTTTTATATTCATAGAAATTTCAGTTAGAATCTACTCAAACAGAACTAGAATGCAGTTGATCCATTTATAATAGTCCTTAAACTTTGTCACTGTATTACATTTCTAAATCACATGTTTTGTGAATTTCACATAGCTCACCAAACAAAAATAAATTCCATCAGAACGATTTACAGCTATAGACTTGAATGAAATGCTTGTATCTCATCAAAATTTCTATATTGAAGTTTTAACTGTCAATGTAATATTTGGGACAGAGTCATTGACAGTCTCTCTCTTTCTCCCTCCTTCCCTCCCTCTCTTGCTCCTGTTCTCCTTCTCTCTATCCCTCCCTCCCTTCTTAACTTCCTCTCTCTCCTATGTATAGCCAAAGAAAAGGTAGCAAAAGAGGAACACACTTAACCAATCTGATCATGGTGCCTCCTAATCTTAGTCTCCCAGCGGCAAACATTGTGTTTGTATTATAAGCAACCCAGTCATATAATATTTTGTTATTGCAATCTGAGATGTATCATCCCCAGATTGAATGTTATATGATTTTTTGTAAACACACACACACACACACACACACACACACACACACACACACACACACACGCATTGCCAGGTACTGTGAGATAATCTGGCTTAGGATAAAAGGGATCAAAATAAACTTCAGTTTAAGCTTGCTTAGTGGTATGAAGAAAGTCAGATGACAGTCTAACAACTGACTAAAAGGTGACTGTATGGTGTGCTAAGAAACCATAGTCTAAGAGTGTAATTCTCTCGTGACTGTATCACTGAAGAGAGTAAACCATAGCAGTTTTTCTGGCTATTTCAGGTGTTTTTCCATCATTCTCATGAATGGATTCATTTCACTACCTACTTCTATCACACTTTTCACTCCCTAGTGACAGAATTTTCACTTTAACTGATCAGGCACAGGAGTCAGATGAAGGCAATGGGTGGTGATTCTGTGTTGTTTATGAAAGACTCCAGTTATTGTTTCTTCTAATTCCTTCAAGCTGCTTTTGAAAGTTTGGTATTTGTGCTCAGGTCATCATGGTGGGCAGAAACAGAGAATGCGATTATACTTGAGCTGGGAACCAATATGTACAGTCCAGAAGGCATTGTTATCAGGGATTAAGGCTGGAAAGCAAAGGGTAGGGAGACAGCAAAGGAGCTGTTGTTGTTATTCTGTATGTTGCTGATAAAATCATGACAAAACAACTTAAGGGAGCAAATGCTTTAATTTTGATTTACCCAGTTTCAGTTTCTTGTCCAGCTTGGCAGAAGAGCCCATACAACACCAAGGGCGAAGAGAACCATCCACACCATATCCACATAATGGCTGAGAGAGGGAGAATCCTTACTTGCCTGTCTGGCCAAGTACACAAAAGGATGCCAACTTTCTCAACCAACTCACTCTATCTTATTCACCTGTCTAGGGACTGGTCCCACCCATCATGGGCTAGATCTTCCCTATCAATTAGACAATCTCCTGCAGGTTCACTCTGGGCTTTGATCAACTGCTAATTATCTACAAATGTGCCCAGAACTTGAACCCTCAACCATCGCGTTGACATGTGCATCCAGCTATGACAAGAGTTGTCTTTTATTCAAACCTGGGAAGGATCTGACTAGAATGACCAGAGTGTCCATGAGATAGGGAGGTGAGAAAATGCCAATGGGTGTTTTGGTCAAGCTTTTATAGCATGGGATTGGTGGAAGGGAATAATATACCAGTGTGAGGAAACAGCATGTCTGCTGTGGCAATAGTTCACCAGAGTTGTCATAATCTTTGGATAGCATGAGACTGAGAACAGTGGTTCATTACAGACTCTTTTTTTTCTCCCACATTTTATTATTTTCCCTAATCATACAAGCTCAATAGGTACCCCCATCCTCTCCCTCCATCCTCCCCTCCCCAGTCGTCCCCGCTTGAACTCTCCCCCATTACTCCTTTCCTTTCACCTCCCTACCTTCTCCTCTCCCAGTGCCTCCCCCTTCCTCCCTCCCATCCCCTGGAGCATCCTTTTGTGTGAATGCCAAACCTCCCTCTGAGTCCTCCACCCTAGTGAAGGTTTAGGACTCAGTGCCATAGCCCAGAGCCCCATCTTGGGCTCCCTGTTACTCCTTATTACTAAGGGAACTCTGTTATGACTATTAAGCCCTTACCTCTAAGGATCCTACTGCCTGGAGCGTTCTCCCCTGTGGTCCATGCTAGATTTGGGGGGATTGTTGACGTGTTAGCCATTGTGCAGGTCAGGCAAAGTCCAATTCTGGCTGCTGCATTCCTAACTTGTGTGGAGTATCTTGCATATCCTTGGTCCTCCCCATCTCTAGGCTCTTATAATCTTGCCACCCCTTCTTCCACAAGGTTCCCTGAGCTTTAGGATGGGGAAAGATTTGGCTGATCTGGTTCCAGATGATTAATGTAGGGTGTTCTGAATTGTGGTGTGTTGTTGTTTTCAATTTTGCTGTTCCTGCACCAACCTTGGTTGCATCCTGATTGCTATCAAAGGTCACCGCCTAACCAAAGATAAAAGACTGTTCAAATGAAGATCTTAATATAAGAGGAGACTCAAAGGTAGATGGAAGAATAGGAGTAGGACACAGCAGTAAAGAGGGGGGGGGTGAGTGTCCCATTTGCAGGATGGTTAACATCTATCTGCCAGTCCCTATACCCTCTCTGATTGGTGAGATCAAACCTGCTCAGTCCCAAGTGACCAGGAAGGGAAGTGAGAGTGAGCTCACTCTCATGCAGAATCCTTTGATTGTGCATTCCCTTTGCTGCATTCCAGTGCTGTGTAGCAGACTCCTTGGAGTCACCAATTAAGCATTCAGTTTTCACTGCTTCACAGTCTTGATAAATGAAGTTTTGCAAATAATATTTGGTATAGTACCTAAGGAGGAGGGATACAAATGGACTTGCAATGTGCAATGATCACTTTTAATCAATATGTATCCCTTGCACAATATTAACTCATATGACAGAATCCCATGCTGATGTCGCCTAGGCTTACCGCAAATTTGCTATGTAAATGAGAATGACCTTGAACTCCTGATTTTCCTGATTTTGCTGCCCAAGTGCTAGAAATACAGCCAGGTACCACGATGCCTGGCTTAGGAAGTATTGGGGATTGAACTCAGAGAATTGTGCAGGCTAGGCAGGCACTCTAACAACTGAGCTATAGCCTTATCCCTGGGTTCATATTTAAAAGACCCTCAGAGCTGTCCATAGTGCTTCATGCAAGCTGAAGCTAGAGAGTGGCATGTTTGAAGTCGGTGTGCTCTGCAAAGGGAAACCCTAACACAAAGAAGTAAAAATTTATTGATCAATTGATAAAACTAAATTTAAAAACATTCTTACATGATCTTACAGTGAAGCCAAGCCTGAAAAATGACCTAAAATATGAATGTGAAGACCTAACTTTTTGGCACATTTAACTCTCCCTCCCAAATCATCTACCATGTGTTGAAATTACAGGCATGAACTACCATGTACAGCTTATGTGCTGCTGAGATTTGAACCCAAAGTTTCTTGCATGTTATCAAGCATTTTACTAACTAAGCTACACTTCTACCTTCCAATATTTTTTATCAGAAACATGAGGTGCTGAGAGGCCATAAAGACTATGGCAGCAACTGCTACAATCAAATGTAGAAGCCTAATGTTCTCAGTCCTCTCTTCTGTTAGCTCTATCTGGAGGTCCGTTGATAAAGGGAAGCTAGCTGAGAGAGACCAAAGAGCTATGCATTCTATTAGAGCTGAGGTGGATAGGGCCATCCAAGTTTGGTCTTAAGGTGGGAGAGTATTAGAACAGAGAGATTGTTTAAAGTCAGAAAGAAGAGAGGACGTAAGTATTATGGACAGCATGGCAGTGGGGAGGGGGGGCATGGAGTCTTCAGAGCCCACAAAGCAAATCAGGCTGCTTCTGCTTTTCACGGCTTTCAGATGTTGCTAAGTTATTGTCAGGGAAATAGGCCTGTAGAATATCAGGAACAAACAAATACTAGATAAAAAGACAGCCATCTGTTAAGGTCTTTAGGGTGAGGAGGTCAGGGGTCTAGGGAAATAAGTCTAGAGGGGCTGGTATGATCTTTTTAGGGAATTGCCATATTCCAACCAAGGTTGAGGAATTTAACAAAATGGCCTGGCTACTGCTAAGAAAATCATTTTATTGTATCTTATGAACCTGCCTTATTCCCTTTTTTACATCATAGCCCATTCTTCTGAGGAAAACTATTAAAGGGTGAAAATAGGAGGTCAAGCAAATTAAAGTACCTTTAGATTAACTTTAAATTACTTTGAATGAATCTTTTACGATAGAGGATGTAGATTAAAATTCTAATGATTCTAATAGCTTATCTATCTTAATTTATATGATTCAGTTCTCTTTCTCTTCTCTCTCTCTCTATACATATATATACATACACACACACACATACACACACACACACACACACACACACACACACACACACACACATATGTTCCTGGTTCTGTATATTCATGGGCATTAATGAGGAAAATGTCTCTATTTTACTTGTGTGCTTGTTAGGAAATACATGAAGTATAAGAGGTCAGATAGTGACCCATCAATATGTAGGAACCTTGTGTCAATCCATTAATAAAGAGAAGCCAACATGAGGGAAAGTCTTATTACAAGTTTATTAGCATTAAGGGTCTGTGGGAGAGCATATGAACAGAGCAGACAGTTTTAGAATCAAAGAAGACAAGAAGAGGCAGATAAAGAAGCCACCTCCTAAAGATGCCATAGGTACAGAGCCTGGAAGAGAGAGCAGTCAGGGAATCAGAGACAGGTTAGGGGACAGAGGGAGCAAGTAACCTGTAGGTGGGGCCTTTATTGCTTTAGATGGTGTTAAGGTGCTGCCTCAGTAAGAGCAGGCATGCAAGAGAGCTTCCCTGGAGGTGCCGTGGAAGCAGTACAGTTCCGGTAGAGTAAAAGTTTCCTCTTAGGGCCATAAAACTAAAGATTTAATTCTCATGGCCTTCATTGCTAACTGTTGCTATATTATGTATCTAGTAGACATAGATATACATCATGTTGGTTTCAAACTCAGATCTGGAAGAAATAGAACTGGATTTTTGCTTTCTCTTTGGAGCCATACTGTGCCTCAGTACTGTCCAGTAGAAAATCACTGTGAATTTTACACATATAACTTAAAGCATGCTAAGTAGTCACTTTCAAAAATGAACTAAAGTGAAATTTACTTAATTTATTTAAACATCTATGTTTAAAATATATCTGCATGCAATCAAAATACTTTTGAGAATGTAATAAGACTTTAAATTCTGAAATTTTATACTTGCAAAAGAACATAATTCAGCTACTGCATTTTTTAAATCTTTGTTCATATGTTTGTTTATGTGATATGTGTGTGTGAATACAGTTGTATGTGGGTTTGTGGGTAACAGTATTATGGATTCCCTCTGGGGGTCTTTATGTATCCAGGTTTTTGTGTTCAGAAGTCATAGATTGAAACCCGAACATGTGTAGAGGATTAAGGCAGAGTTTATTAGAGGATAGAAAGAACAAAGCTCACAGACATGAATCTTCAAGGGGCATGAGAGCCACCAAGATCTCACAGACTCCAAGGCATTGAATTCATAAGAGGCAAAAGAACTCACAGACTCCAGAGATGGAGTCCCCATGAGGGGCAAGGAATCCTTAGAGAACTCATGGACTCCAGGCATAGAATCCATGAGGGGTGAAATAAAAGTCAGATATGAACTCATGGATTCCAGACATAGAATCCCATGAGGGGCAAAGGAGAAAGAACTTATGGACTCCAAATATGGAGTCCCATGAGGAGCAAGGTAGCCAAAGATGACTGCCAGATCAAGATTATTTATAAACCTAGGCAGTGTTGGAGAAAGTTGGCTTTCCTCCTTGTTTTGCTACAGTTTCCGCAAGCTTGATTGGAATTTTTGATCCTCTACATCTCATTTCTCTGTTCACAGTGGGGCCCAATCCAGTTGATCTTGTAGTGACCTCAAGGTAGGGCTTATCTACAAAGGAGAACCAGTCTCATACCCTTTCATAAACAGAGGGTTAGGATAAGGTGAAGACTTTATCCTTCAGGATAATCCCAGACCTGGGGATGACCCTCTAAGAGCAGAGACCATTCCAGCATGGCTGCACTAAACCTGCCTAATTAGCACAGTTATAAACATGCTCTAGAATCCAGTTGGAAGCCAGAAGACCATCTTAGCTGCTCTCATTTGAGAAAGTGTCCTTCATTGTTGCTGCATATGCCAAAATAGTTGATCCTTGAACTTTCAAGGATTTTCCAGTCTCTAATCCTGGGCTAGGATTACAGATCAGCACTCCTATATCTGGCATCTATTTGGGACCTGGAGTTTCAAATTCAGGTCTCTTGATAATTCAACATGTATTTGACCCCCTGTGAAATCTCCTCAGTCACAGATATGATAGTTTCCTAGATTAAAATTATTGCTGCACCCTAGTTGGGTCTCCCCTTCTGCTTGGGCCACCTGCCCTCATAATAAAAGTTCAAATTGATGATTTAAGCAGAAAATGGATGGTCATATTGGGGAAAGTATCCAGTCTATCTCTCTCTCCAGGGGTTTTGATGTGAGATCTGGGTTTTAAAGGTTCTAGAGCTATGTAGTTCTTTTCCAGGTGAGGTTTAACTCCTACTGCATCATTTTTTCCAGCAGACTAATTCTTCCTGCAGTTTTAAAACAGCTATGCTGGGACAGTCTCTGAAGCTTCATCCCCAGGACAGGAATTACCCTGAAGGAATAAAGCCTATTAATCTAGAGGAAATGACTCCAATGCTTCACAGAGATAAAGTCCCCACTTTGCCTCAATTCTCTGTTCATGAAAGGATATTGAGATTAGTTCTCCATTGTACGTAAGCCCTACCAGCTACATTATCAACTGGATTGGGCTTCTGTGTGATCTGACCAATGAGATGTAGAGGATCAAAAGCTCCAATCAGATTTGCATAAACTGGAGATAACTAATGAGGAAAAGCCACCCTTCACTGGGGGTCTGCCTGGGCCTATAAATAATCGTGATCTGGTAGCCATCTTTGACTTCCTTACCCCTCATGGAACTCCGTGTGCGGAGTCCATGAATTCTTTTCCAGCAATCACTCCTCATGGATTCCATGTCTGGAGTCCAGGAATTCTCCAGGGCTCTCTTGCCCCTCACTGATTCATGTCTATGAGTTCCATTCTTTCTCTCCTCTAATAAACTCTGCCTTATCCCTCTATGCATTTCTGGTTTCAATCTTTGACTCCCAAGCACAAGAATCTGGGCACATAAAGACCTCAGAGGGACTCAGTAACATTCTGGCTGGCTCTAGTTCCTCTCTGCTTCCAGTGTAAGATTTCTGGGGGAGTTTCATATTTAGAGTCCATTCTTTTGATAGTCCCAACAGGCAGAGTCGTGGAATAGGTTACTGTCAGTTACAAAATGAACTGCTGTCCAAACAAGCCAATAACTTTCTATGCAACTGACACATATTTTGCATTTCTTTAGTTTTCAATTGAAATGAAATAAATTCAATTTCGGCTCCCTTAGTCATGGTAGTCACATCAACTCAAAGGCTTGGCAGCCACACGTGACTACAAACCACAAGTGACTTTCTTATTGGACCTCATAGATCCAGATTAGGAAGCGAAAAATATGTCTGTTGTAAATTTTGCAGGCAGACTAGGGAGGTTTAGTTGTCTCATTATTGAAATGAAGGGTGTTGGAAAAAAAGAAGGCAAAGGTCCAAGGTAATAGAAGTCTTTATTGGAACAGAGCACTGTGGACTGAACATGGTTTGGCCTAATGGTGGGAGAACATTCACTGAGGAATGACAGCTTAAATTAGGGAGCATTAACCACCAAGACAGCCAGGGCTATAGACAGCAGTGTGAATGTCTAGGGAAAAGGGAGTGTCCAATCTTTACAACCTTTGCATTAACAAAAGGGAGGTACAGGTTATTTTTTGTCTTAACATTTGTATTGGAAATGACTCTTTTTCCCCTTTGCAGTGAATTGAGAAAGCCAGGAATCAGAAATTTCATTTCTGAGCAACTAAGCAGGTGGTTTTATTTTTTCAGTAATGGGCTTCAAGGTTCCACAGCTGCAGTGGGTGTCACTAGACTTGCACATCTTGCTGGAAGAAAAGTTTCAGCCCTTTCAGAAACTTATCCTTTGAGGATAGGTCATCCAAATCCTATAATGACTTTACTGTTTCCTTCTCCTGTTAGTGCCTATGGAACCACCCAAGACCCTGAAAGACAGTCCACAGGACTCCTTCTGACTGTCTCATCACAGTGCATGGCTACTTCAGAGAAAGGCTCTGTGTCTTTCTGAGTGCCTTGATTCACATATGCCAGTTCCTTCTTTCAGGGTCATGGGCTTTGGTCCCAAGATGCCTTGGGTCTCATTCCTGTCTGTGATTTGCTGCCCATGTGCACTGCATTTTAGTGCACCGGGATTCTTCGAAATCCCCAGATAAGCCCCTGCATGTAGTGTCAATGAATCTCAGTAATTGCATTTTCCAGTATCTGAACTTAATTTATATATTAAGCCTCCTTTCTGCCAGATACCACACATTTCATCTCAGCCAATTTAGGACTAATATGCCCCACTTTTCTCTAGGGTTTCATCTTCAATTTTTTTGAAAGGGCGGATATAATGCCAATATTTGACGATGGGTGTGACTTGCCTTAGCCTGGCATAACTCATCCCATTGGGCCTTTATGATTTGCATGTAAGCCCTAGACTTCTACTTTTGAATCGAACCAAAGAAATTCACTCTTTCCTTGTCATTCTGGATTGATTGAAAACCTACTGAGTGCAGTGAGTGCTTTAGTCACATGGGATAGACTTCTAATATAGTTTTTGTCCATGAGCAATGTGGGCCAGCTCAGGCATGTGTACTCAGATACCCCAGTCCATGCTTCTGCCCTGGGTCTCTTTTCTAGTCCATTCCACCTAGTGGAGGTCCTGTTCTCTCCAAAACTTCACTAGGAATTGGAAGGCATGAGATTCCACGCTTGTTTTTCCCAAATGTATCTTATTTTGGGATGTCAGGTAGTAGTGCAATGACAACATAGGTCATGTCACTTTCTCTGTCCCCTTTTCCCAGGAAATGTACTTGGCTATCGCTCTCCCTTGGTCAGTGGGGGAAGGAAATAGAGAGCGACTCCTACCAATGTGTGGGTGATACAAGTGGAGACTTAAGAAAAGGGGCTTTCATCAGGGAAATGCAAATCAAAACTTCCCTGAGATATCATCTCACCCCAGTCAGGATGGCAAAAATTCACAATACAGACAAAAACAAATGCTGGAGAGGATGTAGAGACAGGGGAACTCTCCTACATTGCTGGTGGGAATGCAGACTCATACAGCCACTCTGGCAAGCCGTCTGGAGATTCTTAAAGAAGTTAAAGATTGAAATGCCATATGACCCTGCTATTCCACTTTTGGAAATAACCCCCCATGCAGCAGAGGTTCACCTCGATAGCACAAGCACAACCATTTTCATAGCAGCACTGTTTACAATAGCAAAGTCATGGAATCAGCCCAAATAAACAACAGTTGACAAGTGGATAAGGAAACTATGGTACATCTATACAATGAAGTACTACTCAGCCATCAAAAATGATGAATTACTGGAATTTGCCAGGAAATGGATGTCATTAGAAACAATTATATTAAGTGAAGTATCCCAGACCCAGAAAATTAAACGCCACATGTACTCCCTAATAGGTGGCTCCTAGTACCAAACCCACCCAGCCCACCTTGAGACACTCAAAGACAAATCTATGTAATACATACAGTGATTGCAAGGATTATGAACAGGAGGAATGGGGTTAGAGGGCCACACCAGAAACAAGGAGTGAAGGGACAATGTTACAGCAGAGACAATAGGCTTCCATCAAGGACTGCAAGTCAGTAATGAGAAACCTGGTTAAGTTCACAGATGTTCGTTCTTGATCATTTACAACTGAGGGGGTATGATCTCACCAGAAGGGGAGGGCATATAGTCTGGCAGATAAAAAGTAACCATTTTGCAAATGGGTGATTGAACCCTCCCTTATTGAGGTTTCCTACTTTTATTACATCTACCCTTGAATGTGCTCTTATAACAAGACTCCAGTTTAACAGCTTTTTGTCTCTGGCCAGGGAGTGACATACAATGCCCATCAGGATGGAGTGAAGGGCATTGCAGGAGCAGCAAAACTGCAAAGGGAAATCAACAAACCAAAATCCAGAACTTCAGAGACCCTATATCAACCACCTAGAACTAGGCCAGCCTAATCTCTCCCCATCCTGAATCTCAGGGAAATTTGTGGAAGAGGGGGCGGTGAGATTGTTAGAGCAAAAAGATGGGAGGAGCAATGATTTGCAAGATACTCCACATAAGTTGGGGCCGAAGCAATCATAATTTGACTTTACATGCCCTGCGCAATGTCCCACACACTATCGACCCCACAAAGTCTAGCATCTGGTAAAGGCACCAAGATCCTTGGAGGCAAGGGATTGACAGCCACAGTAGTGTTCCTATGCTTAATGGGAACACGGGAAAGAGTTCAGGGAAATGCCACTGGGTCCTTGTACATCATCGGAGAGGAGGGGCCAGAGGAGAGTCTGGCATGCACATTAATGAACTCTCTGGGAATTGGAGGGGGAGGTACTGGGGGATGGGGAGGGAGGGGTGAGGGGAGGAGGAGGGGGGAGGTACTGGGGGATGGGGAGGGAGGGAACTGGTGTACCTATTAAGTTTGTATGAGCGGAAATAATAATAAAATATGTTAAAAAAAAAAAGAAAAGGGGCTTTGTTTAGAGGTGGGGGACTCATGGCCAAGGGAGCCATAGCTTAGCCTTGAGTAAGAGAGCATTATTAGAACAGAAGTGCTAGCTTAAGTTTAGAAAAGGTATGGAGAGAGCCGCCATGACAGCCTGTGGGAGGAGAGACCACAGACTTAGAGAGCAGGAAAGCAGAGAGGGTAAAAGGGGAAGAGAGAACAGAAGAGTGAGACCTGAGAAAGGTTCTAAAATTTTATAGTCTCAAGCATTGCAAAGGAGTTGCCAAGGAGTTGCTAGGGAAGTGGGACAGTAAAGGCTGGAAGTTTGATCTTTACAGAATGATCGCTGGCTGAGGTGGAGGCTTTGCAAAATGACAGAAAGGGCCAACAACTCTTATTTTTCTGACTTGTTCTTCACTAGGCCTTCTCTTTTTAAAATTTGTCTATGGGGGGGTGAGAAAGACAGGGAGTGGGACGTTGCCCAGCACTATATGTGCCTGTGGGGGCCCCAAGGGTGACTTCTTGAAACATCCTTTGCTCTAGGGTTTCCCAGGCTAGGCCTTCTAGGGTAACAAGTACAGGCTGCTACCATTTCTGTCTGGTGTTTTTAATGTGGGATCTGAGATCCGATCCCTGATCCCCGTGCTTGTGAGGAAGCCATCTCTCCAGCCCTTCTGAACCTTCCTTATTGGTCAGCAAAAATAGTGTTTGGACTCAAAAATGGACATAATGTCTTAGGTGTTTTGCTTTACATTATAAGGACTAATCTTTTTTAGGACATAATGCATGATTTTGAAATCCACCCAATCAAGAATCTAATGATTGGCACATGACCATATACATGGGACATGCATTCTTTTTTATTTTTAGAGCAGCTCAGGATTTAGGTACAACAAAAGGCATGTAGGTGAAAATACTGGAAAATTACTGCAAATGTCTCCCCATGAAGAAATTAAGAGCTAATTTATTTTCAAAAACACAATTTGCATGAAATTTTAAGTTGTTAAGGTTGGCAGAGCCTGGCATGGTGCTGTGCTCCTATAATGCAGCTATATGGGGGGTTAAAATGGGGGTAACATTTGTGTGTAGAGATTACTGACCACGTAATAACAGGAGGCTTATATTTTTCAAAAAACTAGGGGTTATGGAAAGGATTCAGCTGGTTAAAGTACTTGTCCTGCAAGGATGAGTGACTGAATACAATTTTTAATAACCATTTTTTATAAAAAAGTAAAACATTGGGGCTGGAGAGGTGGCTCAGGGGTTAAGCCTCTGTCTTGCAGGCAGAAGATCCTGAGTTTGGATCCTAGACCCCACGTATGGACGCTGGGCAGAAGTGGGGGTGGCCTGCGTTTCTGGTCCTGGTAGGGCAGAGCCTGTGAATCCCGGTGCAGAGTAAACCAGGAGGTGGAGGCTGTCCATGATGGTTCCCGAATTCGTCCGTGGTTCTACACACACACACACACACACACACACACACACACACACACACACACACAATTGAATAAATAAATTAATTTAAAAAAAAAGTAAAACATGCGGCATGCACCTGTAATGTCAGGGCTAGAGCTGCAGAAAGACAGAAGCATCCCTCGGTTTGTTGCTTACCCAGTCTTGTTCAACCAGTGAGCTTCAGATTCAGTGAGATATTGTCTCAAAAGCAAGGTGGAGAAGCCACCTAGGAAGACACCCAGCATCAACCTCTGACCTTCGCACACTTGCACACACATGAGCAGATGCTTTTATACCCTCACAAATATGTATACGCACACATGTATGCACACATACATAAACATGCACACATGTATTCACTCCCAAAAAGGGCCTGTTTTGGCATATGTAGAACTTGAGTGAGCATACTGTTACAGTGTTATTTATTGAAAAAAATGTTCTCAAATATATTTCCTTCCTCTAAAAATACCATACATATTACAGGAGGAAGACTTGAGAGAAACATTTTTTTTTCTCCTTAGGGAAAAAAAACAACACAAAAAGCTATCCGATTGGTGACAAAGTCACCTGAGGTGCAGCTAGAGACATCCTAATTGATTTGCTTCTTAATACTTTGCTCTGGGGTTTCCTAGGCTCTGCCTTCCAGACTCAGACGTTGACTGCCACCATTTCTGTCTGGCATTTTTTTCATAGGATCTGGGGTCTAACTTACGTCCTTTCCATTATGAGGCAAAGATTTTAGAGTTAAGCCATCTCCCAAGCCCCTTATTTGAAATACTACTACAGAAAAAGCATATTGTTTCTGTGTTGGTAAACTTCACAGCAAATATTGTCACGATTCTCACCTCTCAAGAACCTTCAAGCAGACCTTGGAGTGAGAAGCTTCTTTCCCTTACCATGTGACCATATGTTTTCCTATCCTTCTATCCTGCCTTAAGAACACCTAATAGTATTTCCACCATTAATTAGCAGCAACAAGAAAATTTTTATGGTAATATGAATAAAATAAAAAATCTTAAATTGTCATCTACTTTCTTTTTTTTTAATAACATTTTTTATTATCTCTGCTCATACAAACTTAATAGGTATAGCGGTTCCCTCCCTCCCTCCTCTTCCCTCTCACCCCTCTGCTCACCTTCCCCTCACCCCTCCCTTCTCACTCCCCAGTGCCTCCCCTCCCCCTGTCCCTGAAGAATAATTTAATGTGCATGCCAAACTCTCTTCTGGGTCCTCCTCTCCGATGACGTACAAGGACCCAGCGGCATTTCCCTGAACCCTTTCCTTTGTTCCCCTTAAGCATAGAAACACTATTTTGGCTGTCAATCCCTTGCCTCCAAGGATGTTGGTGTTTTTAGCAAATGCTAGACTTTGTGGGGTCAAAAAAAAAAAAAAAAAAAAAAACCAGCCTGGTACTGGCTCCAAAATAGACACACAGATCAATGGATAAGGGTTGAAGACCCAGATATAAGCCCACAAAATTACAGCCATTTGGTCTTTGACAAAGGGGCCAAAAAAATCCAATGGAAAAAGAACAGTATCTTCAACAAATGGTGCTGGCAAAACTGGATCTCCACATGTAGAAGATTAAAACAGGACCCGTACTTGTCACCTTGTACAAGACTTAAATCCAAATGGATCAAGGACCTTGATTTAAGGCCAGAGACTATAAAAACCATAGTTGAAAGGGTAGGGAACTCCTTCGAGCTGATTGGGCTAGGCCAACAGTTCCTCAACAGACATCCAATGGCACAGTCACTGCTACCAACTCTCAACAGTTGGGATCTTGTGAAATTAAAGAGCTTCTGTTCAGATAAAGAGATTGTAATAGGAGTTCAAAGGCAACCCACAGAATGGGAGAAAATCTTCACTAACCACATATCTGATAGAGCTTTCTTTTCCAGAGTACACAAAGAACTTAGAAAATTAAACACCAAGGAAACTAATGACCCAATTAAAAAATGGGCCCTGGAACTTAAATTAAACTTTACTAGGGATGAAATTAAAATGTCTAACAAATATCTTAAAAAATGCTCCACTTCCTTAGCCATCAGAGAAGTGCAAATCAAAACTTCCCTGAGATATCATCTCACCCCAGTCAGGATGGCAAAAATCCACAATACAAACAACACCAAATGCTGGAGAGGATGTAGAGAGAGGGGAACTCTCCTACATTGCTGGTGGGAATGCAGGCTCATACAGCCGGTCTGACGAGCCGTCTGGAGATTCTTATGACCCTGCGATTCCACTTTTGGGAATAACCCTGCATGCAGCAGAGGTTCACCTCAATAGCACAAGTGCGACCATGTTCATAGCAGCACTGTTTACAATAGCAAAGACATGGAATCAACCCAAATGTCCAACAATTGTCATCTACTTTCAAAGTATCATAATTAATTAATATATGGAATGCTGTAGTTGTTCTATTGGAATTAATGGAATACAACAGGTATGTAGTTAAGCAACATATAAGATCCAAATGACTATAGCATTCCAAAAACACATTCAAAATAAGACTTTCTTTCTCTTCTTTCCTTCATGTATTGTCAAGCTCTGTGCTTTTCTTTAAGGTTTTCATAGTGTGTGTATGTGTGTGTGTGTGTGTGTGTGTGTGTAAAACTTGGAAAGATTACTGGAAGGTAACTTGTATATACAGACCTTAATGACTTAAACATATTTTTGCACTACTATCATATGCTATGATGACTGTAAGCAAGTTTATATACAAATACAAACATGAATGTTCTGAATTTTCTAGAATATTTTGTTTATTATTTATTATACATATATATGCATGCAAATAATGTCAAAATGAGCATGAGTGTACAGATATCTCACAGTTACAGTTACTGTTTCTGCTGCTTTGAGAATATGCTCAGATACAACATAAAGGGAGACAGGGTGATCCATTTAGTTTCTAGTTCCAAAGATGATACAGTTCATTATGACAAGAATCAGACAGCAGAAGGTATGACTGCTATCAAAACACAATAACCATCATGAAGGCAAAGCAAGAACAAACTGAGAGTAATCAGGGTCAAGGCCTACTTTCTGACTTTCCTTTTCCCAGAATGCCTCTACTTCCTAAATGTACCAACACCTTCCAAAACACTAACACCTGCAAACTATTTTAATATGCAAACTTGTGGGAGCCAATTCACACTCAAACCATGGCACACACTGATTCCATTTTTTGCATATGTATGCAGGTGTGAGGGTTAATAGATCATGCTACAGTTCAGTCTTTATATTTTGATGAACCACTATACTGTCTTTTGAAATTGCTGCAGCAACCAGGATTTCTGCCAATAGTGTGCAACGATTTCCTGTTCTCCACCTTTTAATAAACATGTTTGTCTTCCATCTCTGTGACGCTACTCTAACAGATATAGTATAATATAGTTTTAAAGATAATTTTAATGCTGCGGAATTGTTCATATACATCTGTTTCACTTGTTCATTATTTAGAGAAATGTCTATTTCATAGCATTGCCAACTTTTTTAAAAGACTTTGTGTGTGTGTGTGTGTGTAAGTGGGTTGTGTATGTGGAACAGCATGTATATGTAGGCTAGAGGACAATTTGAAAGAGTTCCTACTCTCTACTCACCATGTGAACTTCTGGGAAACTAAGTTCGTCATGATTGGCAACAAGTGCCTTTAACCATAGATCCACATTTCCAGATCACTTGTATCCATTTTTATATTGTATTTTTTGGTTTTGCTCGTAATGATCTGGTTCCTTATTTATTCTGGATACTGATCTCTTATAACATGTGTGACATGCAAATATTTTCTCTAGCTCGTGTGTTGTTGCTTATTCTTTTGTTACCGTTTTCTCTATGGAACCTTCCTAGCTTCCTAGCTTGTGTTAGTTTCTATTATGGTTGGCCTTTTTATCTTGCTTGGCTAGGTTTTTGCAGTCATATCTAAAATACAAATCCTCCCTCAAATCAACACACTAGAGCTCTTTTTCTTTGTGTTTTTTTTAAAAACAGTTTTAAAGTTTTAGGTTATATGATTAGTGCTTTATCAATTTTGGTTAAATTTTGAATTTTGCATAAAGGGTGAAAGTTGATTGTAATTGTAACAGCTTTGAATATAGGTATGTGGTCAAATAAGGTGGATAGAAACCAAAAAAATAACTTCAGTCATGTTCCCACTTTTTATGAAAAGCTATAATTGCTATGTGCCAGTTAGATATAGGTGTCAATTTCACAAATTTGTGCTTGGCTTTTCGTTACCTCTTTGAGGAATTATTTAGCTGATGGAGTCCTCGAGCAAGCCTATAAGAGATCATCAGTTTGAGATAGGAAAGTTTAGGCCATAGTAGATGTGAGAATTAGTCTGTCAGGTGGTAAGGTAGAGGTATTTGGTTCAATACTTTGATATATCTAGGCATCTAGACAGGCTAGCAAGTGAGAAAGTTTGTCCTTCTCTCATCAATATCTGTAGGTCTGTGTTGCTATTCTTTCAGTTCCTGATGTTGGTATGACTTCTCCTACCATACTGATGAAGTGCAACTGAGAATTATAAACAAGAATCAAACTTTGCTTCCCTTAAGTTGTTTGGATCTTTTCATTTTAGCAACATGAAGACTGGTTGCAATATAACATTTTGCCGTATTTCTTTGAAATGTGCATCTTTATGTTTTTATTTGTTTATTCATCTGTAAGCATTGATATTTTTCTCTAACTTTTTATCACATGAATACCTTGTTATAGGGTATTATAGGTTCACTCTTCATGATTACATAATAGCTTGTTATCAGAATGTGCTAGAATTTACTTGAAGTATTACATACTTTTCCAAAAGTGTTATGATCACTTGACCTAAGAACGTAAGATGGAAGATTCCATAATTTGACATTATTAGGTCTGAGGATACTGACAGCTTTGGAAAAGTATCTGTAAGCAAATATTTCATAATATAAAAATTATTAAAAGTTTCCCAATTTACATTGTCCTTTGAGATGTGAGGACATTCACAGTGGTACATGATCCTATGTATGGATAAATATCTGTATTTCATAAACTGTTCTGTAGGATAAAATTTTTGCTTTTGAGATTTTAATATTTGAAGGTAGTATTTTAGTATGTATTAAAAAAGTAATACTGATCCCATGAGCTAACACTTATAAAAACAGAATATTTTCATGTACCAATAAAACTGCTATTGGGGATTTAATGCAAATTTTATAAATTACATATAAAATTTTATGTATACATGTACAAGGTAATACATATGTACTGGAGATATATATGGCTATTACTATGCAGTCATATTTGTATTATTATTAGGTTTATTTATTAGATATTTTGTCTGTTCTGAATTGCATTGTTTGATTACAAGCTAGTCATACACAATAATGATGAGGGTTTTATTGTAAATAATATTTTCTTGGAATCTATGTGGAGAAAGAAAGAGCGTGAGAGAGAAACACACAAAAAGAAAATCAGACACTAAACTCTATGTGTATGTACTACTTAAAGAGAAGTTATTTTCCTCAGAAGAAGCAAATATGATTATGGCATAAACATTTAATGTTTCCAAGATATTTATTCTAAACCTTTAACTTTGGTTTTCTCATTTTATGTCATGCATCATGTAAACTGTTTCAGGCAGTTTACTGTGTTTTTAGTTTCCTAACACAGAAAATTCAGCTCATCATAAGTATATTTCATTTAAGTTTTTTCATTTTTTACAAAATTATATATATATATATATATATATAAAACAGCATGACACATCTATGTACAACATGGCTAGACAGCTAAGGGAACTATACAACAAGGTTCAGGAATTGCCCCTTCCCACATAGACTGTAAGGGTGACAGCATGACAAAATGGAGGAAGAAACACAAAATTCTGTACAATTAGAAATGACAGTCAGGTATCTGGGGGCCAGGGAGAACAGGGACCTGGCTCTCCCTTTTCTTCCTCACCAACCTTTTTCTATCAGTCTGAACAACAGCTAGAAAGTTGAGCAGCCAGCCAGGAGAAATGTATCTACATCCTGTTCCCCTTGACGTGCACATGAGCCAGCTCACCTTTCTCAAGGGCACAGTGGAACTGGTGAGGTGAAAGGGCAAAAGAGGATCGCACGTCCTGCTCTCTTAAACAGCCCTCATTCTGTCCCTCTTTACTATATGGTGGGTAACATTCATCAAGATTCAGGCCAAACCAGATTCAAGATCTTTTTCCAGTTGCGTACAAATCAGCACCACTACCTCCTCATGGCACAGGAGCCGGGTGAATTCCTCCACAGGGCAGATTTCCCAGCCTTCCTCCCCTAGACCCTTGACCAGGTGCTGCTCTAATGAATCATCTAGGACCCTGCAGCTCCAGCTGAGCAAGAGCCCTGAGCCCTGGAGGCTGCTTGGCTCATTCTCTCCTCCTTTCCCGACAGTGCACTAGCATCTGACTGCAGCTCAAGTGTGTGTGGGTCTCCACTGGCCATGACAGAGCACGTTTACTCAGGCTTATCAGCTGTGGCTCTGTGGCCAGAGAAGTTTTTTAGCAGCTAAGGTCCAGATGTAGACCTGGGGATGTGGGTAGTGGCAAAATTTCCTTAGCTAGCTTCTTCAGATTTTCCTTTCTTATTTTTTCCCTTCTTCTCCCTCAAGAAGACCATGATGTGACCCTATAGCCTGAATTTACACCCCACTCAAATCTCAAACTTTCTTGCTATATTATTCTACCTCAGCCTTCAGGACTTTTCTAGTTTTCCAGAGTGGAAGTTCAGTCACAGGCTTTCTTCCATGGGTTTCAGCAGCTATGGCAGGTACCGGTTTTAGAATCAGAACAAATCTCACATACATCTCACGCTATTTTACAGACAAGGAAATAGAAATCCAGACAGGATGAATGAACCGACCAAGGTTTAGCATCATCAGTACTGCTAAGACCAAGCCCTGGAACCCAGGTCCTAAAGTGCTCTTTTCACTACTGCACATCACTTTCAAAAGCAGCATGCTGGAAGAAAGAATGTGCCCATGTTCCAGGAATCAAACAGTCTTTACATCCTTCAAAAATCACGACAAATGTAAGAGGTACTATGTAAGGGAGGCAAGGTGAACTGTAGTTTGGGACAAGCAAACGCTCTGCCTTTCTGCGGTTCTCCATGCCTGCAACGGTGTAAACACGAAACCCAGCAGCCTAGGCGACAGCACACGTAGCAGCACAGAAAACAACGGCTCTCCATCTATCTCTCCCAAACATGCCAGGTCAGTCCTGGGACACTAAACCTGCCACACTACTCCAAGACTCAGCCTGCCCGCTTCTGGGTCAGTCTTTTAAAGAAGAAGAAATCACATCTTGCACATTTCTCACACACACAAAAAAAAATGTCTGCAACATTTTCCCAGTATGAGTCTTTTCTAATTCTGAGTACCTACCTGGGTTACAGTGAGGTGTGGAAGTTCCATTTAACCAAAGAAATGAACTCAGAGGCCCTCTTTAACCTACATGAACATCTCAAGATCCCCCAGTAAATACTTTCCCTGGCTAGCAAGCTGAGATCTGACTAGATGCCCATTCCCTGCCTATGATATATAAAAATCCAGTGGGTGAGGAAAGGAGAGGAGAAGGAGCCCTAGTTACCCTGCAAGCTTGCTGGTGAGGAGCGAGGACTTCCTCTGGCGCAGATCCTGTGGGGTGAGGATATGATAGCCAGTCACCAGGTTCTTGGTTGGTCCTGCACTTGTCAGCTGCTGCTTCTTCATCTGGGCTTTGACCATGTTGTAATTTTCAGAGTTGAAGTACTTTTGCCCTTTCTGGAGTCTCTTCATGAGGAAGTTGGAGCCTCCAGGCTTCTGTCCCAGGCCTGAATATTTGGCCTTTAGCTTTGCCTCTTTGACATTCTCGTGGAGAATACCTTCTTTCTCCTGTGTGTCCTGCTTCTTCTCGCCGGGACAACTGGAGCTGCTACTTCAGCGCCTATCACTCTGGTTGCTTACTCAAAATCCCTTTTTCATTATTAATTAATCATTGAACATACTTTCAGAGTAATCCAGGAATTTTGTTTGGTATTGTTTTTATGAGTTTTATAGAGTCATGATTAATCATAGCTGTACTTTAACACCTGAATAATCTTAAAATTCATTTATATGCTTTCTTTGCACTTAGGTACAGATGGAAGGCATAATATTAAGCTAAAAATCATTGACCATTGCTTTTTCTAGTTTCTTTTGAAATCCTCAGGCTCTGTAGATACCATGGAATAGTTCTGATATGCCAAGTTATAATCTTATCTCCCATCCTCTTTAGTAGCTTTTGAATATTTGTATCCAATCATAGGAAGCAACCTGAAACCTGTAATAAAAGTCAAAAGGGTACACCACAGGGGTGCAATATCTCTAATTTGTCTTGGAAAGATGCAGTTCCTTTCCCTTGCCTGCTGTGATTAAATTCATTCTAGTTTGTTCAATTAATGATAGCAGCATATATTCAGCCATAGAAGGTATTTTCCAGGTCTAATAACTCAGCAGATTAGCATTATCTACAAATAATATTTAGGAAATGAATGTAGATGAGTGGCACTATAAAGTCTTTGTCAACCGAGGGAAAAAGATGCACTGTTGACCTGACCTTAACCTATGACTTGTCAGATCTTATAAATAAAATATAATGATCTTAATTGTGAAGACATTATAATTATATATAATATATTATATATTATATAATACATATAATATTATGTGTTATATGTCTCTCAAAATAATACAAATTATTTAGACTTGCATATACATACATTTTAAGGTGCACTGTAAAACAAAGAAATGCTGTAATTTAAGATCAATCAAAAGGCTTTGAGCTTGTCCACCCAGCTGAAGATAAAGGTTAGTCAATATCCTGAAAAGGTAGAAAGTCAACAGAAAATAGAGGTACACCTTTTATGTAGATTTGGCCAAGTTTCCCAATTTCCAATATTTGTGACTCTGAAGCAGTGAGTCAATCAAAAGAATGATCCCTTATGAGCAGAAAACATTACATTTAGTTGTAACTGCCTAAGGAAAACACATACATGAAGCATGGATTATAAGTTTTGTTGCTAAAATTTACAGGTGTTCAGAGTGGAACTAATTGATAAAGTTAGGATGCGACACAAAACTAGTTCAAATTCTGGTAACATTATGTGTTTTGGAACTTCCTTTAAACATATTGATCTACAAAGTGAAAATCTTTCAGTAAATTTTATAAAAGATCAGGTATGTAGAATAGTCAGGACTTGGAAAGCACTCCATGAAAGGTAGATGTTGATATTCATGTTTATTTCACTTATGTTAATTAATTGCTTCTGCCACTTGACAGACAATGGGCATTTCTCTTTACTTTTTTGTCTGCCTGACTGGAGTTGTCTACAATTGTGATTGGACTTTATGCTCCTTGGACAATGTTTCTAATTGTGGAATAGTAAAGAACGGTGGGTCAGCTTTGTCATTTTCTCACATCCTCCTGCTTTCTTCTTGACTCAAGAAACTCATACCATTTCTCACCACTGTTTCTTCTCCTGCATCACTAAGAATAAAACATATTCTTGTATTTGCTTCTGGTTTTTATATATGAGGTTGATATATCATACATGCAAGTAGTAAAAGGATTTTTAGAATACAGAGGGTACAAATTTTAGTTCCAAGGCTGGAGAGATGGCTCAGGGGTTAAGTTTCTGCCTTGGAAGCAGAAGGTCTACAATTCAGATCTCAGGTCCCACATTAAAACAAAGCAAAACAAAACCACACACACACATAAAAATCCTTGAACTTCTGGCCCTGGCAGGCAGAATATGGGAAATCCCAGAGCAAAAAAAAAAAAAAAAAAAAAAAAAGGAGGTAGAAGCAATCCAGGATGATTCTGGAAGTTACCCTTGGGCCTCTGCAGGGACACACATATTTCCCTTTGATACACAGGCACACATACATACATGCATGTGTGCGTGCATGAGCAAATTAAATAAATGAAGTGTAAAGAAAAACCTTAAACAATCTTAGTTGCAGGAAGCTCCAAGGTTAGTAGGAAGCTAGGTTCGTATGTGGGTACTGAGATAGGAATTTGACAATAAATTCTAGCAAATGAGGGAACACAATATCAGGGCTGAAAAGAAGACACAATAGTTCAAAATGACATATGCTATGCCAGAAACTCTAAGAGCTGATAACAGAGACTCATCTATGGTCCATGGACATGGAATTCAAGATTTGTATTTTGAAAGACTTCGAGGAGGCCGTGGAATGGATACACAAGTATCAAACTTAATTGCTTTCCTTCACCCAGTCATTTAGCAAATCTCTACTGATCATCATTGCAGAAGTGGTGAGAGATGAAAGAAGTAGAGCTCTGAGTTAAAGCAATTGAACAAGTCAGACAAGGTCTCTGCTCTCTTTTGAGACACTTCATTCTAAAGGTTTCAGTCTAGTATCCCAGTCTTTGAAGGGACATTATATTGATTACAAGAAGTAAGGTCAGATCATAAAGATGGGGGTTAGGGTCTAAATAGTTTAAACAATGTGATGCTAGACAAAGAGCAATTTTTGCCTTGACATCAATCTATATATCTGCAGTATTATGCACTTTAGTTTTTCTCATCCTGGGTCCAAAGCTGGTTCTGGGGTAGAGACTGAAATGACATGTTTTTCTAGACTTCATACATAACTGTCAAGACAAAACAGAGGTAGTGAGTCCATGATACCCTAACTGCATATGAAACCAAAACTATTGATTGTGATGGATCTCTGAAACCGAAAAGAGCTTAATGAGCCATCACAGACACTGGAACAAAGAAAGGAAGAAAGGACTAAGTGACTAGGTCATGGCAAAGTCACCACAAGTACCATCATCAAGGTTGGGCAGCAGTTAAGGATGTGACAAAACAATCTTAATGCTAAAGGCATTTTCATTACAAACATCTGGGAAAGTTACATTAACTTAGGATCAGATGGTAGAATGCTACAAAACAAAGGAAGCTTTAGGATTCATAGGGCAGCCGACATGGATCAAAACTGTTGCTTCTTCATTGGTCAGGGTACACAGTTCAATATGTTTATCAACGAACACAGTACAGTGTCCCTGGTGATTTGCTTGGTCGCAAGAGAATTTACATCAATCTTGAACATGTAAGAATCTGGCAGTAGTAGTTAGTTGATTTAACTTTTTTGCCATTCCCCTTTTATCCTCAGCTTCTGGGCATTAAATTTAGGACATCTTAGATGTGTGTGTGTGTGTGTGTGTGTGTGTGTGTGGTTAAAGGTAGTGTGAATTCCTGTGGAGGCCCAAGTGTGGCTTTAGGAATGATCCTGGATTGCTCCTACCTCTTTATTTTTGCTTTGCTCTGGGATTATCCAGGCTCTGCTCACCAGGGCCTAAAATGCAGGCCACTACCATTTCTGCCTAGTAGTTTTGTGTGAGACCCAGGATCTGAACTCTAGTACTTCTGTTTATGAGGCAGAGGTTTAAGCCATGACCCATCTCTCCAGCCTGATATATTAGTTTTTCATTACAAGAAAAAACTTACAGACTTTCCTTTTATTTCCTTCTTTATTAGATAGGCTGAGTTTATTTCAAGCTCCTTTGTATAATACCTATTGAAAAACTGTATTAAGAATATTACGAACAAGGACAAGTTTTGAGAACATTAATTTGTGATACAATGGAGGACATTTTCTAACAGCACATTTAATTCCTAATAAGTCAGTAGCATATTAAGAATAGCATAATGATTTTTTAAAGGAAATTTCCAAAGTTAAAGAAAAAAGCATATTGGAATTGTGCCAGCCAAAATCAGTAACCGTGCTTTAAGAATGTCACAAGAAAGATGCAATTACCACTGTCCAAATAAGAAATGGCCATAGTAGAAAATTTAGATTGCAGGGTATTGTATATTTAATGCATAAGTTGTACAATTGCTATTCACTTGCTAAAATGGATTTTTTAGATCAAATTTCAAGTGTGGTATAGGTATTGTAAGAGCAGCTTTCTAAGCAGACTGGTACTCTCTGATATATTCAGACTCCTTTCAGATTTTTAATTTGCAGAGTGAAACAGGAAGCAAGGCATAGGTTCTCATTGCCAAAGACATGATTAAATTATGTGTTAATAGTAGTACTTTAATCATTTTGCCACAAAGGCATGTTTACTAGCAGTAATATGCTGCAAGATGTTGACTATTGTGATACAAGGTAGAAAACACAGCAGTAAGAAAAAAACATTTCTGCTCTTATCTTAGAAACTTGGAAATTCATGTGAAAATGCTATGTACACACTCACTTTTTAGTCTTTGAGTTTGCCTGTTTTCTACACTTTGTTGTGCAGGAAATGGCTATGCAAGAGAGATAATTCCTCATCATGTCAAATATATAATGTGGGTATTTTCCAGACTGGTACTAATCACATATAATTTTTGCTATTCATGTTGATTTTGAAACATAACAGCAGAATAAGGTTTTCTTCAATTATCTATGGTCGAGATGAAAAAAGTGACTGTTTAGTTCTAACACAGAGAGAATGATCTCTAGAAATGGCTGTCAGGATGCCTAAATGTTGATATGGAATAACTAAGATCATTATTATATTATTATGAAAAGAGTATAAAGTAGGGATGGTCACATGGCCTAGCAGGTAAAGGTAACTGCTCACAAACTTGGTGACTTGAGTTTCATCTCTGGACTACACATGGTAGAGTGAAAGAAACTACTGAAAATTGTCGTAACCTCTCTCTCTCTCTTGCTCTCTTTCTCTGTCTCAAAATAATAAGTAAAAAGCTGGAGAGATGGCTCAGAGGTTGGGACTCTTTCTCATGAGCAGAAGGTTCTGAGTTTGGATCCCAGGTCCCACAAAAAAAATGCCTCTGGTGGGTGGACCCTGGGAGGTCCTAGAACTAAGCAGGAGGGAGGTTAAGCAATCCAGAATGATACTAAAGTCACTCTTGGGCCTCCACAGGCTCTGAAACAGATACATAAACAAAACTAAAAATTGAATGAATGAATGAATGAATGAATGAATGAATTAAAAAATAAATAACACATTAGAAAAAGAAAATAGTACAAAAAACTGGAAGTTATTGAATCATATTTAGAAGTTTATGGAAGCTTATGTGTCCTAATGCCAACCCAGAATTATTCTGTTTCCACTCTGATACTGAAAACTTCAGGGATTGGGATGGTTTATCAGTCAGCATTCGGTTAAGAGGGAAAAACCACTCTTTCAATTTTATCAGGAGATAATTTAATGTGGGGAATTATATTCTAGGTATTTGGGGGATAAACATGAATAGGTGTCACAAGTGAGCTGGAAACACCACAGAATAGGGCAGAGAAAACATACACATGGTGTTATTACTAAGGCTTGAATAGTTAAGAGCTGGAACATCAGCTTGAAGGTGTGAGCACCTATCTGCTGATGCTGGTGTCTCTGAAACCAGGAAGTTACTGATGCCACTGAGTGCCAGGCATCTGGCAGTCAGCTGGCACTGGTATTTCAGTGTCAGGAGGCAAAGAAGCTGATTTTGTAAATGATGGAAAACCAAACCCAAGCTGAACCAACAGCTGTTATTGAGCAAACAGCCACTGGAGACATGAAGCAGTGAGTTTGAGGCACTGGTAATGTGGACAATATGTTCTTTCAGTCAAGCGGAATAAGTTCTTTTTCTAGTCCTGTTGTCTCTCTCTACCTCACCTCCTTCCCATCACACTCTAACAAGAAGCTAGTCCACAAATCAGAAATATAATTTTCAGGGTTTTAGCCTCAGAGCAAAGTACAGAAGGGTGGATGTGGATGACTTTGAAGAAAATCTATAAACACCAATATGCTTTGAAAGGTGCACCTGAGAAAGACAATAATCAATAAATGTTTTCACTGAACTGATCAAATTGAACATGGGCTGGAGAAATGGATCAGTGGTTAGAACACTTAATGTGCAAGCAATCTGATCAAAGTTTGGGTCCCCCAGATACCAGGTGAAATGTTCAGTGGGTGTGCCAGCCCATCTTTAATCCAGCCTCGGATGACAAAAACTAGGTATTCCCAAAGCAAGCTGGATAGCCAAATTAGCCCTAGTGGTAGGCTGTGGGTTTAATTAAAGACCCTTCCTGAAAAGAATAACTGGAAGAGTAGTAAAAGATGACACCCTTAATCAACCTCAGGTTCCTATTTGCACATGCATATATGTGTGTTCACACACATGTACACACATGCATGCACTCCTCCCCCATACACATGAAAAAGAAAAAAGTAGTATTTAATATTAGATAATAGGAAAATATCTTTGCAATATATACTAGTGATACATTTCCTGTTCAATATGATAACACCATATAATTTTATATAATATGCTATCTTTAATTGAACATTAATGATAACTGTATACTTTCTTCAAATCTGCAAAATTACTTCAGATTCTTTTGGACATATAATTCGATATCTGAATTATGTTATAACATCTAATAATAATCATTGCCTGCTATTAAATATTTATTCAATAAAATTCAAAATTATAATGAGTTAACTTATTTCTGAGTGTGGAAATGATGAAGGATATTTGCTACTTCCTAAAAAGAAATAGTACAAAGATTAAACCTAAAACATTTCAAAGAAAATATTTTCCTAACATTGTTTAGGTCTATAACTTATTTTTATATGGGATCACAAATAAATATTTTGTCTTTATGTAAACTAAACTGGTTCAGAACACTCAAGGTAGTCTTTGGAATATTAATTTTACATAGTCTAGAACCAAGGTAAAGTAAGTGGGCTAAAATTCCTTTCACTTCAGTTGAATTATTTAGAATTAGCTCCAAAGAATAATTTTGGCAACGACACAGTATGTCTAATAGGCACCTTTTTTGCACAGTCAAAACGATAGTGTGATAATTGGCAGCTACCATTCCTAGTTGTACTTGGTCTGATGTGTTTTGCCTATTAACTCCCTTTGTGAATGTTCTCTATAACCTTTTTTGTTTTTTAAAAGAGATATTGAGAGAGAGAGAGAGAGAGAGAGAGAGAGATGCAGCTACTTTTATTTTGCTGTTAGACATTATTTAACATGTTAGACATGTTAAAAAGGAGAATATATAATTATTTGGCTTAAAATTCCAGAAGGGAATTATGACTGGCATCCCATAGTAGAAGACATGCCTGAAGACAAAAGTAGGAGGCTAGTCTAGATCACTATAGCCATCATCCAGAGACAGATCAACAGAGAGAGTAAACTGGGACAGATTACCAAACTCCAAGGTCCACACCCCTGTAATGTGCTTTCCACCAGTAAGACCCTACCTTTTAAAATTTTGTTCTTCTATATTCTTTTAGAGTTTCATGAATGAATATGATGAATTCTTGTCATTGTCACCCCTTATTACCTCACTCCAGTCCCCTTTGTTTTCCTTACTGCACAATTTCTTCTTCCCTACCAGTCTTTCTCCTGCTTCATGTCCTTTTACATGTGTGGTCCACTTTCATCTGGTTTGCTGTTAATGACATGTCACACCTATAGATATGCTATTGGAACAAGTAGAACCTTTCCTCCCATCCAGCATTTATTCTTATTAATGTGATCTCGGGAAGGTGTGGTAAGGTTCTACCACTTAAAGGTGCCATAACCACAGCCAATCCAAACATGAGCCCATAGGGGCAACTTGCATTCTAACTGAGACAGAGGGGAGGGAGAGAGAGAGAGAGAGAGAGAGAGAGAGAGAGAGAGAGAGAGAGAGAACGAGAACATATGTGTGAAGATCTGATGATAACTTTCAGAAATTAATGGATTTCTCCCTCATTCTGTCATGTGGATTCCATTTATAAAACTTAAGTTTGCCAGATTTCCATGCAAGTGTCTATATCCTCTGAACTATTACAACAGCTCCATTTATGTTCTTAATTAATTCAATGTAAAAACCTAACTTTATCATATAATGTTCATAATATGGTAGAGCTTAAGTTTGAAAGGAATCTCATTTCTTTTTTTTTTACTTTTCTTTTTTTTTATTTTCACTCATACAAACTTAACAGGTATGCCGGTCCCTTCCCTTCCTCCACCTCCCACCCCCCCTGTATCCCCCTCCCCTCCCCCTTCCCTCCACATCCCCCAATGCCTCACTCTCCCATCTCCCGAGCATCCTTTAATGTGCATGCCAAACTCTCCTCTGGATCCTCCTCTCCGATGAGGTGCAAGGACCCAGTGGTGTTTCCCAGAACAGTTTCCTGTGTTCCCTTTAAGCATAGGAACACTACTGTGGCTGTCAATCCCTTGCCGCCAAGGATCCCAGTGCCTTTAGCAAACGCTAGACTTTGTGGGGTCAATAGTGTGTTGGACATTGCGCAGGGCATGCAAAGTCCAAATATGATTGTTTCGGCCCTAACTTGTGTGGAGTATCTTGCATATCATTGCTCCTCCCACCCTTGTTCTCTTACAATCTTACCGCCCCCTCTTCCGCAAATTTCCCTGAGCTTCAGGATGGGGAGAGATTAGGCTGGCCTAGTTCCTTGTGGTTGATATAGAGTCTCTGATATTCTGGATTATGGTTTGTTGATTTTTTTTTCAGTTTTGCTGCTCCTTCAATGCCTTTCACTCCATCCTGTTGGGTATTGGATATCGTCCCCTGGCTAGAGATAAAAACCTGTTAAATTAGAGTCTTGTTATAAGATTACATTCAAAGGTAGATAGAATAAAAGTAGGAAACCGCGGTGAGAGAGGGGTCAATCGCCCATTTGCGAAATGGTTACTTTCTATCTGCCAGACTATATGCCCTCCCCTTCTGGTGAGATCATACCCCATCTGTTGTAAATGATCAGGAAGGAAAGTCTGTGAACTTACCCAGATGTCTCATTACTTATTTGCAGTCCTTGATGGAGGCCTATTTGCTCTGCTGTAACATGGTCCCCTCTCTCCTTGTTACTGGTGTGTCCCTCTTACCCTATCTCTCTTGTTCATAATCTTTGCAATTACTGTATGTATTACAGAGATTTATCTTTGAGTGTCTCTAAGTGCGTTTGATACTAGGAGCCACCTATTAGGGAGTACATACCACACTTAATTTTCTGTGTCTGGGATACTTCACTCAGTATAATTGTTTCTAATTTCATCCATTTCCCAGCAAATTGCATTAAATCATCATTTTTGATGGCTGAGTAGTACTCCATTGTATAGAAGATGTTCCACAGTTTCCTTATCCACTCGTCAACTGTTGGACATTTGGGTTGATTCCATGACTTTGCTATTGTAAACAGCGCTGCTATGAACATGGTCATGCTTGTGCTATCGAGGTGAATTTTTGCTGTATGGGGGGTTATTCCCAAAAGTGGAATCACAGGGTCATATGGCATTTCAATCTTTAATTTCTTTAAGAATCTCCAGATGGCTCGCCAGAGTGCCTGTATGAGCCTGCAAGGAATCTTATTTCATTGGGCTTAACTAGTTTGACTCATATTATACTTTAGACACAATACCTTTCATTTAAAAGATGATATGTGAATAGGAAAAAAATTATATCTATAAAGCAATTATAAGACAATAATATCCTACCTAATATATCTTACCACAGAAAGATTCATAGTGTGTTCTGAAAGCACAAGGTAAGGAACTCTTTGCATGGCTGGGGATAGATTTGGGTTGAAAATTATATTGACTATAGCTTTAATGGGGGAAAAAAGGATTTTTATGCTAGCCTGGATACAACAGGGCATTCAAATTTATCTTTTCCAAACATTCATCAAATCCTTTCTACATGCAGACAATCTATTAGCTGCTAAGTATACTAAGCTGAAGAAAAATGTGTTTGCCTTGTTAAAGCTTTTAGCCTCTTGACTGATCAGAAAAGAGTCAGCTAGGATGAAGTCATAAACTAGTTGTGCTCAGGAACAGAGACCTTTGGAGTTGAACTATTTCACACTTTAGAGTACTATTAATAGTGAGAGAGTTGAAGAAATAGGAAAGAAGATTGGGTACAGAGTGTAGATTACATTTCTATTGACATGAACATCTAAAAATATAAGGAAACAATTCAGGTGCCTGTCATTTTGCTTTTTGAGAAGACACATTTGTGATAGTTTGTGGAGTGGAATATGTATGAGTGCAAATATAGGTTTGTTTGTGTGGCAAATTCAATAAGGAGCCCAATGTCTATTCAAAAGTTAATAGGGAATATCTAAACTAAGCCAATGGCCATTGTGAGACAGGCAAGAACATCTGAGTTCTTTCCTTCTTTCAGTAGTACAAAAATGCAGCCCTCCCAGTCTTAACTAACAATGTGGCATGACACCTTGACAGAGGAGAGATAAGTTGAGCTAAAGGACTTTATTTTTCCAGTAAATATTCTTTTCATGGTCATACAGCCTCATCTGCCTGTTAAGACTGAAAAACTCATCCATACCAGGGATCAAATGACCTAAAATAAAGTAAAATAAAAATATGAAATTCATCTTGTGATGATAATCTTCATGAATATGAAACCCATCAATTTATAGTAAATTACCAATGCATTAGATAAGATTTTAGGCAGCCACAATTCATTGAATGACTATTTCTTGAATGAACCACACTGTTAGTTGTTAATAAACAAGGTTAACCAAAGTGAATATTCACTGATTTATGAAGGAAACTCATAGCTTAAGGAGCAAAGGCCGAGGTAATAGTTTGCCAGTGTTAGGATGTACGCTCAGTTATTCTGATCATAAGAATCAAGAGATCATATGTATATGGGGACAGCCCCTTCCCTGATATATTTTATCATCATAGTTTTCCTACAGGACCAAGATGTGCTTGCCACTGTGACTGGACTTAATTTTTACCAGGAGAATAGCTGCAAGAGATGCAGAAAATAGACTTAATACATATGGAGAACATACCATGAGAGACTGAGTCAGGACTTCAGGATAACAAACATTACAGATTTATTCTGCTGTGTCTTATCACTTTTCTCTCAGTAATGGAGATGAAAATTTGCTTATGATATCATTTTAAAAATCAGTAAGTTTGTATCATGTAGCCAAGGCATTGATGTGGAAACATAACTTATTATATAGTTTGTAAAATAATGCATACAATTTTCATGCTTCTTTACATATACAGCTACAAGAAAACCATGATATGCTCTGTATAATATCTCATTAATTTATTTTCTGAATAGATTCTAATAGCAATAAAAAGAATCTCCAAAAAGTGGTGGTCATAGACCCCAACATTTTGACAAAGTGAAAAACTCACTTATTTTGAGCTGGGGAGATAACTCGGTCTTTAAAGTAATTGCCAGGTTAGTATGAAGATAAGTCTTTGGATCCCCATTACCCTCATACAATTCTGAGTGAGTTTGGTGATCCATATGGATGGAATTCCTGTGCTCAGGAGGTGGACACAGGGAATCCTAGGAACAATCTGACTGCCCTTACTGACCTTATCTATGAACTCTTAGTTCTTCAAGAGAGAAACCTTATCTAAATGAATAAATTGGAGACTGATCAAGGACAACTCTGAAATCAACCTCGGGCCTCTATACACTGGTGAACAGCTGTATACTCTCACTGAGACACACATGCATGCATGCATGCATACATACATTCAAACATGGTTATACACATAGGAACAGTGCATGCTACACACATTCATACTTACAAAAAATTATTGAATTAGCCCAAAACTGCATAAATAAAACAACACATCTAATATATAAATTGTATTATTAAAATGAGCTAATTATCGATTTTAGTGTATTGCTACTATTGTTCTATAAAGCTCAAATGCCCAATTAAATTAATGTAGTTTAGTCATCTCACATTTGTTTAATATCTTATTTAAATTATGGGTTGGTCATGATGGTTTTGTTGGACATAAATCATCAATCATATAATCTATCCCAGTCTCTCAAAAGGGAAAATGTCATATAGGGAGTGGAGAAAAGAAGACAACTGGGCTTTCATATTCCCTTACAAGTCTGTCATCTGTGTAAGACTACCCCAGGTTGACATAAACAACAAAGCACTTTCAGGTCGTTGATCTTTTGCAGCTTTAAAAACTTGAGCTCAATCATCCAAAGTGATGCAGGTGCAGATTTCTGAAAACAAATCTCACAAAAACCATGGGGCAAACAGAATGATACTAGAATCTTAGTGGAAGGAGCACCTGCAGAATTTTGCCTGTATCCTTCAAGATGCTAAGTAAACTTAATAATTAAATTTGTTCCTGGACAATTTCAGGCATGCATATAATGCATTCTGATTATCATCACCCTTCAGCCTCATTTATTTCTTACCTACTTCTATCCACTTCCTTCCTACAAGACATTTTTCTCATGTCCTATCTTCTTGTTCTGTGACTGTGAGTTTAACCAGGATATGTATCTGGCCATGGGTTTGGAACTATCCAGTGCAGGTTGCTAGGCATCCCAGTGGGTATGAAGCTAAAGACACCATCTCTTCTTCCCCAGAATCCGCAGGTAGTCAATGTTTCAGCAAGGAAGCTGAAATATTGTGACCATGTAATTCCCCTTTCCCCTCCATGGTTAACTGGTGACCAAACAGTTGCTGTGAGTTTGTGATTTCAGTGGTTGTGTCATACCCTAGAGATGACATTTTGCTCCTGTTATTCCTGTCTTCTAGCTCATATTCTTCCCACTTCTTCCTGTCTTCTGGCTCATAATCTTCCCTCCATGATGTTTCCTGAGTCTTAGAAGGAAGGGTATAAATGGCTTATTTAAGGCAGGTTCCTCAACAAACACTTATTCTAAGCACCTCAAGCAGTCATGAGTCTCTGCATTCCATGTTATTCATTGCAAAGAAAAGCTTCTTTGATTAAGGATGACAGGATCATTCAAGAATGAGCATAAACATAAACATACAGAAGGCACAAACTGCTAATTTTACAAAATGATATTGACCCTAGTTTAAGTAATTAAGTAATTAAGTAATTAATTAATTTATTAAGTAAGCTTTAAAGTATCAATAAATATACACAGATGGAATTTTAGAAGCAAACATTATGATGTAAACAAAATCAGAATTACAACACTGCTAAAGATGCTATTTGTAAAATATTGACTTTACTTTTTTTTGTCTTCAATAGTAAATTTTATCCTGTGACACTTTCGTACATGTACATAATACATTCTTATCCTCTGCTTATCCATTGTTTCTTATCTTGCTCCCACTAAGCCAGCCCCTTCTTCTCTACAACTTTTTTTTGCCACATTGATGTCTTTTTGTTTGTTTTGTGTCCTAGTGAGTTTAAGCAGAGCTATATGTGGGATATGGGCTTGGGAATACTCACTGGAGCTAGTTGGGCTCACCAGTGGCTGCACAACTGGACACTTTGCTTTCCCCTTTCACAAAATCTATTCAATATAAATTGTTCATAGATAATCTGTAGGATCCCATGGTTCCTCCCCAGCCATAAATGACTGTTGTTCATGATCCTTTTAAGTTCACATTTTTATTTGACAAAGTATTTTCAGAAAAAGTATCTTTAGTCACATATAGGGAACAGCTTTAAATGGTGAACGGCAAGTTTATGGAGTTTGTTTCCATTGTAGGTGTTAATTCGTATTATTTTCCCCAACTGAGGAAGTTGAAAGTGATCTTTATAATGATTTTTCTGTGCTTACATATGGCTTTATGAAGCTCTTAAGACTGATTCTGAAACAACAGATGCTAGAGAAGAATAGGGTAGCTGTAATTCCCAAATGTGTTCATTTACTGGCATCCTTTTGTATTTCTCTTAGTTGAAGCATTGTGGCACTTGCACATGCTTTAATTATTTGATTTTAATTGGCAATGCTATTGATTGTAAATCATTTTGACAGAAACTACATTTTATCTTAAAGTTTAAATATACCTAGAGGCCAGTTAAGAGATGCCTGCATTCACTGAATACATTAAAGTAATAGCGTAAGTAGTTGAGATGTGCCCCATTTGGTACAAATTAGTTTCCTCTGTGGTACAACTCAGTCAGAAAAATGAATGTTGCTGAAAGTACATGTAGTATTTGCTGACTCCAAATTCAACAAATGTTTACTGAGCATTCACAATATGAAATATATGGTATTTCAAGAAATAAAGAGTAAAATAAACAACAGCAACACATATTATTTGATGCCTTGAAGTCAAGAGTTTACAAAACACAGCCCTAGCCATACCCACACTTTGTACATACTAACATTATTTCAAATCAGAAAATGTCAATTCACACATCAGAAATATATGATAGGGGAATTCATGTAACTAGAGGGACTCAGGAGAATCAGATTTGTGTTATCTCTGTAAATGGTGATAAAGGAAAGGTAAAATAGGAGAAAACCAAGAGTTCCCCCAAACAGAGTTTTGCAATATTAATGGAGAGAACAGACTCCAAAAATAGAATACCAAAACAGATTTTCCAGAAAATAATAAGGAAGAATCAGTGGGTAATTATTTTTGTAAAAATTACAAGCACGGTTTGTAATTGTCCTACATAAAATGAATTGGAAAGTGATGGAGATTTGAGAATCAAAGGTGGGAAAATTCTTTGAGCATCTATCATTATTAGGACTGGAGATATACCTCAGTTGTTAAGGCCTTTGCCTGCCTTCCATGATGTCCTTGGTTGAGTTCCTAAGTATTGCTAAAAAAATAATTTGCCCTAACAAATATTTCAGATTTTTATGTTTCTAGGATTAGCATTGATATAATCATTAATGCCAAAAGAATGGGTTAAAAATAGCTTGCTTTCTGGCTAAGAAGGATGGTAAGGTCTTTAGATAAGCTTAGAAACACATAATTGATGAATAATATAACAAAAGGAAATGATAAATATTATTTCAACTATATCATATTTTATATGTAGGCAGTATTTCAAGTACATAGATAGTTTGCACACCCAAGAATCCTTGGCAAATGTATGACTAGATCCAAAGATTGAAGCCCATACATGGGCTTGATTGTTTTGCTGGTGAAAGGGGAAAGTGTCCATAATTCCAGCACTTAGGAGAAGCAGGAAAGAGGATAGGATCAGTGTTTTGAAGTCAACATGGACTACAGACTGACTTCAAGAATAGCCTGCGCTATGAAAAGAGATCTTGTTTTAAAAGCAAAAGGAATAAAAAAGGATCAAATATTGATAAAAATTGCATTTACAATATGCACAGATAAAGAAACACCAACATAGTGTTCAGGAATGTAAATAGAAATTATAAACTGTGTTTCCTTTATTTAAAAAGTATCAAAAACTGGAATGGTTTTCAAGAAGTAAGTAACTACGTTGACTAAAAGGAAGTGACTAATGGTAATTTAATTAAGGTCTTAGTAAGAACCATTAATTTTTCTGATTGCTTTGATTTGTTTTAAAGGAACAATTTTCAGTGTAGTTGTAGGTCATGACCTGTAAATTAATTCACTCATTCATCTATTCATTCACTATATTATTCATCTAAGAGTAATTCAACCATTCTTTGCTAACACCTGAGCCTAGCACATTAAAGTGAGTTTAGAAGTAGACAAACTTAGAAGAGATAAACTCAAACTTGTCTCCCAAGAACTGAAAAAAACAGGTTTTAAAAAAATTACTTTGTGTGTGTGTGTGTGTGTGTGTATGTATCAGAGAGCACTGTCTGTGCTTGTGGAAACATAAGAGTGACTTCAGGAATCATCTTAGATTGCTCTACTTCCTTTTGCTTTTCTCTGAGGTTTCCTAGGCTCTGCCTCCTTCCAGACAGGACACCATCATCATGGCTTTTCATTTTTTTTAATTTTTTAATACATTTTTTATTATTATTTCAGCTCATACAAACTTAATGGGTACACCAGTTCCCTCCCTCCCTCCTCCTCCCCCCGTACCCCCTGCTCCTCCTCCCCACCGCACTCCCTTCCCATCCCCCAGTGCCTCCCGCCTCAATTCCCAGGGAGTCCTTTCTTGTGCATTCCTGATTTTCCTCTGGGCCCTCCTCTCCGATGATGTACAAGGACCCAGTGGCCTCTCCCTAAACACTTTCCCGTGTTCCCCTTAAGTATAGGAACACTGCTGTGTCTGCCAATCCCTTGCCTCCAAACATCTTGGTGCCTTTAGCAGATGCTGGACTTTGTGGGGTCAATAGTGTGTTGGACAATGCGCAGGGCATGTAAAGTCCAATTATGATTGCTTCAGCCCTAACTTGTATGGAGTAACTTACATATCATTGCTCCTCCCATCCTTTTGCTCTTACACTCTTACCGCCCCCTCATCTGCAAATTTCCCTGAGCTTCAGGATGGGGAGAGATTAAGCTGGCCTAGTTCTAGGTGGTTGATATAGAGTCTCTGAAGTTCTGGATTGTGGTTTGTTGGTTTTCTTTAGCAGTTTTGCTGCTCCTGCAATGCCCTTCACTCCATCCTGGTGGGCATTGTATGTTACCCCCTGGCCAGAGACAAAAAGCTGTTAAACTAGAGTCTTGTGATAAAAGCACATTCAAAGGTAGATGTAATAAAAGTGGGAAACCACAGTGAGGGAGGGGTCTATCACCAATTTGCACAACAGTTACTTTTTATCTGCCAGACTATATGCCCTCCTCTTCTGGTGAGATAATACCCCCTCAGTAGTAAATGATCAGGAACAAAAGTCTGTGAACTTAATCACATGTCTCATTACTTATTTGAGTCCTTGATGGAGGCCTATTTTCTCTGCTGTAATATGGTCCCTTCTCTCCTTGTTTCTGGTGTGGCCCTCCTACCCCATCCCTCCTGTTCATAATCTTTGCAATTACTGTCTCTAGGTGGGCTGGGTGGGTTTGGTACTAGGAGCCACCTATTAGGGAGTACATACGGCGCTTAATTTTCTGGGTCTGGGATACTTCACTTAATATAATTGTTTCTAATGACATCCATTTCCTGGCAAATTCCAGTAATTCATCATTTTTGATGGCTGAGTAGTACTCCATTGTATAGATGTACCACTGTTTCCTTATCCACTCCTCAACTGTTGGACATTTGGGTTGATTCCATGACTTTGCTATTGTAAACAGTGCTGCTATGAACATGGTCCTGCTTGTGCTATCGAGGTGAACCTCTGCTGTATGGGGGGTTATTCCCAAAAGTGGAATAGGAGGGTCATATGGCATTTCAATCTTTAATTTCTTTAAGAATCTCCAGATGGCTCGCCAGAGTGGCTGTATAAGCCTGCATTCCCACCAGCAATGTAGGAGAGTTCCCCTCTCTCCACATCCTCTCCAGCATTTGTTGTTGATTGTATTGTGGATTTTTGCCATCCTGACCAGGGTGAGATGATATCTCAGGGATGTTTTGATTTGCATTTCCCTGATGGCTAAGGAAGTGGAGCATTTTTTAAGATATTTGTTAGACATTTAATTTCATCCCTGGTAAAGTTTCTTTTAAGTTCCAGGGCCCATTTTTTAATTGGGCCATTGGTTTCCTTGGTGTTTAGTTTTCTAAGTTCTTTGTGCACTCTGGACAGCAGAGTTCTATCAGATGTGTGGTTAGTGAAGATTTTCTCCCATTCTGTGGGTTGCTTTGAGCTTGTGTTACAATCTCTTTATCTGAACAGAAGCTCTTTAATTTCACAAGATCCCAACTGTTGAGAGTTGGTAGCAGTGACTGTGCCATTGGATATCTGTTTAGGAAATGTTGGCCTAGCCCAATCAGCTCGAGGGAGTTCCCTATCCTTTCAACTATGGTTTTTATAGTCTCTGGCCTTATATCAATGTCCTTGATCCATTTGGAATTAAGTCTTGTACATGTTGACAAGTACAGGTCCAACCTTAATCTTCTGCATGTGGAGATCCAGTTTTGCCAGCACCATTTGTTGAAGATGCTGTTCTTTTTCCATTGGATTGTTTGGGCCCCTTTGTCAAAGACCAAATGGCTGTAATTTTGTGGGCTTATATCTGGGTCTTCAATCCTTATCCATTGATCTGTGTGTCTATTTTGGAGCCAGTACCAGGCTGTCTTTATAACTATGGATTTGTAGTATAGACTTAGATTTGGTATGGTAATACCTCCTGCAGTGTTTTTGTTATTCAGGATTGTCTTTGCTATCCTGGGTCTTTTGTGCCTCCATATGAACTTTGAGATTGTTTGGTGAACTTCTATGAAGAATTGCTCTGGGATTTTGATTGGTATATCATTGAATCTGTATATTGCCTTTGGTAGGATGGTCATTTTTACGATGTTGATTCTGCCAATACAGGAACATGGGAGGTCTTTCCACCTTCTGGTGTCTTCTGCTATTTCTTTCTTTAGGGTTTTAAAGTTTTCGTTGTAAAGGTCTTTTACCTCCTTGGTTAGGTTTATACCAAGGTATTTCATTTTTTTAGGGGCTATAGTAAATGGGATTGTTTCTCTCAAGGCTTTTTCACTTCTATCATTCTGGGCATATAGGAAGGCCTCTGATTTTTGCACATTTATTTTGTATCCTGCCACCCTGCTGAACTTCTCAATTAGTTCCAGAAGCTTCCTGGTGGAGTTTTTGGGATCACTCAGGTATAAGATCATGTCATCTGCAAATAGGGATAGTTTGACTTCTTCCTTGCCGATTTGAATCCCTCTTATGTCCCTTTCTTGTCTTATGGCTTCAGCTAAGACATCAAGTACAATATTGAATAGAAGTGGGGAGAGTGGACAGCCTTGTCTAGCTCCTGATCGAAGTGGGAATTCTTCCAATTGTTCCCCATTGAGCATAATCCTTGGTGTGAGCTTGTTGTATACAGCTTTTATTATATTGATAAAGGTTCCTTCCATTCCTACTGTCTCCAGCGTTTTGATCATAAAAGGTTGTTGGATCTTGTCAAAAGGTTTTTCTGCATCTATCGAGAGTATCATGTGGTCTTGGACTTTGGACTGGTTTACATGATGAATTACATTTATTGATTTGCGTATGTTGAACCAACCTTGTGTGCCAGGGATGAAGCCTACTTGGTCCCCATGAATGATCTTTTTAATATGTTTTTGAATCTGATTCGCTAAGACTTTGTTGAGAATCTTTGCGTCTGTGTTCATCAGAGAGATCGGCCTATAGTTTTCTTTTTTAAGTGAACCTTTTCATTTTTAAGTGGGATACAGGATCCAAACTCAGGTACTTCTACTTTTGAGGCAGGGTCTTATCCCTTGAGCCATATTTCTAGCCTGGAAGAACTTTTAAGGGAGTTTTTCTGAAAATTGAAACATGTAAAGATTTTAGTAGTGTAGCTGGAGGAAATGGGAGAAACAGAGGACCCAAAAGGGCCACGGAAAATTCAGAGGTTATTAAAAAGAGAACAAATTTTGAAAAGAGAATAATCTGTTAAATAGAACATAGATCACAGTAGGTCAGAGAATAAATAAGCAATATAATCAGTAAAGATCAGGATCTCCATGTATGTTGCATAGCATACATTCATACATCTCTCTCTCTCTCTCTCTCTCTCACACACACACACAAACACACACACACACACACACACACACACACACACACACACACTAAACCAAGAATATACTTTAAAAATTCCAAAAAAAGAAAGCAGGTTTTTTTTTTGAATCGAGGATCTGGTGGCCTAGACAGTAGAGTCATAATTTAGCTTTTAGGTGTGACAGCACTAGAAGAGAAGAGAGAACTTAAGGTTGCAGAAGGTGGGGAAAGAGTCATGACAGCCTGGCAGCAGGAAAGCTCAGAGAGCTAGGCGAGTGCAAAAAAAGAACGGGAAAGAGACAGGAGAGGGTGGGTGAAGTTATAATCTTTTGTAGTCGTGGACATTGCTAAGGCGTGACCCAGAAGTTCCTAGGGAAGTGAGGCAATAAAGACTGGAGATGCAGTCTTTATGAATGACCACTGAGGCTTTTAAAAGTGGCAGCCAGCACCAACACAGTTAATGTTCCACTTCCTGAATACTTTAACCAGCACCCAAAACCAATTGCAGCTGGCATATTACCTCAGGGAATAATGGCTGTAGTACCAGGTGGGGTCCTGTGGCGGTCTCTGCCTTCTACTAGGGATGTTTAATGGCAACACTGCCATTATCACACACCTAAGTATGACAGTAATACTCTTGTTCAGTTAGTTGTCATGGCTACCCAAACAAGGTAGTCTCTATTCTAGAAAGGCTATGGGATGGTCATGTTATGACTAAAGGAAAAGAACCAAGAAACAACACTTCCCTGAAACGTTAGTTTCAAGGGTAGTCAGTTTTCACAGGATGCAAGTTACAGAGTCTAGAGTACTATGTGAAACCCATAGAGAAGCTGAAGGCTGTTCATAATGATTTAACCTTTGAGTACGCCCATTGAGACACTTGTGGCATCCTTCTAGTCAGACAAGTTCCTAAAGCCAGTCAGCTTGGGATAATTACTGTCTCTCTCTCTCTCTCTCTCTTTCTCTCTTTCTCTCTCTCTCTCTCTCACTGCTTCCATATAGTGGTTATGCAGCACAAGCTGCCCTCAAAATCCCCTCAGCCTGCCTCAGCCTCCTAAATATATTCTTTCCCATGACTCCAGCATAGATGAAGTCCCTCTATGGCGACATTTGTTGGTGAAGTTTTGACCATCACTAACCCATGTGAACTGCTGTAAGCAATTTTCTTTCACTATCATTTTCTCCCCAGGTATTAACTGATCCATATCTTGTAGGAGGATAGTATGTCAGTGACTTTAGCTGTTAGGGGCAGAAGATAGAAGGTCCTAGCACAAGCCAGCTGGGAGAGAAGGAAGGCTTGTAGTAACAGGAAAGAGGAAAGATTCTGCTTGGCAGAATACAATTGATGGCAGGCAGAGTTCAAGGCTCAGGCTAACCATTTATTTCTGTACATTTTGTAAACCTAATCTCTGTATCAAGTAAGAACATCAGAAAACAACTTAATGGAACCGCTTACTTTTGCTGCCTTTAAAAATGAACCCTTTTGTAACGGTCTGCTCTCAGCAATGAGAGAAAGATGAACCAAGGAAAAGACATATGAAGAGCTTTTCAGTTTTCTAAAGAAACTGTGAGGAGACACATTTTGTGAAGATTTTTCACTGCTGTTATTGTGAGAATTGGCTATGACTGCAACTAGAAGGGAATAATAGACTAGGGGATGGGAGCTGAAATTGTTATCTGCTGTTTAGCAGTAGCAGTAACAACTGAGTTATTAGTGAGACCATCAGACCTCATCCCTAACCTAAAATCAGTCTAGCACCTGCTATTTAGCAACATCCTCAAATACATCCTATGCAAACAAAATTGAAGAAATTCTAGTGGGAGAAGTGGTACATTTTGTGATTCTTGACCCATTGCATTCATGCATATTTCATTGGATCATTTTATCTTATGATAACCAAATAAGTTTTGTGCTCCTAATAAAATTAGTGGTAGATTAATATTGTACCTTATGATTCAATGGAACTTCAGCAAAGATCTCAGTGATACCCATATTACATAAAAACATCTCAATCCAAAAATGTGATAATTCTTACAAAACAATTGTGCCATCTTCTAGCAATGCTTACCAAGACATGAGGCCCAAAGAGATGCAACTTTATATGCCACAGAATCCTGAACTCCCACAAGAATAGACAAGCCAAAGTGAACTCTGGGGTCCATAACAACGTACAGGCAGAAGAAAGGGAGGGAGGGATGAAGGGAAAGGAGGAAAAGGGAGGGAGGAGGAATAGAGGGAATTAGGGACTAGTACTCAATATGCTTGTAAAAGCAGAAAAATTAATAAAATGAAATAAAATAAAATAACTATGGCTCAAATTTGATGCTTAAATATTAAAAAGATACAATTTGCGGAGCATTGTGTGATTACATCCTTTCAAGATATTATTATTATTGCTATACTAGTTACAATGTGGGTTTATATCAGGGATTCTCAAAGAAAACCTTGGATTACAGTATACTTCAAAATTCTGTTAGTACTGGTCAAAATGTTTCTTTTTTATATGTTTTTATTCTTCTGGAATTTCATCCACTAAATTTTTCATTTACACCTCTTATTACTCTATCCCATCCTCCCTACTTTTCCACCACAAATTTTCTTCCTCCTGTTGGTTTGCTCATATCCTTATGCTTGTGCAGCAAACACTTTGCCCACTAGGCTATCTTCCCATCTTTTTTTCCCACATATTCTACTTTGATATTCATTTTGCAACTTCACCATCATATTGTGCTTTATTGCCAATTTATATACATCAAACTCAATGTTGTCACACTTTAAATACAAAATAACATAGAAATTCAGGATGCTTGGATTATCCCCACATTTATTGCACTACACAGGATCAAGTAATCAAAGACCTTACAGAAGGAGAATTTTTTTAAACTTTATTGAAGTTTTATTTGCACTTCCAAGTTTAGATCGTAACTATTGGCCAGTTTATATAATCTTGCAATTTTTAAAACAATCAGTTTTAAGAGTTCTGAATAATACTTTCTCTTCATTTATAAGCTAACTCATCACTGAAACTATTTCACATAGCATCCATAAATTCAATAAATGGCTCTTTTTTTTAAAGAACTGAATTTCAATTGTCTGTCAAAACCTCTCAAGTAATAGTAAGAAGTTGAAGAAAAATTACGTGGAATACATCAGGTTATTATAGCGTCTATATTAACATTCTTAATACAAAAACCCATTAACATTTCATCACTGAAAAACTGGAAAAATCTACAAAGATAGGAAAAGTTAAGCCAATTTATAAATTCTTCATGTGCTAAGTCACACATCAGTCTGGTGTCTACTCTGGACTACTTTTTAGAATATTGATTTTAATGTGTGTATGATTTGTGGGGGAGTACATGTGTACCCTGGTGTACACGTGTAGGTTGGCAAACAACTTTGTGGAGTCAATTCTCTCCTTCCACTTTTAGTGGGTTCTCTGGATTGAACTTGGTTTGTAAGAGTTGCACACATGTATCTTTACCAACTGATCCACTTCATTTTTCTGAATACTATCATGAACTCATAATACGTAACATAAAATGGGAGAGAAGACCAATTGTAATGAAATACAATTACTAAAATATTAAATTAAATAAATTTCAGTAGCTAACACCTGTGTATCTCAGTGCATTAAATCACAGTATGTAGAGGAGGGAATAACAACTATTGGCACTTCTAAATACTGAGTATAAGGAATATATTGAGATATCATCATATATTGAACTTTCATGAAATGAAGGGAATAAATACTTACACCACATTATCTTGCATATGTATGACATAGCACCCAATTTATCTGATTAAATCAACATTATAAACAACAACAAAAGGAAATATATTGAGATGTTTCCAAGTGTCATGTTTTGTAATATGTGTGAATGTCCTTTGGGACAAGGTTTCAAGTATTGCTAATAATATTCAAATGCCTAATTCATAAAGAGAAAATGACCATGAACTTTTGTTAGTCATTAAAATAAATAAATATATAAATAAGACAATTTTTCTTATCCATGCTCAGAAGTCCCTTGAATTCAGTCTATGGACTTTATTTAATAATCTTTCTTTTAGATCTCTGGAGTCTAAAAGAACTACCCTGACTATAATTTTTTCATTTCTATCTGTACTTTGAAGAAAATTATGGATGAGCTATGTTTGCTAATCTGTCATAGCTATTCTTAGTTTCTATGATTTTAATATTTTTATGTCTTATCTCCTGGCTGTCTTCAGATGTTAGACAAGGAATATCTGAATTTAAGTACTGATAATACCCTTAGAGACGAAGTTGTTTTATCTACTTTATGACTATATGGGAAATAAATGCTTAGACATGTATCTTAATGAATTGAAGATTACACAGCCAGTGGCAAAGCCAAGGCTAGAAGAGTTTCTCAAAACTCTTCCACTGTACACCTATGTAATCATCTGGATCCTAGTTGTCTTAAACATTTTAACACATTCGTGCAGATGGTTTCACCTCATAGTTATTTGACCAGCTAAGCTGCATTGTTTTGAACACCATATTGTATCTATGCACATGACCAGTTAATGCCTTTTCACTTACATGGAAACATTTAACATCAGAGATCAAAATTATTTATATTTTCTTATATATTATCCTCTATTCATGAGGCTCCCACCCACGTCCTTTAAAAATTTCAATGAATATTTATTGAGCTTCTAAAATCTGACAAATATCAAATGAGGTTTAGTCACATAATTATTTAGTTTCTATATTGCAGAGGCTTATTGCTCACATCCAACCTGCAGGCAAATGATCAATCAATCAATTAATCAGAAATGAAGGCATTTTAAATGCTGAAGCACAAACTGGTATTCTGAAAGACAATTAGAGGGAAAAGTTGCATAGACAGATAGCAAGTCTTTTTCTGGTGAGGTGAAATTCAAAGTGAGGTCTAGGAGCTGAAACCCAAGAATACCCTTTCAAAAGGAGAATACAAATTGAGTTATAATTAGATTGAACTTCCATAAAGGGAAATAGGGGGAAAGTTGCTAAATGCAGTTACAAAGCAAAGTACATAAGCGGTAAGCTATCAGAGTCAAGGAAGGATAGGATGTAATAAATGTATCATAAAGATCTCCCTGTTTAGTGCTGAAAGATATGAAAGAGGGGGATCAAAGAGATCAGAAATGCCAATGGAGTTGCCTCATACATTTGCTCAAAATTTGAACTTATCATAAAATGGGTAGGTGGCCTGATGTTGGTTACTTCTGCTACTACTCTATGGTTTCATAGTCTGTTCAATTATTTTACTTAGAGAAAGTTATGTGTCATTAGTTGTCAATATATTAGTGATTTTGCAATCTAGAGCTCTGATTTTTTTTTGTATAAGTTTCCAATACTTAGAAGAAGTATATCTGAGGTTTGGTGTCTTTTTTTCTCTGTATTTTTATGGCAAAGTGATACATACAATTTGAGTATGAGTGTACATAGGTATCTTCCAAGAATTTGAGATGAAAGCATCAATGGATATATGAAATAATAATCTACATGAATTCAAGTGTGATGAAAGCATGGGAAGCATCTTAGCCTTTGATGAGGCAAAATAAATGAAAGTAAAGTGTGAATTCCAGGAAAGGAGTATGTGACTGAGTGGTCACGATGGAAAGCACAGAGACGCATTTTCAGTAACCTAGAGGTTCAGAAGGAAGTGTGAAAGGAGATGGTGAACTCTAGAAGCAGAAAGCAGATCAAAATGGAGAATAAAAACAATGGGAAAGGTTTATAGGGTGGAGCAAGACTGTTCAGCCTAGGCCCAAGGTCAAAATTCCCAAAAAGAAAGCAATAGAATGTCATATTAATAATATTAGGATCGGATTTGAAGAGTCTGTAAAATCAGAAAAGAAAATCAGGCATGCACAAACTATGTTGGGTGTTTACTAATGACTAGATTTGGTTCCAATAACTAAATCTTTGTCCGTTCTTTTTCTTTTTTGCCTGCTTCTTTTCCCTTTACCAATTTGATGATAGAGGTGGACCTAGGAGTTGAGCATGCCTTGGGCAACACACACTAGAATCCCAAATGGAATTTTTTTAAGTGCAGTATTGTTTCATACTGACATAGAGGCTTTATATCAGGAATGCATGGTAACATAGGTAAAGCTGTGAGATTATTACCATCATTGATGCTTATAAAAAGAGCTAATATTATACATTTCCTTCACTTCCTTGTGGCTTTCATTCTCATTATTATTGCCATTACTTGCCTATTATGGAGCAATTGAAAGCATATTCATTCTTAAAACATTAGTTCTGTTATACATATTCAATTCATTCATGATGGATCATGCATAAAATTTCAAGATGATTGTTTGTCATGTTCCCTTTCCCTTTGTTATTTCCAGTTTTTTTTTAAATATTAATTTGTGGCCAAATTGGTTTTGCTCACTAAAGAATACATTAAGGAAAGCAAAGCTCATTTTAATGATCATGAATATTTTTAAGTGCCTCTAAGGAGTTGTTAAGATTGTGTTCTGAGAACATTGTTCATACTGATTCAAGTGTTAGTATAACAAGATGATGCCTACTCTGTGAACTAAAGTAGGGAAAAAATATTTAGTTTACTGTTTCATTTTTTTCACACATACATTAATGAATCAATGCTAATTTAGCTATGTCTACATGAGATTACTCATGCAATTATGCTACATAAGAAACTGGAAAAGGACAAGAATTCCCCAAACGTATATATACATACATATATATGTATATACATATATATATATATATTAAATCCCTCCCAATGATACCTAATGCTAGATTCCCAGAGGGCTATGTTTTATAAACTCTCAAATTATCTGAACTTGAGCAGCCATTTAGTTCATCTTATTGATTTAATCATATACATGTCTTATATCTAATCTTTATAGCACAGGCTAAGGGAAATATGGCTGTAAGCCCTTAATGAAGCAACACCTCAGCACAGGAGCTACTGACAGAGAAAGGCCTATTTTTTAGTACATTAAGGAAAAAAACTTCATTGTAATGCTTTTATAAAATGAAATTTAAGAGGTTTATTTAGTCAAGGACATGTCGACAAAATGAGAGTACAAAGAACAAACTAAACATAGAAACTAGAGAAAGATGGTAAAACTGTATAGCTTGGTGTAAGAGAGAAAGAATTTGACTCGGAGTTTGAAGCCTTGGAGAATTTACTTAAGATTCTTAAGTTTCTCATGTGGAAAGTGAAAAAAAAAAGCAAGACAAAACAGTATCATTTACACTGATTCCTCCAAACAACAAGCAGAAAGTGACATACTGCCCATGCAATCTTTAGAATTACATGTTAATTAATGAGCTCTCAAAAATCACTTGTGGGTCAAAAGGTAGAGTGTGTGCTCTAAAGCACAAGACCTTAAATTCAATCTCTATCTTCTTAGATTCCCTAAAAGATATTTCTTCAATGGCAAATAATGGGAAGCAAAAGGGAGAATGGAGAAAAATTATAAGACAAAATTAAAGAATAGAGACATAAGATAATTTCATTTTGAAAAGGTACACATATGTATAAACAGAAAACAATGTAAATGTGTCAGTATGCTGATACGGGTTGAGAAGCAAGGTTGAATTGTTTTTCTTCTTTTAATTTTTTCATTACTTACACCCTTACGATCATCATAAAATTAGAATGAATCAATTCTAAAATCAAGTAGAGTTAATATTTATCCACATTAATTTTTTGTATGTACCTACTTCTGATATTATGAAGATGTGTTCTCAGTAACATCTAAATTTAAAAGACAATGAGTATGTTAGGAAGCCATTGTGCTAGTTAGATACCTAAGAGTCAACCTGACAAACAAAGGCTGAACTCTGAGCACATGGGTGAAGAATTAGTCCTTGTGGTAAACTGTGAGTAAGCCTGCAGGGGAATATCTAATTCACATGGGAACACCCAGCCCATAGTGAGTAGGAACATTCCCTGAGCAGGCAGGTAAGATAGAAGAAGCTGGTTCGACTTGGACAACATTTTAAAATGGCATGTGAGATTGCCCTGCTCTCAAAAATCCTTGTGCAAATGCTTTATCCAATTCTCTTGGTTCCTGATGTTTGTATGAACACTCCTGCCAAGGTTGATTAAGTACTGTAATAAACAACCGTAAGAAAGCATAAAGTCCCCTTGTTAAACTACCTATGCTGTTTGGTTATAAATTTATTGGCAAAGCGCAGGCAAAATGACCAGCTACAATAATGGGCATCAGATTTCTATAAGGGCTATTTGATAAGATTTCCTTTTTTTAACTAGATAACTTCATTAATTGTTTTTTTTATTCTCATTTATCCATTTGTTTATTTATTGGTACTGATGGTTAAAAATCAGTGCTTTACACTTGCTAGGCTAACATTCCACCACTGTAATACATCTCCCAACCGTCTCTATACACTTAATTTTGAAGCAAAGCCTCATTAAGTTGCCCAGGCTAGCAGAGAACTCACTCTGTAGCCTAGGCAGGCCTTCAACTTTTGATCCCTCTGCATCAGCCTCCCGAGTAGCGGGATGACAGTCTTCCTAACTAGAACTACTATATGACTGTTTTATTTTTAAGCTAAAGTTATGTTGGTTGACTTGTAATTTGAAGATTGTTTGGAGAATTGATGCTTTCTGTTCTTTTTAATTTAATTAATTTATTTACTTACTTGAATATTTGTGTGTGTGTGTGTGTGTGTGTGTGTGTGTGTGTGTGTGTGTGTGTGTGTGTCTGTGTATCAGAGGCCACTGTGGAGGACCAAAGGTGACTTTGGGAGTCATCCTGGATTGCTTCTACCTCCTTTTTGCTTCTCTCTGAGATTTCCTAGGCTCTGCCCACCATAGCAGGAAGTGTAAGCCACCACTTTTCCACCTAGTGTTTTTATTTTGAACCTGGGATCAAGACTTCTATTTGTAAGGCAGAGTCTCAACTCCTGAGCCATTTGTTGAGCTCCAAGTTGCTGCTTTCTTAAAATTATGATCATGTGCTGTACTGTTGACAATTATCATGTATCAATTGCTGATTAAGATGAATTATAGAAATAAATACCTTTTTACATTATGGCATGTAATAACAGAAAATTTGGAAAAAAACGTTTAATCCAAGAATTATGAAAGTAATTTCCCCATTTTTGAAATGACAGTTGCCCATAAAAATTTTATAATTAATTGACAGGAAAAGTTTAATTTTACTTTTCTCCTGAGCTTGGTTGAAAACATTTTAAACCTAACTACTTCCTTTTGGCTGTTATTCAGAAATGCATTTTTCCAGAGACACTAACAGAAGGTGACAGTTTTAGTTCACAGAGTATTATTTGGATTCACTGTTTTTGTTTTGGAAATGTCTGAATAATAAACCACTGGAAGAATGAAGAAAATAAGATAAACAGGATTTTTTATCTAACCTGACAACAGAGTGAAAAAAAAATCTGCCAAATGGGACCAAAGAAAAAAAGGTCCTTGAATTTACTTGTTAAAATTTCTCCAAGTGAGCTTTAAAGGAATATATTGGGTAGAAGTAACTCTGTTATACACATTGTACGCTGCTACAGAAGGGTTAAAAACATATTAACTAAACAATAAATTTACAGCTCCAGAATTTTTTTTAACTTGGTGTTGTTGAATTGTTTTCTTTTTCTTTTCCCAAGAAGTGAAGAATTAAAAACACTTGAATTTGCTTAATTATTAGTGTTTTTGTTTCTGCAAGATGGTGTTAGAGGAGCAGTATAGAGTATATTGACAGCTTTTCCCCAGTGCCCTTATTGAATCTCTAGAGATTGTGACTTTCTGCCCATGATCAATTTCACCAGTAAAAGGATGTTCTCTAGCTTGAATTGCTGTGTCACAAGAAACTCAAGGGCTCTTTTAAAAATGATATTTCATAAACATCTTATCCAGAGTGATTTTTGTCCTGTCTAGGGACAAGGATTTGTTAGTTGCCACTAGTGGACCACCTTAAAACTCAAAGTATCATTTCAAATAATCAGATTGGTCAGGATGTTCTTTATCACTCTCAGGGGATTACCCATGTGTTTCTAGTGAGCTGTGGGTCAATGGGGGTAGATTGGCTGATTACCAGTGAAGTTTTCTACAGGTCTGTCCAGCTGCAGGTCTGGAATACCTTCCTAGGGACAACTATAGGCTCTAGGGACAACTATAGGCTCACTTGGCTCTATTTCTCATCTCTCTTCCTCCTACAGTCTGGCTCTTATGGTGAAGGATGAAGGCTACAGGAAATAGTAAAATGTTCAAATCCTTTTGAGACCCATGTGAACAAGTACACCTATATTTTGTATGCCTTTAATGAAACATCTCAATTTTTTAATTGGTAAAAGCAAGTCAGAGGCTGACAGATTCTAAAGGAAATAGATAAGAAAAAAATGAAACAGCAAAGTCACATGATACAGGGCATGGACTCATTAAAGATGAAATGTTAGGACCAATGTTGGTCTACCATTTAGAGCAGATATTCCTGAACAACATGGTTCCCTTGCCAAGTAATATTTCCACTCAAGAATAGCTTCTAAATAATGCCCAAAGCAGCCTTTCTTAAACAGTATCAACTGTGTTAAAATATGACTCTAAATACTAATATAAAAAATGTGGTCAAAGTTCTTCAAAATTCTTAAAAGAAAATAATGTGCTCCCAGACTTCATTGAGTCATTTGTAAAGTCCTCTCTGCTTGGCACATCTACTATCATCTCCTTAGAAACTATGATCTGAGAACTGGCCAATCACAATTCCTGAACAGTTTATAAAATATAGTTCAGTTCTCAGCATCTCAAGTTCCTTCTGCTTTTCACTCTCTTTCCCTTTTTGGATCTACCTGTGTATTTTTTTAATCTTGCAAATTCAACTTTGGTATTACTGTTTCTGTTATCTCCCCAAAAATGAAATCATGTTCCTTTTTGCCAGTATATATTAATGACACTACCATCAACAGAATTATGACAAGGTACAGTAACTAGAAATCTTTAGTGGACCTCTTTCTTAGAATGTGCCATAAGCTAGGCATACAATGGAAATAATCTTTTTTAATCTTTTAAAAATTTATTTAACTTTATTGCTTCAAAGAAAAATTTAAAAAAGAAGTAGACATCACAGCATTGTATAGGACACAAAATTTCCAAGCCATATACAGAAATTCAACAACAAACTGAATTATGCAACACATCAAAACAGAAATTTATTTATCTCTATTTCGAATTCTACTTTTATGCAAGCATAATGAGTAATTGTCCCCGAAGACAGAAATTTAAAGGGGCCACACTCCCTGTCCCCCAACATAAAACAAACAAATCCACGGCTCCCAGCTCTGAGGATCACACCACCACACAAATCTTCCAACACAGTAGGCAGAACTCATCATCCAAACTATGTGCAATATCACACTTCTCCAAATGCTTGGCCATCACTGCTGTGATTACAACATACCCATCTCTATTTTCTAATCCCACACCACAGAATTTGTCAGCTGACCCAAGCATCTCAGGCCCACAAGTAACCATAATAAACTGAGCATATACAGTAAGCTCTATAATCATATCAAAATTCCAAGCCAAATAGTCCAGACATATATTCACATATAGGAGAGAGTGTATGACACTTATTTTTGCATTTGCCTGTGATAACTCACTTAATATTATATTTTCTAGATCCATCTTTTTTCTCTTCTACCTTTCAATATTTTCCTGTTGCCTGAGACAGCATGAAACACATGAATAAATATAGATTAAAAACTCCTCTCCTTTGACAAATGAAAAAATAAGCTGTGAATTTTATCGTGTAATTTTTATATTTCAGTTTTTTCAAATTCCAAAGTTATGGTTTACAAAAGGCTTAGAGTGAATTGTGTATTAATGTTTGGACTCTAGGACATACTTACAATAAGTATGGCAGGCATGTTGAATTCCTGAGGAATTGATAAAACTCCCAAAGATAACCAAAATAATTTGTGTGTGTGTGTGTGTGTGTGTGTGTGTGTGTGTGTGTGTGTGTGTGTTTGATATGTCGATATAGGTGTGATAGTTCAAGCTTGTGCATATAAATGCACAAGTCATATCGGTCATCGGTCATTTCGTTGTGCATGTGTGGAGATCAGAGGACAACCTCAGATGTCAGTCCTAACCTTTCACCTTGTTTGAGACAGGGTCTCTTTTGGTTCATCACTTGTTCCCCTGGGGTTGGCTTCCTCCTGAGGTTCTGGGAATTCTATCTCTGTCTTCCATTTCCACTGACCATAAATGACATGATTGCCACAGAAGTATAATTTAAGTAAAAGTTGTGCATTGGAGAATTACTAAGGGATCCAGAAACAAAGTGTCTAAACTTTCACTTGTATCTACCACTTACTTGTTATGATCTTTGAAAACTTGTTGACATTCTCTATGCCTCAATTTTATTGTTTGTTAAATGGGAATGAATTCACTTGACTATTAGGAAAATTAGAACAGCCCTGGAAGGTATAGTGATGTGTGGTTGACTGAATAATAAATCAATGCTTATTTCATTTTTTCTGAAGTTTATGAAGTAAATTCATTCTAAATAGCCAATATTTGCCAAGGTATAATTACAAGATTAATAATTTCATCGACTCAACTTTTTATTTTTTATTTTTTTAATTTTTTTATTTATTCAATTATGCGTGTGTGCGTATGTATGTGTGCATGCGCGTGTGTGTCTGTGTGTGTGTAGAACCACGGACGAATTCGGGAACCACCATGGACGCCTCTACTTCCTCCACCCCAGGATTCACAGGCTCCGCCCTACCAGGGCCAGAAACGCAGGCAGCCCCCGCTTCCGCCTGGCGTCTATACGTGGGATCTGGGATCTGAACTCAGGACCTTCCGCCTGCAAGGCGGAGGCTTAACCCCTGAGCCACCTCTCCAGCCCAACTCAACTTTTTAGAGGGAAATAGAGATGTAATATACACAGAGCTTTTCTATAAATAGTCTATCTATGTGACTTTGTGTCTCCTTTTGATTTGGTATGCCTATAAGTAAGAGGCTTTTCTTATAGGCATGGAGGAGCAGATTATGAACTGATCAAACCTAACTTCCTAGTGGGAAGCAGAAGGAAACAATTAAGAAAAAAACATGTAAATTCTCATATACATTATCCATACACAATGATTTGGGAAACTAAATAATTGTTAATACTTACAAATAAACAAATTTCTCATGTAAGTCATCTCTGGATGCATTTGGGCTGCAGTTTCTCCTTTGATTGTGTCTGAGGAAGTTTAAATATTAGCTGTGAATCTAGACTTCATCTTGATCTAAATGTTGATAGGCTTATTTGTTGTTTCTCATAGATGGTAGGTAAGTAACTGACACGTGGTTGCATACATACATATGTAGAGATATATAGATATAGCTAGATAAATACTTTCATTTAGAACAGGCAGAATATGATATACCTACTTTGAAATGTTTTATCTTGCCAATTTGTGTCATGTTTTAATGTTACAAAACAACTATTGGAATATGTGATAACTGGCATATTTATATCACTGAGTATTTCACCCATAAATCATTTACATATGCAACTCAAAATATTAAAAGTGAACTTTCAAAATTTTTGAATTCATATATGCATTGAAAATGTATGTATGTAGCAGAAGGTCATATAGATAAGCTATTTAAAGAAATACAGGGAATACTTAAAGTAACTAGAAATTCATTAGTTAGATTCATGTGTTGAAAGCATCCAAAATTGAAAATAACGATTTGCAAATTTAAACATAGGTTGTATTTGACAAATAAGATAGCAAATTATTTACCATAATTTTACAAGTTTCATGTGAGAATTTCTGTCAAATGATTTGGTATTGACTTATCTAATCTACACATGAGAAATCAAAGGTCTATGTAAGGAATTCTGCTATATTACTGATCTAGATAAAAATAGACCTGGTCAGATAGCACAATGTTGGCTTTGGTTAAGCATTCTTTATGTTTGGGGGAATCACGGCAAACTTTGTAGATAATAGTTTGATTTCCATTAACCATTGTGTGTTTCCTGTTGAAAGTTATAATGTGCAATCTGGCTGAGTCATTTTTTGTGTATTAATAGTAAAACATGCACATTGAGATCTAGTGAGTCTGTTTTATAAAGTTACTGGCAAATAACATTTCATAACTGAAGAAATTGTAAAATGATTACGTTATGCAGCTTGACTCTTGAGTATTTCTTAGTACCAAGGAAGAACTTGGCTTTTTCTTGATTTTCCTCTGTAGCCAGATTTTAGTGCTATTCCTGGCATATAGAAGTTTCTAAAAGTATTTCATGCTAAGCGATAATGAATAAATATATGTTAACTTTCATCTGCTAATGCCTGAGAAACATTCCAGTACTTTAATACCCCTGATAAAGAAGAAAATGTTTCCAGTAATACATTTGGTTGTTTGCAATGGCATTACTAGAGACAGAATTAGTAGAAGAGGCCTGAGGAGGAACATTCAGGCCTTCATTTATTTCCCAGCACAGATGTCCTGAGTCGTTGCCATATGGGGTGTGTTGAACATCTTTAGTGTATTCTGGGTCTTTGTCTGTCCTGAGCGGATGGATTGTTTGAAGCAGTGGACTCTTTTGTGCTTTGACTTTCATTAGGATTTAGCCAACAGGAGCACATATTGCAGACTAGGAGGAAGGAAAAAGGAAAGATCTAGATACTCAGTCAACTCATTCTGTCTCCATTCCTCACTAACTGCCAGAGCTCGAGTCAAACAGTTTCATTGTTTTTTTCATTTTGTCTACAGAGCAGAAACCATTATCTTCAAGTAGACTAAGAATGATCATTTTATTCCATTCCTACTTTCAATGGCTTTATTTGCTTCTATCCTTATCTTGAAAATCCTTCCTTTAGTAAACTGTTACAAACTTGCCTACGTCTTATTAAGATCTTGGAATCCTCAAAGGAGAGGTATATGCTGTAATCTTAGGTGGTTAACATGACAGAAGTATGAGAAAAAGTAATTTGGGTTTATAGAACTTTTTTTTCAATACAATCATGTGGGACACCTTATATTTATTAACTCATTTATTCTTTTATTCTTTGCTAAGTTAGTACCTTCTGTTACTCTGAATCCTGAAAGATTAAAAAGAATGTATTATTGTATAAACTTTCAGAATACATTCATTATATCTATTCCAGTTACTCTTCTGTTGCTATGGTAAAATATTATGACTCAAACAACTCACGGGGAAAGAGGGTTTAATATCTGGCTGACGGTTCCAGAGAGGTTGGAGTCCATCATGGTAGCAAGTACATGTTGCATCAGCCATTTGGACATCAGGAAGCAGAAAGAGAGTCAGAGAACCTCTTGTCTGCTGTGAGGTCTCTCACTGACCCAACCCTACTGGAAGCTGGAGGGCAAGGGAGTCTATCACTACAGGAGAAAGAAAGTGAGTGGGGGGGCAGGTTGCCAAACCTCAAAACCTACTTCAAGTAGCTGCTTCTTCCAGCAGGGCTCCACCTTCTAAAGATGCCACAACTTTTCCAAGCAGTGTCACCAGCAGGGACTAAGTATTCAAGCACTTGAGCCTAAAGAGGACAATTCGTATTCAAATTGCCACAATCTATTGAGCATATCCTACAAACAAATCCCATTCTACTTAAATCTTCACAACATTACCACAATTTGTCTAAAAGACATATTCTTTTCAAAGATGTTTTAAATATCTTGAAAATGGAGAAGCATGGAGAGGTCAGGTGACTGTCCTAAAATCTCATAGCTACAATACAGAAGATCTGATATTTCAGTGAAGACATTCTGAAAATAATCGTTACTATTCATGAATTATAATAGTCCCTTGTACTTTTAAATACATTTGCTTCATGTGATCCTTTTCTGTGCAAATTCTCTTCCTATAATCCTTATTTCTTTCAACCATTGGATTCCTAAAATTAAACTCAAAATCAGCTTTATTTTCCTACATCGAGAGACTTATACCTGTTAGGCAACACTAACACACATTGCTAAAAATAAATGCTGTGTCCATTCTTGAAGTTCATGGTCCAGAAAGGTTAGTGAAAGGAAACTACTTGGGTATATAGCAGGCAGTATTTGTCCATCTGGTTTATGGCAATACAAATATATTCAATTTGTAAAGATTCATTGCACTATCCAACTTAAGACTAGGATACATTCCTGTATGTATATTACAGTGCAATAAAATATGGGATTTTTTCATTATATATAAAATACTTCTTTACAATATGTGCTTAAAAAACAATATTCCATGGTGGCCTGTTTAGACTACAGTGGGTTACATTACTTTGTTTTTGTTTTATTGTTATTATTAGTGTGGGTGTGTGTATCAGAGTACACTACATCTACCCATGGAGGCCCAAGGCTGACTTCAGGAATAATCCTGGATTAATTCTGACTTCTTTTTGCTTTGCTCTGGGGCTTCCCATGTTCTATCTCCCAGAGTTGGAAGTGCAGGCCATTTCTGCACTGTTATTTTTTTTTGTGCGGGGTCTTTCTACTTTTGAGGCAGAGTCTTAAACCCTGAGCCATCTCTCCAGCCTAATTACATCACTTTGTTGTATTTAGTTCTATTACATTCCCTTCAAGAACATTTTGAATTCTACTTTTGCATTTTTTTCAGTGTTTTCAGTGTCTAGTTATTGAGAAGTCCCTTGACTTTTGAAGCAACAGATATATCCATGATTTGACCTTTTTGTAACCAGAAGGTCATGCTAAATTACCCCTGTGCTTTTTTACCTCCTACCTGAACATCGTATTGATCCTTCTGTGTTTTCAGGTTAAAAGACCAACACAACTCCGAAGAGACACAAGTCATTTAAACAGCTTTACAAATGCACTTCTGGTACTTTTTTATTTTTTATTTTGTTTTTCTCTATTTTGCTTATACCAACTAGTAATCTTTTTCAACATTCTGCTTCCATATTTCTGAATTTCATACTGGCCATGATGTAAAAGGTTCATTATTTTATGGTCCTTTTATCTTTTTATTCAAGCTAGGAAGGAAGAAATGAATGTGTGAATCTGTTGAGTGATATCAAAAGCTCATGAAGTTCAGTTAATGAAAGAAATCATTAGTCAAAGAACTGAAGACAGAGAGCCACAGGGTCATGTGGCATTAAAAACATTTAATGTTTTTTATACGTTTTACAAAATCGTTTTCATGCATTTGAGAAGAAACCCATTACGGATGGAATTTTAAGGAAATGATAATGTTTTCATGACCAACCTATCTCCTCCAAAGAAAAACCTTTTGAGATACTGAAGATGGAAAGTGAAGATTTATTTTAGAATAGACAAAACAATAGACCAGGAGATGAAAGCTTCTAAGTGCCTTCCCTGAACCATCTATGTTTATCGATCTTAGCAACTGTATGTGGACAATGTTAGCTTTCCTTTTCTCCTTCCCCATTTGCAGGGGTGACAGACTAATATACAAAAGAGTATAGTACACATGAGGTTAGAATTTTCCAGTATCAATATCAGGTTATATTTTCGCCTTAGTTAGAGCTTAGCACAAGATAAGGATATAGACAAGGACTAATAGATAAATAAAGCATTAAAAGCATCTTCTGTTTATTGAGTGCACATCTAACATACTAAGTCTACAGGGGACATCTACTTGGTTCCATTTAATTCTCAAGGTGTGTTGTGATGGGTTATGTCAGTTCCAGCTTTACTCATCAGTAAATACTGCCCAGCCAGTAACATTTCTGGAAACATTCCATCAAGGAATGTTCCACCAACCCTTGAGAAACTTTTGGCAGTTAATGTTTGGTGAGGGAGGATGATTCCTATTCCTCAGTATTGCAGCTACTGGTACATTGCGGTCATTCAAGTAAATGATCCTACATCCATGTTCAAGCAGGCACTTCTTACTACATGGAATGGACCACAGTAGAAAGACATGAAAGAAGCAGGGGACTTTGGAACAAAAAAAGATTTGGTGGGAAGCGTAACGGGATAAAAGGATGACAGGGGGAACCTTGAACACAGTTACTTCTGTATGTATGAAATTGTGAAAGAATCATTTTCTTTAGAAAATAGGAATGTAAAAACTTCAGACAGTAATCTGTGTTACAACCCTCCACACTACATTCATTCCATACAATTTGCTGGAAGGATGATGGTCTTGTACAATGTGGTCAGAAGCACTATATGTAACCATATGGAAGGTGTAATAAGTAGGAGTTGCATTTCAATTAATGATACTGTAAGGTATCATTGATTGTATGAGCTAGAAAATTAGATGCAATATCAAGAAAGGCCTTTTCTCTATCACCATGTTGATTCCTAGCCATATGTATACCAACTTATTCTGCCTGAGGAGTTGGGACTTGCTTAGGACCACTGACTCCCTCTTCATTTTGATTGACCTTCATTTGAGAAAACGAATGATAAAAGACTCAGTTTAAGCTTGGACTAAAAGCAAGATCTCTCTTCCATTGCCCTTTCTCTATAGTTCTTGCCCCCACATCCATAACTCCTCTGTCTTTGATACTATAAGAACCTTCTGTGCTATACCTTGCAACATATTTCATAACTAACCATTTTCTTTTCCTCTTTTGTGAATGAACATTTTACCAATCTCTATCTTTCTTGCTTTGTCAGGTTTTATCTATCAATAGATACAGCCGTTTCATAAGAACAAGTATTTCTGTCACTTAAAAATATTTACTTTTTCAAAAATTGGCATATTGCAACATGAAAGATCATTTGTGATCAGTTTAGAAGGCATTCTTTTCTCAATAGCCTATGCAAAACTTTTGCTAAAATAAACACCATTTCAAGATATTCGTTCATTAGACTGGAAAATACAACCTTACTGCTGCTCTGAGCATATTGTTCCTTATGTTTTGATATGAATTTCTTTTTTCTTGTTGGTTTTTTTTATTATTATTTATTCAACTGTGCGCATGTGCGTGTGTACGTGCACGGGTGTGTGTGTGTGTGTCTGTGTATGTGTAGAACCACGGACGAATTCGCGAACCACCATGGACGCCTCCACCTCCTTCTGCCCTGGTATTCACAGGCTCTGCCCTACCAGGACCAGAAGCGCAGGCCGCCCCCGCTTCCGCCTGGCATCTATATGTGGGATCTGGGATCTGAACTCAGGACCTTCCGCCTGCAAGGCGGAGGCTTAACCCCTGAGCCACCTCTCCAGCCCCTAGATATGAATTTCTTGATGGTGTTATTAGTAGATGTATATTGACCTTCTCTGCTTATTACTAGAAATATTTCCTTAAAGTTTCATAAAAATGTCAGCATTGTTTTAAGGTTGTGGCATGTACATGATGTACTGTAACATCCCTTTGAAAACTTCCAGCATGGTAATGTTTCATATTTTGTTTGCTTTTCTTCTGAAAGATTTATAAAGAAATATTGGGGTAGAATTTTTTTAAAAAGAAATTTAAGATGCCTGTTTGTAAGCAGGCATCTTATTCATAAGTTTCTCACCATGCCCTGAGAGACAAATTCAAAAATATAGTCTCTAGTTGTTGTTTTCAGATCCCATACTGAACATTCAGAGACTGGTGGACTGCCCACAGGGGACAGTATTTTTTTTTTAATGGGAAGCACCTAGGCATTCACAAGTCCTGTGATTGACATGGATATCTGATTGTAGGAAGAATCCAACTCCTATGTCTTTCATTTTAAAAGTTCAAAGCATGCTATACCCCAGAGCTTTTCTTCTACTTTTTTGCATTTACACAACTAGGACTCAAAATCTGTGTGTGATCAGATGGGAGGATGAGTAGAGCCAACTAATTAATGTTAGTTAGATCCATTGTGTGACATTCAGGGGAAATAAATTTATGATCTGGTTCCATAGAATTGTACTCTGCTTACTACCTCTACAGAGTATTGTCTTTCACAAATGTTTTTTTTTCCATACTTAAGAAGAATTTCTTCAGTACAGGACTAGAGCGATATCTCAGGGGTTAAAACCTTTGACTCACAAGCAAAAGGACCTGAGTTCTGATTCCCAGATCCCAGTAACACTGCCAGATTAAATGGTGGAAGGCTGTACTTCAGACCCTGGAAGGCAGAACCCAGGAAACCCCAGAGCAAAGCAATAAGGAGGTAGAGCAATTCAGGATATTTCCAAAATTACTCTTGGGCTTCACAGGCACAGATACTCAAGTATCTTCTTCTTCTACACACACACACACACACACACACACACACACACACGTGCACATACACATGCACACATATGTACACATGCAAGGGGAAGGGGAGGAAGAGGAAGAGGAAAGAGAAGGAGAAGGAGGAAGGAGGAAGGAGGAAAGAGGAAGAAGGAAAAGAAAGTTCTGTAGTGTCTAGGAAGTGCATTTCTAATTTGGTAAAACTATAATATCTAGCTCACATTTTGGTGTTCAGTATACTTTTGTGCTTTTAAAAAGGAGAAAGCCCAAATGATTGAAGGACTGAATATTATCTCATATGAAGCAATTGTTGGCTTTTTAACTGGAAAAAAAGAGATTTCGGTACTTATGACAAGAAACAGAGTATAAGGAAGTCAATGAAATAGAATTCAAAAGTGAAGGAAAACAGAATGTTCAGGGAGAAGATATGAAGGCCCTACAAGCTAGAGAACTAAAACAATTTAGGCTTTGCTATCAACTAGTCTGGTGATAAAGGCTGACATATTCAATTTTTCAGTGTCTCACCTGCACCTGTAAGTGGAGTGTGTTGCTGTTAACCTCACAAGAATGACACAAATATTATGCAAGTCACTTGTGCAGTGTATGTGTCTCTCATGATGAATTATAGCCAAAATGTTAGGCTTTATTTATTATTCTATTTTATTTTATGGTTTAAATAGGCAAAAAATCCTTTAGGTTTTGAGGTATGCTGATCTGTTAATTTTTTAAAATTTTTTTCCACTTATACAAACTTGATAGGTACCCCATTCCCCTCCCTCCCTCCACCCCTCCCTGATCCCTCCCCCCTTTTCTTCTTCCTTCCCCGCCCCTCCCTTTCTCCCAGTGCCCCCTTCCCCCCAATCCTGAAGCATCCTTTACTGTGCATGTCAAATTTTCTTCTGGGTCCTCCTCAGTAGCATTGCAAAATGTTAGGCTTTACTGACTATAGTAAATAATGCAGTTTCTTTCACTTTGCTGGTAAATACATGACCAAGCAACTTAAGGAAAAAAGAGATTTATTCTTGCTTAAGATTCTGGTTGTATTTCATAGCCCAGTTTCACAAGGGAATTAATTCCTACCACCAAAAGAAGCCAGCCATGGGACTAAGTTACCACACACACATATCTTCAGGAATTCTAAGAGAGGTTCAAAATTTCTCACCAGAGCACAAGTTTGCAAATGTATGCTGAAGTGTGCCAAAATACTGAACTAGTTCTCTCCATCTTATCCACCTGCCCAGGGAATGATTTTATCCACCAGGGTCCAGGTCTTTCTGCATTAACTATATAATCTTCTGCAGATTTGATTAGTGCTTACTCTAACTACTAAATCTTCACAAATATGCTCAGAACTCAGTCCTCAATTGTCAAGTTGACACCAGTGTCTAGTTGAAACAATAATTATTAGTTTAATTCATATAACATACCTCTACATAAATATGGCTTTACAGACATATTTCAACTCTATTTGAATCAGACCTTCCAAAAACTTGAGTCATTTAAAAGGAGAACAGGACATTTCAAAGCAATTTGTATAATGTATATGAGGGAAAAAATCATGTTCTGGGTGATAAAAGATCCTGAACACTGTGGTTATTATATTCCAAGTACATAGAATGCTGACTTTTTTGGTACACACCCAGGGAAAGTGGATGTGGTCTGTTTCTTTGAGTGACTATTTTCTCTTTCAACTCTCAATTGCATGACATATGGAATGCTATTTTTTCTCTGCTTTCTAGGATTAGTATTCACTAAATTGGGTTAATTAAATAAATTTGGCTACAAATATCCAACCCTTTAAAGCAATCTGTTATCATATATTTGACTTAATAAGGTACTTTCTTTTGTTTTGTCTCTTAAGTTGAGCTTCCTGTTTTTGTCCATTAGTATTGGTTAATTATAATGGAGATGCTTTTGGTACCCTTCAATAGAGCTTTCAGTTTCAAAAGATGTAATCATGGAAATGGATCACTGGAGGGATTGCTTTTTTAAGTGGATCTGTTTTGCTTTTCAGTTCGGGAAGCAGCACATAGAGAACCTCTTCAGTGATCTGCAGGATGGGAGACGCCTCCTAGATCTCCTTGAAGGCCTGACAGGGCAACAACTGGTAAGAGTCTTATTTCAAGATTTACAGTCACTACAGTAAAGTTTCCAGCCCACATAAAACACTAAAGCTTTTTGTGAATTATTTCATAAATTCACCAATAAGCTAATTCAAATAGCAAGATAGCATTTATACCTGAATAAAATAATTTATGTTACAATTTTCATTTTAGCATAGTTTATCATGTGCAAGAATAACAAAGTGAAAATTTCACTAATGTAGCTTATGTTAATTAGTAAACATTAAATGCCTTTACCTATTTGGTATCTTTCTTAATGAATATGTCCCTAATAGCTTTTTATGCCTAAAATAAGCATTTGAATCTGATACTCAAATGTTATGAGAGTATAATTTCTCCTTCATAATTATTACCTGTTAGAGAGATAACAAGGTCATACATAATTGTAGGTCTATCATGGATAGCTTTGGGTTCAGCTGATTAAGCCCTCATAATTGGAAAAAGCTCTTAAATCCAGATCTCCTATCTTAAAGTCATCTAATTTTCAGATTTCTATTATTATTATAAATAGAGTTTAAGACCCAGGTCTGCAGTCATCCAGTATGTATATGCAATGAATCTTGTTAAGTTGCTATGTTAGTTTGCTTTCTTCTTTCACACAAAACTTTAGCACAAGCATTATTCCATGTGTGTGTGTGCACACACAGACACAGAACTTCTGTATTTAACATACAAAACTTAGTTGTCATTTAGAACCAGAACAGGCAAAAATCTTATCAATGAATTACTTCCAACAGATTCTCTTGTGCTAAGCCACATTGGTCCTGGGTCTGTTGTTTTACTTACCTAGTCTGCTTCCTTGTAATTTTGTGTTTTCTAAGTCCTTGATGTCTTTTACAAGCTGTTGGTTTCTCCCTCTTCCTAAATTTCATGGATCCTGTTCAGTTGCTTTAACTGCTATATTAATTTTGGTGTGGGAAAGACACACAGAACTGTTCCAATTCTAAAGCCATGTGGGAAGGTCCTACCCTGAGCTTTCATTATTTATTCAACTTCAATTACTCTATGGGATTAATAAAATATTAAATTAATTCAAATTGATATATTTTAAGAATTATGAACTCTTGATGTCTTACTGATTGATATGATAACTTTAATAAATGAAAAGTTCAGATTTATTGCTTTCTACGTTAGCTTAAGTTTTGTGATCAATTAGAAGGTATGGCATACACTTATTCTTGATTTCATTGTTTAGGGATACATTGATGTGTGCTTAATGGCATAAAATTATTATGTGATCACTTTGCGTTCACATATATATGTGCATGACATGTTTATTTCTAGATATGTATATAAACAGTTGAATAGATTATTTGTGATAGGATGATTGAATGGATGGGAGGATAGATGATCATTACCGAAAACGGACGTACAGAGATAAATAGATGAAGATAGGTAGATATAGATGGATGACAGGAGGATAAATTAATAAGTGTCTCTGTGTGTGTGTCCAATTTTTTCTGTATTTTTCAGTCAATTCTGTAAAAAGTATAAATAAATGTGCTTGTGTTCCAGTAGTTTAGTATCATTCTTTTAAAACAAGTGCTTGTTCTGTGCATAAGATTTTAATTTCTTCTCCTGTGGAAGTGTGCATAACTATTTTGGAGCTGTGACTTTCTCTAGTCATTTCCTGAACAGATGCAACATTTCAACCACCCAAGGCATTTTTATTAAGGTTAATGAATATTACATAGGCACACTGTTTAAAGTAATGAATCTTAGCCAAAAAAATCGAAAGCACTTGAAATAGTAACTAGGATAGACCAATACAAAGAAGCATATTTAAATGCAGAGATAGAGGAAACCTGAAGAGTAATAGGCACTGAAAGGGACAAAAGGCAACTAAAAGCTCATGAGTATGATAAATCTTAGGTAAAATAGCTAGTGAACAAAATCACCAAACATTCACATGAGTTGATATGCAGTAAATAATTTCAGTTATTTTTGCAAAAAGAGCCCATCATTCTAGTCACGAATCTAGCAACCCTCACCTCTGTATTTCACCTTTCCCACAGAGCAGAATCACCTGTTTCATGAATGTTTCCAATTTTAACACTCCAACTCCCTGTATCTGGTCTGAAATCCTAATAATGTCCACAGTAATATGCCTGTAGCCCTTAAGACAACGGTGTATGCTGTAGAAGAGAAATCCTCGAATCCTGTTTAGAAGCATCTATATTTGGATTATTGAATCAGGGCATTTCTAGGGTTGAGAAAATAATATTGTTCTTCCAATTATGCAATAAATCTAGTCCCCAAAGAGATTCCAAAAGATTAAATTTCAGCTTCCACTTTAGGATCAGACAATGCAACTTCTTTTCAAGAGGAGAATTTCTTTGGTACTGATGAATATGCACATGTGTACATTTATGTGTGCATTTTGATGTTGGATCTGAAGTATAGGAGAACGTCAATTAATCTTATTGCCCCCATTACTATACAATGAGTGAAATGAAAATATGTCACTTCTCTAAATAGTATGCAGATGAATTATTTTCAAAACATTGTATTCCTAAATTTATCACAATATTTGATCCTTTGTGCATGTTGTTTATCTGTGTGTATATGTGTATATACATGTGTTTATATATGTGTATATATGAAAATAATTGGGTTGCTTTCTTTGTCTTAATTGTTACCATCCTCTGCTTTTGTTTTCTTGCTTTTTGTGGTGAGAGATAGGAAAACACAAGTATGTAAAACTTTTTCACTTTTTAATAAAATGTACTAAGAGGTGAAAACTGGAACTTCCTTTGCATGGGGATATCCACACAGATGTAGGAAGTTGAGGAACAAGATGTCAAGAGTGTTTAATAAAAGTGGCATGTGGTATGGCTAAATCAATGAATAAGTTGCTTTTGGGTAGGAAATTTCTGCAGAAAGATAGGAACACTCCTGGAAAACATGGGTCGAATTGAACAAGAGAGAAAAAAAATGCATTCTTCATTCCACTAATACACAAGGTAGAGGAAGGAAAAGAAAATAAATGTGGACACTTTGAGTGTTTAGGCAGAAGTCAAAGATTACATGTCATTTTAAACTTCAAGCTAATTTATGCACAGTAGTCATGAATCCATTGTCATCGGAATTAGAAATAGAGGAAATGCAAAGTCCCTAGCACAAACTAAAATTTCAGTAGTAGTAAACATAAGTACCTAATATGTGACAACTCCCATTGTAAGAGTTTCATATCAATACACATTGAATTTTCTCCCAAATGCTATGGAGCAGTTACTTTTATTAACTTTTTTAACGGGTGAAAAATTCAATGTATGGGGAGATTGCGAAGTTTGCACAAAGTAGAGTAGTCCAAAAGTGGCAGACCTGCAAGCTGAACTCAGGCAATATCCAGTTTTGTAATTCATTCCTTTTACTAAATTACAGATATCCTGAGGTCGAGATGGAATGACATAAATAGTTTGCTTTGTCAGTTATCCAACAAAGTCCTTGTGAAGATATGACAGGATATGAAATAGTGAGCAAGAAAATAGATTCTGAAACATTACTGGCAATAATTAATGATAGCTTACATTAAGAAAAGTGAAAGGAGCCAGGCATGATACCAGACACCTGTAATCTCAGCATGTAGGAAGTGAAGGGAGACCTAGTATAGTGGGTTTGAGACAAAACTTGTCCATACTGTGAAGTCTTGTTTTAAAAACAAATGTAAATGATAAAAGCACTGAAAATGGATAGACGTAAATATATAATTGCCAAAATTCTCTGATTAGAAAATGAGGCAATAAGTATTTTTAATGAATTATGCTGAAGTGAATTTAAAAGTTCCGGGATGAGATATGATTTTTGGTAACGAGAGAAAAAAACTAAAAAAGTCTGTTATTGAGGTTTTGAGCTTCAGCGAATAGGACATCTAGATTAAGAGTCAAAGGAATGCTTTCTTTAAACCCATTTGCCATTGTATAATTTGGAGAGACTCACATTTCCTGTGAACGTTCTTAAAAGCCCAGAAATAAACTTGCTTATTAGTCTTACTAATGTTATGTGTTTTGCTGATGTTTTCTGTCATTAATAGTCTTATAAAAATACATACTGCACTAAAGAATAAGGCAAAAATCATCCAAACTGGGATTCATGAGGCAAAGAACAAAATACACACATTCCTGAGGAGTGGTTGCTTTATGTTAAAAAAAATACTATGCCAAGGACAATTACCCAAAGCCTGAAGATTCTTTATATAAATGCCTCAGAGCCTATGTTCACATAAATGTAAAATATTCAAACTTAAATGTGAAATTAATTCATCCTTGATTTTGTAGTAAATTTTTGGTTTCTCTGTGGTACAGTGACCAACATTTTTTTGTTCTTCTTTTTCTTTTTTCGTTTCTTTCTTTCTTTCTTTCTTTTTTTTTTTTCTTTTTTTGGTTTTCAGCCTAAAGAAAAAGGATCTACGAGAGTTCATGCCCTGAACAATGTCAACAAGGCACTGAGGGTCTTACAGAAAAATAATGTAAGTGACAACATGGTCAGGTCTGGACATCATGAAACAGCTGGCTTAACGTTCGAGAGAAGGCTTCAGCCCCAATAAAAGAGAGCCTCTTAAGCTCTCTGTAAATCACTGCAGCCCTTGTTAAGCATCCGTGTTTCTTTGTGTGTGCTTGTAGCTAGTGTAAAGCTCCAAACAAATGCATGCATCAACAGAGGGCAGGGGAAAGCATGATCCATCTCTCATAGGCCTTTCCATATTGTTTCTAGATTTTACTTGATTCTGCTATATTTGTAGTCCAGTCAAGTCCTGCATATAACATTGTTCTGTGCAACAAAGGAATTTTCCTTGCTGGATAATAGGTGGATATTCAGTGTGTTCAATCTCAATTGTGAGTTTTATTGAAATCAGGCTAATTGACATTAAGCAAACTATAAAATATGTAAGCTAAACAGAGAAATGATCATCTTGTTAGCTATAGGGAAGAAGTGATTTGCTTTTTTTTATTTCTGTATTTGGTTTAGTTTCATTGGATGAAAATAATATGTGTTGCATGAGATAAAGGAAACAACCACACCCAAATGAAGAGATAGTTTAGAGGAACACTATTCTCCTTTGAGCAAATGATAGATTGTCTCTTATAGCATGGATTTGGAAGTGGAGAATCAGTTTTATTTTAACTTCCTACAGACTCTTAAATGAACTAATACATTTACCCAGCAATTTGGTAGCTTCCAAATTAAAGTATACCTGTATTTAAAGCATAAACTCAAATACATTGCTGACATGACTTTAAAATAATCCTAATCAATGATGGATTAGTAATGACATAAGCTCCTCCACGTGTTGCTCGGCTCCTCTGTTATGGAGAGTCTAACATAAAGCACATAGGAATGAAAACCATAAAACAATTAATGAAGTTTGTGAATTTAGGGTTATTGTCACTTTGAATGTGGGAAAATGATTTCACAGAAATATTACAAGTTTTATTATTTTCATAGTCATTAAGTGTAGATTTTCATTGTTTGTGAAATGATCTAATGGATATCTATAAAATAACCCATCTTTTATGTAATAAAAAAGATATTGATCACTTACACAAGGAAAATGTTTGCTAAATATCAAAATGCCGTACTCCATTTCCAAACAAAAAACAACTAGATAATTAGAGAATTATTAAATTCAGTTTAGTAGACATAGTTGTACTCTCCTTAATTTTCCAACTTTTATTGTAAGTCCAAATAAAGTTTAGTAATAAAATGGATAAATTCTTGAAGAGAATCTCTGAGACTCGGGATAGTTAGATATTTATTATAAATGAAACTAAAAGCCTAACTTAAGAAGAGAAAAAAATATCTTGTACTTTATTAAAATTGAGAGTTATCAGTATATTTTACAAGCTATCTTGTGATTTGCATTGTGTTTTCCTTCTTTATGGGTTCCTTTTTATTTAATGATTTTTGATAAAGAGAAATTCTTCATTGTGACATGGTTTATTTTTTAAAACACTGCTTTATATTTTGTGTCTGGTTGAAAAACTGTTTGCCAAGCCAAAGCCAATACAAAAATATGCTGCTATCTCTATAAACTTTAGTGTTGTAATCATTTTAATTTGGTCATTTATTTCACCTGAAATCAATGACTGTATATGGCATAAAGAATGAACTAAAATTTAGTTGTTATTCATTTGGAATCTGATCAACCCAGCACCATTTAAAAAAAAGAGAAGTTGCAGCTGTGTTCTTTTGACTCAAGTCTCAACCAACCTTGAAAGGGGGTTGAGGTTCAGAATGTAATGGCTCGAGGTTGGTAATAAGTACTCCCAGACAGAATCTTCTAGAATGGCAGGGTTGCTGCACTCTTGAACTCCTTGAAGTTGTGTCTACATCCACAAGACATTGAAGACATTTGGTCTTTCAGCATTTCACCATAGAAGAACTATCTCAAGAGATACTACTCCTTTCTGAAAGACTGTTGAGGGCTAAAGCTGGGTAGGGGTGGTGCTAGATTCTTTTCAGATTTACTCACTGATAAATCACCCATGTTTCAGTGAATATTCAGGCACTTACCAGTGCAGGCATCACAGATGAAGCTTAGTGGATCACACACACATGAAGATATCAAATCAAGAGGGAGACTGGCTGGAAAGGAGAAAGTATAAAATAGACACTCTAAGGAGGCTCAGGTGGTAAAGGGGAGAAATAATAGACTCACTGTTTTTCTCTATGAAAGTGTTAAAGAATAAAAAAAACTATTTAACAAAAACAGAAATTTGCTTCACTACTACTCTCCAATATTAAATGTGTCATAAAAAATAGTTAATACATGTGTGGGTCTGTCTACTAATTTTTTTCTCTTTGTCTTTGAAGATGCAAATGTTATTTTATATAAATCATTATAGCATATATAAGCATATATGTGTATATATTACAAATGTATATGTTTTCCTGCTTTCTATGGAATTAGTTTCTCCGATGCTATGATTAGAGTGTCTTCTCTCAAACTATGTTGAAATAGAAGTGACACTGTAATAGTATTAGATGGAGGGATTATTAGAGATGGTTAGGTCATGAGGCCTCGACCCTCATTAAAGAATTAATGCCACTATCCCTATGATGTACCATGTTTATAGAGTAAATTCGACTTGATTTCTATTTTTTTATTTTGTTTCTGCTTTTATTCTTTGACAGTATCATGCATAAATACAATGAATTTACGTCATCTTCACCCCATATTACCAAATCTCCCCTTCTTTCTTTGGAAACATTTTTCTTCCTAATTAATGTCCCTCTTATTTTCATGTCTCTGCCTCTGTGTGTGTGTGTGTGTGTGTGTGTGTGTGTGTGTGTGTGTGCATGTGTGTGTGACCCAGTGAGTTTAATAGAGGTTGCCTGTATTAGCATGTGCCTGGGTACCTGCTAGAACATGGGCAATATGTCAGTGGCTCACTTTCCCACAGCCCATAGTCATATTTATATATCAGGGAGAAGTAGAGTCTTATTAAACCATCCCCCTTCCAAGACAAAATGTTGACAGATCATATAGATGATTTTTCAGTATGAGAGGAGGAGGGATAATATAGAGTAATATGGGGTGAAAATAACTGAAATTCATTATATGGATGGATGAAGCTGTCAATATACATAAATTGTAAAAGTTAGCAAAATTAGAATATCAACAATATAAATGCATAGAAGACTTAATAATTATTTTCTATCTCTTGATGTTCTAAACCACAGTAGGTATTTAAATGGAATATATATTTTTGTTATGTAAGTTCCCCTTATAAGGTTGTGCTTGCAAGGAGAAAAGTCCAAATCTGGGCCCTCAAACTATAGCTTGGTCATCATTATGCATGTTATTCATACTGATATAGAAAGATCAGAGCTCCAGAGATTTGTGTTTTACTTTTCATAGGCAGTAAAATCAAGAAAAACAAAACAAAAATAAAAACAAAAACAAAAAAATGAAATCATTACTCTCTAATCCTTTGAGATAATAGCTGGCTAAATGACCATACAGTTGATTGTGAGTCATTTTGTGAAGTTAAGGACTGGTATGAAATAGAGGACACACACAAAGAAAAAGATATTGAAGAGCCTAGGAGGTCTGGAATATTTCCATAAATGCCAAAATCATTAAAGAAAGAACTAGCCATGATCAATGAAGCACTGGGGTTAACATGAGGTTATAGCCATCACTAACCCTTATCTGAACCAGAAGAGTCATGGGGATAAAACCATTAACTTGATGAGCATGATTACCTTGGGGAAGCAACCCTAGAGAGAACTACAACAAAGTTGGGAGAACATCATCATTTGCATTCTTTAAAAACCCTCCAGTATCCTTCCAGTTCTGCTCATTGACTGAACCCCATCACAAGCTGGAGGGAAGAGATCACAGGTGATGGAATGATCTCATCCATAGAAGGGGAGAAGAAGATGAATGGGTATGAGGATACTTGGGAAGGAAAAATATTCATTTCACATTCTAAATGCCTCTTTTCTCTTTTTCTGAGTCAGATAAGTCTGAAAATCCTAAAGTCATCCAGAGTCTTCCCTTGCTGGATAAATAAGGAAATCGTTTACTTTTGAGGCTATGCCACTTCCCCCATATGCTGACAGATAGTAGATGTTAGCAGAAATGGTTGTTGGTTACTTTGAGACTTGATAATAATATACACAATTCCATTGCTTCTGGGAAGGAGGGATGAACCAAAGCCAGAACAGAAAGACAGTAAAGTCTCAATTTTGATATTTACTTTAGTATAAAAATTTATTAAAAATAAAGAAAACTGTGTTTCCTCTTGTATAAAAAATAAAGGCATAGGAGAATATCAATATGTTTTAAAAGTATCTATTACATGTCCAAATTAAAAATGTATAATAACTTAAGAAGCAATGAAAAAATGCCAATAAATACTCAAAAAGAACATCATAGTTTTGATTACAATAATATAATATTCAAATTAATAATTGATTTTTAAATTCATTTTTACCTATTTTAAATATGTTGAATAAGATCCCAAGGGTATAGTCTCCTATTTGTGTAGGAAAATGGAGAAAAATTTCTTAAGAAAACTCATGGTAAATGGTGCAGGTTCAAACATAGAGCTTCAATTTTTGTCTTTGCTTTTGTCATCATTGACAAAAGAAATCAAATATATTGAATTAAAGTTTCAAGCAAAAATGTTAAAGGGGAAAAAAGAAAATGTCCTGAGAAAAGCAGAAACTGAAAGCAAATGAAGTTAGTCAGGTAAATGTTTGTTTCTAGGTACACATGGGCAGACATCAGGAAATTACAAATGGGACCTGTGACTAAAAAAGGGCCTTGGGGAAGACAATAGAACAAAGAGGAAGGAGGGAATACTGACCACCAAAGGGTATAATGAGGCATGGGGACAGAAAGATGAAAGGGCCAGTAGAAGCAAGACAGCAAGAGGGTCAACTAAATTGAAAAATGTCTAACAAATACCTTAAAAAATGCTCCACTTCCTTAGCCATCAGGGAAATGCAAATCAAAACTTCCCTGAGATATCATCTCACCCCAGTCAGGATGGAAAAAATCCACAATACAAACAACAACAAATGCTGGAGAGGATGTGGAGAGAGGGGAAATCTCCTACATTGCTGGTGGGAATGCAGGCTCATACAGCCACTCTGGCGAGCCGTCTGGAGATTATTAAAGAAATTAAAGATTGAAATGCCAATGACCCTGCTATTCCACTTTTGGGAATAACCCCCCATGCAGCAGAGGTTCACCTCGGTAGCACGAGCACGACTATGTTCATAGCAGCACTGTTTACAATAGCAAAGTCATGGAATCAACCCAAATGTCCAACAGTTGACGAGTGGATAAGGAAACAGTGGTACATCTATACAATGGAGTACTACTCAGCCATCAAAAATGATGACTTACTGGAATTTGCCCGGAAATGGATGTCATTAGAAACAATTATATTAAGTGAAGTACGTACTCCCTAATAGGTGGCTCCTAGTACCAAACCCACCCAGCCCACGTAGAGACAGTAATTGCAAGGATTATGAACAGGAGGGTTGGGGTAGGAGGGCCACACCAGAAACAAGGAGAGAAGGGACCATGTTACAGCAGAGAAAATAGGCCTCCATCAAGGACTCAAATAAGTAATAAGACATCTGATTAAGTTCACAGACTTTTGTTCCTGATCATTTACTACTGAGGGGGTATGATCTCACCAGAAGAGGAGGGCATATAGTCTGGCAGATAAAAAGTAACCATTATGCAAATTGGTGATAGACCCTTCCCTCACTGTGGTTTCACACTTTTATTACATCTACCTTTGAATGTGCTTTTGTCACAAGACTAGTTTAACAGCTTTTTGTCTCTGGCCAGGGGGTAACATACAATGCCCATCACGACGGAGTGAAGGGCATTGCAGGAGCAGCAAAACTGCAAAAGAAAATCAACAAACCACAATCCAGAACTTCAGAGACTCTATATCAACCACCTAGAACTAGGCCAGTTTAATCTTTCCCCATCCTGAAGCTCAGGGACATTTGCGGAAGAGGGGGCGGTAAGAGTGTAAGAGCAAAAGGATGGGAGGAGCAATGATATGTAAGATACTCCATACTAGTTAGGGCTGAAGCAATCATAATTGGACTTTACATGCCCTGCGCATTGTCCAACACACTATTGACCCCACAAAGTCTAGCATCTGCTAAAGGCACCAAGATCCTTGGAGGCAAGGGATTGGCAGCCACAGCAGTGTTCCTATACCTAAGGGAACACGGGAAAGGGTTCAGGGAAAGGCCACTGGGTCCTTGTACGTCATCGGAGAGGAGGGCCCAGAGGAAAATCAGGCATGCACAAGAAAGGACTCTCTGGGAATTGGGGCGGGAGGCACTGGGGGATGGAAGGGAGAGGGTTGGGGAGGAGGAGCAGGGGGTACGGGGGGGAGGAGGAGGAAGGGAGGGAATTGGTGTACCTATTAAGTTTGTATGAGCTGAAATAATAATAAAAAATGTGTTAAAAAAAGAAATATATCCAAAGACCCCATATTAAAATCTATATATGCTGTTAACTAATTTAGAAGAAAACTAGAACTTGAATTAAGAAATTGGAAAGTGGAAGAAATAATAGAAGAATTTAAGTTAATTCCTTGCAGTATAATAAAAACACACTAATGTTTTATGAATAAAATCAGGAGAAATGTGGGAAAGAAACATGAAATAAAAAGAAAAAGTATAAAAATGACAGATGCAGATATGTCATTTTTTTCCAGGAACTGTAACTGTATAAAAAAGCATGAAAACTCAGATATATTGGTAACTTCTAAAAAAAACCATAAAAATCACAATTCTTTTGGTGAGGAAAGTAGCTAGTGGTGGAACACCAAGCATGGTTCAAACTCCAACCAAACCTAAACTATGAATAAAACAAAGTAACTTGATGAAAATAGTCTTCTCTTTTTCTTACATGGGGACACAGTGGTCAAAAAATTGCAACAAAGTGATAAATGATTTACCAGTGTGTCATATTCAATATGTGATCCACAGTTATGCCAGCTAATATTAAAATATTAAATTAGAAAAGTTCTACTTATAGACAAAGCATGGATTTGGGGTATACATTTTTGTAAGAATCATTAGAGGAATCTGGAATTTCAAAAAATATAAGCTTAGAATACTTTGCAGGGGAAAAATAGAAGTCTCCAAAAAAGAACTTCTAAGGACGAGTTTGTTTTGTTCATTTCATTTTCCTTCCTTCCTTTCTTCCTTCCTTCCTTCCTTCCTTCCTTCCTCCTTCCTTCCTTCCTTGCTTCCTTCCTTCCTTCCTTCCTTCCTTCCTTCCTTTCTTCCCTCCTTCCTTCCTTCATTGTGTCTCTTCCAATTCAGCCTTGTTCTGTATCACAAATCATTCATTCTAAGGCATTCATTAGGACTATAGTAATTCCTCAGTTTAACCCAATATCTTGGATTTCTTTCATTCTCTTTTCCTCTCCGTTTCCTTCTCTTTTCCTTTATCCTCACTTGAATTCTGTTTACATTTTAACTTTTCAGAACTCGCATGCCATATTTATGCTCTTATTTGCAGTCTCTATGGCCGCAGTTTTAACACATTATCTTTCCTATCAATAATTTAATGTGTGAAACCACTTATTGCAAGGAAATTACTTCTAAGTACAGTAATACCTTCATTATAATGTTTGAAGAGAACAAACCCACTTTGTAATAAAGTTGACTTGGTACTAAGAAGCAAATAAAAGGAAAGGATACAATCATTTTGAACAGGATCACACTACCAAGTGCTTATGTTGTCTGCATACCCACTCTAAGAGAGAATGGATCTAGGCTTTACATTTATTTGTGACTTGCTGAAGATACGCAGAACAAATCTAAGATGAAGATGGAAACACTCCTATATACCAAGTCTATATGTCTTGGGACTATTTCTAAACAATCCTCTTTCCTTCTATCTTCTTCCAATGAGATGATAAGAGATTTTTTGGGGGGTAGCTTAAATTTGTTGCTTGTTATTAAAATATTTTCTAAGATTGAGAAAAGGACTTGAGGACTTGAGTTCAGATCCCCAGCACCCACATAAAATGTCTATGGCAGCATGCCTATAATCCTAGTCCTGAAGAGGTGAACCAAGACCCTGGAGACTACCTGGCCATCTATGCAATCTAATAGTCTAGCTGCATTGACCAATCCCAGGGATCATGGATATATACAATACATATATTATTCCCTTTAGTTACCTTTGTTAGAACTTTTCACCATTGAGTTTTCTACAATGGATTGTTTAATATTTTATTTCATGTTGAATAAAATAATCACTGCTAAAATAGAATAATCTAATAATTACAAATCTAACAGGGTGATTTAACTATTAAAGGGATTTGAAAGCTACTCTCCAATGTATCAATCAAACAAAATGTATTTTATCATTTAAATTTGATTCAAATGAGAATAATATTTGGAATACAGAGATACTACAGGGAACAAAGAAAACTTACCAAATCCACAATATCAATGTACTCCTTTCACATGTTGTATACAAAAATATTCATCATTCAGTAATAAAATATTCAATACATGCTTGTTTCAATGGGAAAAATAGTTAAAATTTATGTCCATAAGTCTTAAAATTTTAAATAATGTAAATCTTAAATATTTCAAAAAAGTACATATTGCAAGTCTGTGAAACTACTTTGCATTCCCTATATTTTCATTTTTAAAATGCATCATATTTAGAAGGATTATAAAAATACTTGAGAAATCTCTCCTCAGTATGGACAAGTCTGTTTAAGTACGTAATGGCAAACATTTTATAGAAGGCACTCAGCATATTTATGAAGGAAATTTAGTTCCTCTAAAATGTTAGAAAGGACTTCTAACATTATTTACAACCTTAGAGAAAGAAATGCATAAATATGAAAAAACAAATAAAAGATAGGAACATATATATAAAGAAAAGGAATCAGGAGGAATATTAATAGAATAAAACCTAATTCATTTAAGGGTTCTTTTCCTGGGGTGGTTCTTTTCCAGTCATTATCTCTTCTAAAAGTCCTCTAAGTATGCTTTCCCCTGATGCTGCCTTGGGGCTCAGAAATATGAAAGGCAGAAGAAAGAGCACATAGAGACAGAAATATGCAGAAACGTTGTGCCAAGACTCCTGGGAAACTCCACCAGTTCCCAGAAGGAGAATGGTGAGACTCCTACCACCCAAGCCTGCCAGAGTTTATTTTTAGTTAGGGGCTGAGAATCTGTATGCAAATCTAGACGTGGGACTTCTAACTGGTTAAAAGGAGAACTCTCCTTGATTCCAGTATATGCTTGGATGGTCCGCCTGAAAGACAGACTATCAGCATTCCTCAGAGAGATAGTCTTAATATATGAGACATTTTCAGCATAGACAGAAATCCTCAAGGTTTCAGACTACGGCCATATTATTGAGGGGATCCAAAAATGCCAGTGGATTTTTCATCACTGAGTTAGAAGCCAGTGGACTTCTGTTCTTCCATTTTCCAATGAAAGCTCATAATTTTAACTCCCCTCAGCCTTCCATGCTTTTAAAAGAGCAGATGGCATTCCAAACAGCACCTACCACTAGTTGGCTTTCTACAAATGCACAGTATTTCCCCCAAATTAGGTGTAGCTTAAGATTCTGCTGTTGAGGGACATCTATAACCACCTCCCACCTAATGCAAAAACTCAGGGAAGAACTTTCATCCACACAGTACACTTTGCAATGGATGGTGATTAACAGAGTTACGACTGGTCAAATGCAGAACATAAATGATTTGAGTGTTCAGCCTTAAATCATCTATATCAGTACTGTACCTCTTCCAAGATCCATAGAATATCACAAAAGACAGTCAGTATAAAACAATATGCCAGAGGGTGGAAAGGTACCTGCAAGTACTGTCTCCAGAATGTGACCAGAGTGTCATTAAACAGTGTCTTTTGGATATGAAAGGAACACTGCACCCACGTACTCACTGCAACTGTGTTTACCTGACCAAAAGTGTTAAAGATTTGATCTGTCAACCTTTCATCATGGAAAAGATGAGACCTCATGCAGCACCACATCTCCTTGATAGACTATCAACAGTTATAATTAGGTTTTGGAAGGAGAGCTACTTTCTTCCAGGGCACACTGGCTGGTGATATATCTCCCATACTCCAACAAGACCCAAGAACCTCCATGAAACTCAGTTAGCCACATGCACAACGCATGAAAGCAAGGAAAGTAACTGGTTGGGACGTAAGAGTAGTACGTAGTGGGAGAAGTAACGGGATGGGATCCGATAATACAGGGTACAAATTATCTAAATTCACCTTGTACTTGTGTGAAACTGTTAAAGAAAAAAAAATACTCTGTTAAGATTTTGAGCATAGCCTCAAACGTTTAAGTCACCACTCAATGATTAATTGTCAATGATCACATCTATTCATTCTTTGTGTATTTACTAGGTAAGATTTAAGCTGTAGTGGTGTTTGTAAAGTTAAATTCACACAGCAACAATGAAATGGAGAAATGCATGGCAAGTGAGAAACCATGATCCCGAAGATGGTTTCCTAGGATAGGCCGATCCCTGTGATTTTCCCACCAGTGGAAAACTCTGAGATGAAACATAAATTGTGGTAGCAGGAGACTGCATTCATGCTGTCCCCTGAGAAATAAATAAATAAGCAAAAGACTAAATAGTGACAAGGTAGTCCAAGATAGATTTTGCTTATCCCTTTCAACTTCTCATGTAACCTGTGGTCTGATATTACACTGGAGACCTGCACAAGATCAGGTCCATCAAGATTCCATAGCAACGGAAGTTTGCAGAGGGAGGAGAAGTTAAATCCCTCAGTGGTACAGCAAATAATACCACCCAATGCCTGTGCTTGTAAAAACATTGAATTGAATGTAGTAACTCTCTCTCTCTCTCTCTCTCTCTCTCTCTCTCTCTCTCTCTCTCTCTCACACACACACACACACACACACACACACACACACCAGGAAATTAGGGACAGATGAAGAAGTTTTCTGAGAGGAGAAAGGGATAAGAAAACAATATGGGGCTACGGAACTTTCATCAAAGACTTTTTATGTATTGGGAAATTATGATACAAAATAAATAATACAAAATAAAATTAAGGAACAAAAATAACATCTATTGGGAATGAATTTCACATGCTGAAAAGAGCTGAGAGAACCACATACTTTGAAAAAATGTGAGAAGGCTCCTGGCTTCCGTTTAATTTCAGCTGGCTGAATGGTGTGGGATTGGTTCTCATTAGAGTCCAGTAGCTGTGAAATGTCCTTGTCAGTGGTTGCTCAAAAAGGCAAGAAAAGGCAGACACCATTTATTTTGAAATGATAGTTTCCCTAGTGAATGAAATAGAACTTTCTTCAACTCCCAAGTTATAGCAATCAATGAGTTACAAATGCAAATGTGGAAAGTTTAATCATCTAGCTGACTTCATGAACAATAAGAATGCATGATAAATACAATACAGCATTATTTCTCAGAATTTATTCATAGCTGTCTTAAATATACATATATATATATATATATATATATATATATATATATACATACCACAAAATTCTTTGAAACTGTGACTCACTTTTTTATATTTTCATTTTACAAATGATTTCCCTTGAGAATTTCCATTTTCAGTGTTTGAAATTTTCAACTATGCTTATGAGAAATGTTCTGAAGTCTTTATGTCATTTTCTTGTAAATGAATTCTATTTTTCCATTTTTCATGAAGCAAATTTAAACAAACATTAAGTTGCTCAAGTTAGTGATCTATCCTCAATCATTGTTTCGAGTTTCTTAAAGTTGTCTTAAGTATTGTCAAATACTGACTTTAACTGTATCATATGTGCAAACTCTTTCACTGGAGCAACAATGTCATATGACAATTTAGCATGTTTCAGTATTAATGACAATAAAAACTATATTCATATTCCAAATGAAGTGAATAAAACAAAGTATAAAGAGAATAGCTTCTCATAGTGATTAGAAAATTTACTTAGTGAATTTACTGGAGTGAATTGGGATAAAGATAGCTCCTTGAAAATATCTGTAAAGTAGATAAATCTCTTTGAATTTGAACAAGGAAAAATGATATTAAAACACGACCAGATGAGAACGGATGCATAACAAAGTTTACAGCAGAAATTAAGAGACTACTATAAACAATTCTGAGGCAATTATTTTGAAAAATTTAGATGGTAGATCTCTTGGAAATGACAATGAATTTTTCAATCCTTGTCTATTGATGTGAGAATTTGCATAGACACATGTAGTCAATCTGAGTATATTTGTGCCAAATCAAAATTCTTACTGAAAATATTAGAAAGAGTTCAGGAAAGGGGTCCATTCAAATACATGTCCTCACATCTAAATAATAGAGAAAAGAAAACTAATTCATCCTAAAAGTATATTTAATAGGTGTTCTATATGTGTTTCAGGAGCTTGTTCCTCCTGTCTCAAAAATATTTCCTTAATAGTTCATATTTAAATATTCCTCTGGAACGACTGGATATATAACTCATTTGTGAACAGATGCCCTACCATGTACACTCCCTTGGGTTTGGTTCCCAATACTAAACACACACACACAAACACACACACACACACACACACACACACACACACACACACACACACACTCCGCAGAGGTAGACAGACACACTGCAGATATCTATATATAGATATATAGATATATAGATATATAGATATATATACATATATACATATATATACATATGTATAGATAGATAGATACACACATGCAAGCATACACTCTATAGATAAAGAAATACCTAGCTAGGCATACTGCATGTATGTGCATGTGTGCATATATATTTGCATATATATGTATATATAAATATGGGTAGATGCACACACATTTATTTGGATTTTCAATGTTTCCATCATACCAATGTAAATGATGTGAATTTATTGTCTTCAAAATTATATTTAAATAAAGTATCAACCAGAAATAGCAGTACAAAATGCTGAGCCAGAATCTAATATTACTTTGTGTGAAAAGTCTTAGGCATATTGACAAGAATTCAAATAGGCAGCTGTTATATATCTTCAATGATTCAACACATCCTTCTAAATTCTCCCACACAGTATATATTTTCATACCTATTGATGTGTCATGAGTTGCTTTTAGTCTGCAAAACATAAAACTTTTCAGGTATCCTCAATTACCCCAATATTTAATTTCCTGCAATCTAATAAATTTTATGATGGTGATCTATGTTTACAAGATATATACGTGACAAGTGACATCAATGTGCCCTGTTTATTGTGCTGATGAGGACACAGTCAGGCAATTGCAGCTTAAAATTATCTTATCATAGCAAAATAAAACAAAAAACACATATGTCTTTAAAAGTCTCTCCTGAGAGAAGTAGTAAAGAAAATTAAAACATGAATAGAAGACTAAAATATGGAGTGAATTGGGATAAAGATAGCTCCTTGAAAATATCTATAAAGTAGATAAATCTCTTTGAATTTGAACAAGGAAAAATGATATTAAAACACGACCAGATGAGAAAGGATGCATAACAAAGTTTACAGGAGAAATTAAGAGACTACTATAAACAATTCTGAGGCAATTATTTTGAAAAATTCTATAAAAATGGATCATTTTCCAGTATGTTGCAAATTGCTAAAATTGAGCTAAGAGTAAGTGGAAAATTAAGCTAGACTAATTGCTTCAGAAATCATTTTGTAGGTTATTAAGGATACACCATTGAAAAATGCATCAAGATTCTTCACAAATGAATTTTGGTAGTTCTTATATTTTCAGCAATTTCAGAACACATAAAATTATAAAAGCCTACAGTCCCTCTTGTGATGTCAGAGTAACATTAGTACCAACATCCAGAAAACATAAGATTAAATTACAAATCTGTAGCAGGCTTATATTTGAATAAAATGTAAACATTCTGTTATGTTGAATGGTAGGAAATCACTCCTAATCACATCTTGGAAATATTAAACATTCAATAAATGTTCACTTCTCGTTGCAGAGTGCACTTAAATATAAGAAGAAAAAAGGTACAGATGAAATGAAAAAATCCTAACAAAAATCGATGTATTCATAGTATCCTTGTGGTCATTCATTCAACAAATATTTGAAACAAGGCATGAATCCTAAAAAAAACAAAAGCAATGTGATACATTTTCACTTATCAAATTAACAGATAAAATTCTAGAAACACCTCTTATTCATGATGAAGGAATCTCCTCTTATATAATGAACCTTAAAATATTAAACAATAATAATTTTCAAATTCATGCACACAGATTTTATTTATATATTTGGAATATTTATTTATGAGGGAGGGAGGGAGTTTTTGCACTTGTGTGGAGGACAAAAAACTTTTGGAAGTTGGTCCTGTCCTTCCAATTTGTGAGATCTAGTGATTGAACTCAGGAAACTTTGTTTGCATGCAGACTCCTTTAGCTACTAAGTCACCCTCCCCTCCATACATATTTTTAATCTAGCAGTTGCATTCTTTAATATTTGTATTCAAATATGTATATAAATAAAACAAACTTCTAAAAATTGCTGAGCTTTATTTTAGCTCATATATGAAAACAATATGCAATCAACAGTGTTGTGTAATGTTTCAGACATATATATGTTGAATGATTTTTTTAATCTTCCATGTCTATTATGTGTTATGACAAGAACTTTCAAAGTCCTTCATTCTACCTTTCTTAATGTTCACTACATTATCTGTTGTCTGCCTGCTGTGCAAATGATAAAGCAGAACATTTTGTTCTGTTCTTATTGCAATTTACGGTCTCTCCACAGCTATACTTGTCACAGTCTCTGATAGGCAAAATTTTAGTCTCAGCTTGTATGACATCAACCTTCTCAGGTTTTGCACAAGAGTTCCTTCCTGTTCTGTGCCTGACCTATTCGATAAAATATAGTCATTTTTATTTTACATCCAAGTGATTGCAAATGAAAGACTTTCATTCTTTTGTGCAACTGAAGTCGTTGGGTATATTCAACATGTTTTCTTTCTCCATCCTGAGTTTACATAGGCAAAGACTCTTTTCAAGTCTTGCTTATTATGAACTCAGGAGCGGAGAGATGTTTCTGACATAATTTCACTGATGTTAGTATGTTGACATTTTGTCTTGCAAATTTATTGAATTCTTTTGGTGAAATAGAAATAGCACAAGTGGACCCCTTTACCTTGTTCCTTGTATGAGAGGAAAGGCTAAAATTCATTCCTGCTACTTCCATATGAGGAATCCCCACATGAAACAGAGATTGTTGTGTTCTTTCTAGTTTGGAGTTATTAATAACCTCTGGGATCTTCTAAAATTGACAAATGTTATTATGAGAAGGAAGTCAACTTTAATTCAGTCCACAAATATTACTCAGACTTCACCAGCTTTCCTGGCATTTGTGTGTCTGTATGCATATGTATTCAGTCACATTCGTTATTATCCATAGGTAATTTTTTATACCTGTGGTTAGAATCAAGATACGACAATCTCATCACAATAAGTGTCCTTCATATTACCTTCTATACCATGTCTTATCCCCATGTCTAATCTTTGTTTTTCTATTTTCCCTTTGTAGTATTTTATCAGTTTTTAACCATTATATAAACATACTTCTACAGTACATAATTTTGGAAGATTATTTTTTCTGCTTGATGTAATTCCCCTGAGGTGCATGCAAGTTATGTTTTATACTAACACTTTATCCATTATGACATTAAATGTTATTTCCTGATGTGGTTCTACCATAGCTTACTGAGGTATATACCCCACTTGAGCATGTAGGTTTCTCCAAGATTTTTTGCTATTATAAATAAAAGAGAGCTATATGTATGTACTTGTATAAGCACAAATTTGTGGGGAGGGGGAATTGTAGCAAATGCTGAAGAATTCAATCTTCTATTATCTTCTAAATAGATGTTTTATTATGGAAGAAACTATTCAACTGTTTTCTAGAGTGCCTATAATATTTACATATGTACCAGCAAAGGTATTGTGATCCAGTTTCTCCACAGGCTCACTACTAGCATTTGATATGGCTATTGATTGCAGTTTTGGCAATTATGAATATGTAATGATACTTTATTGTGCTTACAATCTGCATATTACCCATTTATACTCATATCTTAACCCCATGTCTAATCTGTTTTTCTCTTTTATCTTTGTAGAATTTTATCAGTTTTGAACCACTTTATATAACACAATCCTATGGTACATAATATTTGGAGTTTATTTTTCTGCTTCGCAGAATTGTCTTAATGCCCAGTAATACTACATATCATTTCACATTCTTATACTTTTTGATCTGGTTCTGGGAATTGAACCTAGGGCTCTACACATGACAGACGAGATAGGTCTCTGTCATAGTTAGGAACAGGTGTCAACTTAATGGATGAGGGTTTAAGCTCTGGGCACATTTGTAGAGAATTGAGTTAACCCCAGAGCAAACCTGCAGGAGATTGTCTAGTGGGAGATGAAGGCCCAGTGCATGGTGAGTGGGACTAGTCCCCCGGGCAGGTGAATAAATTGCAGGGAACTGTTTGAGAAAGGGAACATCCTTGTGTATACTTGGCCAGACATGATGGTTTGGCAAATAAGGATCATCCCTCTCTCAGCTGTTATGTGGAAATGGTAAGGCCAATTACCTCAAAATCCTGGTATGAGAGTGAGCTCTCCTGCTAAGATGGACAAACAACTGTAACCAGGTATCATAAGAGACCAAACCCCTTTTTCACTTACGTTGCTTGTCAAGATTTTACCAGTAACCATGCAGATGAACTGCTACGATTTCAGTTCTTTTTTAAAAATCTAAATTTATTCAAAGGATTTGTTACTTTATATTCATTATACAAAGTGATGAAATATATTTTCATTCATTCACTCCTCGCCTATTATTTTGAGATTTGGTGTGGCCAAGTTTCCATTATACTCACTCTGTAGTCCTTCATCTTGCAATTCTGTCTCATTCTCCCAAGCATCTGGGATTATAGTCATAAAAACCACTAGGCCTAGCATCATGTGCCTATTCTCTGATTGTTGTGTTTAACTGTTTTAATCAAGTCCATCTTAAACTGTTGGAAACATGAAGGACAAATGACATAGCATGTCCTTTAGTCTGTTTGTGTTGTTATATTAAAACATCTGAAACTGGTTACATGCTGGTTTCCTTTGCTCTTTTTGGAGTTCTAAGGGAATGGTTATATATGTATACATACATACACACACACACACACACACACACACACACACACACACACACACACATATTTCCCTCTTGGCAAATAAGGATCATCCTTCTCTCAGCTGTTATGTGGAAATGGTAAGGCCAGTTACCTCAAAACCCTAGTTGGAGAGTGAGCTCTCCTGCTAAGATGGACAAACAACTGTAACCAGGTATCATAAGAGACCAAACCCATTTTTCACTTACGTTGCTTGTCAAGATTTTACCAGTAACCATGCACATATTTATATATGTGTGTGTACCCACACACATGTGCTGTGGTGGAACCTAATCCACTGTCTTGAGATCTAACCATGTCTTTGTAAATGAAAATTAATCTCTTAGGAATCCCCACCTTTCAAATGTTTCCACCATCTCTCAGTACTTTTACATTAGAACTAAACTTCCACCATCTAAAACTTTAGGCGGATAAACTTTTTCCAAACCACATCATGGCAATTTGCCTTGGAAAACAACATTCTGTTACATTCTGATTCCCAAATAAGTCTTCCATAGGAGAAAGAGAGGCAGCCTTGAGGTACATTACTGTTTATAAATGAGAGCTATAATGTGTTATTGAAGAGGAGGTTTAAGACAAACGCAGTCACCCAAGTTATGACATCATCTTTATGAACTACATAGAAAAACAGATGGAACTTGTTCAGTCATTTTTTTAAATTTTATTTTACTGCTTTGTATTTCATTTGATACTAGAAAACATGTTTTAAATTCAACACTTTTTAAATTTAACATCTTTAATTTAACATCTTTTAAAACATGTCTTAAATTTAACATCTTTAAAGATTATAAACAGGAGGGATGGAGAAGGAAGGCCCCACCAGAAACAAGGAGAGAGGGGACCATGTTACAGCAGAGAAAATAGGCCACCATCAAGGAATGCAAGTTTTTATCTCTGGCCAAGGGGTGACATCCAATACCCATCAGGATGGAGCCAAGGGCATTGCAGGAGCAGCAAAAACGAAAAAAAAAATCAACAAACCATAATTCAGAACATCAGAGATTCTATATCAAACACCTGGAACTGGCCAGCCTAATCTCTCTCCATCCTGAAGCTCAGGGAAATTTGCAGAAGAGGGGGCGGTAAGATTGTAAGTGCACAAGGATGGGAGGAGTAATGATATGCAAGATACTCCACACAAGTTAGGACCGAAGCAATCGTAGTAGGACTTTGCATGACCTGCACTATGTCCAACACGTTATTGACTCCACAAAGTCTAGCATGGACTAAAGGCACTAGGAACCTTGGAGGCTAGGAACTGACAGTCACAGTAGTGTTCCTAAACTTAAGGGGAACACAGGAAAGGGTTCTGGGAAATGCCCCTGGGTCCTTGCACCTCATTGGAGAGGAGGACCCAGAGGAGAGTTTGGCATGCCCATTAAAGGATTCTCCGGGGATTGGGGGGGAGGTACTGGGGACAGGGAGGGAGAGGGAAGGGGAGAGAGGAGCAGAGGGTCGGGGGGTAGAGGAGGGAGGGAGGGAACCGGTGTACCTACTAAATTTGTATGAGCGGAAACAGTAATAAAAATGTTTACAAAAAGTTATCACAGTTATACATTTTATTTGAAAATACCTTGATTGGTCTCCTTAGCATACATGGATATATATTCTTATGCTAATTAATAGCACCTTCATTTTTTGTCACTCGAAATGATTCCTAGGTAATTGTTTGACATGGAAAAGTGATTAAAAATTTTTGGTTTCATATTTATGTTATTATTCTTTTAGATTTGTAATGTCATTTGAATTCTTAGAAAAACTAAATATAAGTACGTCAACATATTGTTTTCTTTACAATTCAACATTTTATATCCTATCCTTAAATACTTTCCCTTTTTCTTTAACAGGTTGATTTAGTGAACATTGGAAGTACTGACATAGTGGATGGAAATCATAAACTGACTCTCGGTTTGATTTGGAATATAATCCTCCACTGGCAGGTAAATACACAGTTGAAAATTTCCTTGTGGAGTACAGTGATCCTTGATCTCTAAAATAAAAACATATGTCTCTACTAATGCCAAACTACCTCCATGATATTGTTTTTGAAATAGGCACAATCCATGTCATGTGAGATGATAGTGAAGATTAGTGATTAATAATCGAGGTACATTTGCAGGAAGTCAAAGTAGTGCCAAAGTTCAAAACAGCATTATGTTATTCCCAGAGGAAAAGCATCATGTAACATCTTCCTGGATGTCCACCTAAAATGACAAGGGCACATTTATATTTAATTATAAGTTAATATGTATGCATTTTATAAAATTTACCTGTAAGAGAATCCACAGATTTATAAAAAGAAATACATCTTTCTCTTTAACCACTATCAAATAATGAACTTTTATCACTTCTTATGTATTCTCAATGCTAACTAAACAATGAAGACTTAGTAAGATGTTAGTATTTGTACAAGTATGCCTGTTACACGCATAAACTCACAATCTCATTTTGAGATTTTATTATTTTCTCCAGTCACTTGAGCATCAGATTTTTGGATGTCTTTTCTACCTCTGTAAAACAGATCAAAGATCATTTCAAACAAAAACACATGCAAGATATACATATAAATATTTAACAATTCCAACATGAATTTAAAATTACTTAGTACCTTACTGGTTTTGGAAATTATGTCAAACTTTTTCTGGGCCTAAGTCATTCTTTTCTGTCAAAAGGGGAAAAATGAACATGGGTGTGTGTAAATGTGTGGTAGTATAACACATCATTTTCACCTGAGGGATATCATGAGTACCACTGGTTGCTTAGCATTTTCCAATTACATTTTAAGAATTTGAAGGATGCTGTGTGATGTCTGCCCAAGCTTTTGCACTATTAGAGGTTAGACCTTATTTAAAAAAAATAAAATATCTCTATTTAGATATAATTTCTATATCATGAATTTTCCAGTCCTCAGTATGCACCATTCTGGTTATTCAGCTTATACCCTGAAAAATGTAAGATTTTTTTGTTACCTCTAATCAATCAAAAATTGTTGATTATATACAATGTTGGGTAACCAATGTGAAATCCACCTTGAGCACCTGCCCATCACCCTAAGAGACATCCTTAAGATTTTCAGTCAGCCCACACTACTACTCCAGCCCTGGACAAGTGCTGAAACCTTTCCTATGCATTTTCCTCTTTGTTCATGTCATGCCAGTGGGATTCCATAATACTTGCTTTTTGTTATCCAGTTTCTTTCATTGAGCATCACGCCTGAGGTCATCCCTGTGGCTAAGGTGATCATGGTTTCCTGTAGTTGTTTTGACAATGAATGGGAAAATCGATCTCCATCAGTCAGTATATGCACCAAAGGTGTGTGTAGTCAACTCAGCAGTCTCACAGATCTCTCCACTGGCCTGATACATTTTTTATTACAAATACACTGAATGATCTCAAGTACATTTTACAGCAATATAAAAAGAAGAGAGAACATCCGTAACTGATAACAATGGAGAATAGCTCACGACAGTCTCACATACACCAAAGTTGGCCCATTTCCCATATAGTAACAGTGTAAATAAAACCACCAAGTGTGTCATGCTCCACCTTCCATAAAAGTGTTTTTAGCCAATGACTCCTCTTAGTTCTCAAAGTACAATGTGGCTTCTTGATCGTTAGGAGACAATCTTGGCCTTACATTACTTCTCTCTTTTAGAATGTTGATCTGCTCTCTCAAAACTATTAAACATTCCAGAACCCCCCCCCAATTCTCTTCATCAGATTTTCTTGAATTCCCAAATATTTTGTTTTTTTTTTTTAACCAAAATCATATTCATGCCTTTTTGCTGAATAGCTGAAGTCCCGGAGTCTTGGATAAAATTAAAGCACAACTTAAAATAGTTTCCAGATCTATGAGATTAAGAATAGCATTAAAAGATAAAAATTTGTGAATCCTTTTTTCTGATGCCTTACACTGTGCTATTAATACTGCTGTCAGTAACTTCTCTTTGAACTTGTGAAAACTTGCGAAGGCCAAATCTATTTCCCTATACCTGGCTTTTCAGTTTCTGTTTCAAATAAAAGCAATAGACTGGAAAGGAGAGTGTCTGCTCAGAAGTAATTTGAGCACAACAGTGACATAAGCTGGTTATGTTGGCGCTCGCGTGTAACAGATCTTAGATTGGGAAGCTGAAGCTGGAGAATCATGAGTTCAAGGCCAATTAGTGGTACATAATGAGAACAGAGAGAGCGTGTTGTGTCGTGTGTGGTGATGGGGGAGAGATATAGAACATAAAGCTGTGTGTTTAGGATCACTTTCTTTTATTTTTAACTATAAATTGCTCATTTTAGAATGGTAAATTCAGCTTTAGGATACAACTAGAGAGAAAACCAAATCTTGCTAATCGTGGTATCCTATTAAAAGTCAGGTTCCTTGTGCAATGTCCAACACATTATTGACCCCACAAAGTCTAGCATGGACTAAAGGCACTAGGATCCTGGGAGGCAAGGGATTGACAGTCACAGTAGTGTTCCTAAGCTTAAGGGGAACACAGGAAAGGGTTCTGGGAAATGCCCCTGGGTCCTTGCATCTCATGGGAGAGGAGGACCCAGAGGAGAGTTTGGCATGCATAGTAAAGGATGGTCTGGGGATTGGGGGGGGGCACTGGGGGATGGGGAGGGAGGGGAGAGAGGAGGGAGTAGCAGGAGGGTCGGGGGAAGGTGGAGGAAGGGAGGGGACTGGTGTACCTGTTAAGTTTGTATGAGCGGAAATAATAATAATAATAATAATAATAATAATAATAATAATAATAAAAGAAATTTAAAAAGTCAGGTTCCTACCATTGCTGGTTAAATTAAGGAAACCACTCATTCCTCAGCCAATTCATTTTGAGATATTTATAGGTTTATAGTATTTATTTTTTTGTGCATCATACCATGACAAGAGATTGATGTTTTCCTTGCTGCTGAAAGCCCTTACTAGGAACTGTTGTCAAACTCTGCAAACCAAATCTTCCTGTCTAATAGGTCCCTCAACTGGGATAATATGCACTTCAGTCTGGGTTCTAGAATGTAGATATCAGGATGGGTTCATGCAGACAGCATGTTCATGTTCATTAAGCCATGACCTTAGGACCAAGACCTCTGGAAGGACATGGGGCCAGGCGTAAAAATAGGGAACAGCTACACTGGCACAGTGAAATGGACCTGATGATAGTGTTAGTAAACCATACAGTGAACTTGGAGCAAACATGACTCAAGCTGTGCCCAGATGGCTGAAACTTCAATACTGTTTCATTTTATCAGTCTCTACATATATTTGACTCTGAAAAGGGTGTAAGCTAAGGTAGCAGGAAATTCATGTAGTCAGTCTTCCAGAAGACAAATGCCTGAAATCTGCCTGAAGACAGCTGAGTAACAAGCTGTTCCTACAAGGATAATTTTTGCTGAGACAACATTTAGCCTATTACCTGTTCTTTGCAGATGTAACACAGTCCTTTCCCCATTGACCCTTTTATTTTTTAGTGATGGTGTTGGAAATCAAGGCTTCACACATTCACACCTGATACACTAGCACTTGATCACTGAGCTACATTTCCAGCTCTTTTCTCTTTATCTCTGTTAGAACATTGAATAATTTCATTTCTTTTTCTAAAACACACATAGATATAAAGCATTTCAACTGTTTCTCCCATAATCACAGCAACCTTGGTGGCAGGATGTTTTCTGTTTACAGGCTCACCTTCAGGGGCCCAGCTCAGTGGGTTTCTCATAACTGTCTTTTATGGAGGGAAAGAATAAATGATTATTACATAGCACCCTTTCTTTTTCTCTTGGCACAATGTGCACCCAAGTGAAAGCCATGCCAGGGAGACTGAAAATGTGAATTAGACATATATTGATGCTCAAAGAACATTGGATTGAAAACCATCTTGTCCTTACATATTATGCACATAGAGGACATTCCAGCCAAGCATTTCACAAATGAATCCCATTCATCATTGCAAGGCTGCCTGATCTGTGTCTATCCATCACCACCAGTATGCCAGTATTGATTGATTCCAATCCTGATTCAACATAGTACACAATGTTCACATCTTACAATTGTTGTGCACAGAGGTTGTGCACATCATGATTTTAGACTTTTGTCTGAAATGTTAGAGATCCTGTGAAATCATTTGAACTATTTATTCACTGAGTAACTTGTTAAGCAGATCGAGACTTTCAGAGGCAGATAATCTGCCCATATATAATAGAAAGAGATAGTAGCAGATTGTACCATATTTATAAATATCACCTCAAAGTCTTTTTTAAATATTTAAAGATCAGATTAAGTGTCGTATCCCACAAGTTGTATTAATCTTTAACAATCTTTAACCAACATGGGAAATATGAAAAATATACATTTACTTCAAAGGTCTTTGTTAATGTCTCCGTGGAGGAAAAATGTAACAAGATGTCATATTCAGAGCATACTATGGATGCATGATGATGATCATTATATGGCCACATTTAGAATATGAACTACAAAGGAAAGTTCTTGGTGGTAAATAATAATTATATTTACTTATATTTAGTTATATTTTCAAGAATCTCAGTGTGAATTTACATTATATTTTAAAAGTATTACTGAAGGGAGAGTGAGAGTGAGAGAGAGAGAGAGAGAGAGAGAGAGCAAGCAGACATGGCATAGGTGTACAGGTGATAGCTTTAAAAGTTAGTTCTCTCTTTTCACAATGTGGGCTCTCTGGATCAAACTCAGGTCATCAGGTATGCATGAAAGTACCTTTATCTATTGAACCATTTTGGGGCCCTATATTGTATCCTTAAAATGGCATAGTAAATATTTCTTCATTAGAATATGTTGATAATATTTCCTATAATGAGGTGTCACTATATCCTTGATAAAAGTAAAGTGAAAATCTTTTTTTAAAAAAATGAACACACATTTATTGACTTCTAACAGAAGACTTACATTTCTGCATATCACTACAAATGCAAATTAGGATGTAATTCCTTTCCTTAAAGTAAAGAATAAAGTGAAAATCTTTACAATGTATTTCTGGATCAGATTCTTAGAGCGCTGAAACTTTGAAATACAATATTTGATGAATACATCCCAAAACCAAGGAGAGAATTGAATGTACAGAATCCAATTAATGAAAACTAAACTAAGGTGCACATCTGTAGCTCTTAGGCATAAATATTACAATATTACAATATTACATATTGTTAATTTGTTTTATACTATTAAGATACTAAGCATGCAAACATTCACTTCAATTAATAAGCATAACTTGCATTATTTTATATTATATGAACATTAGATATGTTTATTTTATTTTTAATTTATTTTGGATTTTGTTCTTGCAACAATCTTGTTTGAATAGATAAGCAATGGAGACTTAAAAGATATGAAAGCTACAGTATTCAGTTAGTTAAATAGCAAATAACTAAATAACAGTTAAAAACAGGGAAAAGATTAGTGTTTTCTTTGCAAACAAGTATTTTGTTAATAACCACATTATTCTCCTTAAAAAGGTCATTGGTTTATTTTAAATTATTGACTAGCAATAAGCTTATTGCTTTGTTCCCTCTTCTCTCACCCACTGCAAACTAGACAGAGAACAATTCTTGAAACAGTAAATGTATCACTAAGCATGCCAGAATCTAGTGTAATGTAAGCATATTTCATAAGTGGGACGTCAGAGGCACCAACCAACCTGAACCATGTTATAACCAATTAGAAGAGCTACAGTGTTCATAACACTTATTGTTTCTCCTTATTGACCCTAAATGTCCCACGATTTATTACTGAAGATTGAGGGTGTGCATAGAAAAATGGGGGAGAGTTCTTGTTCTGAAAATGTGTGTTCTTACTTAAAAACTCCTTTACACACATAGGTCAAAAATGTAATGAAAACTATCATGGCTGGATTGCAACAAACCAACAGTGAAAAGATTCTCCTCAGCTGGGTTCGACAATCAACACGTAAATATCCACAGGTTAATGTCATCAACTTTACCACCAGTTGGTCTGATGGCCTAGCTTTGAATGCACTCATCCATAGTCACAGGTAAGGAGACGGCTGAGGGAGAAATAATTTCATAAGCATTGATTTAGATACTTATGATGTGTTTTCCTCCAATATGTGCCTAAAATCATTTTCTCCTACTCTTCAAGTTACCTGTGTTGACCCTACTGTACTGTAAATTTGCACTGGAAGGGACAAAGCATATTTTTCTGGTTTGCTTGTTAATTTGAGTCAGGTCTTCCTATGTAGCCCAGGGCCTGTTATCTCAAGCTTATGGTCTTTCTGTCGCTTATCACCGCATGGTGGTATTACTCCTTGAACCAATCATTATTGGTATGATAATGTTTGAGGGAGGAACGAGAATGGATATATTTGAAATTAAGACTCCCAGATTAGCCAGGGCATCATGCAACTTGTCTGAAATCTAGGCTCCTTTTTTATTCAAACAATGATTTAGTATGAGACCACACTATAGAACTAAATGTGGTTCTAAATTTCATGTGAGTAGTGGTAAAAAATAGTTACCATCTAGAGATGAATAATGTACAGAGAATCATTCATGGACTGAAATACAACTCCATAAAGTTCTGCATATGTTCCTTCCAGTTCAAGTTTAAAAGAGACTCCAGGCCTCTTAGTTATCAAAGCAAAGAGTAAGCATATTGACGTCTCTGACCTGGTGCCCAGAATATCAGAAGCAATGATTGATGTGAAATATCAGTTGCTGTACAGCAAGGGGCAATTTTGTCAATCTTCAAGAAAAGGATGAAATAACTTTGTAAACTAATCTTCCTTAACTATAACCCATCCCAAACTGCATTTCATGAGATTTTTCTGATTTGCATACAGGTTATCTTTGATCACTTAGGTATTTCCTTTCTTGATTTCCTGCCGCCCCTGCCAAGTCTTGCAATTTTTTATACCTGTCTTGTTTCTAAAGACCCTTTGAATATCAGTTTCTTTGTGGTAAAACTCATGTAAAGAATAGAAACACACACACACACACACACACACACACACACACACACACGTGCACTAAATAAGCATCTTTGCCAGGTGTCATGCTCCAGCTGGAATGAATTAACCCCATTCAGACTGGATTTCCAGGTGAAAGTCTCAGGAATCTGATTTTGGCAAGGAGGCCGACTGGCCCCCATCCTGTACTCTGAACAATGTTAACACTGCTTTCATAAGACAGACTAAAGAAAAATTTCCAGAGTTTCAATATGATCAGGTGAGAGAAACAGAGATGTTCATTCTGTTTCCTACATCAGTGTTCATTTGATGAAGCCACATGCCTCTTATGAACAGCCTAAATAATATTGACCTTGCTCTTTGTGTACACATTTGCAGATGGACAAAAATTTGAGGATCAGGTCTTGAGGTCATGCTGGTTATTTAACATTTTCTTTTCAAGTGGAAGACTTTAATGCTGCCAGCAGGCTCACATAATACATCTGTGAATATTCTTTTTTTCTCATTTTTGAATATATTTGCAAGAAATACAATAAACATATCCAGATTGCCCTAACCCTGACCCATTTTTTCTTTCTCCAACAAAATAGCTTCATTTATATATCTTCCCCTGTGGTATTGAATGAATCATCAGTAGCCATCTCTTTATATGTTTCATGCTTAGCTTTCAAGAGGTTCCTCCCCATTACTGAATGCCATCTCATGAATCATCTGCTTTTGTCTTTGACAGATGTTAATGTTGTTTGTCTAAAGAAAAAATGAGGGTTTGGACTTTCTGTTCCAAGGTGATTGTCATTGGTACTCTTAGGAATGTAATTCAATGCCCTGATTTCAATTATTAAGTCACTAAGCTATATACAACAAAGGCAAAGACTTAATCTAGAACATAGAAACAGACAAGAGGCCTTGGAAATTAAAAGGTTTATGCTAAAGCACAAAGTCTACTATGGTGGAATTGAAAATCAGATTCTATTTTTATGGAAAACCTGATGATTATTGATTAGAAGCATGTGAAAATAGGAACACAAAGATGTGATACCCTCAAAGTTGTAAATACATTTTTCCTAATACTTTGTTTTCCTAAAATAGTATTAGTTCAAGAAAACTGCAGACATTTGTCACCAAGGTCTTCTTCTGATTTGCTGTCAATCACCTGGCCTTTGATATCTCTTTGGAAAGAATTTAGATGAGATACATGAGTGTAGCACAGAAGACAGAGTATTGTAATGTAGCATATATTGATTAGAGTGAAACTGGGCAATGGCAAATGGGTCTCTGTGGAGTAAAGATCACAGTGAGTTTAACAATGGCAGAGAAACTATCGTGTAGGACACACTGTCACAGTGTAAGAGTGGACAATGGCCAAAGAGATCATTTTGCAAATCTACAATTTTAGGTAGATGTTATACTATTTCTTAAAGTTTTTCCATTTTCTGCCTAGATTATTCAAAGGGCCATTTGAATTGACTTTTAAGGACAGAGGTAATGATATATCATTGTTCTTTACTAAAAAGGCACATGCTAGATAGTAAGCTGGTTATCGTCTTGGCCATTCAGAAAACCATATCTCCACCAAGGGCAGAAATGACAATAATCAAAATCTTGACCAATAATCAAAATATTGTTTTTTTAAGTTACTCATTAGGAGGAAGGAGTGTATCCTCAGTGATTCTCAAATCTGCTAATGTGTAGCTAGCTACCTTACAGTAAACTCCATGAAAGTTGATACTCTAAATTCATTTAGAAGCTGAAAATATAGTTACTTATGTGTGACTTTCCCAGTGTTCATGGGAAACATTTCCTCAGAAGAGTCTCCTTTCTGATGTTTAACTCAATACTACCAAATGCAGCTAACAATTTCCAGAAACTTGAGAGCACTAGGGAGTGGTAAAAGTATAGAACAAAATTCTTTCCAAAGAAGAATATTTTGTTGGCCTTGATGCACATCCCTGTTTCCCATTTTGAAATAGTTTCTATTATTTCTCTGATCGATTGAGCAGTTTTAATAAAAAGTGCTTTTTGATAGTCTATTGGAATGCATTGAGTCTAGTGGCAGATTGAAGAATGCATTATATCATTGTGCCCACTTGACAGCTGAAGGCTAAGACTTTAGGCACATTTGTGAAGAATTTGTAGATAAAGCAACGGACTGAAAATTTCTATTTCATGTAGGAACATCCAACCCATGGTGAGTGGAGCCTTCCACTGAGCAAGTGGATAAGATGAAGAGATTTGGTTCAGTAATTTGGGCATACTTTTGCATACAAATATACTGACATGCTACAAATGAGAAAGTATGCCCCTCCTTCAGTAAATTATTCCCAATGGATATTGTGAGACTCATTCTTTCAGGTCCTGGTGATGTTGCTATGAATTCTCACATCATGATGACCAAGTGTAACTGAGAATTATAATCAGGAATAAACCTGTCTTCTCTTAAGTTGTTTGAGTCCTGTGCTCATTCAGCAACAGGAAGATGAAATTAACACAGTCATTTAGAAAGAGATCTAAATATATAGAGAAAAGGAAACAAAAACACCTCATAAGAGCACAGTACAAGATCTGAATAAATCAGCATATAGGCAGTAATGTGGACTACTTGGTAGTACTTTGTTCCAAGAAATATGAGTCACCTGTCACTGATTTTCTACATGTATCTTTGGGATCTGATATGTTACACCTACACGGAGGATGAAAGTCTCTAAGCAGACTACAGATAACTTCTCATTCCCACAGATTTCTTTTTAGACAGAGAAATAAATAGTTGAGAAATAAAGACAGGATCGTGTACACCATGAAAAGATCTCTTTCAGTCAGGGGTCAGAGATCTGGGAGAATTGCCCTAATTGATTCAGGTTTCCTGGGTTGGCAGGTAATTCTCCATGGCTGGTGGGTACCAAAGTAAACAGGTTTCCTGGGAATGAGGAGCCCCATACCCTGATGCTCCACCTGACTCTACAAGTCCTTTGGTAGGCAGAGGTTCAGAAATTTGCCAGGAACCAGGAGTTCTGTTTTGCCTGATCTGGAGATTCCAGTCAGAAGGGACCGAGTTTCATTTCTTTCTTTTCATTTATTTTTCATTTTGTTTGTCTTCTATACAAAATAAAGGTGCCTTTGCCTTTCTCTGAGATACAGAATGAATTTCCTTTCTGTAAGGGTCTGGGGAGATGAGGAGCAAACCCCAAAATAAGAGCTAATTCAATTGACCACAGTGTATCAGAGCCTAATGACCACAGGGGAATCTCTGAGTTCTTTTCTAGACCCAATCAATGCATTATTTACAATAAGAGCCAGAAAGAGAGAGGAAAACCACCACCGATGCCTGCTCTTACATCTTCCATCTGATATAGGAAACATGTTGACTTGATTGGGTGGAGTACAGACACTGAGAAAATATCACATAAACATAGCCACCTCTCTTCTTGAAAAACAAACCTGAGTTGGGTTAGCAAGGATGTAACGGGACACAGAAACACAGAGAAAGAGGGAGGAAAACCACCATCAACATCTGCTCTTACATCTTCCATCTGATATAGGAAACATATTGACTTGATCACGTGGAGTACAGACATAGAAAATATGACATAAAAATAGCCACCTCTCTTCTTGAGAAACAAACCTGAGTTGAGTTAGCAAGGATGTAACAGGACACAGAAACACAGAGAAAGAATGAGTGAGCTAAACCTTAGATCCCTTAATCAGGATAAGAAGTGGGAAGGGCTAGGACATTCCATAGTCTCAAGTCAAGGGAAGGGAGTCCAGGTCTTCCTATCAGAAAGAGAAGGCAAACCCAGTCACAGCCAGGTGGCAAATCCAAAAGATGTTGTTACAGCCTTATTCTTGACTCCCCATGGATCTCTGGTCTTGGTGATCGCTGTTGAAAGAATTAACAAGACTCACAATATGTAATACAGAAGATAGACAGACACCTTTATTACTGAGGAGAGTGGTTCACCCTTAAACAATGTGAGTGGGCAATGAGCAAAGTGAAAATTGGGGAGGAAAACTTCCTCAAAGGTGAGCAAACGATAGCCAAAGAGAATATTGTGCTGACCTACATGTTTTTGGCAGGATGAAGGCTATTTCTAAAGTGTCTGCAACAGACAGATTTTCTGAGGGGCATTCTCCTGCTCAGAGGATTGACAAACCCATTTGGGTTGACTTTTAATGGAGGAGATGATAGCAGATCTGTTCTTTATAAAAAGATCATCTAGGGCTGGAGAGGTGGCTCAGGGGTTAAGCCTCTGCCTTGCAGGCATAAGGTCCTGAGTTCGGATCCCAGATCCCACGTATAGACGCCAGGCGGAAGCGGGGGTGGCCTGCGCTTCTGGTCCTGGTAGGGCGGAGCCTGTGAATCCCTGGGCAGAAGGAGGTGGAGGCGTCCATGGTGGTTCCCGATTCGTCCGTGGTTCTACACATACACAGACACACACACACACAGACACACATACGCATACACACACACACACACACACACACAATTGAATAAAAAAAAAAGATCATCTAGCTTGATAATAATCTTACAAACTCACCAGCAGTTCTAAATGGCATCTCTAATCAGAGACAGAGATTGATTCAGATTCCATTCCTTCGATCAATGATAAACCTTCTTCAATTTTAGAACATTGTTTTATAAGCTGTTCATTATAAAGGAAGGAGAGGATCCATTCCCAATCACCTTCAAACCTTATTTTATTAGTTACTTAATATTAAAAAAAAAACAGGAGAAATCGGCAAAGGAAAATTATATGAATTACATTTTGGCCAAGTGTGTGTGTGTGTGTGTGTGTGTGTGTGTGTGTGGTTCCTTGTCCACAATATCTATAGCCATGTTACAATTCATAATAGAAATAAATGAGACAAAGATGAAAACATTTATGAGACAGGTTAACTGGTACTTTCTTGGGAGAAGAAGACTTGGGTTCCATGTTGCCTTTGTTCCCTGACACAGAGTGGTTATTATTAAAGCTCTGAACAAGAAAAATAGGGGATAATAATCTCTCGTTCTGAAAAAAGGAAAGAATGATGTCTTGTGGGATGTGTTGATTCCCATCATTAAGCACCCAGCAGAGTTCTTTGTCTCTAAATTCATTCCTCTGATAGTGAAGAGAGGACATCTTTCAAATCATTTTTGGAAAGTCAGTCCCTCAGTTTCATTCCTGAATTCCTGTTAAACAAATTCATTTTCTAAGTGAAAAAAAAGTGATCCTATAACAGCCTTGAGGAAGGACATAACTGTCTCTTAACACTATCTCCTCTCCTGTTTTAGTATGGGATTATAGTTATAAAAATACATATTTACCTTTCTTTATAAGTTGGTTTCTAGTAGTATAAGCATTTACTCCTTAATTTAACCCACTGAGATTACCCATTGTGGCATTTGTGTGCCATTTGTGTCCATTTGTTTACAGCCATGTGAACAAACTGAGCCTTTAGATACAGCTATGAGGAACTGTGTAATTATGCCATGCCATTCCATACATTTTCTAATTTTAAAATAGCGTGAACATTACTTTATTCTTGCAATTTATATGATGCAAAGTATCTTCCTTTAAACAGTATAATTTAGAAACTTATAGTTAACTATCCAACCCTAGTGATAAGGAATTCATTATACTTACCATGAATTTCTTCCCTTTACTCCACCTCCCATTTTATATTATTACTTTTGCATCAAAACATTTTTAACATTTATTCCTATTCTATAAAGATGAGTGTTCTTGTGTATAGAAATTGACAACCTTTTTCTGTTCTTATGGATATAGTTCATCTTAGAGCAAATTAATAGAAACTTATGCTTAAAGTGATGCTTTCATGGTCATCACTATATGTTGACCACATCCCTTTAGCCATTAGACACTGTGTTTTTTAAATGGACTGATTCATGTTGCACTTTACTTCTGGTCACCATTATTTTCCTTGGAATGCAACAGGCTGTCATTGGTGTCTGTGAGGGACTTTCCTTGTTTTGATCACAGAGTGTTACAGACACCACTAGGTGAAGAGTGATAGGCTCTCTACTTGAAGGAATGTTATTAACACTCCCATACCTGGTCTCAAATTGGTTGTAGCAGTCTATACTCTGAAACCATATTTCCCTCCAACCATTATAAAATACACCTCATTAAAAATATTTAGGCCTTTTTGTCCTTGGTCCTTGTCTGTAGGGTAAGGAAAAGGAAGTTTGTCTTGGATTCTGGGCGATGGCTCCATTCATATTTGTTGGCCGAGCAGTCCACTTGCTTCTCTGGTCCCTAAACCCTGTAGAATCCAAAGCTTTCTCACACTTCTCCTAAGCCCAACCCTTCACACACACACACACACACACACACACACACACACACAATCCTATCTTTCTTTCCTCCCTTTTTGCACACACACATCCTGTCTTTCATTCCTCCCAGCTCCAACATTAGAGATGCACGAAGACACCTATCTTCTCAAGTTCATACTCATGGACTTCAACACCTTGCTTCTATCTTTTTTAAAATTTATTGTGTAAAAGATTGAACATTTCCAATTATACAGACATGTAGACCATTATGTCATCTGTAGCCTCTTTTAAGTGGGCAGGGTAGATGTTATTCATGGGCATTTATTGCCCTTGGTGCTCCTCTTATTTCTTAAACTTTCCCACCATGGTTGAGGTTTGAGCCCTGTTCTCAGTGGGACCCCGTGGAGATGTCTCTTCGCCTTTATAGTTGTTTTTATCTACGGGAAAGAAAACAGAGTAAAGCTACAAGGGCATTGGCTAGGGAGAAGGTAGGATGTACCTGTGACATGTGAACAAGGACTGATGAGGAGGGGTATGGCTAGAGGCCAGGATTTGGGTTAGGCCAGGGATTCGCACCAGGGAAAGGAAGAACTGCCTTAGGCTGTCTCATCTCACCTTTCGACCACCTTTAGAAGTGAGTTCACCACACATCAATAGTTCTGGACGCGGAGCAGCCGAAAAGTCTTGTCCATTGTTTTCTTTTGGTTGGTTTTTGATGTCGATGCGTAGTTTTCTGTACAAGGCTTTTTTGACTCTTTGGAGACCTTCGACATTAGTGAAGGCTCTTGCGGGAGTCTGACCAGTTACTAAATATAAAATATCCATTTCAGAACAAAGGGGGGTAACCTCCTGAGCCTTGAATGCCCAGAATGGCCCTCCCCAGTGATCAATAGGTGTTCAGACATAACAGAGCTGTGCTGTTGAACCTTCTGGGGGTCACAAGAAACGAACTAACAATGGAAAGTACCACCTTAGATGCCTCTGGTGGAAGAAGATACTGGAAAGGCAAAATGGGCCTGAGTCCATGCAAAAGTTTGCATTCAACATTCCTAAGAGAGCTTTCCATGGCACTATTTTTCATACACTCATGTTTAGTGGTGCTAGACCTTGTGGCAGGTTTACATCTGTGAGCTCTTCCCCAAATCCCCCCCTACTCAATGGTACATTCCAACATGGCTTTCCTTTAGTAGCTATCATTTAAATGTCTTCCCTAAATTTCTTTGCAAATACGATTTCATTATATTTAATTAATGACAAATATGTGGATCATCCTACAAAAACATTTTCCATCAATGAACATCTCAATACCATCCAAATGGTATTCAAGACTGCCAATTTTTATTAAATATTCTTTCTGCTAAACCTTCTACTTACAGGTATGATTAGAGTGAACTGCCCACTCATGAAGACTCTTTGTTAAAATATTCATTTGTTTTTATTCTGTTGTACTTCATCTATATTATTATCATTGAGTTTTATCCATTTCTTTCTTCGTAATTTTATTCCGTTTGTCCATTATTCCTAGTACTAATTCTATTATTCAATTATGTAAATTGTGTATGAGAGAGAGAGAAAGAGAGAGAGAGAGAAAGAGAAAGAGAGAGAAAGAAAGAGAAAGTTTAAGATGTATGTGATGTATATATGGGGCCATACTTGCTATGGTGTGCATGTGGAAGACAACTTTATGGAATCAGTACTCTTCCTCTGGTTTATTCTCGAGAAAAATAGTAAGGTTACCAGGCTGGTACACAGATACGTTTGCCTTTTCAGCTATCTAACCAAACCCCTTTATTTTTTGGCTTTCTTCAATTAATCCTAAAACTGATTCCTTTAAGCAGTTTTGCTCTGAAGAAATCGTGGAATATCCTTGTATATGTTTGTGTTTTGTGAAATATATCTTCGTTTAGCACATTTTTGAATTTATTAGCGAACCAATATATTCTTTATGCCAATTGTAAACGTTTTTTAGAAATAATTTTGACAGACGCTATTCTAAATAAAATATCCAATCTGTTTCCAAGATAAATACTGCTATTATTGCCATTTCAATATTAGGAAGCTGAGGAACAAAGCAGTTCTTTGATTTCCCTATGACCAAGTAAGGAGCATATAGTAGGTAGATCCAGGATTTAAATTTATGCTCTCTCAGTTAGGATGCATGCTTCCTTTAAAGCCATATGATTCAGGTTTATATATCAGTCACAGTTTCTGTTAGCATAGAAAACTACACAGTTCTCAAGTATAGTTGATAAATTTTATAATTTTTATATATTTCAAACCATAGATATTTGAATGGTAATTAGACAATTAGGTTTTATGATTTAAAATAATTATATCCACTTTAAATGCTAAAATTCATCACAAAGGATAATATTTCAGTAGATGAGAATGTGGGAAAGCATATAAATCACATAATCTTGATGATACTCCCAATTTCAGTGATAAATCAGTGACCTTGCCAAGCAGGAGAAAGACATAATCATAATCATTTAACATTATTAGATTGTAAGTATCAAAAGTAAATTTCTGTATATTGGCGTTTACATAATTTTTCACTCCTATTGCCTATAGAAAAAAACAAAATAAGGCAGGGATTGTGCATTGAAATTAAAACTCTCTCCAATAGGTTAGGATATTCTTTTTATTTCTTGCACTCTTCCATAGCTAGAAACATTTGCCATTTAAAAGACTTTAGGTTTTTAAAGATAGCTTGCTGACTATTGAGGGTCATCTCATTTAGAGTCAACAAGAGGAATTCAATTTCCTTCAACTTTGTGTAAGTATACAGCAGTCTGCTGATTACTAAGAACAGAACCAACCTAAAGTAAACTTAAGTATGAGAAATAAATAAATCTCTTGATTTTAAAGTCCAATCTTCAAAAATTATAAGTACTCTACCCTTGCAACTTCTTCCCTTGTGTATTATGAGCTCTTCAGCTGGAGCTTATTGACAGATCCAAATGTTCTAAAATGATATAGAATTCAATTTGCCATCTGGATAGGTATATGTAAGAGGAGAATTACCATAATTCTCACCAGGCTATGAACATTGCCTGTGTGAGCCAGAGAAGGTAAAACTTCATTTTACTAATGATTATCAAAATCTGGTAGATGAACTATCACTCATTAACAGATAAAGGTGTACGTTCAATGCCCCCCCTTCTAATTAGATCTCTCAGTTAATGTCAGTTGGTAACTTCCAGTAAAGCCAGGGTTGTGTGGTTCTGATATAGTATGTTCTACGTTTTCCTTCAAACCTGGATAAAAGTACCTTAATTTTACAGGTGGATAAATTACAATTATTTCTTCCTTCTAAAATTTACTGTGGCATAAGTCACAAACATTGAACATATTTCAGGTGTAAAATGTCAAAATTCTAAATTAAAATAGTCTCTTATTTCAGTAAAAAGAAAGTTAATTATTGAGGACTCTAGGTATGTTTTTATTTTTTCTCAGACTTCAAAGTTGAAATGTGTCTCATAGTACATTCTGGATTGGATAATATTTTATTTGTCCTTGTTTTGTGTTTGTTTCAGACCAGACCTGTTTGATTGGAATAGTGTGATTTCCCAGCAGTCAGCCATACAAAGACTGGAACATGCATTCAACATCGCCAAATGTCAGTTAGGCATTGAGAAACTACTTGATCCTGAAGGTTGGTATATTTTTGACTACCATTATTTTTGTTAAGTTTGTTTGTTTATTATTTTGGCCTACCTGGACAAGACTTTCCATGTACTAAACACAGAATAGGAAATCTGGCCAAAATGAGACAATCTCAACAACAACAACAGCAATAGTCAAATTAGAAAGCTAAATAATTTATGTTTTCCTGTGGTCTAGGCAGGCCATGCATTCAATGCTGTATTCCTATGCTATATTATAAATACTTATTTACTTATATTTCTCAATATGCCAGACTTAGAAACAGAAAATGCAAAACTTTGTGCAGAAAGAAAAGAAAACATGTATATTCTTTAAAATGCATTGATTCCTGGTTGAATTGCACTGCATTTAGAGAACAATGACTCCAAATAATTATAAAATTTGAGTGTTTTGTTTATTCTATGCAGAGATATGATAGATTAATCAACTTTAATTAATTAGCTACTATTGCCAATTCATACACTTTATAAAAAACATGGTTTATTATTTAATCAGGAAATATATTCCTGGAAATGCTTCTGTTATGATTTGCCACTCTGGGGAGGCCCTCCATTTGATGGGTATTTATTTTCAACTTCCTTGGACTACAAGCATTGCTTTATTTTTATTTACTTTATGCTACCTTTGGATAATTTACATTGTTATCATTCGTGCTGCATAGCCACATCCTCCATACAACCGAATTTAAGGAATAAAGATTTCTGGACATCTGCTCTTTTATTCTGAGATACTTTCTTGTTTGCAAATTTCTTCTCCCTTTGCTGAGGCATAACTAAACTCACAAACTAGAATTTGGATTAGCAACATTAGTAGAATTAACATATAGAATATAATAGAAACTAATATTTCAGCAAAAGTTGCAATAGGTGATAATTAAATGATCTTTGAACACTTAATCAATTCTTGCTTTGGAATTGGTGTCATGATGTCAGGACTATGTTCCATTAGGAAAAACCCAGAAGAGAATTATAAGATAACCTTGTGTTGATAAAGTTACTATCAACTAAAGTCTAATCTTCAGTGTTAAAGATCCTAATATCTCTCATAGATCCATATCAGCACAGATGAGCTGCAAGTTATCTATAAAAAAGCTCAGAACATGAGACATAAATATGTTTGAAAGTTCAGTAATTTGAAAATATATTTACTGCAAGAATGATAGTCCTGAACTCACACATCTAATAGGTCAATTTTCAGATCATCTCCAAGTTGGGATGGTTCCATTTTACTGTGTTTCAATTTGCCATGGTGGCAAAAGCAACTTTCATTCGGCACAAACGGTACTTTGTTTTTTTTTTTAACATTTTTATTATTATTTTCTCTCATAAAAACTTATAGGTACACCGGTTCCCTCCCTCCCTCCTCCTCCCCCCGACAAACTGTACTTTGAATTTTGACTTTTTTCTAGAGCTGATGGTAGCAGTTTGATATTCTCTTAGGCACAAAGCCTAAACTTCCAGTTAGCCTCATTATATCACAAGGAGTAACAAATTAGTAGTCTACACTGAATTTGCTGCTAAATGTGGACATGAGTTCATTAGGTAAACATAAATTTTTTTTTTTGCAGTGCAGGGGATTGAACACATAGTCTTATGTATGATAAGCAAGTGTTCTTCCACAGAGCTGTATTCCCAATCCTACTTATATTCATTTTTGATACCCTTTAAAACTTAGTATGAATATATTGGTTCATTGCCCCAATCTAATATGATGAGTGACTGTTACTGCTCTGATAAGCAAATGTATTTGGAAAAGAAAATTATACCAAGACAAGTATGAGTTAGTCAGGTTCATTAAAATATTTCTTATCCTTTGGAGAATGCATAGCAATAAATTCCTTTAACTGCATTTTGTTGTTTCTCTGCAAAGTCAAACTCCTTCACAACCTGGATTGTGAGTGTATGAGAAAAGGCATATTAATTGTATGAGCTAATTTTTTGGAGAGGGAGGATTTACCTTGCTATTTACTCTGGCTTATTCACATATTTCCTTTCAATTCACTGGTGCAGACATGATTAAAATAATGAAAATGTATAGTTCAAAAACAGAGAATAAAAAACACGGTACAAGGATTTAGTATGTGTGTATATGTATGTGACCTGTCCTCTCATAGTAAGAGTATTATAAAACACATCTTTTTTGGAATGCGTCTTATTGGTGGCTCACTTTCCTAGCTTGAAGAAGATATAAATAACATTTATAGTAAATTAAATAGATGTTTTCTTATTAAACAATAAAATGCTTTTTGGTGCTGGAGAGATGGCTCAGATGCCTCTTAAGCAGAAGGACCTAAGTTTGGATCCCAGGTCCCACTTAAAAAATAAGGCAGAAATGGCAGCCTACACTTCTAGCCCTGGTGGGCAGAGTTTTGGAACATCCCAGAGTGAAGCAAAAAGGAGGTAGAAGCAATTCAAGATGATTCCCAAAATCACCTATGGTCCTCCACGGGGACACACAGTGTCCTCTGATCCATACACATACAGATGCACCCATACAAAAAAAAAGGTTAAAAAATAATAAAATACCTTTTGATCTCAATATGGCCTTGTGAATCAGTGTAACTGAGCTTCCTAAATGGGCATGCACATTATTGTAATAAAAAACAGCTTGACGTGTTGACAAGAAAATGATAGTTACACAAATGTTATATTTTATCATATAATAGTGGCTGATATACCTTATTCATATACTTTCCTAAATTGAACATATATCCTGAAACACATATTGAAAGAAGAATCTTTTATCAATATGTTGGTTACAAAAGGCAGAATACTATCTTCTAGAATTGCATTCAGATGACATTCGTATCTTTGAATCTAATGGGAAATTAATGGAGTTTGCTTCATATGCTGCATAATAATTAACTCTGAAAAGTTCATAAATATATTTGACTAAATATTGGCTCTTTAGATTATGCAGGACACTGTGTGCTTCTTTAAAGCATTTTCTGTTTTATATTTACTCTGCATCTCAGGGGGTTAATGAGTCATTTTATGTTTGGAATATACATTTTACTGGGGAATTGAAGCTAATATTAATCTTCCAAAAAGTGTTTTAAGAATTCTCAGCATATCCTTTTTATTAGGTTGGTATGGAAATGTAAACTAAAACATCATTGAAACACTGGAAATTTGTAAATATTGCTTGTATAGACTTAGGTGTGCTTTGTATGGCTTTAACTGGTGCTTTGAGACCTGAGGTTTGATTTTTCAGTGGAATTGCCTTTTAAAATAAGTAGCAAGAGGCATTAGCATAAGCAATTTCAGGAGCAGTTTCTAGTGTGCTTAAATGTTAACATATGCAAAAATAAATACATCTAGGATAACATTATATAATAATATGTTCATTTTTATGCTCACAGTTATAAAAAGTTTATCACCTTCAAAGCTTATCCTACTATGAATTTGACAATCCATCTCCTAACATGATTTTGCTATTAGATGTACATTGCATGTGCTTATTGGGTTTTCTATAATTTGTTTCCTTCTCTGATTTTCAAACAAATTAGTTTGGCAATCCAAAAACAACTTGCTGCATTTAGAGAATGCTTTGTCAGCTTTTCCTTGTAAGTAACAAAGTAAAGATGTTCTTTTAAAGGGAAAAGAAAAACCCTTCAAGAATAAAGCACTGGTCTTCTTATAGAGAATTATGAACTTTATTGGAGAAGGTTATTTTCTATTTGACATACAGAATTCAATATTGGAATGTCCAATATTGGAAGTGAAAAGTTTAAATAACAGTTAACTTTGACTAACGACAATAACAACAAATGCACAAGTACTTCGGAAAAATTTTATTATCTTCAAAATGCCATTTAAAAACCAATTAGAATTTGGTTTTAATCTACCTCATTTTGACTTCATGAGGATGGTAACACAGATTCTATTTTCTGCATGGGTAATTCCTGAATCACTCTGAGTTGTTTTTAAAGTCTTCTTTTCCAATAATTGGTGCTGCATATCAGAAAAGTTTTACTCCTGATATGAATGGTCTCAGACTTGTACCTCTACTTGGCAGCTTTTCAGTCATTGAAAAATATTCAAAGAATTCTGCAGTATTTGTTATCAAAGAGAAGGATGTCTTTTAAGTCTCTTTTGTTGGCTTTGGAGACAATTATTTTTTTGGAAATTACCATTTTTATTTTCCTCCATTTTTGTTCCCACCACATTTTGATACAATTAAAAAAAACTAAGACATCCAGACAATTCTTATTGAATGCAATGCAACACACTCAGAAAGATCAACAATAAGTAAAAATCTAGAATCTTATGCACCTGAACTCTTATTTAATACCAATTTGATCATTTATATTGAACCCATTGTTAAATAATTTGTTGGCAAAATATGAATAAGGATTGTAATGCATAGTTATACTTCATTTTATAAACCAGAAATATTTAAACCAGAATTTGTTACTATAAAAACCTATCTCCTTCAAGTGAAACTCTCTAACGTGAGAAATATTTTATTTTCTATGTATTCCAAAAACTTCAGTAGCAGAGATGTGAACAAAAAACAGCAATGACCTTTATAATGACAGATGACATCCATAAATGCTGGATTACTTTGTGTTCTTTTATGTGATTGACTTAAATCATTAGGTCTTTCCCAAAATATTTACTGATGTCCCAAGTTCTTATTATTGAAATCTGTATTCCAGTTTTAATAAGAATAGTTCTTAGTCCATTTATCCTTATTTGGAAAATAAAAAAGGTCACTGTCACTTCAAGTAAACATGAAAATCAAATTAATATTTCTGTTATATCACCTGAGGACCCCTGGTAATGGTCGTGCAGAAATCAGGACACAGGGGATGCAGAGGAACAGCAGGTGCAATTGCAACTGCATGCTGAGTATATTTTTCCAACTCCTTATATAGTAACCAGCAATAGTAACCAGCAACAGAACAAGATTTTAAAACAAAAATCTCCTAAGAACTTTAAGCACAAAAGTGAGACGATGTCTCTAGCTTGAGCTATATTTGTGTATAGAAACAGCAAATACTTCCCTAAAGCACAGGGCACAACATAGCCAGACAATAGAACTTCCTTCATATAATTAATCAACAAGCACAATGTATTTGTCCCAATGGACACTTCCTATCTAAAGTCAATTCTCAAGAGACCAAGTACCAAGAATGTTGTTAATGCTGAAAGTCTGCTTTCAGCTGCACTGGGTGTGCCAAGTACACATTCTCACACTTGCCTCAGAATGACCCAGACAGAGTCTGCACATCAGGCAAGTTCTGTGCTCCCACACACATTTCTACTTTTTATATTTTAAAGAAACAAGAACATGTCCTCACAAAGTAGAAATAAGAGGCACTTTTCTTTAAGTTTGGTTTTTAGTGAATTGCAGATTCAAATTAAGAAATAACATTCTTTCATTAATAAAATGGAAGAGTACATCACTAGATTTATTGTTCCCATGTTATTTGCCTAATACATATTCAGCACAACCTTTTAGATAAAGAATTTGGAAAATATTGGGATAACCATTTGAGATAAATGCTTCTATCAGCCTGCTTAGAGAAGAGGCTAGATTGGACATAAGGATTGAGAAACCCTGATGACTGACCTAGAAATCCAGAGAAATGTGATTAACATTCCAAGCTTTCCTATCAGTGGAGCAAATCTACTTGTTAAAATAGCTTTGACTACCTTTAACTTACATTCTGAAAATTATCTTTCTTGCACTTCTTTTATCCATGGTCAGACGCATTGAACAAATAATTGCAGCTTTAAAATTCAAGGAAACTAAAGAAGAGTATACAAGTGTACTTAAAGGCATCCTCAGAGCCATCAGTGTTATCATAGAAAATGAATGAGTAAATCTTTAAGGAAAGAGGTAGAACTTTGTACATAACCAAAAATAATTTTTTCTGCATAGATGACCATGTTCCAATGATTGAATGAAATTATATTAGTATGAAAATGAGGACAGGAGTTTGTAATATTGGGATATCATGATAAAATAAATATATAAATATTAAGATATATTTTCTCCTACATTTTATTTTTTTTCCTAATTATACAAGCTCAATAGGTACCCCAGTCCTCTCCCTCCCCCCTCCTTAATCTAGTTGTCCCCCATAGCACTCTCCTTCCTTCCCCTCTTTCTTTCACCCTCCTCTCCGGCCTTTCTCCCTGTGCCTCCCCCTTCCTAATTCCCACCCACCCCCAGCATCCATTTATCTGAATGCCAAACCTCGTTCTGAGTCCTCCACCCTAGTGAGGGTTCAGGACTCAGTGGCATAGTCTGTAGCCCCTTTTGGGGCTCCCCATTATTATGGGAACTCTATTGTGACTGTTCAATGCCTTGCCTCTAAGGATCCTACTGCCTGGAGCCTTCTCCCCTATAATCCATGCTAGATTTTTGGGGCAATCATAGACATGTCAGCTATTGTGCAGGTCAGACAAAGTTCAATCCTGGCTGCTGCAGACCTAACTTGTGTGGAGTATCTTGCATGTTGTTGGTCCTCCTTATCTTAGGCTCTTACAATCTTGCTTCCCGTTCTACAGCAAGGTCCCCTGAGCTTTAGGATGGGGAGATATTTGGTTTGTCTGGTTCCAGTTGAATAATATAGGGTCTTTGGTGTTATGAATTGTGGTTTGTTGTTTTTAGTTTTGCTCTTCCTGCACTGCCCTTGGGTGCATCCCAATTGATATGGAAGGTCACTTCCTAACCAAACATAAAAGACTGTGTTTACGAAGATCTTAATATAAGAGGAGACTCAATGGTAGATGAAAGAACAAGAGTAGGACACAGCACTGTGTGTGTGTGTCAGGGGGTGAGTGTCCCATTTGTGGGATGGTTACCATCTATCTGCCAGTCCCTATGTCCTCTCTGATTGGTGAGATCAATCCTGTTCAGTCCAGTGACCAGGAAGGGAAGTGAAAGTGAGCTGTACCAGATCTCTTGCTACTTAAATGCAATACATGATTGTGGCTTCTTTCCTCTACTGAAGCGTGATCCCCAGTCTCCTTTTTTTTTTTTTTTTTTTTTGAGGTCCTCCTTCCCCTTCCCTGAGATTAGAGTAGGTATTATAGAGATTTACCTTTGAATATGTCATTAAGTGGGTTTGGAGCTAGGATCCACTTATTAGGGAGTACATATGGCATCTAAATTTCTGTGTCTAGGATACTTCACTCAATATAATTTTTTTAATTCCATCTATTTCCCAGCCAATTTCATTAATTCATTTTTCTTATGGCTGGGTGGTATTCCATTGTATAAATGTACCACATAAATTAATTCTAAGTGGATCAAGGACCTTAATATTAAGGCACAGACTATAAAAACTCTAGATGAAAGGGTCAGGAACTCTCTTGAGGTGAATTGACTAGGCCAACAGTTCCTAAACAGAAATCCAATAGCACAGGCACTAGAACCAACACTCATCAAATGTGATCTTATGAAATTAAAGAGCTTCTGTTCAGATAAAGAGATTGTAAACCCAGCAAAAAGGAAACCCACAGAATGGGAGAAAATCTTCACTAACCACATATCTGATAGAGCTCTATTATCCAGAGTATACAAAGAACTTAAAAAAAAAAAACAAAAAACTAAGCACCGAGGAGATAAATGGCCCAATTAGAAAATGGGCCTGGGAACTCAAAAGAAATTTTTCCAGGGATGAAATCGAAATATCTAACAAATATCTTAAAAAATGCTCCACATCTCTAAGCCAAAAGGGAAATGCAAATCAAAACTTCCCTGAGATATAATCTCATCCCAGTAAAGATGGCAAAAATCCACAGTACAAACAACACCAAATGCTGGAGAGGATGTGAAGAGAAGGGAACTCTCATACATTGCTGGTGAGAATGCAAGTTTATACAACCACTCTGGCAATCAGTATGGTGATTTCTAAAAAAGTTAAAGATTGAATATGCGGAAGAGGGGGCGGTAAGATTGTAAGAGCAAAAGGATGGGGGGAGCAATGATTTGAAGAGTCTCCACACTAGATAGGGCTGAAGCAATCATAATAGGACTTTGCATGCCCTGTGCCATGTCCGTCACACTATTGACCTCACAAAGTCTAACATCGGCTAAAGGCACCAAGATCCTTGGAGGCAAGGGATTGATGGCCACAGTAGTGTTCCTATGCTTAAGGGGAACATGAGAAAGGGTTCAGGGAAATGCCACTGGGTCCTTTTACGTCATCGGAAAGGAGGACCAAGAGGAGAGTTAGGCATACACAATAAAGGACTCTCTATGAATTGGGGGGGAGGCACTGGGAGATGGGGAGGGAGAGAGGAGGAGCAGGGGGTTCAGGGGGAGAGGAGGGGGGGAGGGAACTGGTCTACCTATTAAGTTTGTATGAGCGGAAATAATAATAAAAAATGTTAAAAAAAAGAGTGAAATGCCATATGATCTTGCTGTACCATTACTGGGAATAATCCCCCATAATTAGCAATTCACTACAGTGACACAAGCACAATCAAGTTCATTACAACACTATTTACAGTAGAAAAGTCATGGAATCAACCCAAATTGTCCAACAGTTGACAAATGGGTAATGAAAATGTAGTACATTTATACACAACATTAAGATATTAATGTAGCAATCACCTGTTTTTTGATGAGAACTTCATACAGAAATATAAAAATGGAAAGAAATGAAGCTGTTAAGTGTTATAATCCTAACAGGTAGAAATGGAAAGAGAGGGAGGGAGAGAGGAAAAAGGCACTAAGAGAAGGAAACAGGGGGAAGAAAAGAGAGAGAGGGAGTGAGGAAGAGAAAGAGAGAGAGAAAGAGAGAGAGAGAGAGAGAGAGAGAGAGAGAGAGAGAGAGAATATTTAGTGTCTTTTCAAGATGTTATGAAGTTCTGATACTTATAAGTCCAGTATTTTCAGGCCGATGTGGACCAGTCATTTCAGGTGTTTGGGATACATAAAATAATCATATGCATGGATGCAGCCACCCCACATTCACCTACTTAAATGCCAGGGAGACTTAAAATACAAAATATGGAATATTTTGTGTGAGTTTGTGTGTGTGTGTGTGTTTCTTGAATTTACCTTTTAAATATTGCATTTTTATTTATTTTTATTGGTACATTTTGTTCTTTGACATTTATGTATATATAATGCATTCTAAATATTTCCCCACCACAGCGCTCCATTGTCTTTAACCCATACATGCTTCCCCACCTTCCTTTTATTTTCTACAAATCTCTTTCCCGTATTTATGACTTTTGCTTTGTTTTGCATAACCATGGAACCATCTTTTGGAGTCTGGTGGGCTGGGCAATGGATGGACAACTGGACAGTATCTTCTTCTCTACTCAAATCTGTTAATTCCAATAATTCAGTGTTATGTAACTGAGTCCCATGATACCCTCCCTCACCTATTACTGACTGTGGTACAGGCAATTCTTGTATTTGACCAGCGCCAGTAATTGCTGCTGTGACTCATAATTGCCTTTGCTAGGTCATGCTTAGAAGGCACCATTTTACAATACTTCTCATTAGCTTTTGGTTCTTACATTCTTACTGCCCCATTTTTCACAATGTTGAATTCATCTTTTACCTGAAATTTGGTGTTTTTATGAGTGCTTCCATTCCTTTTATGATTTCTGACAACTATGACTTGATGGGAAATAGCCAGTTTGTACTCCATATTCTTAGTAAGGGATGACTTGTTAACATACAATGAATATCCTGTAGTTGGATGATGTCTTTCATTTTGAATCTGTGTAATTTCAATAATGCATGATAATCTAATCATGTGATTTAAAATTCACATTGTGAATTTGGTTCTATACCAAAAAAAAATTTACAAACCTTTTACTCACTAGCTGTGACTAGATAACTAGAAATCTGATTTCAATAACTAATCTCAGAAATTGAAGAATAGTCTCTCTTAGAAATATTTTCTTAATTTATTATTAGTGATATAAACTCAAATATGCAGTTCTACTTGGAAAAAAGTAAACTTAAGCTTAAATAAGTGTTGCAGTCCACCTGCATGGTTGGTGATAAATGACCATCAAACAGCTTAAGGGAACAAGAGGTTTATTTCCTTACAACAGTCTGGTTACAGTTCTCAGACCAGCTTGATGGGAGAGCATGCACCAATACCAGGGCCGAGGGAACTGGCCACACCATCACTGCATAATGGCTGAAAGATGTACAATCCTTACTTGCCAGACCAAAATGTCTGGTCAAGTGAACAGAAAGATGCCACTCTCTCAACCAGCTCTCTGTGATTTATCCAAGGCCTAATCCCACCAACCATGGGCTGGGTCTTCTCTATCAGCTAGACAATCTCCTTCAGGTTTGCTCTGGGCTTAACTCACCCATCAACTCTCTCCAACTGTGTCCAGAGCTCAAACCCTCAACAGTCAAGTTGACAGCTGTACTTAACTATGACAATAGGTTAACCATGTTTTGGATGATGCATACTTTATTCTAGATTATAACTCCAATAAAAACTTGAAGCTTTGGATGTTTAAATATAAACAAGAATACTGGCAACAAGTATCTGAGTTGGAATCATACTGTAAATGAAAAAAATCACAACTCTCACCCCAAAGGAATAAGAAGTTGTTTATTCTGGAGCCAAATATGAGTGTTCGGGGACCAGGAACATAGTTTCAATTTTTCCCAAACTGCACATTCTTTTGTGGAAACAGTTTCTTTGGGGTTTTATAGATGAGTAAAGCATAGACATATCTGTTGTAGGTTATAGACAATATGTAATGACAGTCTTAGCCTTTTAACTGGTGGGAGAGAGTGCTCTGCTAAGCTAATACATTTCAAAAGATTTACCTGATAGTCACAAGATATTAGAACAAACAAAGAGGAAGGCAAGGAGTGGCTGTCAGGGGGTGTAAATATCACCAAAAATAAATATAATTTGGCTTTGAATCTGCAGCATTTACAATTATTCTAATCAGTCCTGATCAGCAGTTCAGCCTAGTTCCTCAAAACAACTTCTTTCCAGGAATTTACTATCCTGATATCTAGGTTAACCTCTTCTTAAATTCCATGGCATTTCTAATGTACTGGTGTAGCTCATTCATCCAGTTATTTGTTTCATTTCTATTGTATATCATTGGTTTGAGGTAGGGATCTGACACCACAATTTTTTTTTAAATTTTTTATTATTATTATTATTTATTCAACTGTGTACATGTGTGTGTGTATGTGCTCTCGCGCGCGTGTGTGTCTGTGTGTGCTGACACCACAATTTTTAAAAGCTTATTAAAAATACTATTCAGCCCCCCTTCCCCACCACTCAGCCTCCCGGGAGGCGCGCCTGGTCCAGCCAGGCCTCACTGCGCCGCGACCCAGGTAAACTCGGTCCCCATCCACCCCCAGAGCCCCAGGCCGCCCGAGTGGACCCACCTCCTCCCACCATCCAGCAGGAGCTGCACGGGCAGGGCCTGGGAGGAGGAGAGGGCACCCCCTCTGTGCCCGGCCCCGCCCTCGGGTGCCCCGGGTTTAAATAGCGCCCGACCGCCCAAGGTTTAAATAGCGCCCCGCTGACAGCCCATCCCCCCTTCCCATCCACTCCCCCGCCCAGGACACAGGCACACAGTCCAGCCAGACTCACCACGCCCCACAGGTAAACTCAGTCCCCGCCCACCCCCAGAGCCCAAGGCCAAATAATTCAGTTTAGTGAAAAACTCACAGAAATTAAAAGAAGATCTTAAGAGTTAAAACGACAATGCCAAAGTCAAAGTGCAAATCCATGAGAAACAACACTCAAGTAAACAAATCTCCCACTGAAGGAATTAATCCCATAATGTTAGACTCCAATCAGAACGAACCCATGGAAAATGGCCAAGAAAGCCTGACCCAGGATAACGACCTTCAAAATATGATCATTACCATGTTCAATACTATGAAAGAGGAAATCCAGGAGGAATTAAATAATAGAATCAATCGCTTTGAGGAGGAACACAACAGACACATGGAGGAGTTGAGAAAAACAGTGCAAGAATCAAAAACTGGCAGAGAGCAGTTAAAGCAGACTCAAGCAGAATTTAAAACAGAGTTAAAAGACAAGTTATCTTCAACCCAGAACTCCACAGAGAGTCTTATCAGCAGAACTAATGAAGCAGAGAACAGAATTTCAGATCTTGAAGATAAAGTGGGAGTATTAACCAGCTCAATGGAAGAGATTGTTAAAGCCAAAAAGATGCTTGAGAGAAATATCCAGGAGATATGGGACACCCTGAAGAAGCCCAAAATGCGTATTCATGGAATACCAGAGCAACAATCTCAAAATACCACCCCTGAGGATATTTTTCAAACGATCATCAAAGAAAAATTTCCTCATCTAAAAAAAGAGAGGCCCATCCATATACAAGAGGCATTCCGCACCCCAAACAGATATGACCAAAACAGAAGCTCGCCACGGCAAATAATAGTCAAAACACTCAACATTCAAGATAAAGAACTGGTGCTGAGAGCTTCAAGGGAGAAAAAACAAGTCACTTTTAAAGGTAAACCTATTAAAATAACAAATGACTTCTCAATGGAAACACTAAAAGCAAGAAGAGCTTGGAGAGACATACTTCAAGTATTGAATGAGCAAAAATGTCAACCTAGGCTGATTTACCCTGCAAAACTATCAGTCATGATCGAGGGAGAAAGAAAAATCTTCCAGCACAAAGACAACTTGAAGGGATACATGTCCACCAAACCAGGCCTTCAAAAAATGCTAGAAATGATACTCAAGCGTGAAGAAAAAAACAGGCATATCCAGGAGAACAGAAGGCAAGTATAACACCATTAAAAGCGAAGCAATATACTTATAAAAACTACTAAACATAATAAATGTCTGGAATCAAAAATAGTTTCTCCATTATAACACTAAATGTTAATGGAATTAACTCACCGATCAAGAGACACAGATTACAAAGTTGGATTAAAAATCACAATCCATCAATCTGCTGCCTGCAGGAAATCGATTTCACCACAAAAGAGAGGCATGCCCTAAAAATGAAAGGCTGGTCAACAATTATACAAGCTAATGGAAGCAGAAACCAGGCAGGGGTAGCCATTATGATATCAGACAAGGTGGACTTCAAACCAAAGAAAATTATAAGAGACACAGAAGGATACTACATTTTAGTCACAGGTACAACTCACCAGGACGACTTCACAATACTGAACATATATGCAACCAATACGGGCCCCTCCACATTCATTAAGAAAACCCTATAGCATCTAAAGCAAGAAATCAACCCCCAAACGATAATTCTTGGGGACTTCAACACCGCCCTCTCAACATGGGATAGATCAACAGGTCAAAAGCTTAACAGAGACACTTTGGACCTTAATCAAACCCTGAAAGAAATGGACCTTACAGATCTCTATCGAACTTTTCACCCACGCACCAAAGAATACACATTTTTCTCAGCAGCACACGGAACTTTCTCCAAAATAGATCACATACTGGGCCACAAAACGAATCTGCACATGGACAAAAAAGTTGAAATTCTAACCTGTGCCCTGTCAGACCACCATGGCCTAATGCTGGACATCCACAACACAACAAACAAGAGAAAATTCACTAACTCCTGGAAACTTAACAATATGATGCTGAATGAGAACTGGATTCAGGAAGAAATTAAAAAGGAAATTCAAGATTAACTGAAAGTGAATGATAATGAAAATACAACTTACCAAAATCTCTGGGACACAATGAAAGCTGTTCTAAGAGGTAAGTTCATAGCTCTTAATGCCTACATCAAAAAAATGGAAACATCAGAAATAAACAACTTAACAATGCAGCTTAAAGCTTTAGACAAACTAGAGCAATCTGATCCCAAAAGTAGTAGAAGAGAGGAGATTAGCAAAATAAGGGGAGAAATATCTGAAATCGAGATTAAGAAAACTATAGAAAAAATCAACCAGTCAAAAAGTTGGTTCTTTGAAAAAATCAATAAGATTGATACACCCCTAGCTAAATTAACCAAAAGCAAGAGAGAGAAAACCCAAATTAACAAAATTAGAAATGAACATGGAGTTATCACTACTGATACCCAAGAAATCCAGAGAATTATAACATCATATTTCAAAAACTTATACTCTGTGAAGTGTGACAACACAAAAGAGATGGATGAATTTCTAAATAAACACAACTTACCTAAATTGAATCAGGAAGTTGTGAATTATTTAAATAGTCCTATAACATATAAGGAAATTGAGGAAGTAATCTTGAATCTTCCCACCAAAAAATGTCCTGGACCAGATGGATTCAGCACAGAGTTCTACCAGACATTTAAGGAGTTAATAGCACCAATACTCCTTAAACTGTTCCATCAAATAGCAAAGGAAGGAACACTACCAAATTCCTTCTATGAAGCTAATATCATTTTAATCCCAAAACCTAATAAAGATTCACTTAATAAAGAAAACTATAGGCCGATCTCTCTGATGAACACAGACACAAAGATACTCAAGAAAGTCTTAGCAAATCGGATTCAAAAACATATTAAAAAGATCATTCGCAGGGACCAAGTAGGCTTCATCCCTGGCACACAAGGTTGGTTCAACATACGCAAATCAATAAATGTAATTCATCATATAAACCAGTCCAAAGTCCAAGACCACATGATACTCTCAATAGATGCAGAAAAAGCTTTTGACAAGATCCAACAGCCTTTTATGATCAAAACGCTAGAGAAAGTAGGAATGGAAGGAACCTTTATCAATATAAAGCTGTATACAACAAGCCCACAGCAAGGATTATCCTCAATGGGGAACAATTGGAAGCATTCCCATTTGATCAGGAGCTAGACAAGGCTTTCCACTCTCACCACTTCTATTCAATATTGTACTTGAAGTCTTAGCTGAAGCCATAAGACAAGAAAGGGACATAAGAGGGATTCAAATCGGCAAGGAAGAAGTCAAGCTATCCCTATTTGCAGATGACATGATCTTATATCTGAGGGATCCCAAAAACTCCACCAGGAAGCTCCTGGAACTAATTGAGAAGTTCAGCAGGGTGTCAGGATACAAAATAAATGTGCAAAAATCAGAGGCCTTCCTATATGCCCAGAAGGAAGAAGTGAAAAAGCCTTGAGAGAAACGTCCCATTTTCTATAGCCCCTAAAAAAATGAAATACCTTGGTATAAACCTAACCAAGGAGGTAAAAGACCTTTACAATGAAAACTTTAAAACCCTAAAGAAAGAAATTGCAGAAGACACCAGAAGGTGGAAAGACCTCCCTTGTTCCTGGATTGGCAGAATTAACCACGTAAAAATGACCATCCTACCAAAGGCAATAGACAGATTCAATGCTATACCAATCAAAATCCCAAAGCAATTCTTCAAAGAAGTTGACCAAACAATCTCAAGGTTCATATGGAGACACAAAAGACCTAGGATAGCAAAGACAATCCTGAGTAACAAAAACACTGCTGGAGGTATTACCATACCAAACCTAAGTCTATATTACAAATCCATAGTTATAAAGACAGCCTGGTATTGGCTCCAAAATAGACACACAGATCAATGGATAAGGATTGAAAACCCAGATATAAGCCCACAAAAGTACAGCCATTTGGTCTTTGACAAAGGGGCCCAAAGAATCCAATGGAAAAAGAACAGCATCTTCAACAAATGGTGCTGGAAAACTGGATCTCCACATGCAGAAGATTAAAGCTGGACCTGTACTTGTCACCATGTACAAGACTTAATTCCAAATGGATCAAGGACCTTGATATAAGGCCAGAGACTATAAAAACCATAGTTGAAAGGATAGGGAACTCCCTCGAGCTGATTGGGGTAGGCCAACATTTCCTCAACAGACATCCAATGGCACAGTCACTGCTACCAACTCTCAACAGTTGGGATCTTGTGAAATTAAAGAGCTTCTGTTCAGATAAAGAGATTGTAACACGAGCTCAAAGGCAACCCACAGAATGGGAGAAAATCTTCACTAACCACACATCTGATAGAACTCTGCTGTCCAGAGTGCACAAAGAACTTAGAAAACTAAACACCAAGGAAACCAATGGCCCAATTAAAAAATGGGCCCTGGAACTTAAAAGAAACTTTACCAGGGATGAAATTAAAATGTCTAATAAATACCTTAAAAAATGCTCCACTTCCTTCGCCATCAGGGAAATGCAAATCAAAACATCCCTGAGATATCATCTCACCCTGGTCAGGATGGCAAAAATCCACAATACAAACAACAACAAGTGCTGGAGAGGATGTGGAGAGAGGGAACTCTCCTACATTGCTGGTGGGAATGCAGGCTCATACAGCCACTCTGGCGAGCCGTCTGGAGATTCTTAAAGAAATTAAAGATTGAAATGCCATATGACTTGCTATTCCACTTTTGGGAATAACCCCCATACAGCAGAGGTTCACCTCGATAGCACAAGCACGACTATGTTCATAGCAGCACTGTTTACAATAGCAAAGTCATGGAATCAGCCCAAATGTCCAACAGTTGACGAGTGGATAAGGAAACAGTGGTACATCTATACAATGGAGTACTACTCAGCCATCAAAAATGATGACTTACTGGAATTTGCCCGGAAATGGATGTCATTAGAAACAATTATATTAAGTGAAGTATCCCAGACCCAGAAAATTAAGTGCCGTATGTACTCCGTAATAGGTGGCTCCTAGTACCAAACCCACCCAGCCCACCTAGAGACAGTAATTGCAAGGATTATGAACAGGAGGGATGGGGTAGGAGGGCCACACCAGAAACAAGGAGAGAAGGGACCATGATACAGCAGAGAAAATAGGCCTCCATCAAGGACTCAAATAAGTAATGAGACATCTGATTAAGTTCACAGACTTTTGTTACTGATCATTTATTACTGAGGGGGTATGATCTCACCAGAAGAGGAGGGCATATAGTCTGGCAGGTAAAAAGTAACCATTATGCAAATTGGTGATAGACCCCTCCCTCACTGTGGTTTCCCACTTTTATTACAGCTACCTTTGAATGTGCTTTCATCACAAGACTCTAGTTTAACAGCTTTTTGTCTCTGGCCAGGGGGTAACATACAGTGCCCACCAGGATGGAGTGAAGGGCATTGCAGGAGCAGCAAAACTGCAAAAGAAAATCAACAAACCACAATCCAGAACTTCAGAGACTCTATATCAACCACCTAGAACTAGGCCAGCTTAATTTCTCCCCATCCTGAAGCTCAGGGAAATTTGCGGAAGAGGGGGTGGTAAGAGTGTAAGAGCAAAAGGATGGGAGGAGCAATGATATGTAAGATACTCCTATCATACAAGTTAGGGCTGAAGCAATCATAATTGGACTTTACATGCCCTGCGCATTGTCCAACACACTATTGACCTCACAAAGCCTAGCATCTGCTAAGGGCACCAAGATCCTTGGAGGCAAGGGATTGGCAGCCACAGCAGTGTTCCTATACCTAAGGGGAACATGGGAAAGGGTTCAGGGAAAGGCCACTGGGTCCTTGTACGTCATCGGAGAGGAGAGCCCAGAGGAAAATGAGGCATGCACAAGAAGGTCTCTGGGAATTAGGGCGGGATGCACTGGGGGATGGGAAGGCAGGGGGGTGGGGAGGGGGAGCAGGGGTTACGGGGGGAGGAGGAGGGAGGGAGGGAACTAGTGTACCTATTAAGTTTGTATGAGCTGAAATAATAATAAAATATATTAATAAAAAAAGAGGAGGTAGCAAAAGCTTGTATGATTAGGAAAAATATAAATTGTAGGAGAAAGCTTAAAAAAACGAAATGCCCTATGAAAAAATTAAATAAAAATGTGGACGTCTTCTTTCCTCTGCAATTTTATGGAATCGTTTAAGGAGTAGTGGTGTTAGTTGTTATTTAAAAAAAAAAGAATACTATTCAACTGATGTAACACACACACACACACACACACACACACACACACACACACACACACATTAAAATGTTATAACACAGTTCATTGTCCTAAGACAATCACCTCCAGTGATTTTTCCTCAATGTGGACTAAGCCTCCTGATCAAATCTGCAAGTACTAGAGCATTACTTATTGATACCAGTCCTCCTGTTAATAAGAAATGGTTTATCCACCAGATAAAATAGAAATAGATTATCTCTCATGTACGATTTGTCACCAAACTTCTCTTTAGGATTAAGAGACTTAGCTTGTCTCTTTTCTGCACAGCTCCCTCCAGCTCTAATATTTTACACACTCTCTCTCTTGTCTCTCATTCTCTCTCCCTGATTCCCTTCTTTTCTTCTTCCCTCCATATCTCCTTTCCTGCCTCCATTTTCTCTATTTCTTCTTCAGTTTGTTATTTCCTACATGTTTATGACAGATTTTCACTTTCAGTCAAGCACCAATTTTTTTCAAAATGTGTAGATAAGATTTGTTATGAGACATGTTTCTGGAATTATGGTTCTTTCTTTTCTTTTTCCATTTCTAGTCCTCTATTATTTTGATCTTAATTAATATTAGTACATCCTGCTATCAGTGTTGGATGTTCTATTCTCAGTTTGTAAAAATGATCTTTCATTTACATAAATGATAAAGACTTCTCTTTACAGGGGCACTTCCAATAATAACTAAGGGATAAAAGATGAGAAAAAATATATAATTTGAAAGAGCATTTTTTTCAGAATCTACATTTGTGTTTCCATGAATTATGATCAAAATGGATTTGTCAACTTCACAATGTCAAAAAAATGAGGTGCCCTCAATCACAATCCATTTGTCTCTGGTGAATTTTCTAACAGTCAGTATACAAACTAAATATATGACTTCTTGCAACAGGATATAGTGGACTAAAAAAATTCTATTTCTTTTACCTCATACTTATGCTTGCTTATTGGGACTAAAATATGAACTTGTGAAAAATCTATCATATATCCACAAATGAACATGATATCTTGCTAGGTTGTAAATTGCTTTTGTAAATGTTAAATCCAGAGGAATTAATCACATTCAACTGGAGAAAAAATCTCTTTAAACTATTTAAGTCAACATTTATAAGAGAAATTGGCCTTAAGTTTGTAACCTTTTTGAGAGGTCTAGAAAAGCCACTTCTCTATGAAGGTGATATATCCTGCCAATAAAATATCTAAGGAAGGACATTTACTTATAAAACTTATCAAAGGATTTAGTAGGGAACAATTGTTTCTATTAGCCTTCTTCTCTCTAATGGCTGAGACCATTTTGGGGCTCTTTAAAATGTGATTTAATTTGTCCTCTAAACACATTGAAGAGTCCAAGGTATTTCTTTATTTTTCAACATGAATTGACTACATTTTGCCTTGACAACAAAGGCCTAGTTCCAGAAACTTTTAAATATAAATCTGTTTTTTTCAAAATTACCCTATCTAAGTTAAGGCATAAGATTTAAGAATAGCAGATGATACAAAGGTATAAAAGGGAATATTAAAGGAGTATTCTGTCTTTTCTCTTTAGCTTTAAATGTATAGGTTTAAAACCACACATATATACCTAAAGCTTGTAAGTGTTCTTTGGGTTAATTTAAACATTAAACTTTGAGTGAAACTTTCAAAAATGTGAAGGTCATGAGTACTTGTGAACCCTGATCTGTATTTTAAAATTTTGGTCACATAAAGTATCATTAAGATGATAGACTAACTGATTACTATGAGGAATTCTTGCTAAGAAATCACTAAATGGTTACTATTATAGTTCTGGAATTAGTACTTGGCTCTCAGTTTATATTTTCCTTCCTCTTATTAGATGTTTCATTGTCTGTCTCAATTGGGAAAAGTGTATTGAGACACTGACCTGAAGTTCAACCTATAAGAAACTTCACATAGATTGTCAGTAATGTGTAAAAAATGTCAGCTAATTGAACATCATATGCATTCTTATGGAATGGATAATAATGAGGTATTAAACATGATGGAAAATATGTAGTTGTACTTGGAAATTTTATATACAGTACAAAAGTTGTATTTATATATACAAAGGAGGAAGAGGCTGAGATAACTGAAATATTTGCTATGTGATTATGTAATTTTAGAAAGGTCCTTCTGGTAATTTCAATCATAAAACATGGTGATTTCAATTAGAAAAATAAAGCATATTTTGTCTCAGTGGATTACTAATTATGTCAAAATGACATGTACTGATTTACTTGTGGAAGTACTTGATGATCTATCATGACAGAGCTATATGAATTCACAGATAATGATTCATATGAAAAATTATATGGTGCTTACAAATTATTACCCATAACCCCATATTTATGATATAATATAAATTGGCACAGATTAGTATGACTTTCATATCCCTCATCAATATTTTCAATGAGAAATAATGACTAAACTGGAAGACTACTTCTATCTCTAAATGCACTTCAAACATCTATTTTCTCATGCTAAAAATGTGGGTTATTTATCAAACATTTTAAGATGTTCTGAAAATTTTGGGGAACCACAATAAAAAATATTACTTCAAAACAGTACTCAACTAATCTCAATGGAAAATTAAATAAATTTTATATTATACTATGTGTAAACAATCATTTTCTTAATTAGTAAGCATCGATAATTTTTCTTGAATGGAATTAAGTCAGCAGTAAAAAGGAGGAACAGGATGATTTTTCTTTTGAAATGTGATTATATGAAGTTGTGTGAGTACTATGCAGTCTATTAGAAGACTAATAAAGTCCTCCTTATATCATCTATGAACCTTAAGTATCCATATTACTACTAATTTAGTCGACTTACTATAACAACGAATTTAAAAAAATTATGCCCATACAGGTATTGAATGACTTGGAATATAGAAACAACTGTATTAAAAACAAAACTGTATGCCAAATAGACTCAGGACCAGGGTACTTCCTCCCTAGTTCTAGTATAGAAGTAAAGTTTCTTTCTACACTGTATTCCTGCTCTGGAAAGAAACTGGCTACATGTCAATTTTGGCTCCACAATTAATCAATCAATAAATAAACAGACATAGTATAGAAATAAGGTCAATTAATTGATGTGTATCTCAGTTTCCTTATTTGTAAAACAACCATGAGAATATTGTAAAACTTACATAAATCACAAATCCAGGTAAAGAAAATGTGGTGTCCATCATTTAGAGTACTTAGCTGCTATCATTGTTATTATGAGGTCAAACAATCCATTGATACTTTTTATAATATTAATAGTCTTATTTTCCTAGATCATCTTTTTTAAATATATATTTTTTATTTTGTGCTGCATACATGAATATAGAGAATTTATGATATTTTCACGCCCTAATTCCCAATTCCATTCCCTCTCTTTTATTCCTTATAATCCTTCATCTCCCCTGCCAGACTTCCTCCTATTTTCAAGTCTTTTTCACTTCTGTGGCCCACTGTGTTTCATCTGGTTTGTCTTTGATGACATATGCCTGATATAATTTGTGCACATCATAGATCAGTGGATATACCATTAAAGAAATCATCTTTTTTTCTTCCTTATCAGCATTAGTACTCATCAAAAACGTACTATATTATATGTCGATGGATAATTAAGTTTCTAGAAAGAATTCAGTTTCTCATTATCTCACATGAAAATAGGGAGATTTTCTTATGATATCCAAGTAGCTGTTACATTGTCTCCTGGGTACTCAAAGATAGAAAGGAGAGGGACAACTATAGGTCAGAATAATACAATTTAGGAAAGATTATACTCACTGTTGTTCACCTTGAAGAAGGAGGACTATGACCATGAAGAAAAGGATAAAGGCCCGAAAAAGCTAGAAAAAGAAAGAAATATATTTTCCAAAGAATTTCCAGGAAGGATCACAGCTATAGTGATTCTGCAATTTTTTCTAATGACTACTATACCAGATTTCTGACTAACGGTACTGTAAGATAAAATATTCTATTAAAACATCAGGTTTGGGACAAATCCTAACAGCAGAAATTGAATATTAATAGATTTTCTGTTTGACCTCCTAGATCCTTGGTTTAGCTTGTTTACTTGTACTGCTGGCCCCGCTTTGGGGGTATTTGAACTCTTAATGACAATAGCAGGGATACTTTCTACTGGGTTTAGACTTTAGCACAGGAAGTACTGGACAAAAATCCACATTTAATTGTCCAGGACCTACAACTTTGAGGATGTCTGACAATATGACTATGTAGTCTCTTCAAGAGAAACAATCTATCATGTTTCTTATGACAGGATCATATGGTAAGAATATCAGCATAATAATCACTGTGTTCCATATTGTTGCAGTTAGCCTACATACTGATGATAAAATCATGACAAAACTACTTAAGGGAATAAGGAGTTTATTCTCTTACAACAGTTTAGTTACAGTTCTTAGTCCAGCTTGGCAGAAGAGTATACAACTTCATCAAAGGGCTGAGGGAACTGACCACATTATATTCACAGAAGAGTTGAGAAAGAGACAATCCTTACTTCCCAGACCAGTAGACCAGTATACTTGCTCTGGTCAAGTATACACAAGGATGTCATCTTCCTCAACCAGCTCTCTATATTTATTCACCTGTCCAGGTCCTAGTTCCACCCACCATGGGTTGGGCCTTCCCCATCAACTAGACAATTTCCTGAAGGTTTGCTCTGGGCTTAAATCAACTTCTAATTGTTTATAAATGTGCCCAGAGGTCCAAACCTCAACTATCAAGTTGACATCTTTGCTTCACTGACACTCCACCCCTTGTCAACTTGATAGACGAAAAATTACTTTTAAACTGTAACCTTCAATTCTTGACCATACAGATGTTAAATTTAACTTATAAATACATTTAATTTTATAAATTCAAAAACTCTAAAAAATTTCTTATTGACCAATCTTAAAATGTTCTGTCATTAAAAGATCAGTTCTAGGGGCTGGAGAGGTGACTCAGGGGTTAAGCCTCTGCCTTGCAGGTGGAAGGTCCTGAGTTCGGATCCTAGACCACACATATAGACGCCAGGCAGAAGCAGGGGCGGTTTGTGCTTCTGGTCCTGGTAGGGCAAATCCTGTGAATCCTGGGGCAGAATAAACAAGGAGGAGGTGGAGGCGGTCCTTGGTGGTTCCCGAATTCGTCCGTGGTTCTACACACACACACACACACACACACACACATACACACACACACGCACAATTGAATAAAATAATAATAAAAAAAATAAAAGATCAGTTCCAACATTTTAAAATCTTAACCATATTATTTCAAATAAATAAAAGACTTCAACATACATAAAAAATTAAAATGGAAATATCTTGAAACAATGAGAAATATTAAATTAGTATCAGTTCCATCAAATCAAACATTGAATCCTATACTTCAATGTCCATTTTCTATTGCTTATCATGTAGGCATGGTGGCTCAAAGATTCTAGGCAATTCTAGTCTTTCTTTGCAACTCAAAGTTGTACAAGCAGAGTTTCTCTGGACCATATTGAATCTCCACTTGCAGTCTACCTCAGTATGAAGCTAATGATTCTGGCAACTGCAGCAACACTCTTGAATTCACATCTGCAGCTAAAAGCTTCAACTTCCCTTGTAAGAACTGCACACCAGCCACTGCTGCTCTCCATGAACACCTTAAACACGCACCAAAACCAGGGATACTGACAAATTCCACAGTAAGACTGAAACATAGCTTGGGCCACTTGAACCACAGCTTTGGAAATTTTTTACGCAGTTCAAAATTGTTGAAGAGCAAGAAATGGCTTCAGCCTGAACTTTAAGTCCCTGAAGGAAGCTGAGTTTTCAAACTACAAAATCTTCATATGATATTTATTTCTTTCACCATCCCAGTGCAAAGCACTAGGTTTTCCTTCAGTGACATTTGCTACTTTGGCATTTGCAGTTGCTCTTCTACCTGCCTTGCCCACATCCAAAACTTCAATACTGCTAATACAGCTTTCCTCTATCAAGCATACCAGTCCATTTTTAAGTTCACTTTTGCCAAAGTCTTTGTTCCCTTATCAAAAACTGGGCCCAGACAATCCATGAATCTCTCAGCACCATTTTTCCCAAATGTCCAACAAACTGTAGCTCAATGTCTTCGAACATTGTCATATTCCTTCAAAAAACGAGGAATTCTGAATCCACAAATTCCAAATAATCAGATTCATCAACAAAACCCCACTCTCAGTACCAAGTTCTGTTGCAGTTCACCAGCATATTGCTGATAAAGTATGACAAAGCTGCTTAAGGGAACAAGGAGTTTATTCTCTTACAACAGTTCAGTTATAGTCATCAGTCCAGTGGACAGGAGAATACACCATCACCAAAGGGCCAAGGGACCTGGCCACACCATGTCCACAAAACAGCTCATAGAAGGACAATACTTACTTGCCAGAGCATGCCAACTTCCTCAATCAGCTTTGTGTATTTTAGTCAATATGTCCAAAGCCTAGTTCCACCCACCATGGGCTGGGCCTTTCCTATCAACTAGACAATCTCTTGTTCTTGGCTTAACTCAATTACAAATTACTTATAAATGTGCCCAGAGCTTGACACCTGTGTCTAACTATGACACATGTTTTGGATTCTTCCATTTATATAACAATATCTCCTAGTAAGTCTACATGAAGTTATTACCAACTCTCTATCTCATTCTTTTTCTGTAATAATATTCAGCAGCAAATATCCTTTCAGAATTCTCATGTGTACTTGCATAAGCATACACACAAACATACAAACAACTCCTAAAATGGAATAATAATAAGCACACAATATAGTTCCATACAACATAATAAAATGCATTTTACAAATCATAACTACTCTGTAGAAAGTAACTGTTCTTTAAATGTCAGATCTTTGTATGAATATAAACAAGAAGCTGATTTTTTAACTTTTTTTTATTCATTGTGAGTATGTGAGCATGTGTGTATGTGTGTGTGTGTGTAGAACCACCAAGGACCGCCTCCACCTCCTTGTTTACTCTGCCCCGGGGTTTACAGGCTCCGCCCTGCTAGGATCAGAAACGCAGGCCGCCCTCACTTCTGCCTGGCGTCTATACGTGGGGTCTAAGATCCGAACTCAGGACCCTCCACCTGCAAGGCAGAGGTTTAACCCCTGAGCCACCTCTCCAGCCACAAGAAGCTGATTTTTCTTTTTCTTTATAACATTTTTTATTATTATTTCCGCTCATACAAACTTAGTAGGTACACCGGTTCCCTCCCACCCTCCTCCTCCCCCCGACCCCCCTGCTCTCCCTCCCCTCACCCCTCCTTCCCCATCCAGTGCCTCCCCACCCCAATCCCCGGAGAATCCTTTAATGTGCATGCCTGACTCTCCTCTGGGCCCTCCTCTCCAATGATGTACAAGGACCCAGTGGCATTTCCCTGAACCTTTTCCTGTGTTCCCCTTAAGCATAGGAACACTACTGTGGCCATCAATCCCTTGCCTCCAAGGATCTTGGTGCCTTTAGCAAATGCTAGACTTTGTGGGGTCAGTAGTGTGTTGGACATTGCATGGGGCATGCAAAGTCCAATTATGATTGAAGAAGCTGATTTTTCTTATGGACATATCTGAATGTATTCTCAAAAATTGTCAATGATGATTGAAAACAAAAAGGATTAACCAAAATAGAAGGAAAGTCCATTCCCAAATTTAAAATATTCCACTTCCTTTGACAAACTGCTATTCCTTAAGTGAATAAAGAATAGTAATAGTAACATACAGAAGGAGCAATCTTAAGTTCCTGGAAAAAAAATCTTCCTGGGAAATCTTTCTGGGAAATCACAGGTTAAGTATGCTGTAGCAGTTAACCTGTATGGTTGCTGACAGATCACTATCAAATGGCTTAAGGGAACAAGGAATTTATTTTCTTATGATAGTCTGGTTACAGTTCATAGTCTAGCTTGATGGGAGAACATGCACCAACACAAAGGTTGAGGGAACTGGTCACACCATCACCACATAGTGGCTGAGAGGACAATTCTTACTTGCCAGACCAGCACATCTGGCCAAGTATACACAAGGATGCCAATTCTCTCAACCAGCTCTCTGTATTTTATTCCAGAGCCTAATTCCTTCATCAGCTAGACAATCTCTTGCAGGTTTGTTCTGATCCTAACTCAACCACTAATTCTCTACAAATGTTCCCAGAGCTGAACCTCTCACCTGTCAAGTTGACACCTGTGCCTAACTATGACATATGCTTTCATGAATAACAAGCAGAATTATTTATATTTATGACATATTATATCATACATAATTGTGATTGTTTTCAGAATTTCTTTCCATTAAAGTCCTAGCTTGGTAGGATTTTCTCTCCCTAAAAATGCAAATTTAACAAATATGAACTTCTCATGTAGTTTGGGGCCCCAGATGTAAGACTCTGACCTGAATAAATTAATAATGCTGCAAAATAAAATGACCTAGAAATTCATCTAAACTTATCAGCATTCGTTTCTAATTGAGGAAGTCTAATTACTCAGATAATTGCAAGGCTGGTTGCTTACTTTTAATAACCTTAAAAATAAAAAAGACAGGAATTTGTGTTGCTGCTTTTGCCCCATGCCCTATAAAACTGGAAATAATTTTTATGACCCATTTGATTCCATTCTCTATTACAGCAAATACAATTTAGTGGAATGTTTTCATAATTTTCTACTGTCTTTGTTTGACTTTTATAGCCATCAACCATCAGCTGCATTCATAAGCATAATGCTGACTGGATGAATTTATCCACTTTAATTAAATAATTAAGCATTTCTGAAGGTCATTTGTTTAACTTGGTGACTTCATAACTAGGACAGTGGAGGGAACAATTCTTCATTGTATTTGAAACAATTTACTTTCCATTCATAAAAATGTTAAATAAAAAAGGAAAGAAGCTGCTTTGTGTAGCTTCTCTCTACATACAGAGAATTAAAACTGGTGAAAATACATAGAATATGTGTCTATAAATAGCTCAGGCCTAATTATGACATCTTTGTGTGTGTGTGTGTGTGTGTGTGTGTGTGTGTGTGTGTGTGTGTGTGTCTATGTGCATGCATCAGAGGGCACTGTGTGTCTCTGTGGAGGACCAAGAGTGACTTGGGGACTCATACTGTAGATTGTTAAATCTACCTTCGTTTTGCTTTGCTCTGGTATTTCCCCCAGGCTCTGCCTTTCAGGGCCGGAAGTACAGGATGCTGCTATTTCTGCCTGGTGTTTTTAATGTGAGATCAGGATCTGAGCTCATGACCTTCTGCTTACGAGGCAGAAGTTTTGTCCCTGAGCATTCTCTTCAGCCTTTATAACATCTTTTTATAATTTATATCTTTTGGGTCTTTACATATGTATTCAGGTTGTTCTCACCCCTCAGTACCCAATATTAATCCCCATTTCAAGCGTTTTTTTCTTCCCTACCTGTCTTCTTTTTGCTCTTATGCATTTTGTCCTTTAGGCCTCACTACATCCCATCTGGATTACATTAATAACACATGTCTGGGCATTTGTCGAGTGAACACTTCCTATGGGCATAACCCTGGACAAACTAGTCTCTTTCTCTCCCATTACTATCCCTGAAACTGGTGTGGTGCCTCTTGAGGCCTTTCCCTTTATAATATAAAGCCAAAACTTGTGGGCTATCTTACAAGATAGACCAAAACTTGGGAACTTTTGGAAGTAGATGCAGCTGCAGTGAATTCTTGGTTGCAGAAGCCCTAATCAAATACATATGGCATGTTTATCAATGAGACAATCACCAGGAAATACCAAGGAGGAGCAGGCATAAAGAATATTAAACTAGGAGAATGGGGAGGATTGTGGTGAAATAGTCTGGTGTACATGACATGGTAGGAATCCTCAGAAACTCACATTAGCTATGTTGCCTGGTTGAGATGCAGCTAGTCATCATTCCAGAAGGGATGCAGGAGGTGCTCAGGAGGCCCAACACCTGGCTGAGCACTCGTAGCCATTGTTTGCTGCTGAAGAAGGGAGAGTCATTTTTCTTTGGAGATGTGGGTGCTGGTAGACTGCCTGTTCTCCCATGGATGGTCCCACACTCATACACATACAGACAGCAGTGATTGGCCTCAGTGAAACGAGAAAGAGAAAGAGAGAGAGAGGGAACTCTGAAAGAAAAATTCAACTTAGCTCAAAAAAGGTTTGGAATTTGTATTTTAGTATAATTTGCTATAGCCTAAAACATTTTGAAGTTGTTTCTTCTTTATTGCTATCTTTTCCTCTAAACTTAGTCAAAGGATTTGCCTAACGATGTCTTAAGTAAATGTTTTTTACATTATTAAAATACTATAGTAAATTTGTTGCAGTAAAACTGAACACTTAACTATTTTTTTCAATCCTGAAACCATTATCTGTTGTCTTTATATATATGCTAATGAGGATGTTTAATTCTGTGTTCATTGACATTTTATTCTTGGTAATCATTTATTTGTTATCATTCAGGATGACCCAGCTATCGTAATTCCACACATTAAAGGTATAACTAAAACCCAAAGAGATAATAAGGTTGATATAAAAGTAGAAATGGACATACAAGGTAGGCAAAGTAGTGCAAATGCAGAGATTATGGGACTAGACCAGATGCATATCTTTTAAATAATATATATTCTAACCAACCCAAATTGATCAGTACATATTGTAATCATATATTGAAAGATGCTGTATCCAATAAATACAAACTATTATTATGTGTAAATTTCAAGTAAAATTTTAAAAGAAAATTTGCTATCAGTAAGTGTTGCAGTCAGCCTGCAACATTGCTGATAAATGACCATCAAATGGCTTATGGAAACAAGGGGTTTATTTCCTTAGGATAGTCCAGTTACAGTTCTCAGTCTAGCTTGATTGGAGAGCACGTACCAACACCAGGGCCGAGGGAACTGGCCACACCATCACTGCATAATGGCTGAGAGATGGACAATCCTTACTTGCCAGACCAGCATGTCTGGCCAAGTGAACAGAAGGATGCCAACTCTCTCAACCAGCTCTCTGTGATTTATCCAGGGCCTAATCCCACCCATCATGGGCTGGGTCTTCCCCAGCAGCTAGACAATCTCCTTCAGGTTTGCTCTGGGCTTAACCATCAACTCTCTCCAACTGTGCCCAGAGCTCAAACCCTCAACAGTCAAGTTGACACCTGTGCTAACTGTGACACTCCACCCTTTGTCAACTTGACACAAAAACAATAACACTTTTAAACTGTAACCTTTCCTTGTCCCCAAAGATGTTAAAAAATATAAATACATTCCATGGATAAATTTAAAATGTTCTCATTAAAATTTCAATTCCAACATTTTAATTTTTTATTATTATTTATTCAACTGTGCACATGTACGTGTGTATGTGCGCACGTGTGTGTATGTCTGTGTGTGTGTGTGTGTGTGTGTGTGTCTGTGTATGTGTAGAACCATGGACGAATTCGCGAACCACCATGGACGCCTCCACCTCCTTCTGCCCTGGGATTCACAAGCTCCGCCCTACCAGGACCAGAAGCGCAGGCCGCCCCCGCTTCCGCCTGGCGTCTATACGTGGGATCTGGGATCCGAACTCAGGACCTTCTGCCTGCAAGGCGGAGGCTTAACCCATGAGCCACCTCTCCAAACCAATTCCAACATTTTAAAAGTTCAAAGTTTTTTAACTTTAAAAGGGTATTAAATCAGAATAAGTTAAATACTTTAAAACAAATAGAACATTAAAACAGAAGGATCTTGATACAATAAGAAACATTTAAATTATAATCAAAGTCCAGTAAATTACTGCATCCTGTACTTCAATGTCCATCTTCTGTTGCTCATCATGTCATCACTGTGGCTCAAAGATTTCAGGAATTCCTAGTCCCTGTTTGCTACTTGAAGTTGTAAAAGCAGAGTTCCTTTGAATCAGGCTGAATCTCCACTCGCAGTTGTCCTCAGCATACATCCCATGGTTCTGGCATCTCCAACACTCTGGGTTTGCCTCTGCAGCTATAAGCTTCACCTTCTCTTGCAGGAACTCTGCGCCTGCCACTTGGTGCCAAGCTTTTGCTGCTTTCTATGAACCCCTCAAACTGTTCACCAAAACCAGTACCACCTGGGGGACACTGCCAGACTCTGAAGAGAGTTCGAAATGTAACTTAGTCCACTAGAGCCACAGCTGTACCAAATTTTATGGGCTGATGGTGGAAAAACCTCTTTTAAGCAGTCAAACATCCAAAGGGTAAGAAATGGTTTTAACTTGGGCTTTCGGCCCCTGAAGGAATTTGAATTTCCAAACCACGAACTTGCCATACAGTGGTTTTCATGTCTTCCACTGTCCCAGTGCAAGTCACTAGGTTTTCCTTCACTGACACTCATTTCTCCAACAGCAGCAGATATTCTGCTGCCTGCCCTTTGCACATCCAAACCTTTAAGGCTGCCAACACAGCTCTCCTCTGTCAAGCAAACCAGTCCATAGTCTTTAAATTCAGCTTTACCAAAGTCCTTGTTAACCTCATCACAACTTTAGCCCAAACAATCTTTCTCAGCAATTGGCCCACTAAACTTTGAAAAAGGGTATTTGTAAATCCACAAAGTGAAAATTCTCAAGCATTTCCAACTTTGTCCAGCAGAACTGTTCAAAAGCCACAAAATCCACATAATCAGATTTATCAAAAACACCCCACTCATGTTACCAAATGCTGTAACAGTCAGCCTGCAACATTGCTGATAAATGACCATCAAGCAGCTTAAGGGAACAAGGGGTTTATTTCCTTAGGATAGTCCAGTTACAGTTCTCAGTCCATCTTAACAGAAGTGCATGTACCAACACCAGGGCCAAGGGAACTGGCCACACCATCACTGATAACAGCTGAGAGATGGACAATCCTTACTTGACAGAGCAGCATGTCTAGCCAAGTGAACAGAAGGATGCCAACTCTCTCAACCAGCTCTCTGTGATTTATCCAGGGCCTAATCCCACCCACCATGGGCTGGGTCTTCCACATCAGCTAGACAATCTCCTTCAGATTTACTCTGGGCTTAACTCAACCATCAACTTTCTACAACTGTGCCCAGAGCTCAAACCCTCAAGAATCAAATTGATACCTGTGCTTAACTGTGACAGTAATAAATAAAAATATTATGAAAATAATATAATATGATATAACAATAAACAGGTCTCCTGGGGAATCTCATGAAAAGAAAAGAAATGAAGGAAGGGAAGGAATAAAGAAACAGAGGGAGGGAGGAAGGGAAGAAACAAGAATGGGAGGAAGGGAGGGAAGGAAGGAAGGAAGGAAGGAAGAAAGGAAGGAAGGAAGGAAGGAAGGAAGGAAGGAAGGAAGGAAGGAAGGAAGGAAGGAAGGAAGGAAGGAAGGAAATGAATGATGGAATGGGAAAAGGCAAGATTAAAGAGAAAAGGAAGGAATGGAAAGAGGAAGGGGAGGGAGAGGGAGGTCAATTAGTAACTGGATAATGAGGACAATCAATTTTCGGTCTATTATAGTTTTAGTTTATCTATGTGTGAATCACTCAAAGGTAGCTTAACAAGTTGCTGAATTAAGGGAGACTCCACAAAATTTTCATAGCTTTACAGAAGAAGATAATCGAAGGATAGCTATCAAGCTTTACAGGCCCAGCTGGATATTTCTAATTATCATCTGAATAGTGATTGATACAGATTGGTACAATCTATGAATTGCTCTGTAGTGCTTTCTTGCAAAGCCTGAGTTAGAAGTGCTTGGAATGCTGCTTGAACTTAAACAGACAATGTTATATTTATGTGATCTCCTTTCTTAAAATGATTATGGTAAGCTCTATTGGAACATGACATAGAATGTCAGTTCTTAGATTATTTTATTTAAGGTTTTATATGCAGTCATCCAGTGGGGCAACATATATTGGTTCATATACATAGAATCAAAACTCCTTTCAATGTTTAAATACATCCCAATATGTGAAGCTATACTCTTTTCATGTTGACTCTGCTGTTTTAGCAACTATAACATTTAATAAGTAAATCATTTATCTCTCTTCCACATTTGCACATTGTGCTTACTAATCAATGAGCCAATATATAGAAATATTTAGATCAAAGAATGATGCAAAATAAAAGTTTGTTTTTATTCATGTTGTTGATGCTTTTTAAATAATATCTATATTTCCTTTAAATAAAGTATTGCTCTTTACATTATAAAAATATGGATTAAGATTAGTAACTGGGGATACATAATTTATTTGTTAGTGATGATATTAAATTAGAAGTTGGGCCAACAGGCGATAAGAAGGAAATCTTATCTCACAAAACACTAGAGCTTATAGTAGAATATGTCATCAATTAATAATGGCAGATGGAAAAAAGCAGAGACCCATTCAAGTAACCTCAGGGAGAAACCGCAAAATTTATTTACTAATCAAATTTGTTCTTTGATATGTTCATATATAATCCATTCTGACTACTCCTTCCTTTATTATCTCTCTCCCACTCCTATCCACACCTCTTTTCCCTACAAATCACTTGCTCACATTCGTGTCTTTTTGTCTTGCTTTGTGAACCACTGTATGTAACTAGGATTTTTTGTGTCACTATTGGTTTAGTGACATCTGCCATTATTAATTGATGACATATTCTACTGTAAGCTCTAGTGTTTTGTGAGATAAGATTTCCTTCTTATCGCCTGTTGGCCCAACTTCTAATTTAATATCATCTGTTATTAGGCCTTACCTCCCAGATGTTCTCAATAGCCACTTATCAGTGGAGTCACACTTATCAGTGACCTTTAACAGGTCCAGTTTTGTTCAGGCCTAGTAGAAGTAAGGACAGCCACTGTAAATTCTTGAGAGAAATCAGAAAGTACTGCAATATCATGATGGGTATTCCATATGAGAATGGTCAACTTGAATGACCTCATTAGTCTGATATCGATAGGCTTTCCAGTCTTATCTTCCTTTATACTACTATCGGGGTTTTTCTTTTCCACTTTCTCCTTCTTTTTTTCCTTCTCTTCCTCCTCCTCCTTTCACTTTTCTGTCCCACTTCTCCTGCTGTGTTTTCCTAACTGCAACACTGGATACCATATAATTAGAGGAAGAAACAGGAATATTGGCTTATCTAGGGACCACTAGGGTTCTAGCCAAGTACAATAATGTTCTCTTCTCCATCACATCATCTGAAAGTGGATTTCCTTGAAGAAGAATATATAGCCAATGTAAGAATTCAGTACTAACTACAGAAAAATATGTAGTCCTTTCATTCTTTTAAAATCTTTAATTATCATTATTATTATTACAAGTAGTAGTAATAGTATGAGTGTGTGTGTGTGTGTGTGTGTGTGTGTGTGTGTGTGTGTGTAGCCACTCAATTGCCATCGTTCAAGTGTGAAGTAGGCTATCTCCATGTTCCTTGTAGGTTCAAAGATTGAATTCCGGTCCTCAGGCTCACACAACAATCATTTTTACCTATTGAGTCATCTCATCAGTCTCAAAATTGCCTTCTTGATGTGTTAAGTAGTGTTTTGTGAGCATAGACTTGTTGCTTGAACAACTATATTTCTGGTGCTAAAATAGTTAAATATTGAAATAAGACATGTGTAGCATCTATGGGAACATGGCTTACTTCTGTTCAACCAGTTATTACTATGTATTTTGAAGCAGTCAGGTATGCTGAAAATATTGAAAAGACAAGAATGCACACTGATACAATGGCAATTTGAAGAAAGACATATGAGATCATGAAAGAAGTATGACTTTTTTTTTGGTGTGCGTGTGTGTGTGTGTGTGTGTGTGTGTGTGTGTGTGTGTGTGTGTCTGTCTATCTGTGTCTGTGTATCTGTGTGTGTCTGTGTCAGGTTGTATAGGCTCTGTGAATCCTTCAATAGAAAGATCGCATTGTATTATCATTAACTAAACTTCTGAAATCTTCATAGATTGCTAAGTTTTGATGACTTTTTTACATGTGCAGTATTTGAGCTACATTTGTTACAAATTAATTTTCTTAATCATTATCATTCTCTGAGAACACAGTTGCAAAATGGAAGTGCCCCATCTTAATGAAAACTACAGCATTACAGTCACAAATTTATGAATCCTTACAAAAAAGCATTGAGTTAGTCCCCCCAAAATTTATATTTTGTCTCTGACAGACAGTTTCTTATAGAAAAAGCTAGCAAATCACATTAAAGAAACTCAGTAAGTCAAATGCAATGTATTTAAACAAACATATGCTTGCCAGGACTTCATGTGTAGTGAGGGACCATTTAGAGTGTGGTTCTACCTCAAGGTCTTCGTACTTGCTAACCTTTTATTATGGAAATGTTTTTTCTTCAGAGAGTAATTACAGGATAGTCTGCACATTTGTTTCCTTTTTTATTAAGAATTTTTCTCTTAAACAAACAAAATGAGTGATTGTCCATGCCCCTCCTCCCTCCTTCTCTCATCCTCCCATCCCTTCACCAACCCATTCCGCTCCCTCCAGTTCTGTCTGCTTGTATGAGCCATGGGAATCCCTTCAGATTACCTATACTAGCAAGGGACCAGGCTGCTGTGGGACTATAAGTCACCCTTTCTTGGGTAAACCCACAAGTAGTGATGCTCATCTTCTGACAGCTCCCCCCAGGATTTCCGCTGTATGCAGTTATTTCTCCTGAGATACTCACTGGCCCATGAGTGAATATTGATATGTTAGTCATTGTGTAGATCCAGTGAGTGTAGATCTCAGTGCATTGAACTCCTGGATACAGCAACCCTGTTGTGACTGGAGTGATCAGGCCAGAAGTGTACCTCTCTACTTTTAGGCTCTTACAATTTTACCACCCTCTCTTCCACAAGGTTCCCTGAGTCTTAGGATGAAAATAGTCTATACATGTAAAAAGTTTTATTTTTAGATATCACTTGAGTTGAAATTCCTCCATCTTTTCCAGTCTCTGTATCTTTAGCCTGTTATATTCTTCATTGTACCTGATTTTGTGAAGCAAATTTATTTCTCTATCCTTGGTTCTTTATTTAATCTTCTAGTCCTAACATTTGACCTGATATATATTTTATTCACTGCCTTCGGAAGTGATTCATATCAGCATCTTTCATTGACTCCTTGACATGATATACATTTGAAAATATATACCTGCAAGGAAAATACAGTGCCAAGTGAATGACTGTTTCTCAGTAAAACTTCTATACTTTAAAGTAGGAGAACAGGTATATGTAGTTGTCTGATATCTGTCTCTTCCAATGTTAAAAACTGTCTGCTTAGAATTCAAAATAATCTAGTACCCTTAGAAATGGGGAGATAAGTCTTAATTACCAAAAGGAAATAGAAAAAATGTTTTAGATCCCTTAAGCATATTTAGAGAAATAGAATCAGAGTAGGATCAGAAGTTGTAAAGTAAATGAAAAGGAAAAAATTTCATGAAATCTGAGGTACACAAATTATAAGATTCATCAAATACATAATCTAGTACCCTTAGAAATGGGGAGATAAGTCTTAATTACCAAAAGGAAATAGAAAAAATGTTTTAGATCCCTTAAGCATATTTAGAGAAATAGAATCAGAGTAGGATCAGAAGTTGTAAAGTAAATGAAAAGGAAAAAATTTCATGAAATCTGAGTTACACGAATTATAAGATTCATCAAATACATAGAGTTTTTATCAGTGTACAACATCATTACAACAATAGTGCTGGTTCCTGTCAGAACAGTGATTGGAGTATTAAATAACAAGGACAAGGTTTTGTTGAGGAATATTCAGTGAGTCAGAGAGATCAGAGATATTTGTCCTTATCAAAAGATTGGACAAAATCTTTTTTTTTTTAAGGGAGAAAGAGAGGTTTATTCAGCTTATGGTTCCAGAGGGGAGGTCTCTCAAAGCAGAGGCGGCATGGCTGGCTGGAGGAGGCTAAGTCACTGCAGACATCTTGGAAGCTGAGAGCTGCAGACTGCTTGTAGCAAAGGCAGACTTCTCCTGGAGGTAGGGTGGGACTAATCCACTTCAAGGCCCACCCCTTGTGACTGCCATCCTCCAGCAAGGCTCCAACTCTCAAGGTGCCATGACCTTGCCAAACACATGAGACTGTGGGGGACACATTTCAAACCATGACATTTCACCCCTGGCCCCCACAGGCTCATTGCCATCTCATTATACAACCCATACTCAGTCCAACTTTAAAAGTCTTCATAGACTACATCAGTAGTCCCAATACAGTCCAAAAGTCCAAAGTCCAAAGCCTCCTGTAAAATTAAAAGACAAGTTACATACTTCCAACATACAATGGCACAGAATAAACATTCCCATTCCAAAAGGAAGAAATGGGGGCATATCCAAGAAAGATTGGTCTATAACAAGACCAAAAACCAGCAGGACAAACTCCAAATCTTGTAGCTCCAAGTCCAACAGGCGAGCCTCTCATTGAAATCATCTCAGTTCCAAAGGGCTTTGGTTCTACCCCTCCAATACAGCTGCCCATAGAATACGTTGGTCTCTTAAGCTGACTCCCCCCAGGGTATACAGCTCTCCTTGGCAGGTGTCCCGCATTGTGTCTGGAATCTCTAACATCTTTACTTCTCAATGGCAAACCAGGCTTTAACTCCACAGCACAAACTGCCCTTCTTGGGCCTCTAAACTGCAGGCTCCTTGCCTCATGATGCCTGGATTCTGCCAATTTTTGAAATCTTGGAGTCCATGATCTCCTCCCTCTTGCATCACTGATGCTTCTAAAACCAGACTTATGTGGACAACTTTGCCAAGACTGGCCCCCTTGAATCACAGCTGATTCTGCTTCTCTATGTTGACCATCTCTTTCACTCCTGGGCAGTTGCTTGGTAAGAGAAACCAACTCTTGCTTTGGAACTCCACCCTTTAGCTCCAGTCTTCTGAAAGGATTTGCATTTTCATGAGTTGGAGCCTTCCCTGAGGATCTTGCCCTCAAGCTAGGGCCTCTCCTTCAAATTAAGAGCAGGCTTTGATTTACAAATGGAGCTAATCTCTTCAACAGCCATTTTGTTCTCTGCTTCTTCTTGGTTCAACTCTTTAAGTTTGCCATTGTATTTTTCATCATTGGATCTTACAGTTTTTGCTTCTTCCTGCCTGATTCTTTGCTCTTTTTCACAACTCTGAAGACAACTATAAAGTAACCATATCACATTGTCAAGACTACATTGCTTGCAAATTTCCTCCACCAAGCACTCCAGCTTAATTTCAGGCAAACTTTCAGGACGAGGGCAAAACTTCACTAAACTCTTGGCCAACACATGGTTCCATGTGTCACTCGTCCAGTTGCAAACACAGTCTCTGTTCCCCTCTGGACCATCACAAGCTGGGCTTCCACTGTCTGCATTTCTCACAGCATTGCTCTCCTCTGAGCTCTCACAAGAAAGGTCCCTTTGATCCAATCGCCAAGACGCAAAGACTTTTCCAGCACAAAGTCCCAAAGTTCTCCATATTTCTCCCAAGAAACAGTTCCAAAGGCACACTAGTCACATCACAGCATTGGCCATACTTCTGAGTACCAACTTCTTTCAGCTTCACAAACAACTTCACATTGTGGTACCAGCTGTTCTTAATATCACAGCAATACCCCACTACCCGGTACCAATTTCCATGACGGTTACTCTTAATTATTGCTGTGAGAGAATACTCAAAGTCGATCAACTTAAGGGAGAAAGGGAGGTTTATTCAGCTTATGGTTCCAGAGGCCTCTCAAAGTAGAGGCAGCATGGCTGGCTGGAGGAGGCTAAGTCACTGCAGACATCTTGGAAACTGGACAAAATCTCTTACAACCTGCTAGCTGCAAAAGATGACATTAGACATATCTAGTGACAGAAAACAATTCTGTTTCTCACTGCAGTTATATCTATACTTCCCCAAAAATCATATCCAAGGATGATTAGTAGTTCTGTCCCCAAATTTCTAAAGAAAAGATCTGAATTCCAACTTTATTCTTGTTATTCCCCTAAGTTTCCACAGTGCCTATCATAATACGTTACATTTGTGAGACATGATATTCATTAGGATGAGTTTTCTTATAAATGTAGTAAAGTTAATACAGTGTTAATAAAGGATGTTCTATAAATCTGCACTGATTTCTTATTTTCATCTGATATATACCACTATGTAAATTTGATTTGACATTTGATAAGTTCTTGTATTATTTTTAGCAATGAAGACACTTTCCATTAACTCCTACTGGACGACCAAATTAAAGTGTACCTTTTTAATCAATATTTGAGGCTTTAAAAAAGATAATTTTTAACATTTTATTTTCTCATCCTTCCTAAAGACATAGTGAATTTCACTGGTATGTAATGTTATGTATCTATGTATGTAAACTATATCTGTGTATGCATGCAAATGTTAGGTTGAGGTATAAACTAAAGTGTTTTCAAATCATACTTTTCCTTGTCACTGTAACAACTAACATTATTGTAATACTTTTATTTTAATTCTTTCATAGTTTTGTATAGTACACACAGTGTGCTTTTTAAAATTTTTCTCCCCATATTACCTGCCTCTACCTTCCCTTTCTTCTCCATTGAGGTTCTTTATCTTCTCAACACATTTCTCTTCAAGTTTGTTCTCTCTCTCTCTCTCTCTCTCTCTCTCTCTCTCTCTTTCTTTCTGTATCTTACTGTATTTAATAAGAGTTGTTTAAATCAAAATGTGCTTGGGTGTTTGCTGTAAGCATAGACATGTCAACAGCAATACTACTGAACTGACTAAGTCTCTGTCTCTTATCCAGCATTAGCTCTGAAAAATGTAAATAAGTTTAATTTCATTTAGAATGTACTAGGAAAAGATCTAAGATATGTGTTGAGGGGACTTAGTAATACGAGTTTCAATCATATGAAGAATCAACCTATGTAATTTTTTTGAAGAATTAAACTCATAAATTGAAGCAAACTCAAAAATATATGGCACAAGCTTGGTAAAATCTTGTAGTTGGCTTTCAGTTGGATATTTTTATATTTCCCAACCTTTTTCTTTTTGCAATTATACTCTAGGGTTTCCTTAACTGGCTACTTTTTTGTTGAAAGAGAAATTTAAGTAATACCCATGCAAATGAATCAGAGAAAAAACTCCTAAATGCCTTTAACTTCCATTAATATAGCATTACTAATTCATGATGTGGATATTTTATTTTAATGTTAGTAGTGTGTCTTTTGGTTGGAAGCCAGGTAGATTTAATCCTATAACTGTGCCCATAATGAGGAGTAGTTTTGCTTAATGGGATGTATTAATGCAGCAGTGGACAGCTTGAATTGAGTCCGAGAAATGGCTGCTGGCAAATAAGAAAGGCTTAAGATAATTCATACTTTCACATGTCTTGTTAGCTAGAATTCCACATTGCCTTGGGAGGAATTACTATTTAATGTGAAATTGTGGTAAGCTTGTCAGAAGACATGATCCAATGTTGTAGAAAGTTCTAAAACTTACAAATATGCATATATTCACATCCACATACAACTTGTTAAAACTCATGAGCAAATTAAACCAAATAGCAGGAATTAAAATTATTCAAAATTAAAATTGGTTCCTATGCTGTGAGTGTGGGCATACAACTGTAATCAAGAACACTTGGTAAGAGGAGGTAGGAAGATCCTTTGAAGTCCATCATTAGCTACATAGTCATTTTAAAACTAACCTGGGCTTAAAGAAAAGAAAAAGACACAATTTAAGCAAACCAAAGGCTAGAGATGAAACTCAGTAGAAGAATAAAGGTCTATTACTGGAATTTGAGAAATAAATGGCATCAGGATAATGGAATACTCAAGAATTTGTCTTCACATTTAAGTTGCTATAATGTATACATGACTTGAATAATTTGGGGTAACAAGATTTTTCTTCAGGTTATGATTTCATTTGTGGCAAAACAATTACCATTAAGGAGCAAGGTCACTGGCCATATACACAGAAATTGCTTATGGAGAGGAAAATCAAAGAATATCTTCGAGCTTGTCAGTCTGTCAAATTTCAACCAGCTATCACTCTGTCTGATCTACCTGCCAGTTGAATGATCAAACACATTATAAGCTGGTTTTTCCCCATATCATTTAGGCAATCTCTTATAGGATTGCTCAGGGACTGGACTTCATTGAACACTTCATATGTGTGCCAAAGACTCAGTTCTCAATTGTCAAGTTAATGTCTAAAACTGACAGAGAATTTAATCGATGACACAAAAGAATTATTCTACCTAGCTTTTTTAAATTTGGGTTCTGGTATCTGAACTTAGGACATTCTTCTTTCAAGGGAGCATTTAAACAACACATCTTTGATAAAAGCATTTAAACAAGACATCTTTGTTAATTGTGTAGCTTATTTGAGATTTAATGGGATCTAACCATTCAAATTTATTCACACCTCAAGTGGTTTAAACAAATACTTTCCAAGTAAAGAGCAAATTTTGTTATTTTTATCCATTACTCATGGTAAAAATGTATACTTTTGTTATTTTAGAATTACTGAATATTTTAAAGCAGTTCTTAATAGTCAATTATAAGTATGTGAGGAAAGAACAACAGAAATTGCCTTATTTTTCAGTACCTGAAATAATTCTATTATGAATCTGTAAAGTTTTCTGAACTCAAGAATAAACTACAACAAAAGAAAATACCATCTACTCTTAAAATAGAAAGGCATACTAAAAGGAATTATTTACATTTTTCAAAACTTAGTATGAATACATGAATAATGTTTTCTTTTTTAAAAATTTGGATTTGTGAGGTCAGTGACTTTGTAATTCGGTATTTGGATTGTTTGCATGGAATGATTAATATTTTAGGGTCTTTTAAATTTTTGGATTTTTTTAATTTCAGAATCAGAAATTAGCCTTTTCATATGTAAGAGCATTTTAAAAACATTTTTGTCTTGTGTTCATAATGGAAAACGGAAGAGTAAATCAGACAAGATGTATGAGTGCTATGAAAAGTTTACTCTACCTGCTTGCTTCAGTTTTTCTTGATCCTGCTGCTAAATACTCAACCAATCAGTTTAGGATAACAAGGGGTTGTTCTAGTCATGCCTGTCATTATGGTTACAAAGCCAACTCATAGACAACTTCAGCAAGATACGTCATATGAACACTAAGAGTTGAGGGGACTGGCCACACCACATCCACAGGAATTGGTGAGAGAGTAACATAGCTGTCACATTTGCCAGCGTGCCTATATGCCAAAGTATGACTAACAACTGAACTAACTTCTGCATCTTATCCAACTGGTCAGGGGAATGGTCACATTCACCATGAGCTGAGTGCTCCTCTCATCATTTAGATAGTACCATGTGCTTGCTCACGGCTTGCCTTAACTATTCATGCTTCACCAACATGTCCAATATGTCAAGTTAACACCTATATCTAACTAGCACAGTTTCCTACATCTTATCAGAAGGAATAGAGACTTAAGGAAAAATTTGAAAGGCCTTCATGGAGCCATACTGTTTTGGCTGCTTGTTTTCTGTTTTTACTTAAAATTTAATGAAAAAATTGATTCTGAGTATATCATGGTCATCACTTGAAATACAGATTTGATAATAAAGAGTTGGGAGATAATCACTGAGCTTTCAATTAGGGTCATTGTTGTGATCGTGAATATTTTTCTTTAGTACATGGTTTGTTGCCTTTCTTTCTTAGTACTGCCCAGAACATGATCAGTTATTACTGTACTGGCAAGTATTAGTTTAGTAGTAATTTATCATAGGCTGACAAGTGACAAAATTCATCCTCACAAATGCATCCACTGAAGCAAACCCTATTTTCATGGTTGAAGCTAACTACAGTTTATTGTGATATATTATTTTGGCCTACAAGGTCACAGACAAATTATATTTAATCATTGCTTCAAATTAAAACATAACTGCAAACACCGTTCATCCTTTAAATCAGCATAATAATCCAGTGTAATTTATATTCAAGATCTGACATATTTAACACTTTAAACATTAAAATGAAGACTTCAATAAATAATTATTTCATTATTGGGATTAATTTAAATAAACAATATTTTGAATGAAGATTAATTATCAGTATCATTACATAAATGGTCCTCTTAATACAAGGGGAATAATGTCAAAAGATCATTTTGGGTTCAAGTCAATTATGTTATATTTTAATAGAAATACAAAAACTGTTGGTTGTGTACAGAGGTAGGCCTCCTTGACATATCATATAAATGACCCCATTAATGTAAGAGAAATAAGGTCAAGAGAGACATTTTACAGGATTCAATTATGAAACATTTTAATTGAAATATAAAAGATGCTTTTATTCAAAGGGAGCACTACTGGCATTTCATGCTCTTCTGTAGCCTTTTAATTTTGCAGTGACTGCTTAAACAATGTCTCAGTTTTCCACATTATACAAAGGGAACTTCCACCCCCTTAATTAAATCATGTCTTCTCTTCTTGCCACCTTCTGGAGACTGTTAGAGTAAGTGTGAAGATTGAAGGAACAAGGAAGGCAAAACCTTGCTGTGTTATTTGGCCATTGACTGGTTTTGATTTGTTTCATATTAGTAATCTTACTAGTGAGAGTCAGGCAAACTTATTCCTGTTTATTTGTACTTTGTAAGCAAAACCATTCCTATTCTCTTCTGGATTTATGTGGTTGAGTCCCTCATGCTTGCTACCAATGAGTAGCATTATCAGCTGAAATATCTGCTCATCTGAAGACTAATTTCTAGGCTATTCTTTCTAAGGCAGTTCTGACAAACATTCCTAGTTATGACCATTTTATATCCTGCTTTCTTTTTCATCATCATTACAAAAGATATTATCTTGTTTGCTTCTTGTATTTCAACTTTTAATGTGAAGGACACCTATTGTCTTCACTATTACATACCCAGTTAGTAAGACAATGCTTGTCTGTACTTCCCTTTCTCCCTAATGCTGGGGTGGAGACATATGCCATCATATCTGACTTTTGCAAAGGGATCTGAACTCTGGTCCTCATTGGAGATACTTTATGGACTGAACCATCTCTCCAGCCTTTAAGATATATTTTTTCATGAACTTTAAAATGCACAAGACACAATGATATTCAAAACCATCTTGTTGCCTCTAGGTTGATATGGATACTTAAAGATTTTTGTTTGTTTTTTTATATCTTTTGCATACGTCTACTTTTTAATGATTGTGGTCCTCTGAAATCATTTAACTACATGTGTCAACTTGACAGTTGAGGGTTTGAGTTCTGGGCACATTTGTAGAGAATTGATAGTTGAGTTAAGCCCAGAGAAAACCTGCAAGAGATTGTCTAGCTGATGGCGAAGGTCCAGTCCATGGTGGGTGGGATTAGGCCCTGGAGTAAATCACGGAGAGCTGGTTGAGAAAGCCAGCATCCTTCTGTTCACTTGGCCAGACATGCTGGTCTGGCAAGTATGGATTGTCCATCTTTCAGCCATTATGTGGTAATGATGTGACTAGTTCCCTCAGCCCTGGTGTTGTTGAGTGCTCTCCTGTTAAGCTGGACTAAGAACTGTAACCAATAATCATAAGAGAGAATAAATCCCTTGGTCCCTTAAGCCATTTGATGATCATTTATCAGCAACTATGCAGGCAGACGGAAACAACATTTTTCTTTTTTTCTACTGCAAGATTTTCACATTTGCTTTTGGACTTTTGCATTGTAGAAGCAAGTATAAAATAATGAATTTTATGATTCAATCAGGAAACAAGTATTGAAGTTGTTGAAATATGACAGTGTCAGCTATATTTCTTCTCTGAAATGCCTAGGTTAATGCCTATGAAATATTTTTTGAAAAACCTTTTCTTTCTGATAGGGATCATACTTTTTATGGAGTCAGTCTGTTGAGATGACTCAGTCTCTTGTGAAATAAATGGGTTTTAATGATAGTTACTTGATAGGAAGATGTTGCTCAGATTCACACTATACCTTCAGTAGTACTGTAAAGAAATTCATTCAGCTGCAAACAATGCCAATGGCCGTAAGTACATTAAAAAGCCATTGGATTTTCTTTAGTTACTGCAACTGAATGACAGGTTGGAAGAACTTTAATATTTCTAATAACGTGGTATTTTTCTTTTCCCTAGATTGAACTTTCTGATTATGGTTCAATGAAAAAAAGATTAATTAATTTGCTTTGGCAGCACAGTTCATGTTGCATAAGCGAAATACAAACCTTTTTCCTACTTCCAATGTGCTTGCAATCCCTGTGCCTTTTAGTAAGATTATGGAAAGTAATCCCAAAGGAACCTCCTATGCTGGTAGTCTATCCAACAAACATCTTTCAAAGAAAGAAACTAGAAAGGGCAAGCAGAAGAGCATAGAGTGAGGAAAATGGAGGAAAAAAAAAGACTTCAGCTTATCCACTTGGAAACCAGTGACAAAATTATGCTAGAGGTAACAGGAATGTGACACTTCCTATTAAAATGTTGTTCAGAGAGGTCTCAAAGGCCTCCAAACATTGTAGGCTTTTCCCATTGCTCTTGGTTGCTCTCCAAAAAAACATGAGTAAGACCTTATTACTGAAGATGCAACACATATGAATCACAGAACATGGGCAAAATACATCAACTAAGACTGGTCTGAGAACTTTCTCCTTGCCAGATAGCTTATACAATACCTAGGAATACCATGGAAGCTACTGGGGGAGAGAAATAATCACAGGATCCAATGCACGAGATCCATAGGTTGCAATAAAAATCACCATGGCAACAGGTGACCAACAGTGTAATAGTGACATGAGTTTCAAGGAGAAAACCAACAGCTATCTGACTGGACTCAAGACCCACTTGTCAGAATGGAACACATTCCTCTTACTGTTAACTAAAACAAGAATCTAAAAAGGGAAGGAAATAGATCAATAAGAAAAAATGGCCAATGAACCTACAGGTAGGAGGACAGTTCACCAAACTGCTATGTAAATAGTTACTATTATATTCATATATTTGAAAAGCATTTAGCACTCAGCTTAGAAATCTTTTTCTACAGGAGAGGTAGAGAATCTCAACAACCTGGCAGGATACAATCTAGGGAAGCAGAGGAGCAGAGAAGTGGAAAGTGATAGCCAGACATAATGCAGAGTGCCAGTGACTTAGCAGGTCTCTTCCAAAATCAGACCAACACAATCTTCCCATCCTAAGACTTTGGGAACCTCACAGAAGAAGTGGGGATGAGAATGTAAGAAACTAAAGATAGGTAGGTTCACCTTGGACGAGACATTCCACTTATGGCGAGACTGCTGCATTTAGGAACTCAGTACAGTGAGACTTCTTCTTACCAGAGCTGCAAAATGACTGACATACCAACATGCCTCCATAGAATATCGAGGAACTAAAAAGAGATAAGAATATACAGTGGAAACCTCAGGAAATGTAGCTGGATGAGTCAAGGGAAATGCCCCTACCAGTGGGGTGGCCAGAGGAGAGGCAACCTGGTGTGCCACAGAAGCCTGAGCCCTCACAGTAGATGAGCCAGGGACAACTCTGGGATCAATAGAAGCAGAAATTCAGCAAGGTGGGGTTGATGGAGGGATGGGAAGGAAAAACGATGAAGAGAAGCTGGGATAAATACTCAATATGCTTGTAAAATAGAAAAAAATGAAATAATCAAGAATAGACAGGCCAGAGGGAGCCCTGTGGTTCATGAAGGTTGATGGTTAGGAGGTTGGGAGGGAGCGGGATGGATTGAAGAAAAGGGGATGAGTGGAAGGCGGGATGGAGAAGAGCAAGGATGAGTACTCATTAAGCAGGTAAAACTAGAAAAATAAAATAAAACAGTAAAAAAACCCATGAATTTGTGATGTAAAGCAAATACTTGGAGACTGATAAGAGATTCACTTAATGATAATTATTAATTCAGCAATGCACAAATACTAATAAAACCTCCACTGCTGTGTTCTGCAAACAATTATACAAAAATCAAAGACACTGTTCTTCATATGGAATATAAACAGTGGGGAATGTATATATGATGCAGGAAATTAGGATTTCTCCACAGAGAACTCATGCCTTTTGCCACACTGAAGACTTGAAAAGTTGTAGCAAGTCGTCATGGGGATCACTTGTAATATTAGCACTGAGGAAACTGGGAAAGGATTGTGAATTCAAAGACAGCCTGACATATACAAAAAGACATCCTTCCTGCAAATCATGGTGGAACAAAAGAAAATAAAATACGATATTCAGACTTGTAAAACACTCACAGGTAGGAATTTTATAAGACTGAATGATAACAGGAATAATATGTCAATAATTGCATAGCTACTTAGAGGTCAATCTAACTTGTACTTCCTAGAGATTAAACCAAACCACAGTTCAAATGATATTGAGTATAAGCTTGACACTTATTGGCTTACTATAATACAGTTTTCCTTGTAGATTTCTTCATACTTACATTAGAAATAAGGTCATTATTGAAACATTGAAGTGATTGAACAGAAAGAAACTGGCTATGATAGAACTGTTAGATATAAAATATCATATTTTTACTGTGGAATCTAGTTTTTATTTTTTCTTTGAAAATGCACTGTTTACATTTCAGTAAAACAGTGAGAAGATCTCTAAATCCAAAGAAGAAGGTCTTGAAATGAGAATTTTGCAGCACAATTTACAGGTCACTTAATGAATGTATTAAATGGGTGTAGTAGTATTGTCTGTGTTAAAGCAGAGTGGGAAGAATGATGGCTATTAAGTCATACTTCTTATGATTAAATGCTAAATCTTTCACTAAAGAACAGTGTGACCTTGAACAAATCAGTGATATTTCATTCTGCTTTCCTTATTTGTTGTGTTAGTTACTTTGATCATCACTATTGTTAAATATCTGAAAAGAAACCCTATAAGGGAGAAAGGATCTATGCTAGCTTCCAGTCCATCATGGCAAGGAAGTCATGGTGGCAGGAGTGGTATTTAGCTATGACAGTAGGAGCTTGTAGCTGCTTGTTCTTATCTCAGAGGATCAAGGAATAGATAGAGCAGAATGTTGGTGATCAGCTGGTATTTTCCATTTTTATTTACTTCAGGACCTCAGCACCTTAAAAGGTAGGACCACCACATTTCACGGCAGACCTTTCCCCCTCAGTATATCCTCTCTGCAAATGGCCCTCAAGGACACACCCTAAGTTATACCTCAAAAAAAAGCATTTTTAACCAAACAAAACTAACAATTAAAATTACCTATAACATCTTTAAAAGTGCAATGTAAATTGTATTCACATGAAAAAATTGTCTAAAACAATAAGTCAAAATATATAAATCTATTTCAAAGTGATGTATGATAGCTTTTAAGCATTGAGTGTCTCTGAAATATCATTTTATTATAATACTTAAGACATCATAGAACTCATGTGGCTAAAATAATCGATCTTGAATTAATTCAGCAAAAGACTAATTTCGAGCTCTCAAACGTTATATAATTTTAGAGTTAGGATATAAAGTAAAATAATTAGAATAAATTATGTTAAACTGAGTTAATAGTTGAAAATCTATAATATAGATTTTAGAAGAATTTGGTATTTTCTCAGTTGCTTTATTTACTTCTTTTTTACTGACTTATAGGATGTCAACCATATGCTCAAAAGGTTAGATAAATCAAGCTTGGTTCCTTCCTTCCTTTTTCATGGGCAGACCCAAGGACAGAGTATAGTTATCATTCTTAAAATTCAGAGTTAGCAGAAATTGTGCATATGGAATAGCATAATATAGTATTGTATTTATTCAAGATAATAATACCACTTCATCTTATTGGCTAGTCATAACCAAGAATTTTGCAGGTAGGTACTTATATATAATTTTAAGAAAACCAGTAACAGAGTATAAGATATTTACAAAGACTGAAAATTTGTTCACAGCTTCAAGAAATGGTAACAAAGTATGAAAGGAGATTTTGTCATGGATAAGTAGGAAAACTGATATTTGAAGATATGCTCGACCTAAAATGGGACTTGATTAAGAAGCATAAATTGCAAAATATTTTTAGAGCATTTATTAGGAGAAACATTTTGTTATACCATGATAAATCTATTAAAATAAGAAAAGGTTAATGTCTTGGTATTCATTATTTTTGAAGAATACCAGTAGAATTGCCATTGTATGATTAGTATTTTATTTGTTTTGTTGGACAAAGGGTGCTGTAAATTGGAAGTAGGACTCTATCAGAATGAGTAAAAATCAGGATGTCTTTTTTAGGAGTTTATATTTAGATAGAGATCTGAGAATGAAGTTAACATTAGCTTATTGGAGATGAAGAGACTGGGGTCATAAAGAGAGGTGAATACTGGCAGGAACTGAAATACATTTCAGGCAGAGAAGGCAGGTTTTCAAACTGGAAATTTTAGGAAATTGAAAGAAAACTAAGGAGACTATACAGCAGGACAGTAGATATCAGTGTTATTGGTTTGGGATGTTGATGTCCATAGAGTCAAGAATAAATTATATGGTTAATTTGACAATAGAGAAAACCAAGATAAGAAATGAAGAACAGACAAAGTAGAAGAGAATTTTCTAATCAAATATTTTAGTATAAATAAATTTAGTTCCATTCTTAGAGTAAAATGGATTGCTATGAGTTTGGGAAGGTGAAATGTATTGGGAAAAACTAAGGAGGTTTAATACTTAACCTTTTTAATCAGGAATATATGAATATTCATTAAGACACCTAAGTTTCCTTAATTGAGTCTTAAACATTGGCTTGACAGACATTTTTACCTATTCTTGCATTCCTGCACTTCATCATATCTACCTGAGACCTAAAACTTTGATTCAGATTCCTAAGGCCTGACGAAGGAGAAAAAACATGGATATCTGACTTATCATATTCTGTTAGAAATTATGACATGATACCCTGGTCTTAAATTCCAAATTGCAGATAAGTATGCTATACATGTGCTTATTTCTAAAATATATTAAATTTCCTTCCAAATATAAATCAAATTTTTTTCAATATTATCGCTTTTTCCAAGGTCTTTTTAAAAGATTTTTTATTATTATTTCTGCTCATACAAACTTAATAGGTACACCAGTTCCCTCCCTCCCTCCTCCTACCTCCGAACCCCCTGCTCCCCCTCTCCTCACCCCTACCTCCCTATCCCCAAGTGCCTCCCGCCCCAATTCCCAGAGAGTCCTTATTGTGCATGCCTGACTCTCCTCTGGGCCCTCCTCTCTGGTGACGTACAAGGACCCAGTGGCATTTCCCTGAACCCTTTCCCGTGTTCCCCTTAAGCATAGGAACACTACTGTGGCTGTCAATACCCTTGCCTCCAAGGATCTTGGTGCCTTTAGCTGATGCTAGACTTTGTGAGGTCAATAGTATGTTGGACATTGCACAGGGCATGCAAAGTCCAATTATGATTGCTTCGGCCCTAACTTGTGTGGAATATCTTGCAAATCATTGCTCCTCCCATCCTTTTGCATTTACAATCTTACCGCCCCCTCTTCACAAATGTCCCTGAGCTTCAGGAAGGGGAGAGATTAGTCTGGCCTCGTTCTGGGTGGTTGATATAGAGTCTCTGAAGTTCGGGATTGTGGTTTGTTGATTTTCTTTTGCAGTTTTGCTGCTCCTGCAATGCCCTTCACTCCATCCTGCTGGGCACTGTATGTCACCCCCTGGCCAGAGACAAAAAGCTGTTAAACTGGAGTCTTATTATAAGAGCACATTCAAGGATAGATGTAATAAAAGTAGGAAACCTCAGTGAGGCAGGGTTCAATCACCCATTTGCAAAATGGTTACTTTTTATCTGCCAGACTATATGCCCTCCCCTTCTGGTGAGATCATACCCCCTCAGTTGAAAAGGATCAGGAACGAATGTCTGTGAACTTAACCAGGTGTCACATTACTTACTTGCAGTCCTTGATGGAGGCCTATTTTCTCTGCTGTAACATGGTCACTTCTCTCCTTGTTTCTGGGGTGGCCCTCCAACCCCATTCCTCCTGGTCATAATCCTTGCAATTACTGTAGGTTTTACATAGATTTACCGTTGAGTGTCTCAAGGTGGGCTGGGTGCGTTTGGTACTAGGAGACACCTATTAGGGAGTACATGCGGTGCTTAATTTTCTGGGTTTGGGATACTTCGCTTAATATAATTATTTCTAATGACATCCATTTCCTGGCAAATTCTAGTAATTCATCATTTTTGATGGCTGAGTAGTACTCCATTGTATAGATGTACCACAGTTTCCTTATCCACTTGTCAACTGTTGGACATTTGGGTTGATTCCATGACTTTGCTATTGTAAACAGTGCTGCTATGAACATGGTCGCACTTGTGCTATTGAGGTGAACCTCTGCTGCATGGGGGGTTATTCCCAAAAGTGGAATCGCAGGGTCATATGGCATTTCAATCATTAATTTTTTTAAGAATCTCCAGATGGCTCGCCAGAGTGGCTGTGTGAGCCTGCATTCCTACCAGCAATGTAGGAGAGTTCCCCTCTCTTCACATCCTCTCCAGCATTTGTTGTTGTTTGTATTGGGGATTTTTGCCATCCTGACAGGAGTGAGATGATATCTCAGGGAAGTTTTGATTTGCATTTCCCTGATGGCTAAAGAAGTGGAGCATTTTTTAAAGATATTTGTTGGACATTTTAATTTCATCCCTGGTAAAATTTCTTTTAAGTTACAGGGCCCATTTTTTAATTGGGCCATTGGTTTCCTTGGTGTTTAGTTTTCTAAGTTCTTTGTGCACTCTGGACAGTAGGGCTGTATCAGATATGTGGTTAGTGAAGATTTTCTCCCATTCTGTGGGTTGCCTTTGATCTCGTGTTACAATCTCTTTATCTGAACAGAAGCTCTTTAATTTCACAAGATCCCAAATGTTGAGAGTTGGTAGCAGTGACTGTGCCATTGGATGTCTGTTAAGGAAATGTTGGCCTAGCCCAATTAGCTTGAGGGAGTTCCCTACCTTTCAACTATGGTTTTTATAGTCTCTGGTCTGATATCAAGGTCCTTGATCCATTTGGAATTAAGTTTTGTACATGGTGACAAGTACGGGTCCAGCTTTAATCTTCTGCATGTGGAGATCCAGGTTTGCCAGCACCATTTGTTGAAGATGCTGTTCTTTTTCCATTGGATTCTTTGGGCCCCTTTTTCAAAGACCAAATGGCTGTAATTTTGTGGGCTTATATCTGGGTCTTCAATCCTTATCCATTGATCTGTGTGTCTATTTTGGAGCCAGTACCAGGCTGTCTTTATTACTATGGATTTGTAGTATAGACTTAGATTTGATATGGTAATACCTCCAGCAGTGTTTTTGTTACTCAGGATTGTCTTTGCTATCCTGGGTCTTTTGTGCCTCCATATGAACTTTGAGATTGTTTGGTCAACTTCTTTGAAGAATTGCTTTGGGATTTTGATTGGTATAGCATTGAATCTGTATATTGCCTTTGGTAGGATGGTCATTTTACGATGTTGATTCTGCCAATCCAGGAACAAGGGAGGTCTTTCCACCTTCTGGTGTCTTCTGCAATTTCTTTCTTTAGGGTTTTAAAGTTTGCATTGTAAGGTCTTTTACCTCCTTGGTTAGGTTTATACCAAGGTATTTCATTTTTTTAGGGGCTATAGTAAATGGGATTGTTTCTCTCAGGGCTTTTTCACTTCTTCATTCTGGGCATATAGGAAGGCCTCTGATTTTTGCACATTTATTTTGTATCCTGACACCCTGCTGAACTTCTGTATTAGTTCCAGGAGCTTCCTGGTGGAGTTTTTGGGATCACTCAGGTATAAGATCATGTCATCTGCAAATAGGGATAGCTTGACTTCTTCCTTGCCGATTTGAATCCCTCTTATGTCCCTTTTTTGTCTTATGGCTTCAGCTAAGACTTCAAGTACAATATTGAATAGAAGTGGTGAGAGTGGACAGCCTTGTCTAGTTCTAGATCGAAGTGGGAATGCTACCAATTGTTCCCCATTGAGCATAATCCTTGCTGTGGTATTCAAGTTTTATTTAAAATCATACTAAAACATGAAAATGTGCTTAGTTTCATATTTGTACTGTTCAAATATTTCTTAAATTTGTCTTTGAATCAATTACAGTTTTTGTTTTATAGGGTGAAATAAGGTTGAAACTTATGGACCTGATGAAAACTTCTGACATCTAATAACATGTTTTCATGGAGTTTATAATTAATATAAAAATAGAAATGATCAATAACTAGTTTGATATTAGAAATTCAAGTAGATCAAGAAACATTACTGAGCATCTTCTTTGTACATAGAAAAGAACTAAATTTTGTGTTGCAAAAGTGAAAAGTAAGATAAGGCTTTTACATTCTCATTCTATGCATAGTCTTTACAGTAATATTTAGAAGAAATCAATGAGTTGTATACAAAGTTTTGTCAATATGAGCTATGAATTATGGAGTCAAATAACAGCTATAATGCAAAGGTCAAGTCATTTTTAGATGAGTCATGACATTTTTCAGATTTAAAAAAATAGTGTTGTATACATAAATTATAGTGAATTTATAATATTTTATCCCTTAATCAGTCCCCAATACCTTCACCCTCTTTTTCCCCTTACACCCCTTTATCTCTTTTGCCAGACTCACTCCTATTTTCAAATGTTTTCACTTGTGTGGCTCACAGTCATCTAGTCTGTCTTTGATGAAATATGCCTGACATGATTCATCTTCTAGCAAGTATCATGGATCAATAGGTTTACCATTGAGAATAACATCTTCCTCTTATTGTGTGTTAACATTAGTCCTCATCAGTCTCTCAGGGAGGTACAGAGTCTCTGAGATCTTTCCAGGTTCATCATGAGATGTTGATAGGACAGTTCCCATGTAGTTCTTGTTAAAGTATACATAGTACCATGAAATCATGTATACCATAGCCCTGTCATGTCTAGGAGATAATAATACCTGTTTCATCACTGCCGCACTTCAGACTCTTACAGTCTTACCACCTCCTCATCCATGATATGTTCCTTGAGCCTTAAGGTGGGTGTGGGTATGATTTAGATGTCATTATAGGGCAAAGTAGTCCATAGTCACTTACATTTTGCCTTTTGACAGGTCATGCTTTTCTATAGTAAATACCTTCTGCTGCAGAGGTATGCTTCAAGGTTAAGTGCTGATTGCTCTTTCATTCTATGTGAATAATAGGTGTTTAAAAAGCAGTTGATGAAATGTCACATAGTTATTCCATTTTTAGCTTTCTGAGGAACCTCCACTCTGATTTCCAAAGTGACTGTTCAATTTATACTCTTGCCAACAAGGAATAAGTGTTCCTTTTTTTCCACATCCTCATCAGCATTTGTGTTTGTTTTCTTGATCTTGATCATGCTGATGGGGTAAGATGATATCACAGGGTAGTTTCAATGAACATTTTCCTCATGACCAAGAAAGTTGAGCATTTTTAAAGTTATTTGTTTGACATTTGAATTTCTTTTTGTAAGAAGTACCTTTTTATTTCTAGTATCCATTTTTCAATTGGTTGTTTGCTTTCCTGGTGCTTAATTTTTTAAATTATTTGCATACTCTGGAGAATAAGTGTTTGCCAGATTCATACCTAACAAAGTTTTTCTTTCATTCTGTAGTTTGCCTCTTTTCACAAGTAAAGTTTTTTTTTTTTTTTGCAAAATAAAAGCTTTTTAATTTTATGAAGTCCCACTTGTTGGTTATTACTTTTTTCCCACTGGGCTATTTGACATTTTGTTCAAAAACTCTTTGACTAGGCCTGTCAATTTCAATGTACTCTCTACTCTTGCTCCTAAAAGATTCATAGTTCTGGAGTCTTTGATCCATTTGGAGTTAATTTTTGTGTAAAATGAGAGATAGCAGTCAATTTTCATTTTTCTAAATATAGATATTCATTTTTTCCAATTCCATATGTTAAAGATGTGATAGGTATAATTTTAAGGTAACAGTCCATATTTATGTTTATATTCAATCACAGATCTTCACACATTTTCATTATTTGTTTGACAAAGAGAGTTCTGGCTTTTAATCAGTTTCTATTTAACTGCTGTTTACAGATAAAATAAATTGTAGTGATGTTTGCTTTGGTATGTTTTCATTTGCTATTACCTTGATGAGAATCAACTTAAAAGTCTGTTTTATAGAGGTCTTTATTTGTGCATGTGTTTGTGTGTGTTTGTGTGTGTGTGTGTGTATTAGAGGGCACTATGTATCCCTGTGGAGAACCAAGGGTAACTTGAGGAATCATTGTGGATTGCTTCTAACTCCTTCTTGCTTCTCTTTGTGATTTCCCAGGCTTTGCCCACCAGGGCTGGAACTGCGGGCTGCAGCATTTTCCATCTGATGTTTTTACATGGGACCTAGTATCCTAACTCAGGTTTTTCTGCTTTCGAGGCAGAGTCTTAACCTCTGAGCCATCTCTCCAGCCCTCATGACATTCATAAGTTGATAAAAACATAAATATTTCTCCTTTTCATTTCTTTTCAATTTTTTCCTTGTTTCTTAAGGAAATGCAAATAAGAAATGCAGTGCTAAGAAAACAAAAACATCAAGAAATTAATACCAATACAAAAAAAGGCTAAGTTTCAGACTGCTTATAATCCTGTGAGCAATTGAATGTTGACCGTATAAATTCTAGGTAATAACATTATTGTGCCCAAGTTGGCTGTTAAAAAGTCATAAAGGAAAGAAATACAGACATCTACTTTCTTGATAAGTATTTGCATATACATACCATTTAACTAGGAATGCAGAATTTTATTTAATTAAATGACTCATTAGTTGCATTGGATTACTGCCAACTTATTTCATTGTGATTTGCCAAATGATAATATCACCAGTGTCAATGACAACAAGGATGTTGGATGTTTATTTTCTCTTTTCCCATCAGCTGAGTCACAGTTCTCAGAAGATGGATATATTGCAATGACCCACTCACATCTTGGTTCATCTTACATTTACTAATCAACCTACTGAATACTTTCTTTTTGGTAGGGAGGGGATCATACCTCCAATTTGAATACAAATTTCTGCTAATTACTTCATTATATCAAATAGTATACTTGGAAACCATAAAGAGAAAAAAAGTGGCTGTGTATTATGCCTTTGGTTGAAGTAGCTAATCAGAGCTCTGTGTGAACACTTCTTGGAACTGAATTGCTGATTGGTTTGCTGCAATTATTAAATTTACAATCTTTTCCATCTACAGAATATGAAAAAATTTCTCTCAAGTATAACAGTTATTTTGAGGGATTGATATGCCTATGTGCATTTATGTATATAGTACATGTATGTATATGTGTTTACATGCATGCTTATGTGTGTATGGGTATACATGTGGGCGGATTTGGAGGCTACAGTTCAATATAGTTGGGTGGCTATTCTCCACTACTCTCCACTTTAGGTTTTGAGACAGTCTCTCTCACCAAATGATTTTATTAAGATGGGCTGTCCCAAAAGCTGCAGTTTTTGTCTGTACTTCTGCAGCTCTGAGCTTTCCTGCTTGCACTGCCACACTCACCTATTTATTTATATGGATGTTAGTAGTAGCTCCTAGGTCTTCATGCATATGTGATAAGTACTTTACCAACTAAGACATCTCCACAACTCTGAGGGAACATTTTATTAAAAAAGAATTTGGTTATCAAGTTATTCTTGGTTAATTGTGTCTTATTGATTACTAATGCTTTGTAAATTTCTTGAATATATATATCTAATACAGTACTTCATGCTTTGCTATTTATTCTATTTTCCCTTGATATGGGTAATACATGGGTTTATTTATCCCTAAAATTCTTTATATTATATATTTTATCAAGTTATATAGATGTAGTTATAATCCAAAACTTTGGTTCTGTTACATAATGGACAGAATATTGGTCTTTTGCAACTATAATCTTTGAGCCTAGATTCAAATATGACTAGTAGTAGTATTTTATGTAAGTAAGATATTTTGGTTTGCAACTTGTATAAAAGTGTGAGTTAGACCACACTAAGAATCTTCCTATAAGATAAAAATTGAAATATGTGATATTCTCTTTATGATTATCACATAATAAGATTCAAACATACAGTTGTTATCATTAAAATTACTGAAAGGAGGAGAACATAGTTTAGTGTTAGAATAAAGGAGCGTGGAAACTATTTGTTTGAACATGTAGGAGGAATTAGTACATATCTTTATTTTGTTTGAATAGTAACCTTCCCTAGTTTTGTTTTTTTTTTAATTAGTGTTCTGTTCTTTAAAATGACCTGTCTCATAATCATCAGAAGCGGTTGGTCAAGCTCAGAATCTTGGGTCTTGTGCTCAGAGATTTTGATTTGCAAGCTACATGACACTGGGACTGTGTTGTATGTGCAAATGGTTCACTATCTCTGTCCTCAAACAGCACAGCACTTTCAAATGGCTAAACAGTAGAATCTTCTGGGAAGCTTCACAGTAAACAGAAATTCCAAAGACAGCGAATTAAAACTTGAAGAGATTTTTCAGTGGTTCTCAAATTTCAGTGTGCATTGGAATCATGATGATAAAACACAGATGTTGGCTCTCACTTCCAAGTTACTTCAGTCAGTATGTAGATGTATCAAGGAGTTTCTTGGTGATTTTGATGCCATTCTGATTCACACTTGAAGAGCCAGCCTCCTCAGGAACACTATGGCTAATACAAAAATTATTTCTGTTTTGTGTGTAATTTTATGTGCATTTGTATGCATGCAGATGCACATACCATGATCTATGTTTGGAGGGCAGTTAGAGGAGAGCTTTGGGGAAAGTTGGTACTCTTCTTTCACTGTGACAGTTCCTAGGATTTGCAAGTGCCTTTACCTACTGAGCCATATTGCTGGCCCAACCACTTCTTAATGAAATTCTGAATCAAGAATCACTAAACAATCCTTTTGGTTTTTTAGATCTTTTTAAAAAATTAGGCAAACAGCATGGAAATAGTCTGGATAGTTTCTAGTATTTATGTATCCTCTAAATCTCACTAATGATCCTTCTATCTAACCTAACTTTGCCAAAAGATAGAGCAATTTTAAATATATAACATAGTTTAGAAATGTGATCCATGGGGCTATGTGCAACTCAGTCAAAATGTGAGCATTCATTACTAATAACCTCAGATCCAAACAATTCTGCTAGCTTTGTAGACTCTTAAATATAAGAATGATTTCTGGGTATCACAATAGTTTGGATTACAATTTGCAAGTTTAGTGAAAATGGTATTAATTTAAAATACATTTCAAGGATTAATATAAATGTTTAAAAGTTAAAATTGTGTTGTCTACTATATGTATCTCTTATTTCTATTCTTTTTAGTGTATATATATATTGCTCATATTTGTAGACTTCATTACATTTTCATAAATATACAAAATGAGCACATCGGTCATCCATTACCATTTCTCTATGCTATTTTCCCAAGCAAGGTATGCAAAACATTTTCCTGATGACAACACAATGACATAATTTAAAACTTAAATAGATAACATCCCTGAAAAGTATGAGACTGTATTACTATCTTGTCTATAAAAATCACAATCATACTGAAACATAATGTTTCATAAACAATTACATGACTTATTTCTACAACATTTTTTCAATTACAAATATCTCAAGCAAACTTTTTAATTCAAAATCAAAAGTACCCTTCTCACTTGGGATGATAATAGAAACACAGGTAAATTCTCCATACTTTTTATTTCTCAAAGCACATTTGTGTCTTGTAGCCAAAAATTCATTTCATTGAAGGTAGCATTTGACAGGCAGTATTGAAGTTGTGAACACTTTGAACTCATTACAGTATCTCAACATAGGAACTGCACTGTCACTGAAGACTCCCTGTCTGCAGAACCATCATTCTTCCAATTATTTCTACTTTTGTTTGAAAATCTTTCTTTGTACTTTAAGATACTTCAAAGAGAAGAGAAAGATAGGAGTCAGGTGGCTGTGTGAATTTCCCGACTTCTCTGAGTTCTGTATTTATAGAGAACAAGATGAAACATATGCACATAAACGTATGTATGTGACAAGAACATAGTCATTACCCATTGCAGTTTTTCTATGCTATTTTAATAGTTAAGCAAAGCTTCATATTGATGAAATGACAGAATAAGGTATAAATAGAACACATCCCTGAAAAGTCTGAGATTACATTACTATGGCGTCTATATAAATCAAATCATACAAAACAGAGTCATACATGTTTCCGTTTAAATGTTGGTTGATTATCATGGAATCTTAACATCACTTTTTAAATTCCAAATTTTAACATTTGTACTTATGGAACAAATGTAGCAAGGAGTGATTGTTAATCTGTATTAGACATCTGATAACTACATGCAGTGGTCCTAGAGATAGCATTGCTGTCAGAAACAGACAAGGGTAAAATTGTATCTACATTGTTATGGAAAACTGACCCACAATCACATTTGGCACAGTGCATTGAGAGTCTTCTGTTCTCCAGGTTGTGAGATGGTTCCAGTAAATTCTTCCAGCCTTGGACATATTTGAGGTAAAATAAAAGTATTTGGAGAGGATATTATTTCATGTAAATGTACTTATATCCTGAAATATAGTAATGAAGAATAGATGAAGTAAAACAGTTGGGGTGCAGAGGATTTCTTAATGGAAATAAAAATAAGCATAATAGAAGGATAATAAATATTAGAATTACTTCTATCAAAACACGTTAGAAAAGAGAAATAAATTTTGAGAAGTAAAGGGGATTGGTTCAGTTTTACATAGGTTTTCTTTAAGGTGACAACTAGGCCATTGTGTATGTGAGTCTAAAGCATGGAAAGGAGGATTAGCTGATAAATATATCTAATGTTTATAATCATTAACATAGCTGTCATTTGAAACGGTAGCAGACATTTGTGATATCAAGATAATTTAGCAGTAAGAAAATCCAAGAGTAGGAGACAGAGTGATGCGAAGTTTAATGATGAAGTACGTAGTTATGGTGGTAGATACAATGTGAATCAAAATAGCACATTGAATTTGGAAAAGTATAAGTTTTGGCAAAAATCCAAAGAGCAAATTTAGTGAAATAGTGAAAATGTATGTGAGGGGTTGTCTTTTCTAATAATTGCAGTTAACAGATTGAGAATTGGGTTGTAGGCAGAGGATATGAATAGTACTGAATGTGTTTGCAAACTGGTAGGAAAAGGCAAAAGACTTGTGTGGCATAAGTTTCTTTTTTATTTAGCAAAAAAGTAATATTTATCAGAATTATTCACCATTTAATGCCCTGTGTCTATGCGGTGCCTCACAGATACTTCTTCCTTTAGTATGTAGGTAGAACAGGATTTCATCTTTGGTCACCCTGGAAAACATTTCAAAGAAAGTAAAGTTGAAGGTTATATCAAAATAGACTACTCTTTTATACCTTGTTCACTGAGCATATTAAGTAGAATCACTTAGAATTCCATATTTCCCACCTAGACATGTAGCTGGCAGTCAAGAGTTAATGGATTATAAAGTCTGTGGACAAAATTCTAATCCTTATAGGTAGACTTCGTACTAGAAAGAACAAGCATACAACATTTCCTGGATTGGATTGAGTTATTCATGTTACTGATAGTTGCAACAAAATTATTTCCATTGAAATCTAAACCTCTTTATGACTTCCAGTGTACCTCATACCCATAGTTTATTTGAGACAAAATGTTAAGGACCATGAATAAAAAACTTAAGTAACATTAAGAAGGCCAGAAAATCAACAAAGAGCATGCTTCAAGAATTAGCGCTGTTGGCAATGAGGCTCAGTCTCACCTAGGGCATCTGAGAAATTTAGTTAGGCCATGCAGGTCAATTCTATTCTTTGAAGAGATGAGGAACCTGAGTGTTTATATACTGACCCATAGTGATTACTGGTTAAAGAACAATGTGGAGGAGTGCACACAAGTCTATGGCATTTGTTTTTATTAATCTTATGAACTCAGAAAAAGGTGATTCCAGAGAACACAAACATTAAGGACCTAGCAGGTGAAGAGTAGGCCAGCATACACCTCAATGTATAGAATAGAAGGGACGAGCAGACAATCATTAGTATCTAACTGCCCAATAGGGATTTGAATCTCCATTTGGTCATTTACACATAGTGATATGATTTTGAGCAATTTATCATTCTCTCTTGGCCCTTAGTTCTTCATCTACAAAATGGGGATAAAAATAATGTCTATATCCTGGGAGTGCAATGTGAATTAAATGTAACTGCAATTTTATAGATGAGAAAAGAAGAAAGCTAAGAAGTCATCACTTACATAAGTGATCAGTGCTACTGGTGAGAAACAGCCAAACCACTCTACTCAAAGCTTCAACTCCTTATCCTATCCTCCTCCCCTCCCCCACCTTGTATCCACTGCTCATTATCTTTGTGGCTGCCTTTCTTATATCTTAGTCCCTATTTTCTCAATCCTTAAGTATCATTATGGAATAATTTTTTAAAGTTTATTCTGCTCCAAATCTCTTCTGATGGTTCTGTTATTAATTCCATTTGCAACACTATAGGTACTGGCCTTGCCAAGATGCTTACAATGACATTGTTACCTCCAAGTCTTCTCTGCCTGTCACCAATTTCCTCATATAAGGGAGATCTTTGTCCATAAATCTTCTTCATGGCATCACTGTGCTGCCTAAGTAAATGTTTGATTCTTTGTTGTGATGGTGTCCTTGAGTTTCACATACCTCTTTTATTCTGTCAGCATTCATGTACTAATAATCACAAAAAATATTTTTGAAATATTACTTTATTTTAGAACCAAATGAAAACATCATTACCCTCCTTAAAATAAGACAGAGCAAATTGGAGTGAATAATGACTGTAATGTGATAGAAAACAAAAGCTGCAGTGAAAATTGGAGAAACTGCTCATCTCATATTAACTAGAATATATTGGTAGAATGGTAAATAGATCATTATTGTAGCATGTCATTCATTGGTCAGGTGCAGAGCATCAAATCATTGTTGAAAGTAAGAGCTGTGGATTTTACAATTGAATGTAAGTTCTGAAAATAAGGTAATATAAAATGAATGAAACCTCAACTTTAGCCTGAAAAGCTTATTTGGAAAGTTCTGGGCTAGTCATGCTTTAATAAAAAACTTTATTCTGATATGGTTTTTGCTGTAGACTTCATGGAGCTCTCTTAATTTCATTTATGGGCTGAAAATACTGTACTAGAGGAGCCATTGTTTCTGGTTGTACAGTTTAACAGAAAGGTACAGTTGTTCTAGTTCTATGGATTCATAGTAATGAATGATAAACATTGCATTACTAAGACATGAACCCTTATTACATCATTTTATTGAAAACTGGTAGCAAATTTATTGGTAATAATAGCTTGGTTAGCTGTAACGAATACTTAGATTTTCTTAGAGAATCACATTAAAATCTATTACATGATACAAGGATATTGAGCAGGAAGCAAGCACCTATAAAAGTTATTTTTAAGAGCTCTTCAATAGCCAACCTTGGCTTTAACGCGTACAGAGATATACAAATACACACACACACACACACACACACACAAACACACACATGTCCGTGCACATGCAAGCTCTCATAGAACAGTCTGCCTGAATAAAAAAATTGTTAACTTTAAATTCATTAAGAACCTGATTTGAATCCCAAAACACCTATTTACTTACTCTATGATTTTTGATCAGGTTTCATAAACACTTCAGAATTCATTGTTAATCTTGGAATCATAGGTCTTACCAGCAAGATTATGACAAGGATTATAAGAGTAATATGCAGAGAAAAAACTTAAATGAGTGTCCTATAAAAGATAGAGGTAAAGAGTTACTACATACACATAGTCTTACCCAGAAAACAGATACTTGTTTAATTCAAGTCTTCTAATATTTTATCTGCTTGAATAGATGAGATTTGAGGCTAATGTTGTGTGCTTATGATATTGTATTTCTGTTATTTGCATCATTTTAGTGACTACATAATTTTATACTTATGACAAAGAATTAAAAATTCATCTCAAATCCACTTACCCATTGATAAAAATTGTCAATATATTTGTAATAATTTATTTTCCTGTCCCTATCTTCCTCATATTTATTAACAGTATTTGTATTCATTTTTTATAATATATTTTTATTATTATTTCAGCTCATACAAACTTAATAGGTACACCAGTTCCCTCCCTCCCTCCTCCTCCCCCCCCGAACTCCCTACTCCCCCTCCCCTCACCCCTCCCGCCCTATCCCCCTGTGCCTCCCGCCCCGATTCCCAGAGTCCTTTCTTGTGCATGCCTGACTCTCCTCTGGGCCCTCCTCTCCGATGACTTACAAGGACCCAGTGGCATTTCCCTGAACCCTTTCCTGTGTTCCCCTTAAGCATAGGAACACTATTGTGGCTGTCAATCCCTTGCCTCCAAGGATCTTGGTGCCTTTACCAGATGCTAGACTTTGTGAGGTCAATAGTGTGTTGGACATTGCGCTGGGCATGCAATGTCCAATTATGATTATTCGGCCCTAACTTGTGTGGAGTATCTTGCAAATCTTTGCTCCTCCCATCCTTTTGCTCTTGCACTCTTACCGCCCCCTCTTCCCCAAATGTCCCTGAGCTTCAGGATGGGGAGAGATTAGTCTGGCCTAGTTCTAGGTGGTTGATATAGAGTCTCTGAAGTTCTGGATAGTGGTTCGTTGATTTTCTTTTGCAGCTTTGCTGCTCCTGCAATGCCCTTCACTCCGTCGTGATGGGCACTGTATGTCACCCCCTGGCCAGAGACAGAAAGCTGTTAAACTGGAGTCTTATTATAAGAGCACATTCAAGGGTAGATGTAATACTTATACCCAAAAATGGAATCGCAGGGTCATATGGCATTTGTCAATCACCCATTTGCAAAATGGTTACTTTTTAATATGCCAGACTATGTGCCCTCCCCTTCTGGTGAGTTCATACCCCCTTAGTTGTAAATGATCAGGAAGTAATGTCTGTGAACTTAACTAGGTGTCACATTACTTTCTTGCAGTCCTTGATGGAGGCCTATTTTCTCTACTGTAACATGGTCCCCTCTCTCCTTGTTTCTGGTGTGGCCCTCCAACACCATCCCTCCTGTTCATAATCCTTGCAATTACTGTAGGTAATACATAGATTTACCTATGAGTGTCTCATGATGGGCTGGGTGGGTTTGGTATTAGGAGCCACCTATTAAGGAGTACATATGGCACTTCATTTTCTGGGTCTGGGATACTTCACTTAATATAATTGTTTCTAATGACATCCATTTCCCGGCAAATTCCAGTAATTCATCATTTTTGATGGCTGAGTAGTACTCCATTGTATGATGTTTGACAAAGGGGCCCAAAGAATCCAATGGAAAAAGAACAGCGTCTTCAACAAATGGTGCTGGCAAAACTGGATCTCCACATGCAGAAGATTAAAGCTGGACCCATACTTGTCACCATGTACAAGACTAAATTCCAAATGGATCAAGGACCATGATATCAGGCCAGAGACTATAAAAACCATAGTTGAAAGGATAGGGAACTCCCTCGAGCTAATTGGGCTAGGCCAACATTTCCTAAACAGACATCCAATGGCACAGTCACTGCTAACAACTCTCAACAGTTGGGATCTTGTGAAATTAAAGAGCTTCTGTTCAGATAAAGAGATTGTAACACAAGCTCAAAGGCAACCCACAGAATGGGAGAAAATCTTCACAAACCACATATCCGATAGAGCTCTACTGTCCAGAGTTGTATTCATTTTTGACTTTTCAGAAATATTGATTTATACTACTCCCTCATTTGGTGCTATGTTGTTCCCTATTGTTAAACACATTTATTTAATTTATTTTTAACCATAAATATTTCTTGCTACTCTACTCCCAATAACTCAAAATAGACTATATTTAGAATTTATTTCTCAGTAACCTATACCATAACTATCAATTGATATGTATCTCAGCTCAGTAGAGAAAGGTAACAGGTACAGGTTGAAGGAAAGGCAATCACAAAACAAACTCTAGGAACATGAATGAACATGTAAAACCACAAATATCTCAAATGCATCTATTTAGAAGTACCAAAAATCATTTGGCTCACATAACATTTGATCTCATGTAGCTATCTCTGAGTTCTAGTGGGCAGAGTAAACTGTGCTATCAGGAGCTGTAATGAAAGAAGAGATGTAATGTAACTGGGTTTAATGTATCTCTTCATATCAGGACTCACAATTGAGCATGGCTCAGAATAACCTGGAGTCTTCTTAAAACAGAGAATGATGGGTTCTTCTCATTATTTCTAATTCTGTAGATTGAGAGTAGAGCAAGAAAATTGGTTTTTCTGGCAAATTCCCAGGTGATACTGCTGATTTGAGGAGCACACTCTGAGAACTACTGCCCAATAAAAGACCTTTTTGTCTCAGTTCCATTTTAAATGAATCAATAATGACCTTTAAACCTGATAACAGTCACATTGCACCATATATTTTTCTGTTTCAACTTTTTCTCTCAATATCTATCTCATTTTATAATCTCTAATATATTTGAGTTTTCCTGAATTAACTCTTGACAGTTGCTTTTTCTGGGTTATTTAACTGATATATCATCTTTTCTGAATCATTCTTGATAGAAGTTTTGGCTGGAAATTTTAAGGTAATTCAGGCCTTTGCAGTAGTAATGGTCCAATGCCGTGTTTCATGGTACTCTCAGAAGTCTCCAGACTTTTGCTTTTCTAGGAACCATTTATACCATTATCATCTCAGTATGAAGCCTGGGTTGAATCTCCTAACTAGCTGTTCAGCTTTGTTGAACTTCAAGCCTCTTGATCAAACATTTTGATTTTTAATTTTCCCTCTAATTGATTTGATTCCTGTTCTTCAAGTGAATGTTTTGCTTTTGTTTGTTTATTTTTCCAGCATGAGGGACTGAAGCCAGCACTTCACTCATGCTAGGCAAGAGCTCTAAACTGAGCTAAAGCCCCAAGATTATTCATATTCTTCTTTAATTCACATCTAAAATTCTAAAATAATTGTATTTTCCCTCTCTCTCCTACAAAATGTTCTCAACGCTTTGCCTTCAAGCTCTTACATTAGTTTCTTTAAAAAACATGTAATGAATCATTGTGATCTCTATAAAACAATTAACTCAGTGATTAGAAATATTTTAGGCAAAATTTGTAGTTCCTTCCTTCTTTATTACTTTTTGTTTTAATCATGGAACCAACTTCTTACTGTTTCCTAAATATGAACTACCTTTTTCATTTTTCTCATGTTTCTTGGGAAACCATTCCTATATATAAATCTTCTTTGAAGACCTTGTTTTTTAATTTTAAATGAGAAGTTAAAAGATTTTTGGCTTCAACTTTGATCTTAACTGATGTATTTAATGTCAAGTTGCACACTGACCTGTGGATTTTATCATTGCAGTAAAGATATATTGAGTTCCTTCATGAAATGACTTTTCTTGTGCTTGACATATATTTAAGTATGAACAAAATGAACCATAGCGTGTTGTCATTTGCATTTTTTAGCATGAAAAGCACTTTGCAGTTCTTCTTTATTCAATTTGATTATTTCTTTTAGCAGGTATTGAAGAAATGAGGGATCTGTTAAGAAAACTAATGAATTAGTAGAAATATTAAATAAATTTTGGAAAGAAGTTTGGTAAGATATGAAAGAATTCTGTACCACATGAAATAATCAAGGCAAGCTATTATAACTCATTTTTAACTATGTACTATGTAAATATGTATAAAAAGAAATCATAATATTTATCAATATGAAATGACCTTGAAACAAAAGGGTTGGGTTATTCATTGACTTTTTGCCTAAAAAGTAAATATTTGAATACATTCTTACTATACTGTAAAATATTAAAAATACTGATATATTCTATGCTCATATCTCTAGAGAGATATATAAAAGATATATAAAAAGGTAATTTATTGAATTGGCTTACTAGATATGGCCGAAGTAGTCCAACAATGGCTGCCAGTAGCTGCTCAGTCCAATAGGCCAGTGGGTGATGGCTGAAGACTAGAGGATTTCTGGAGACTATTTGGTAATGTTGAAGACTTTAGTCACATTGAAGTCACGTTGAAGTGTTGGAGGGCTGGAGGGTCAAAGAAGTGAAGAAATGGGGTGGCAGGAAGAAGAGTGTTTTCTAGCACAGCTTCTGAGAGTCTCTGTTCTAAGTCTTCTGTTCTATGGTTCCTTTTACCTGGTCTGCTACTGGGAGGTTCAGTCAGATCTAGGGCTGGTCTTTGTATTGTAATGTGTTGATTTGGATAATCTCTTCAGGTCTGATAGCTGATCTTGGTTAATGCCTAGTGTGGTCTAATTGATACCCAAAATTAGCTATCACAAGTCCACCCTTATCAACTTGACACCAGATCACATTTAATTAGGCCACTCTTAATCTTCACGTAAAAACAGTAATATTATTCATTTTGCCTAACATAGTATAACTATCCACATGCAACCTCACATGCATTATTTTTCACAAGGTAAGTGACACAGTTCCTTGAGAAAGGCTTACTCTTTAGTGTCCCATAATATAATATTATAATGTAGATTACAGCATTTTACCACATAACTATAGAGTAACATTACATTACATAACAAAAATGTCTTCTTAGTGCCAAACATACTCAGTCCAACTGTAAAACTCATTACAGACTATATCAGTAGTAACAATACAGTACAAAAGTCCAAAGTCTTCTGTAAAATCAAAAGACAAGTTACATAACTTCCAACATACAATGGCACAGAATAAACATTCCCATTCCAACAAGGAGGAATGGGAACATATTCAGGAAATATCAGTCCTTAACCAGACAAAAAAAGTAGGATAAACTCCAAATCCTGAAGCTCCAAGTCCAACAGGTGAGCTTCTCTTTGAAATCTTCTCAGTTCCAAAGGAATTCAGTTCCACCCCTCCAATGCAGCTGCCTATAGAATACCTGATTCTCTTGTGCTGGATCCTCCTAGGGTATACAGCTCTCCTTGGCAGATGTCCTACATTGTCATTGGCATCTTGAACATCTTTTTTTCTCTATGGCAAGCCAGGCTTTAATTACACAGCACAAATTGCCCTTCTTGGGACTCTAAACTCAGACTTTCTGCCACATGCTGCCTGGATTCTGCCATTCTCTGAAACCTTGAAGGACAGATCCATGTCCTCCTCCTGTTTGCATCTTTAATGCCTCCAAAATCAATACCATGTGGACAACATTGCCAAGTTATGCTGTTGCCTGGGATTACAGATTGGCCCTAGGACCACAGCTGATTCAGCTTCTTTGTGCTGACTTTAAGAAAAAAAATCTTTTTCTCCTGGGTGGTTGGTTGGATCAGGGGAGAAAAAGACCCTTGCTTTGGAACTCCAACCTTTCACTCATTCCTTCCAAAGGGATTTTCATTTTTATGGGTGGACACCTTTTCTGAGAATCATGCCTTTAAGCTAGGGCATCTTGTATTATCCAAATCAAGAGCAGGATTTGATTTATTAGTGGAGCTAATCTCTTTAACAGTGGACATTTTGTCCTTGGCTTCTTCCTGGTTTAACTCTTTAAGTTTGCCATTGCATTTTTCATCATCAGATCTCACAGTTTTTGCTTTCTGCCTTATTCTTTGCTCTTTTTCATAATTCTGAAGACAACTAAGAAGTTGTGCCATATCACATTATCAAGACCACAATTTGAAATTTCCTTCACCGAACACTCCACTTTAACTTCAGGCAAGCTTTCAGGATGAGGTCAAAACTTCACTAAACTCTCTGCCAACACATGGCTCCATCTATCACTCCTCCACTTCCATACACAGTCTCTGTTCCTGTCTGGACCATCACAAGCCTGAATCTCTCACAGCATCGCTATCTTCCCAGCTCTCAAGAGAAAGGTCCATTTGGTCTCATCGCCAAGATGCAAAAACTTTCCCAGCACAAAGTCCCAAAGTTCTCCATATCTCTCCCAACAAACAGTTCCAAAAGCATTCTTGCCACATCACAGCATTAGCCATAATGCTGGGTACCAACTTCTCTCAGCTTCACAAACAGCTTCATATAATGGTAATAGATACTCTTAATCTCACATTGATACCTCACTCCTGGTTCCTAATTCTGTATTAGTCAGGGTCCTCTAGAGCTAAAGAATCAATAGAATGAATATATAAAAAAGACATACAGTGCCCAGCAGGATGGAGTGAAGGGCATTGCAGGAGCAGCAAAGCTGCAAAAGAAAATCAACGAACCACTATCCAGAACTTCAGAGACTCTATATCAACCACCTAGAACTAGGCCAGACTAATCTCTCCCCATCCTGAAGCTCAGGGACATTTGGGGAAGAGGGGGCGGTAAGAGTGCAAGAGCAAAAGGATGGGAGGAGCAAAGATTTGCAAGATACTCCACACAAGTTAGGGCCGAATAATCATAATTGGACATTGCATGCCCAGCGCAATGTCCAATACACTATTGACCTCACAAAGTCTAGCATCTGGTAAAGGCACCAAGATCCTTGGAGGCAAGGGATTGATAGCCACAATAGTGTTCCTATGCTTAAGGGGAACACGGGAAAGGGTTCAGGGAAATGCCACTGGGTCCTTGTAAGTCATCGGAGAGGAGGGCCCAGAGGAGAGTCAGGCATGCACAATAAAGGACTCTCTGGGAATTGGGGCGGGAGGCACTGGGGCATGGGGAGGTAGAGGTGAGGGGAGGGGGAGCAGGGAATTCGGGGGGAGGAAGAGAGAGAGAGGGAACTGGTGTACCTATTAAGTTTGTATGAGCTGAAATAATAATAAAAAAGGTATAAAAAATAAAATAAAATACTACTACTGCTACAAAAAAAAAAGAATTTATTGAATTGGCTTGCTAGATATGGCAGAAGTAGTCCAACAATTGCTGCCAGTGGCTGCTCAGTCCAATAGGCCAATGGGTGATGGTTGAAGGTTAGAGGATTCCTGAAGAGTCTTTAGTCACTTTGAAGACTTGGAAGTTTGGAGAGGTGGAGGGTCACAGAAGTGAAGAAATGGGGTGGCAGGAGGGAAGAGAGTTTTTCTAGCACAGCTTCTAAGAGTCTCTCTTCTAAGTCTTCTGTTCTATGGTTCCTTTTATCTAGTCTGTTACTGGGAGGTTCCAGTCGGATCTAGGGCTGGTCTTTGTATTGTAATGTATTGATCTGGGTAATCGCTTTAGGTAGTCTGACAACTGATCTTAGTTAATACCAGCTGTGGTCAAGTTGACACCCAGGATTAACTATCACACAGGGATAGCCATCTCCTTCAGTTATCCTTCCACCTCCCATACAGTTTAGCACCCCCTGAAAACATATGAAACAAGGAAAGAATTAAATATTACTGCAGATTCAGGAACTGGGAAGATGCAGTAAACTGATGGAGTCTCAGATGATGACATGGTGACCTTTTGCCCTCCCCAGAAACGTTCTCTGGGCAAGTACTTATTGGCTCAATCTTGTGAAGGTCTCAAGCAGGTTAATTGCCGTTTGTCTGATGAACATGGCAACTGTAAGATAATTTGTGGAGGGCGGGGGATTAAAAAAAAGATAATTTGTGGAAAGCAGGGTTCTCTGACACACTTTGCTACAATCTAAGTTATGTCATTAATATATCCATGGACTCAATCATATTTGTACTCTAATATATAATACCTTAATGCCCAGAAAGTGGTAGAAACTAAATACATTTTTTTTTAAAGAAAGACAGTTGAGCAAATACAATTACTTCTCTTTAGTAAATAAGGTTTAGTAAGTAAAGTTTAGTAAGGTAAGATACAAAGGTAAGATAAAAAAGTTGTCAAAGTATTCCCAGAGATACAAAGTCAAGCCTTGAGTTTAAGAACTGGAAGAAAGGAGGAAGAATTAAAAAAAAAAGGAAAGGAAGATAATTAAACCAAAATATATGTAGTTTCAGTGAGAAGAAAGTTTTCATTTAAGCCATTAAGTGTTTATTTTTTAAACTTTTTAACACAAACAGGTTTAGAAAAGGGGAATGATATTTTCCATATTTTTTCGAAAATGATTGTTTTAGTGATTAAATGATCATCATCAGTACCATAACAATCACATTTTTATTAGAGACAAGATGAAATGTACAATAAGAAATTGCATAGGTAACACACTTTAGCTTATGTTAGACTATAAACATGACATTTATAGAGTCCACTACTAGTGTCTAAGTTCAAATAAATTGAATTTATAAAGCAAAACCATGGAACAAATGACTTTAGTGCGCATTAGGGAAAATACTACTCTTAAACCTTCCTCAAACAAACTTGAAAATTTGCCTGGAATCTGTATGAAAAGACAGCTAAGTGTACACAATGTAATCCTTTCAAAATAGTCTATTATACTTTGTTCATGTTTCAGGAATGACTTATATCTGGTATAAACCTCTGTTATACTTACTCATCTTATACGTGTAATACCTATATGTTTTCCAATGTGATTTTTTTGGTTTCTGACGAATTTTATAGCAAGATATGTGGAAGCATTTGACACACTTTTGAATTTTTTGCATTTGTGGACAGGTTCTAATGTAAGTAGTTCAGAAGCACAAAGTAGTCTATGTCATTGCCGTTTGTCAGTCTCAAGTGAAGGGTAAACATTTATCAGCTTCAGTAATAATCCCTGCCATACTGAGAACTGTCATGTTAAAAAATATTGATTGATGGAGGACTTTATTTCTGGGCAGCAATGTACTTTATAAACAATGGGAATTTCATTACCAAAAATATTATTTAAATTGAATACAAAAGTACAATCAGTCCATGTAATGCATTTTGTCATACTTAGTCTTTATTTTTTTTTTACCACTGCCTAATTTGGCAAATAAATGTGAATGGAAATATATTTTGAGGGCATCCATACATACACGCGTGGAACCTTAATAATTCTTATGAGACAATCGTTATCAACAAGTACTTAAAATTTCATTAGTATTAATATTTTTTATTTCCATTTTGCTGGGTAAAGTGGAAAGGTATACTTGAAGACTGTCCTAAGGAAATACTGTTTCTACCTGCACAGGGGAAAGACAAATATTTTATAATTCACCAACAGGAACCAATCACATCAATGCAGGAAGAGGATTGATGTAAAGAATTAATTAAGGTAATTATAGAAGTGTAAGCAGGACTCTAGTAAATGAATTTACTAAGTGGTCATGTTAATTTCTTGCACATTAATCAGGAATTAGAGTTGTTCTACTCTGCTACTTAGAAGTGATTTCTTTTTATTCCTTTACTCTCATGTATTTTTCTCCATATGGTTCTTGTTCTATCTGCAGTATTTTATAAGAAAAATAAATGCAAAGATATCTATCCATCTATAAAATGAGATAAAGTATAGTCTATGTCACCGTTCAGAATACAGATGACAGAGACCTATATAGTGTCTAACTGAATTTTTCTACCAACTAGAAACACTTTGGGAGTAGATTCTTTTTTCATAACTTTGATTATTAAAATGATATTATTTCTTAAAACCTTTTATTTCAGTAATTGAAAATCTTTTTCCACTTTTTCTTTCATACATGTTATATTTGTGTTTGTCTGTGTGGTATATATATTTGTATCTATTTGTATATTCACATGTGTAGAGGTACACTATGTATGAACCTGTGGTGGTTTTCAAGAATTATCCTAGATCTCTTTTCTCCCACCTTATTACTTTTGAGACCAGATCTTTAATCCAACCAGAACTTGCCCATATGATTAGTCTTGCTAGTCAGCTTGCTCTGTAGAGCCCCATCTCTGCCTTCCAAGGCTGGGATTACAGACACACTGCTACTCTTATCCAGTGTTTATGTGTGTTCTGGGAATCCAAACTTTGATTCTAATGTTTGCATAGCAGTTGCTTTAATCACTGATCCATCCACATTCTGAGAAATTTATCTTTATCTTTGATGGTTGGTGCACTTATGTCTTTTACTTATAAGGTTTGGTTTTGCTACTCCTTGTCCGTGTAACTCATACATTATCAAGTTTCTGGGATTGAAGTAGTTATGCTTTTGCAATGATATTTCACATATTTGACCATTGAACTGCATCTGCAGCTCCTTAGGAGTAGAGTGTGAATTGTATGACTTTGGGCAAGTAATTCTGATTCTATGTGGTCCTCACAAGTGCTCCTTCCAAAACCATTTCTAAACTTAATCTCTGTTCAATTATGCCATGTCATTTTGATATTATTATGATTAAGGACTTCATAGTTGAAAAACTTTCTTACAAAGAGTAAGATCAACACCTTCTGTCATAATAACATATTTTGGAGTGATAGCTGCATTTGTATGCATTAACATCAAAATTGTTTGCAAGATATATTGGCTAGAAGCAGTCCAAATGAGAGTTATGTGATGCTTAATTAGGTATCACTTGACATTGATACAAGGCCATTCTTCATTACTGAGTAGGAATGGTGTTCTGCCACTTGTGAGCATTTATAGTATTATGTTCTGGTAAAGATTTAACACTTCATCTATGAATTTATCATGAAACACACTGACAGGATGCATTATGAATGTGAATTTTTTAAGCTTCTCAACCTCAATAGGTCAATAAGAAGGTGAAATTTTGTTCACTGGCTGATAAGTAACCTCACAATCTGATATATAGATTTTCAGCGTCATTCAATACCTGTAAAAATAAGGTCATGAATTCTCTGATTTTAATAGATATATAAAAATAAATAGTATAAAAATATAATGACATTCATATGAAATATTTAACCAGAATTAACAACAATATATATAATAAGAATTAAAGCTACTCTGAGGAAAAGTTTATCACTAAAATAAATATTTTAGTATCACAAATTAAAAAACCACACATTGACATATAAGCACACATAGAGATGGTTTTTGATATTATAGATGTAATGATATCACAACTAATAGGTATATGTGCATGTAACTAGATAAACAGAAAGTGATAAAAACATAGATATAGAAAAACAGATAAGTAAATGATGATAGGCAGATAGTTAGAACATAAATGCATATATGGACAGACAATATATTAACAGTGGGAATCCTCTGTCTGTTGATACTATCAAATCTAGTCTTTGGAATTCCTAAAACAATTTTTCCCAGCATGGAATTACCTACAAATACAAAAATTTCCTATCAACCAGGATTAAATAAGTGGGTAATAAAATATTTAGAATCAAAACCAAGGATTACAAAAAGCCAAGGATTAAAAACAAGATTCTAGTTTTCCTTAATTTCATCCTTTTTTTCAGAAACAATAAAATAATAGCCATTTATTAAGCATCCATCTCTGGGGCTGGAGAGATAGCTCAGGTATTAAGACTGCCTCACAAGCAGAAGATCCTGAGTTCTGATCCTAGGTCCCACATAAATATAACAAGCTCTAAAAACACCACGTGGTGGCCTACACTTCTTACCCTATTGGGGAGAGCCTGGGAAATCCAAGATTAAAACAAAAAATAGGTAGAAGCCAGTCATAATGATTCCTGAAGTCACCCTTGGGCCTTCACAGGGACACACGGTGCCCTCTGACACACACACACACACACACACACACACACACACACACACACACACATTAAATCAATGAATACATTTTAAAAAGAGATCATATCTGGGTAAGGTATTGTACTTCATACCAAAATTGTTATAGGCTATGGTGCCAAAATTTATTTTATACTAGAGAATTCTAATCTCAGGAGGACTGTGATTTGAAAAGCTTTTTTATGTTTAGTTGTTTTCATTTGTCAAAGGTCATATTGATAAACAAAATAAAGTGTATTTTTATCCCAATAATACTGTAAAGTTTGTGCTGTTATGATTGTGATAAGATCTTAATGATTAGTGCTATAGATAATGAAATTTTTTGCTGTTTTTTATTCATTATTATAAACTATAAAAAGTTGATAGTATAATCCAAAGTTATTCATTCCTGGTTACATAAGACCTATGCATTTTGAGCCTTATGACTAAATGGAGATAATAATTTAAATGTCTTTGGATTGTACAATACATTGTTCACATGCAAGTTTGACAATGTTTGTTCATTTCATGGGATGTTATATTTTTCACATTGGATTGATTTATTGTTTCCAATTACAATTTATTTTAACACATTTTCTTGCTAACTGAATTGTAAATGAATGGTGTTCACAGTCTCTCTGGGTAAAGTCTCAGATGAAATACACATGGTCAAGAGCTATTTTGTGTGAAATAATCATATAAAAAGCATATTTCTGAGAACTGCTCTGTACTTGTATATTTCTTTATAAGTCAACTTTATAAAAGGGTGAGGACTGAAAAGAAAATTATTTGGAACATTTCCTTCATATGGCCTTGTAATTAACTTCAATTCACTCAGTTAATTCATGCAGAAATACAAGGTTAATTTTATTTTGAATTTCTTATCATTAGTTTTAATGCATAAACCACAAATATATGAATATATTATATAGTTTGATCATCTTTGAAAGGAATTTTCATAAGGTATAAAATTTTATATTATTTTAAACTATGCCTTCTATTTGACTTGTGAAGAGCTATCCATACATTTGGTACTTTGATACCTGAAATAAAAAGAGAAATTAAAAAATAAAATGCAAACAGGAAAAGAAGAATTCAAATTATACTTGTCTGCTGATGATCAGATTCTATGTTTAAAAAAACCTGAACACTCCACCACAAACTGGTAACGTCTGAAAAACAACTTTTGACAAATGCAGTAAGATAAAAAATCAATACAAAGCTCTGGAACATTTTATATATCAACAACAAACTCACTGAAAATGAAATTAGAATTTAAAACCTCCATTTACCAAAGGCTGATAAAATACCTAGACATGCACATAACTAAAGATCTTAAAGATCTGTGCAACGAAGAAGGTGAAGTACCAAAGAAAGGGACTGAAGTCGTTCAAGGCTGGAAAGGTCTCCCATGTTCATGGATTAGCAGACTTAAAAAGATTTTCTAAAAAGCCCACCATCTACCATTAATTTGATAGAGGCAAAATGGCATTTAACAATAAAGTAAAATTATAAAAGCTAGACATTTCCTCAATAAAATAAAGACCACTTGTGAAAAGACTATAGGTAATGTGCTCACAATTGCAGCAAGATGCTGTTTTCCACTCAGATCCTGCCATGCCTGTCTTTCTTCCAAGGACACTTGCACTTGTAGCACTTGCACTTAAGGCCATATAAAAATATCCTTTTTCAAACCACAACTTTGCTTCATAAAAAGCATTTAGAAATAAATTTAATCAAGTAGTTCAATAACACATATGAGAAATACAAAGCACTATTATTGAAGTAAATAATTGGAATGATCCTTATTGGGTATGAAATTAATATCTTACTTTTTCATAAATGTTGAGTTGTTATAAATATTTTGGGAATTTCACAAGGATCAAGGTGAACTTGATGTAGTACAAATACAATGACTTAAACTCTTATGTGATACCGAAAATGACCTATAATTGGAAAACAAATTTAGAGAAATAATTATAAATTATACATTATATTAAAAATTCACATTAGTTATAGCAGTATAGTATTGTCATAAATAAGACACATGAGATAAAAGAACAGAATAGAAGGACCAGAAGTAAACCCAACTATATACAAACAACTAGTTTTAGACAAGACCCCCAAGAAGACAGATGGCAATAAAATTCTCTCTTTAATAGTTAGTGTTGTGATTCAGCAACACAGACACTCCAAAAGGAGCCCTGTGATCCATTCATGAAGAGAGACAGGAGGATTGGTAGGAAATAACTGTTTGAAGAGAGGAGGGTATCAGGGCAATAAGATAAAACAATTTGGTTTTAAATGAAAACTCGATAAAAATAAAAATAATTAGCGTTGTGAAAATTGAACCCTTCGACTATATACATAAATCAACTCAGAGGTGTTATGTACCATATGAAAACATAAAATTCCCAGAGGTATAAATATGTGAAAATTATGTTGACGTCCTTAGCAATATTTTTTCAATATCACAACAAAAGCCAAGGCAATAGAAGCATAAATAAGGAAGTGCAACTATATCAAGCAAAAACTTCTGTAAGTGATGTACTTCGAAATAACAACATGATAATGTAGCCTACTAATATTGGGTAAACATTTGCAAATTATTTATGTAAGAAGAGGTTACTGTAGAAACCCAAGAAACAAACAACTCACTATGGAAAAACAAAACTATGCAAAGTCAAGAAATACATATCTTAGTTGAAGTGTTTGTGAAGAACTTATATAGTAGTTAGCACCTATAAGTTTAATTCTACTGATCCAGAATCATGGGAAGCCTTTCCACCTTTTAGTGTTTTAAAGTCTTCATTGTACAAATCCCTCACACTATTTGTTAGATTTATTCCAAAATATTCAATTTTTTTCAGAGCTATGGTAAATTGAATTGTTTCTCTCAGAACTTTCTTTCATTGTTCATCATTAGAGTATAGGAAAGCAATTGATTTTTGAACATTCATTTTGCAACCTGCCACTCTGCTGAACTTAATTTTTAGTTCCTGATGGAACCTTTGGGGTCTCTCAGGTATGGAATCTATGTTTTTATCATCAGAACCTGTTTCAAAACAAAGAAAAAAACTTTTTTTCTCAATGCTGTGACAGAAGCAATTAATTTAGGTGGAGAAGTCATGTTGACTCATAATTTAAAGATGTAGTCCAAATGGTGAGTAATTCACTGTGAAGAAGTTTGAGGCAGCTGATCACATTTCCTCCAGAACAAGGAAACAGTTCAGCTCCCTTCCTTCTTTTCATTAAGTTCTGGAACTCATTCCATGCAATTGCACTGTTGACATTGAGGGTAGATAATTCTACTTCATTTAACCCAACCTAGAAACTCTTTCACAGTTATGCTCAATGTTTTCTTTTCTTGGTGATTCTAAACCTCATGGAAGTGACATCTAAGATGTATCATATTGTCTAGATTGAAGAGCAGAATGGAGAGCTAATGTGTGCCATTCTGCCCTAAAGATTGGCAATCTCAATCTGTTTTCTTGCCATCTTATCTCCTGCACAGCAAATGGGCACTGTCTTTCACATCAAAGCAATTAAAACAATTTCTTGCAGACCCATGGTGATATTTGCCTTAAGTAATTCCTCATAGGTGTGCCCATAGGCCACATCCCAAATATCAAGGTGACAGCTAAAAAACTGTCACACTTCCCACATTAGAATTTGCAGGTGCTCAAGTTTCCTGTGTAAACCTTTGCCATGTCCCTGTAGCACTGGTGTGTGCGTGTGTGTGTGTGTGTACATATATGTGTACATATATGCATATATATATATTTGCTTATGCCAACAAATTCTAGTTGACATGTATGAAAATGTTTTCTTTATTCAACACTCATGGCCCAATAAATGAATTTAAGACTTATTGAGGTCATTTGTAGTAAGTACAATAAACGATTCCCTGTGAGGGCATAATTTTATAAGACACATAGTGTTCTCATATAATATGTAGATATGGATTAATTAAGAAAAGACAGTTTAAAATGTAAATAATTCAACTGTGTGACAGATGATCCAAAAGGTATGTGTCTATTTCTCATTAATTCTGTTCATTTTGCATATGCATTTATAGAATGCAACTTGAGCCAAACTTAACAGTAGGCGCTGGAAATACATAGTATTTTGAGCTCACATGGTTTCTACCTAGTCTAAAAATATACAATATTAAAAGTAACTGTGGTAAATATTGTATAATATCTGATTTAACAAAGAAGACAGGTATGATAATTATTGAGTTGCTCATTCAGAGAGGAAGACAATCTTAAAGAAATGCTATTGAATTTGTTTCCTTATATTGATATTTTCCTCATAAGTGAACATCATAGGACTAAATAGAACCTATTTAACCTTTTATAATTCAAATATTTAAATATAATATAATTAGAAATATTCATACTATGTTTTGTGGCATTTTAAAGTTAATTTATGTCAAATGCATTGCAATGATGGTGAGGTCATATGTGTTTCCATATTTATCTTAGTGGTAAGGGTGGATTACACTTGAGGAGAACACTAATTTTATGATCAGAAAGTAAAGAAATTATATTTCTTGAAATATTTTAAAAAGAAACTTGGGTCATTGAAAATATTTTAATCTCTTTGTTATAAGGGTATGAGTCTCTGTTTATAAATTTATGTGTATATATGTATATATGAAAAAGATTTCTGAAGTGTAGTACTTTATTTTATTATACAATCCATCTACTGTAAATCTTTTGTATTTGAAGAGGGGACATTTGACAATAATTTTTTGAGTTTAGGGAGTAGCTGCATAGATAGCAATGAAACATTCATTGACTGCCAACTATCATTCACTTAAATGAATGAGAAAAATAAAATTAGGCATTTTATGTACTATAAATAGGTGAAAGAATAACGTGAATGTTCCTCCATATGCAATATGCATATATGCAAGATCAAAAAGACTACTTTCATATCTCTATTTCAAATTTTTATTTTTCTTTAAAACGCACAAATGCATATGTCTATAATTAAATTTTTCAACACGTAGTTTTCTGTTTTGTTTTTCTTATTTAAGTCAGTATGAATCTCAGAGTTATAGAATTACTATAATTTCTTGGCAACATGAATACACTTTTGAACATTTCGCCTATTTCATTCTTCATCACATAGTAACATAACATTCCATTATACAGAGAAACAATCACTATAAGAAAGTGGAAGAGCATCTCAAAGCCTAGGGCAAATTTTCTTTTGGTTTCTGTAACCTCTAGAAACTTAGCTTTGTGGAGAATATCTGAACTTTAGCCACACTTTTCATTTCAAGCTATGTTTCTCAGGCTTCATGCCCCATTTTAATTATTTTGTTTAGATCTGGAGACTATGTGGATGCAGTAACTGATAAATTACAAGAAGAAATAATGAGTGTTGATCATAATAGGGGAAGCATGGGGATTTATTTCCAGTCCACCTATGTGTATCTGCATGAAAATGAGTTAAAAATTATGTTCACCGAGTTATAATTTCCTCTGCCATCCAATGATATATCAATTAGAAATAGTCTCTGTAAGTGAAGCCCTTTAAACCTGCAAGATTATGAACTATTTACATTTTCATTTAAATTAAAATCCAAACCTTTTAACCTTGTGAATACATTTGCTTGAGGTAAAATTGTTTCCAGGTTTTCCCAGTAGTTTTAGGAGGAATAATACAAACTTTTAAAGGGATGGAAATCAGAACTTTTACTTCGATAACTTTGTGTGAGACAATGTTCACATAGATAATGATACTTCGTGCAGGTGGGATTTCTCGGGGACTAAAGCACATTCACTAAACCTAGCAACTTGAGCCTGATCCCCAGTTCTCACATAGAAGAAAGACAGAACTTACTTGCCAAAGTTATCCTTTGGTCTCCACTTGCAAGCATACGTGTGCTCTCTCATTCTCTGACACACAAATAAAAGAATGCATTTATGAATAAATAAAAATAGTGATACTCAAAAGAACTAAACAGTGAGCAAGTAGTGTTTTAATATCTATTCTTATTTTCTTAAAAAAGCATTTAATATCTATTCTTATTTTCTTAAAGGAGGTTGGGAAAATAGACTGAACTTATCTTACTGCTAAAAGTAAAAATAGTGTATCTGCTGCCATTGATGAAAACTATTATGCTGTTTTGGGAAAGTTCGTATTAATCAATGATTATGAGGAAGCTTGTTTGTCTAGATATGAAAGCACGATTCTTTTTTCATGACTGAAGTTCTGCATATTTTAACACTTTTACTGACATTAAAAATTTATAAACTGGACTGGAAGATGGCAGGGCAGTTAAAGTACTTGCTACACAAGCAAGAACCAGAGTTTTGTCTTCCAGATCTCACGTAAAATATTGGTGAGGTAGACTCTGAAGACAGAGAAAGGGAACTCTCTTGGCAAGATGAATAACCACACCACCTCTATCAACAAAATCTGGAATTCGTTAAAGACCCAAGCTCAAAATATAATGTGGAAGTATGATTGAAGATGATTCCTAGTCTCAGCCTTGAGTCTCCACATGTATGCACACCTATACAGATGCAGTAATGCATATAGGCATGTAACTCTCATATACATATTCATGAATATGATGAAGGAACAACTAGGAAGATGTATGAATTATTAATGAAAAAGTATATGTGTGCGAATATTTGCTGTATTTTGATATAGACTTGCCCTTTTTCAAAAGTCCTTGATTAATTTTACTAATCATGAAGATATGTAAAAATGGTTCCTTTATCTAAATTTATAAAGCCAATGAATTGCACAATAAACTTTACATTTATACTATCTGAACATAATCTATGAAGGTATGTGGGAAATGGCTTTTGATCTCATTCGACAGTCAAGCAGATGAACACATAAATGGAAGGACACATAAATGAATGAAAAGGTGCATACTATGTATCTATTAAGATGTGTGTATATATATATATATGTATATATATATATATACAACTTTCCATCCATTGACCCGCTCTTCCATTATGCATGTATGAATCGCATAACATCTGCTAAACAGTACTGCTGAGGTGTGAGTTACTTTGATGATTCTTTTTATATATTTTGTGGTATTTTAATTTTCTGTGAAAGAAAATGGGAATATGTTTCATTGGTTAAAAAGTATTTAAATGTGACTGATCAAATAAAAAATTTAATAAAATACAATGAGAGTTTCAATATTAGCTTTTGGAGTCCAATCAATTCAGTTTGTTTTAGGAGGGGCAGAACAAGGGAGTGAAGGAGAGAGAGAGACAGAGAGACAGAGAGAGAGAGAGAGAGAGAGAGAGAGAGAGAGAGAAAGAGAGAGAGAGATTTGTACATCTAGTCTCCCCTATCCTGATGAGATGTTGAAATAGCACATTTGGTCAGTGCAAGACCAGAATCTAAATAGGAACTGGAGCTATGGGTAGTGAGCCAAACTCTGCAGGATATCCTGATTGAGGGAGTTATAGCAAACCCAGGAATTGACAATCATCAGGAGAGATAGGCACATGCCAGTAGTGTCTGACTTGAGAGAAAAAAGTAGATGAAAACATTTTCAGATTCAAGAAGAGCAAGAAGCTGTGTTAGGAACATTCAGTATTTAACAAACCAATTAAGTTATTCTTTGAACACTAAAAAAGCAGACATTTTCAGTTTGTAACCACAAAAGGGTAAATTATGTATCAATTATTTAAAGTAGGAATGAGCTTTTCAATAGACCCTCTTCTTTCTCCCACTCATTCTTCTATGTTCTAGTCTCTCTAATCAAAAGGTTTTGATTTTGAGTTCTAAAGTATGTATTGATGTATTATATTACTGACCACATTAATCATTTTGAAATGTGTATCTCTGTTGTTTAAATTTGCTCTATTTCTTGATTGAAATCCTCTTCTCATATTAAAGTATTTACTTTAAAATGCAATTATTCTGTAGGTACCCACTCCACTCAGTTTCAGTTTAAGTAATATAGCATGGCTTTATCTTGCTGCGATTTTCCAGATCTCAACTTTCTCAACTTTGAATCTGAGAGTATGTGCAGATATTTTTTCTGTAGATATCAGTCAATATGAATTTTGAACCACAGTGCTCTCTTGTAAATACAAAGTTCAGAGAAACATGAATAAAACATTATTTTTCCTGTGTCTTGAGTGTTAACTTGAGCATTTTCAATTGGAATTAAAATTGTACTACCTTTGCCATCCTCACTCATAGGCTTCTTGATTAACCTGCTAATGCTCTCTAATTTAGAAATTAATGCTTCTTTGCTTATCACTTAAAAATTAGGTTACAGTTCTCAGCACATGAGATGGTCTTTAACTCATCTCATTTTTGAGAGGGTAATCAATAAATTAAGAAAAAAAAGTTTTGTGATACAATAAGAAACAGACTCTCCCTGCTTAACCTTGCCAAAGGTTGCAAAATAAGAAAACTGATATGAAAGCAGGAGACTCTTATTTTCCACTTTAATCAGACTATCACTGACTGGCTGTATGACCTTAGGACATGTTCTTAACTTACAAAAAAAGAAGTGTAACTGAAATGAGAAAATGCAACCAAAATTCCTTGTGTACAATGGGTACTTAGTAGAATTAGTTAAATATTAATCAATGTTTTCCACATGATTGTGTAGGGAGATAAATATTGCCCGTTTTTGTTCTTTGTTATATTGCTCTCTTCCAATACACCAGTTCCAAATTTTCAACAAGCATCTTATTCGCTACTCACAGGTGTCCACCACTAAAGTAGACTTTCATTCCCAGCAGCAATAATTAGCTCTTTATTCATGCAGTGGCTGATTTAAAAAATATTCAGTTTGTGGAATTTGTCACAGAATGGTAGAAAAAACTCATAGAAAGTTTCTTCTCTTATTATGCTTTTACATGCCATTTAGTGATGGTAATACATTCTAAGATATGTATTAAGTAATTTTTGTCAGTGTTTGACATGATGGAGAATTGTTCAATCCTAGATTTCATAAAAAAATCACTGGGAGTGCTCTTTTGTGTAATTATGAGACACCATACTCAGAGTATGGATATATTTGCTGTTAAACTTGCTGTTTCATGGTAAACATTTTTAGTTTGCTTTATAAAGTTTCTTCTGTGGCAGTTTCATAAATGTTAGTGGTGTATTCTGATGACTCTGTTCCTTATCTTCTCTTATATCTCTCCCATATCCCTTATATGTCTATCAAAATCCTCCACCCTACCAAATCCCTTTCCCAGACTCATGGCTTTAGGTTTTGCTTTATGGACAATTGAGTTTAACCAGGAACTTTGCTGTGACTGTTGGATTGGTAAATCATCATTTGGGACCCAGATCAAGACAATGTTTCTCCCTTTTCCTGAGTCTATCACTAACAAATATTGCAGTAGTGAAGTATAGAGCCCTGTAACTTCTTTTTCATCTGAGTGAAACATTAAATAATGATAAAAAAGATGATATAGAGCAGTTCTCCTCTCCATCATGTGGCCCTTTAATTTTTACTGTTTTTTTTCCTAAGTTCTCTGAGTCTTAAAACCAGCTATATGTGTTATGTTGTATGCATTTTACATTGCCAATTAACTCTTTCATAAAATGGTTCTTAATTTTTGTGTCCAAATTTATTTGCTATGTGACTTTAGTGCTTGTTCTCTTTTTGACTTGTACTCTTCTCCAATGTTGCTTTACATTTGATTATGCTTCTGTTAAGTTCAATTTACATTTTTCATTATGGAGAGTATTTATCATTCGAGCATATTATTGCATTTCTAATTGGGCAGGCCTAATTACATTAGTGGTAGCTGGGAACCTCAAAATCATACTCAGATGGAATTGTATCAGTGCTATATAAAGCAGGACAAATCCTTCTAATTAGGTTTGTATTAAAGTTTGCTTCTACATCTCTTCTCATGCCCAGAAACTCCACAAATGGAGCCTGTTGTCCACTGGTTTAGTTTTCTGATTGGTTGCTGCATAATTCAGTATTTGTTCAATAAATCCTCTTACCTTCCAACACATGGGCTTCCAGAAATCAAACTCAGGTCATGAATCATCACAATATTTTGCTGAACACTTATTGTGCGACACTTTTCCTGGGCAGACAGCGGGGAGGAAAAAAATGTCTGTTCCCTCCTGATAGGGATTCCATGATACATCGAAGTCCAGCTTGGTGAACCAGTGAGATTTTTGGAGTTAATTGGGGTGTAGGAGTATAGGTGAGGGTTATTTACAGGAGCAGAGAGAACTCAAAGGCAACTACATTAATCACTGAAAAGCCCACCCTAGTCTGGAAGAGACTCACTGAAGCTGAGACCCCGGAGCTCTCTGCATGACTAGCTGTTGCTTGGCTCACTTCAGAGAGTCTCCTCCTGATAGCTGGTCGCTCAGAGTCTCCTTGCAGTATGCTTGTCTGACTCCACAATCTCCTCCTCAAGCAGTTTTTAATTCTTTTGTTTACCTTGAGGAGGAGGGCCCCTGAATCTTAGTAGTGTAAGGGAATCACCCCCCTCCAAAGACAAAATGAGTCTCCCTCTAAGATAAAATATTTCAAATTGCTACAGAACAGAGAGAACCTGATTGCCCTCATTAGGACAGACTGGGGACACAGTCCAAAAGTTGGTAATGCTATATCTAGAAGAAATGAACCATATGACAATACTGTACCCTTCTAATATAGCATGTAATACATAATTTGCCATGATATGCTCCATTCTGTGTGTCATGTGTCAATCATATCAAGGATGTCCTCTATTGAATTTATCTATTAGCACACCTCTTCTTCAGGAGATAGAGTCATTATAAGTAAAAAATGACCAACTTATATATCATATATACCTCATAAATATTTGATGAATGAAGGCTTGAATGTAGGAAAATTTGAAATTATAATTATGTGCCGATTGTAAAAATGGCAGATGGTAAACATAATGATAATATATTTTAAATGTGTTAGTTATTTGAGGGAAAGGAATGTGAGAGAGGGATAGAGAGGAAGGGAGAATGCACTGCATGTCGTGGCACATGGGTGGAGGTCAGAGGACAACATTTGGGAGTCAATTTGGACCTTCCAACACAAGGGCTTCCAGAAATCAAACTCAGGTCAGAGGTGTGAGAGTAGGCACCTTACCTACTAAGTTATCTTGCCAGCCTAATAATAATATATTTATTATTTTACTCTGTACATTATGACTGATTTCATAATTAAAAGCCATGGCAAAAAGAATTTGCTTAATTACACAATAATCTCTTGCCTTTATTTACATTTGCAATGATCTCTTACCTCTGCATTCATTTTCTCTCAGTGTTTAACTTATTTACAAAATACTAATATGACTTCAAAATTTAAATAAAGCACAAGAAGAATTTAGTTAATCATACCATAATCTCTTACGTTTATTTAATTCCATCATGTTCACTTCTTACCTTCGATGTGAAGGTCATGATTTCATCAAGATTTGCTCACATTGTAATATTATGAGGAAATATTCACAAAATTTCTTTTGGAAAAATCTGACTCTATGCAGTTTCTGCTTTAAGCTGGTGATAATTGAAAGATATGCTTTATAATTACTGTTTTATACCATTGGGCATATTTCCAAATCCAACAATGTAGTAAACAGAACCATAATAACCAATAAATTTATGTTTCAGGAAATAAACACCTCTCTCCTGACCTTATTCATCATTTATCATTTCTAACACTGTAAAGCAAAGATATAGAGGAGTGATATTTTGTGTTAGTAAAAATATAAGAGCTGGACTGACGACTCAAATTTACTGCACTTTTTTTTAGAAGTAGAAGAAAAAAATCAATTTGGTCAGGTCAAAAGCAAAGCACAAAAACAGCAGGTGACAATTAAGGAAGCTGAGTTAAATGTCACTAAGTCAAGTTACTTCTTTCTCAAATGGAAACTCAATAGTTCATCCCACAATAGGCATATAGAGAGAATTGTAAGAAAGTACAAATGTTTGTTTCCTATCAATAGTCTCTCACACTGACTTATCAGTTTCCATTTGTTAGGGCAAGCTAGTTTCTGTTCTGGTTTTAGGAGACATTCAGCAAAAGTTGTTCTGACATTTTAAATGGCCTAGAATGTTTTTTTTAAATAGAATTGAATGAGGCATGCACTTACCAAATATACCTAATAAAGAGAAGAAATAACTTTCATTCACATTAATTTCCAAAAAAACAAGAGCCCTGAAGTCAGTTCTTCTACAGCATGCAATAGAAAGAAGTATGTGAAAAGCAAGTGATGTTACAATTTGATCAACAAAATTGTTTTGACTAGTAGAAATTATTCAGAGTATTTACAATATCATACTTTCCCTCAAAAATGTATACTTATTATGTATTAATGCATTTAATATATAATATGTAATATAAAATATATAATAACATATTTCTGGTTAAATTATATATTTACAACTCTCCTACCTACAAGAATAGTTCCATGACAGCAAATGTCTAGGATCATTCATTGTCTTCACTGTCTTCAAGGCTGATATGATAGCCTGGTAAAAAGTAGTATCTCAAAGAATATTTAATATTTTTTCTCATTTTCAATATAGATATTACTTATCAAAGGTAACTGTTTATTAGAATAAATATATGCTATTTAAATTGTACTTTGCAGACCTATGATCAACAGGACATTTTGGGTAATGGTCAGATTTTTCAATAGCTTTCAGTAAGTCAGAGCCTTCTCCAAGCAAACACTTTATTTTTATTCTTGTTTTTTTTTTGTTATGTCTTAAGTAAGCATTATTCATTTGTCAGCCACTGTTTTCTATGTGCAGGGAAGATGAGGGGGAGAGTTTTTTGCTGGCTGCATTATAAGCGTATTGAAAAGAATAATTACATGTTTAAAAGATAAACTGTTTTAGTGTTTCATGTTGTTTAATGAAACACATTGTTTTTCTCTTTATTAATGTTATTATGGTGCTGAATCATCGTCATCAATGCAAATTATTTTCATTACTATATTTTAAAGTCCTCTAATGAGAGGCATTGTTAGAGGACTGAAATATCTGCTTGGATCAGTGAATGAAATGCTAAAAAAAGAGATTAATTAAGGAGTACTGTGTTGGGTGATGGCAGAACATTTTATTTCAGAATGTCAAGGAATTTAATATTAGTGCACACCTGTACAGAGAATTTTCTCATTGACATATTGCATATTAGGGGTATATAGTGACTTCCCAACAGAAAAATAAATACATCTTGAATATGGTGTTAAAATAGAATTTTAAAATGGAAAAGAATTAAACACAAATCCATTAGTACACTTTCTGATACCATCTACAACATATCAGTTTAATCATTTAGAAAGCAGAAGACACTAAAGCATCTTTTCATTTGCAAAGTTCAGATGATAGTCTACTTCCCATTGTAGTTTCTTAGAATTTCATATCAAAATACATAGATACTTTTACAACTTTAAATTTCACCTGCAACAGCATGTATTCTTGCATTTTCACATTGGCATTATGAAGCTGTGTTCTGCTTCTGACCACACATTCTTCTCAGGTCCACCATTTCCCTTTTCTTTTCAATAATGAATTTATTATTTGCTTATTTTTAACCATTTCTCCTGATAGTAAATTCTTTAGGAAATGTTTCCTCTATGTTCTTAAATCCTTTTTTTTTTTTTTGAAGGTTAACCTAGTCAAGTAAATGTACATTTATAAATACATTGTTTTTGAAATCCTGTTGTTCTCCATTTACACCATATATGCATAATAATAGAATATTTTAGTTGATGCCTTTCCCTGGGAAGAAAGCGGATCTCTTATTTAGGCTGTCTAGACTTATTTTAGATTTCTCACAACGTTTCAAGTTTGCAGGTTAGTTGGGCTTACCAGAGGTAGACTGCCCAACAAGACAGTAGTTTTGAAAAGATATCTGCTTCGTTCTAAACTCATTTGAGGTGAAAACAGATAGAATATTGAATTCCTATAATTTTTTGCATCTCTTCTTTTATCTCTTCAGACCCTTTTATTGGAACATAAAATATACCTACATAAGATTAATATATGCTTGATAATGAGTTCAGAACATATAAATTTGAGGAAATAGACCAAGAAAATTATTTTAGTCCAACAATACATTCCTTTACTGATATCTTGAAATGCTGAGTTAACCTACCTTTACCTCTTAAAACTGTTACATAATGCTACATACAAAATTCGTTATTCAATAGTATAAACCACTGTTTTCAACATATTACGATTTTTCATAAACACAATTGAATGGTTCTGAATATTTCTACTCCCTCGTGCACTCAATTATTTAACATTCTTGAAATAATACATGTAGACTGATCTATTTTTAAAAATTGTAAGGGTGATAAATACAGATGTATGACAAGTATCACTGAAACTTTTGTGTAGTTGAAGTAAATATTGTTTTACATTTCTGTTAATTTCCTATACATTGTTTTCTGAATACTACTGCATTTGAGTGACATACCATCATGATCAAATGGAGAATGACTTATTTCATGGATAAGGTTATAGAAATAAAAGATGTAAATATTTTCCTAAATAGATATAAGTATTAGGAATTGAGTATTCTGAAGTTCAAATCTCAACCTGGAATTTCTCCTTTCACGTTGTTTCTCTTTTATTTAACAAATTCTCATTAACCTTAAGTTTACAAACGAATTTCATCATCAGTTTGTTAGATCATGAGGTCATCACTTAATATAGGAAAAAAGCAGAAAGATTAATCTATTCATTGCTTTTTATTATTATTATTATTTATTCAACTGTGAGCATGTGCGTGTGTATGTGCGCGCGCGTGTGTGTCTGTGTGTGTGTGTGTGTGTGTGTGTGTGTAGAACCACGGACGAATTCGTGAACCACCATGGACGCCCCCACCTCCTTCTGCCCCGGGATTCACAGGCTCCGCCCTACCAGGACCAGAAGCGCAGGCCGCCCCCGCTTCCGCCTGGCGTCTATACGTGGGATCTGGGATCCGAGCTCAGGACCTTCCGCCTGCAAGGCGGAGGCTTAACCCCTGAGCCACCTCTCCAGCCCTATTCATTGCTTTTATAAGGAGAAATGATGCTTCTCAACTAGCCTTTGAAAGAAGAGTATTTCTGGATTTTGGAGAGAAGCTACAGGTCAGGATACCTGGCAATATTCAGAACTGAATGTAAGCTGAGTTCAATTTATAAGCATGTTTATTTCCAGGAGGTCATTCTTAATGGACTGCCATTAATATTTATTGGGGGTGAACCTACTCATGACTAGCAGAAGTTAAAGTGGTCACTGGTTGAATGATAACAATCCATGAATCACCACCTTGATTACCACTCACTACAATTGCAACAGCACCACTAGTGCCCACCTTTCTTCCTCCTCATCTAACTTCATCTTTTCCCCAATTTATTGATCTTCTATTATTTAAACTCAGAATAGACTTTAAAACTACCATTTCTAAAGACTATAGAATAAGTGATTTGAATTAATTACCTTGTAATTTCATTTGTACTTACTGGAATATTGAATTCAACATGATGTCAGAAAGTAGAATTATAAAACAACAAGCCCTAGCTGAGAATTTTTACTGATGTCTCTTGGTTTCATGCCCCTATTTTATTTTATTTCTCTGTCACTGAATATCTCAATTTTGGTACCTACCTCCTACTTACCTCCATCTTTCTCTCAATCAATTCCATTCTCTACACAGTGACTTTACTAATGCTTAAATAGTAGCATGTTCTTGCTCAAAAGTAGTTATGTTCTAATCTATTATACTAGGACCAAACTTTCTAATTTTCTGTTGATAAACACTTAATGTTCTATGTATGATGAATACTTACACTTCACGACTTTCTTTCTGGGCATTCAGCCTCATGTTTCATATATGCACTTTCATCCATAAAAACTACTGTATGAAATACCTATTTCCACATTATCAGTTAACAAATTTCTGTATTTTTATGTTTCCTATTCATAAATAATTGATCATCTAGTGATAAATAGTTTTTTCTTTTAAGCATATATACTCCTTGGTTATGCCTGTTATAGGAGTACATTTTAAATTCTTTTCAGTCATGTACTTTTCTTATTTTGTTTATTATCAGTTGTAATTGTAGGCTGAATCCACAAATTTTTATCTTTTTAATCTTCTGGATAATTTATGTAATACTTTGTTTTTAGTAGATATTAAGGAATAAATATTTAGATTTTTCTAAATATTTTAGAAGGTCTAAATTCTTTTCTAATTTCATTTTTACCTACTGGAATATTGATTCCAATATGATCTCAAAGGTAGAATTCTAATATAACCAAAATATCATTAGTATATTTGAGTAAGTATACATTTATTATGTTAAGTAGTTTTGTAAATTGTGTATTTCAATTAACCTAATGCTTAATGTAGGTAAAATTCACTATGAATTTTAACATTTCTCTAGGGTCAGTAAAATAATTGTTTCAGCAGTTTCCCTTCTATTATTTATGTTTATACATATATATGCATTTTTATCATAAAGCATGTGCATGCACACACATCTCTATCATATAGTAGTATGTAGGCAATGTATCAAACATGTTATTTAAAGCCTTCTTGAACCTATATTCTCAAAAATAGTCTGAGGCATAACTTTTGCTCACAATAAGTAATAATAAAAAGGCAAGAGTGGATCAGAAGAAATTCTAGAATTTCATATCATGACATAGTTTGCACTACACAATAAATAATTGGAAGGTAAATATCAAATGAGTTGGACACCTTTATGCTTCAGATTTCCAAGGCAAAATTAATAAAGCCCTTTTGTTATTTTTGTATCAATTGACACATAGAATCATAACTATTTATGGAATCCTATATGATGCTTTGATACTTATATATGTTAGATGATATTCAAGTCAGGTAACAGGCAAATTCTCATGCATAATTATTAAGCATAGATTATTTTATAAAATACAAGATTTTGATTTGATCTTGTTCACCTCTTTATTCCCTCTTTTTTTATCTTCCCACAACCTTTAGACTTCTTCATTCCTTAAAATAAAAACCCTTTATTTTTTAACATTTTTTATTATTATTTGCGCTCATACAAACTTAATAGGTACACCGGTTCCCTCCTTCCCTCCTCCCCCCCCCGACCCTTCTGCTTCCCCTCCCCTCACCCCTATCTCCCTATCTCCCAGTGCCTCCCCCCCAAACCCCGGAGAATCCTTTAATGTGCATGCCAGACTCTCCTCTGGGCCCTCCTCTCCGATGGCATACAAGGACCCAGTGGAATTTCCCTGAACGCTTTCCTGTGTTCCCCTTAAGCATAGGAACATTACTATGGCTGTCAATTCCTGATGCCTTTAGCAAATGCTAGACTTTGTGAGGTCAATAGTGTGTTGGACATTGCGCAGGGCATGCAAAGCCCAATTATGATTGCTTCGGCCCTAACTTGTGTGGAGTATCTTGCATATCATTGCTCCTCCCATCCTTGTGCTCTTACAATCTCACCTCCCCCTCTTCCGCAAATTTCCCTGAGCTTCAGGATGGGGAGAGATTAGGCTGGCCTAGTTCTAGGTGGTTGATATAGAGTCTCTGAAGTTCTGGCCATCAAGGAAATGCAAATCAAAACTTCCCTGAGATATCATCTCACCCCGGTAAGGATGGCAAAAATCCACAATACAAACAACAAAAATGCTGGAGAGGATGTGGAGAGAGGGGAACTCTCCTACATTGCTGGTGGGAATCAAGCTCATACAGCCACTCTGGTGAGCCATCTGGAGATTCTTAAAGAAATTAAAGATTGAAATGCCATTTGACCCTGCTATTCCACTTTTGGGAATAAGCCCACATACAGCAAAAATTCACCTTGATAGCAGAAGCATAACCATGTTCATAGCAGCACTGTTTACAATAGCAAAGTCATGGAATCAACCCAAATGTCCAACAGTTGACGAGTGGATAAGGAAAACTGTGGTACATCTATACAATGGAGTACTACTCAGCTATCAAAAATGATGGATTACTGTAATTTGCAGGGAAATGGATGTCATTAGAAAAAATATTAAGTGAAGTATCCCAGACCCAGAAAATTAAGTGCCATATGTACTCCCTAATAGGTGGCTCCAGTACCAAACCCACCCAGCCCACCTAGAGACACTCAAAGATAAATCTCTGTAATACCTACAGTAATTGCAAGGATTATGAACAGGAGAGATGGGGTAGGAGGGCCACACCAGAAACAAGGAGAGAGGGGACCATGTTACAGCAGAGAAAACAGGCCTCCATCAAGGACTGCAAGTAAGTAATGAGACATCTGGTTAAGTTCACAGACTTTCGTTCCTGATCATTTACAACTGAGAGGGTATGATCTCACCAGAAGGGGAGGGCATATAGTCTAGCAGATAAGAAGTAACCATTTTGCAAATGGGTGATTGATCCCTCCCTCACTGTGGTTTCCTACTTTTATTACATCTACCTTTGAATATACCCTTTACTTTCTTTTTAAAAACTATTTTTTATTTACAAACAAAATGAGTTCATGTCTTTGCCCCAAATCCTCCCCAACCACCTCCCCCTTTCATAGCCTCCCCATCCACACACCCTTCTCCCATCCTCCCTTTCCTTCATCAATCCTACTCTGTCTCATCCATCCCTCTGTCTCTTTGCCTGTGTATATCACAGGATACCCCTTGGGGCACCCATGTTGGTAAATGACTCAGATTCTTGCTGTACTACATGTGCTTCTTCAGTGGGTAAAGTTATAAGTGTGTGGGGGGGTCCTCTTCCCTTGTCCAGCATCCTTCCCTGAGACACTCTCTGAGAACAGTTGTTTCTTCTAAGATCCTAGTTAGTCCCTGGGGGAATGATGATATGTTAGCCATCATGTAGATCTGGTGGTGGTAGAAGTTCTCATTGCAGTGAGCTTCTGGGTACAATAGCCCTGTTGTGGCTGAAGTGTGTTGATCAGATATACCTCACCCCACCTTTAGGCTGTTACAATCTTGCTGCCCTTTCTTCTACAAGGTTCTCTGAGCCTAAGTGAGGTGTAAGATTTAGATGGACTGTTAGAGCTGAGCATTCTAGGTTTGCTAATATTCTCTACTCTGCCCAGATGTGGTTTTCTGCCTCACTAGTCTTCCATTGCAATAGGTTGCAACTTGGTTGAGTTCTTTTCTTATCTGACAGTTAAAAAAAGTGTTTAGATGATGTTACATTATCAATTTTTATGGTTAACACTAAGATATCAGTTTCTGTCTGTTTATTTCCCTTCTACTGTTGCTTGGATAGATTTACAGCATCACACATGAATTCTCTGACATTAAGGGGTTCAGAATCCATTCAGATAAGAACTGTTTACCCTTGGGTCTTAAGTGCCACTGCTGTTCCTTTAGAGTCTTCTTACCAGAGTTGTTGTAGCTTGCAACATTCACTAATGAGTTAGTTATACCTTGATTTCTCTTTTTCTCCAGAGATACTTGCCTCTTTTATTCCCATTATTTACCCCTTATTAAGACCTACCACCTTACTTCCTTCCCTTTGTAAGCTTATGGCCTTGTTTATCTATTTACCTGTAACAGTGTAATGGGGGCCCACGGAGACCCTTGGGGGTGGGGATAAGCTGGGGAGGAGTCAACAGCACAGAGATGATGTAGATCGTGAGATTTGTAGTCTCGTGAGATTTGTATGCTTACCAGGAGGAAGAAGTCCAAGGAAATCTCATGAGACTACACCTTCTTCAGAGCAAAGAGAGTTAGTACTGTTAAATCGCCTGGCTGAGAGGACCAATCCGGAAAGGACAAGCCTCTGTGGCACAATCATTGTCGGTTCCTCCTACATTTACCTGTCTTCCCTTGTCTCTACTCCCTTCGCATCTTCTTCCCCCGAAGCCCCAAGTTATTTTCCTTTGCAGTTAAAATGGATGGTTTAGAAATTTCCCCTTGAGAATATCATTATGAGGGTTTAGTCCTAGAATCCACTTTTTAAAACGTATTATTTACCTGTTAAGTTTGTATGAGTGGAAATTAAAAAAAAAAGAATAAATGGTCATATAATATCATGAAAAAAAAGAGAGACTTAACCAACACAAAAATAAAGTATTATTTTATTTTTTCTAGTTTTACAAGCATATTGAGTACTCACCCCTGCTTCCATCCATTCCTCCTCCCTTCTATCCTCCTCCCTTCCCTTCAGTAATCCATCTCACTCATTTCCACCCTCCTGCCTGTTTGCTTCTATGAACTTCAGGGTTCCCTCTAGCTTGTCTACCCTTGTGAGGGTTCAGGCCTCTGTAACATGCAAAGTTGCCTCTTTTTAAGCCACCCCACTGGCAGGAGCATTTCTCTTTACTCATCCAATTTTTGATCCTCAAGATTTCCACTGTATGTTCTTATCTCTCTTAAGATCCTAAGACCTACTTTTAAAGAACACGTGACATCTTTCTTTTTCTCTGAAATTCTTCGTTCAGTATAATTTTTTTCCAACTCCATCCATTTACCAGCAAATTTCATTCTTCTTGACTGTTGAATAGCATTCCATTGTGTATATGTAACATATTTTGATTTGTCTACTGTTGGGCATCTAGGCTGATTTCATGTCTTTGCTATTGTGAATAAAGCTGCAATGAAGATGGATGTACATGTGTCTCTACAGTAAGATGAAGCATTCTTTGGGAATATTCCTGGGAGTGGTATAGCTATGTCATATGGCACTTCAATTTTTAACTTTTTTAGCAACCTTCATGATGATCTTCAGAGTGGTTGTACAAGTTTGCATTCCCACCAGCAATGTATAAGGGTTCTGGTCTCCCTGCATCTCACCAGCATTTATTGTTGTTTGTATTTTGTATTTTAACCATTCTGACAGGGGTGAGATGTTAACTGTCACCCTGCATGAAAATCAGATCCAAGTGGATCAAGCAGCTTAATATCAGAACAGAGACTATAAAAACCCTAGAAGAAAGAATAAGGAATTCCCTTAAACTGATTGGCCTAGGCCAACATTTTCTGAACAGAACCCCAATTTCACAGGAAATTGGGCCAACACTGAAAAAGTGGGATTTAACGAAATTAAAGAGCTTCTTTCTGTTCAGCAAAAGATATTGTTAACTGAGGAAAAGGGCAACCCACAGAATGGGAAAAAATCTTCACTAACCTCACATTCCACAGAGGACTAATGTCCAGAGTATACAAAGAACTCAAAAAAAAAATACCAGGTAGATAAACAACCCAATTCAAATATGGGTGTTGGAACTTAAAAGAATTTTATTCTCAAGACAAAATTAAACTGTTTAACAAATATATTAAAAATGCTCCACTTCCTCAGCCATTAGAAAATTTTCAAATTAAAATCACCTATTTAATTTCATGTCTTCAGTTTTTCCACAAATTTCACATATGAGAGAAGACACTATGTTTGTTTATGAAAGTCTGACTATTTCACTGAATACGAGAGAAGATATTTGTCAATGTGTGGGTAATTTAACTTAATATGATATCTTCTATTTCCACAAATGTTCCTGAAAGTGATATAGTTTCATTCTTCATATGCAAAATTTCACCATGCATCTAATTCACAATTTTTATGTATTAAATTTTATGTATTAAAATTTTACAGTTTGATTCTATTCTTTGCCTATTTTGAGTTGTGCCATGATAAACATGCTCTGTCTATGGTGTACCTTTAAAACTTTTACACATGTATATATTGCATTCGGATTATTTTCGCACAAATCTTCTCTTTTCTTCCACCCATCCCTGGAGATATCCCTTTTCCTTTGTTCATGTCTATTGTCTTGATTTGTGACCCACTGGTCTGTATGATCATGTAACTATTCAATGGAGCTTGATTCTGCTTTATGTGATACTTCCACCTTTCTTTCCTATTTTGTTTTTGTTTTTGTTTTGTTTTTGTTTTGTTTTGCCTGTGTGATCCACTGCATTTCTTCTACACTGCCAACACTGGCCTCTATCTGAGCACTGTCTTGAACATGGATGATGTATCAGCGGTTATACCATTGAGGAAAGTGCCCCCTATTGATTGCATTAACCTATAATAGTCTCTCAGTAAGGTGTGATAGCTTTTGAGCTCTTCCCTGTTCCCTAATGAAAATCAAAATGGATATCAAAAGCAAAATCTTGTGCAGGTCTTATGGAAGTAGATAAAGCTGCAGAGAGTTTGTGAATACAGCAGCTTTAATAAATCCAGAACATAATATCTAGTAGTTTCATGCCCTACACTTATGTTCTTACAATCTTAACTGTCCTATCTTCCATGACATTCCCTGAGATTTGGGACATGGGCATAATTAAAATATCCTGTTGCAGTTCACCTACATGGTTGCTGATAAATGACCATCAAATGGCTTAAGGGGAAAAGGGGTTTATTTTCTTATTGATAGTCCAGTTACAGTTCTCAGTCCAACTTGACAGGAGAGCATGCACCAACACCAGGGCCAAGGGAACTGGCCACACCATCACCACATAACAGCTGAAAGACTGACAATCCTCACATGCAAGACCAGCAGGTACGTCCAAGTGTACACAAGGATGCTGACTTTCTCAACCAACTCTCTGTGATTTATTCCAGGGCCTAATCCCACCCACCATAGGCTGAGCCTTCCCCATCAGCTAGACAATCTCCTGCAGGTTTGCTCTGGGCCTAACTCAACACAATTCTCTACAAGTGTGCCCATAGCTCAAACCCTCAACAGTCAAGTTGACACCTGTGTTTAATTATAACATGTCTATTTTGGGAAAAGCATTCCATAGTCCTTTATTTTCTGCATTTGGTAGTAGCAATATTAACAAGTGTGAAGGGTCTTTCTATCATGTAGGGTGTTCGATAATTTCTTCTTTCAAGACATTGTGGTTTTTATTATAGGTCTTTGAGTTCTTTGGTTTAGTTTTCATTACTTCTTTGTTTTGTTACTTTTTGGCTTGACTCCTCTGAAGAGGAATTTCCGCCTAGATTCTTGACTTTATTTAACAAGATCAGTGTGGGTATATATAAAACCACTGGCTACATTCCTGGTAGTGTAGCTCATAGCTAAGAATCATCTAGTAGCACCTTTCTGGACTTTTAAATGCAGAACTCTATCATCTTCAAACAAACATCGTCTTTTCACCTACCTTTGTCCTGGATAAGATTTTAAACTTATCATATCACTGCCCCTTTGTCCTGGATAAGATTTTAAACTGTGTATTTAAAATATGTTTAAACATGTATATTTAGGCCTTTTACTTCTATTTGAGCTAAGAGAAATTTTTTTATTAATACATTTTTTATTATTATTTCAGCTCATACAAACTTAATAGGTAAACCAGTTCCCTCTCTCCCTCCTCCCCCCCCCCTACCCCCTGCTCCTCCTCCCCACCCCCCTCCCTTCCCATCCCCCAGTGCCTCCCGCCCCAATTCCCAGAGAGTCCTTTCTTGTGCATGCCTGATTTTCCTCTGGGCCCTCCTCTCCGATGACGTACAAGGACCCAGTGGCCTTTCCCTGAACCCTTTCCCGTGTTCCCCTTAGGTATAGGAACACTGCTGTGGCTGCCAATCCCTTGCCTCCAAGGATCTTGGTGCCTTTAGCAGATGCTAGACTTTGTGAGGTCAATAGTGTTTTGGACATTGAGCAGGGCATGCAAAGTCCAATTATGATTGCTTCGACCCTAACTTGTGTGGAGTATCTTGCATATCATTGCTCCTCCCATCCTTTTGCTCTTACCCTCTTACCGCCCCCTCTTCCGCAAATGTCCCTGAGCTTCAGGATTGGGAGAGATTAGTCTGGCCTAGTTCTAGGTGGTTGATATAAAGTCTCTGAAGTTCTGGATTGTGGTTTGTTGATTTTCTTTTGCAGTTTGAGCTAAGAGAAATTAATGCAAGCAAAATACCCTGTCATTTTGTTTCAAAATTACCTTGTTGTGGTGGTTCCTCTTCATGTTGCTGATAAATAGACAAATAAGCAACCTAGGGGAATGTGGCATTTTTTTTTACAGCTTTTGATTCTGATTAGAGTTTCATAGTCCAATTGAGCAGGAGAATTCATGTGAATATCAGGAGGTCAAGGTAATGGCCACACTGTATCCACAAAAAGAGCTGAGAGATGAACATTTTTTTTCTTGTCTGAATGTCTAAAAGCCAATATGCCAAAAGATGCCAAACTACTGATCCAGCTCTCTCCAACTTATCCACCTTTTCAGGGACTGGTCCCACCCACCAAAAGGTGGGTCTTCCTACATCAAGTAAATGAACTCCTGCAGGTTTGCCTTATCTAATGCATCTTCACAGACATGCCCAGAGCTCCATCTTCAACTTGCAAGTTGACACCAACATTTAACATTCTTCGCTATCGCTTATCTTTTGCCAATTAATTAATTGGCTTCATTGACAGATTAAAATTGTATGCATTGCCATGTACAACATATTGTATTGAGGTTGAGGCTAAGCAATTAGCAAATGCATTATCACATATGTCATTCACAATTTTGTTAAGAATAGATAACATTTGTTCTGAGCAATTTTTAAGAATACAGTACAATGTTGTTAACGAGGTTGTACCCTAGATTTATTGTATTTATGCTCTTACCGTCTTCAAAAATTGTATTCTTCTGGTAAAGATCACAGACTTTAATTCCAGATCATTTGCCACTGATGGGGTATGATCTTACCAGAAGGGGAGGGCATATAGTCTGGCAGACAGAAAGTAACCATTTTGCAAATGGGTGATTGACCCCTCTCTCACCGTGGTTTCCTTCTTTTATTACATCTACCTTTGAATATACTCTTATAACAAGACTCTAGTTTAACAGCTTTTAATCTCTGGCCAGGGGGTGCCATCCAATACCCATCAGGATGGAGGGAAAGGCATTGCAGGAGCAGCAAAACTGAAAAAATAATCAACAAACCATAATCCAGAACATCAGAGACTCTATATCAACCACCTGGAACTAGGCCAGCCTAGTCTCTCCCCATCCAGAAACTCAGGGAAATTTGCGGAAGGGGGGGGTAAGATTGTAAGAGCAGAAGGATGGGAGGAGTAATGATATGCAAGATACTCCACACAAGTTAGGGCCGAAGCAATCATAATAGGACTTTGCATGACCTGCGCAATGTCCAGCACATTATTGACCCCATAAAGTCTAACATGGGCTAAAGGCACTAGGATCCTGGGAGGCAAGGGATTGACAGCCACAGTAGTGTTCCTATGCTTAAGGGGAACACAGGAAAGTGTTCTGGGAAATGCCACTGGGTCCTTGCACCACATCGGAGGAGGACCCAGAGGAAAGTTTGGCATGCACCTTAAAGGATGCTCCAGGGATGGGAGGGGGAGGAATTGGGGGATGGGGAGGGAGGAAGAGAGGAGGGAGGCACAGGGGGGTGGAGGGAGGGAGGGGACCGGTGTACCTGTTAAGTTTGTATAAATGGAAATAAAAAATAATAATAAAAGAAAAAAGAAAAAAAGAAAAAAATTGTATTGATTAGTTCAACATCTGCTCAACCCCAAGTTTGTCTCTGAAAACTACCATTCTACTCCCTTGTTATTTGAGTTAAAATTTTCAGTTTCCATATTTTTGTAAGATTATTAACTATTCGTTTATCTGTGCCTGTCTTAAGTTAACTTACCATCTTCCATGATCATCCATATTATCATGAATGGCACGAATTCCTTCATTCATAAAGCAAATTAGAACATGCTTCTTTTAAAACAAACATTTCTAGAAGAATGACACGTGTCCCATAAGGGAATATTTTTTGTATCTTTATTTACAGAATGAGAACTATGCATAAATTACAGTATCAAGCAGTAATAGGAACTTTGGAAATAGCTAGTGTCTTATTTGTCCTATTACTTTTTTTTTCAAATTCCATGTTTTATTCACAACCTAGGTATGGAAAATGATCTAATCTATATAGCCCCTTATTTCAAGGACTTTTGAGTATGTCTTGAAAGCCTATGAAGAAAAGTGGTTATATTAGTTTAATATGTACAACATAATGTAAGCAAATATTCTTAATGTACTTAAGGAGTATTAGAAATCATTACCCACATGTTATATTGCTGTTTTATTTAATTTTTTATTTTGGAAATCCCTGACTCATTTAAAGATAGACATGCAGTTGATTCCTTACATAGTTTCAAAACAGTGAAAATCTGATTAGGAGGTTTAAGACATTAAGCCCTTTTTGTAATTATTTAATCATTGATGCACCATTTTAATTAATGCCGTAATAAAATTTCCATGAAAATAAAATTCAGTATTTTTATTTTTGTGTCTTAGTTGATGAAAGCAGCTCACTTAGATGGGCTAGTTTGAGCAACTTGACTTTGGAGAAAGTATTACAGAAAGATTTTATGTGAACAAGGAACAGAAATTAACTTTAGTGTTCATCTCATTGGTCTGCCAAATTGCAAGGACATTTTAGGCTTGATTATCATGTTCTAATTAGTCTCTAGAGGACTTTCATGGACAATCGAGTGCTCATTAATCTGTCTTCTTCCTGTAACATTGATTTGTTCATTACCCTTTCAGAGTCTTAAATATAGAAACTAAAAATTGATGTGTGGTGCTCATATGCTTACAGATGTTGCTACCACTTACCCAGATAAGAAGTCCATCTTAATGTACATCACATCACTCTTTCAAGTTTTGCCTCAGCAAGTGAGCATTGAAGCCATCCAAGAAGTAGAAATGTTGCCAAGGTCATCAAAAGTGACCAGAGAAGAGCACTTTGAATTACATCACCAGATGCATTATTCTCAACAGGTAGGTAAAATAAGACAATTCATACAATAAAAAAGGTTTCCAATTTTATACACATTCCCTAGTAGTATATTTACATATATATACATATTGTGTGGAGAGTGTGGGTGTCTTTGCATGTAACAATATACATGTATCTACAGCATTTTATATACACAAGTAACATGTAAAATTTGCCAACATTTTGCAATATGTGTTCATAGAACATTGTCAAACCACTCTACTTCTGATGTGTACTACATTATAGGAATTTAGATTAAAGAACATACTGTGTTTCCCTTCCATAATAGGAAGTCAAAGGAAAATTTACATACAAATTAAGCTCATGAACTGTAACAACGCACAAACATCAGAGAAAGAGGAAGATATACTCTGTATTTAATCATATATTTTTTAAAGTTTGGTGGCAACTTATGGATTTGTTAACCATATTTGCTTATTTCAGGTAACTCTTTGAAAGGATAACACAATTTAAAATGTATTTAATAGCAAATGAAGAATAAATGGACACACATACACACGAACACACACACACACACACACACACACACACACACACACACACGGCAAGATGAGAAAATGGAGAAGTGGTTCAGTGAGTAAATTTTTGTTGTATAAACACAATGCCTTGGGATCAAATCCATATCTCAAAGGCCAAATAAGTTAGCACATATCTGTAACCCCAGTGTGGCTACAACAAGCTGGAAAATCAGTACAAGAAAATCTCAGGAAGCATTCGAACTTGGCCTATGTAGCACAAACAAGAAATCCTGTATCATTCATTCAATGTAGAAGCCAGACTGTTCTCTGACATCCAAACATGTGGTGTGGCACCTAGGCACGTCACATATAGAAAGATCTACCAGGAATTGTTTCTCATGTCTCTGTGTATAAGACAGAGGAATTTTGCCATTAATGAGTTTGTTCTCACTCTCAACACTGGATATTCTGGTTACTTTATTTTCTTAGAAAAAATCGATGACAGAATGTCCTTCAGCAAAATTTCTGCTGAAGGCAAGGAAAGTTCCTGGGCCTAATTTTCTCATTCTACTGATCTAGTTCTATATTTAACTCATGAAAGCTTCAGCCTATATCAGGATATTGACCTGATGAATTCTGGCTTTATTTACTTTGGTGTCAGAGCAAATTGCTTTTGGATGCCTGTTTTTTTGCCAGATGGAAGAACGACATGCTTTTTAGCTAACTGGAGTTGTGTCCTTATGGAACCTGCCTGGTAAATTCCGCCCTTGCCATCTCAGTTGATCTGCTGTCAAGAATGATAAAAATTCTGAAGGTCTCAAAATTCTCAGAGTGCATCAGAGTTTATTTTCATTGACGTGTTTCCAATTCTACTCTCCATCTTACTTTTCCATGTAGTGTTCCATTTTCTAATATGTTGTAACATTATCCTTCTTTGTTATTTACCATGTCTTTGTCTTCCCTCTGCCTCTCTTCCCTAAACCCTTGCAGATCACAGTCAGTCTTGCACAGGGCTATGAGCAAACCTCTTCCTCTCACAAGCCTCGATTCAAGAGCTATGCTTACACGCAGGCTGCTTATGTTACCACCTCTGACACAGCACGGAGCCCACATCCATCACAGGTCTGTTAACATTTACTCTCTCCTTGACAAACCAGAACATTCTTCTAAGATGATCTAACCTTGCTTATGTTTCTTTTCAAACCTAAAGTATTTTCCTTAATATTCTTAGATTTGCTCATGATTCTGCTATTTTGATACCTGGCTTGGTTTAATAAATACAGATTATTTACTAAGCTGATTTGCACAATAGTGACTTATGGTTTGTATACCTTTTTAAAATAAAGATTGATTTTATAAAATCTACTAAAGTATTTGAAATTCTTGAAGTTTATTAAATGATATATGTACACAAACACACATATATACATGTGTGTGTACACACAACTCTAAGAAGTGTTGGATGTGTCCTGTAGTCTCAACTGTTAACTTGACATAAAAGAAATTGATGTTCTTGGTATACACCTATGAAGAATTATTTAGTATAGACAGGTCATTGACCAAACCTGAAAGGATTTGTCATTATTGCTTAATTGTTTTGGTTCAAGTAGGAAGACCTACCTATTGTGAATTGGGCACTATTTCCTAGGCAAGTAGGGAAAGAAAGGAAGAAAGAGAGAAAGAGAGAAAGAGAAAAGAGAGAAAGAGAGAAAGAAAAGATCGAGAGAAAGAAAGAAAAGATTGAGAGAAAGAAAGGAAAGATCAAGAGAAAGAAAGATTGAGAGAAAGAAAGATCAAGAGAAAGAAAGAAAGAGAGAGAGAAAGAGAGAAAGAAAGAAAGAAAGAACAAAAGAAAAAGAAAGAGAAAGACAGAAAAGAGAAAGAGAGATAGAAACAAAAAGAGAGAAAGACAAAGAAAAGAAAGAAAAAGAGAAAAAAAAGAAAAAGAGAGAAAAGAAAGAGAGAGAGCGAGCACTGATTGGTATTTGGCAAGACAACAAGTTAGAAAACAAATGTGATCCTTGTTTCAGTCAGGGATTTATTACAGCAACAAAGTTATGAAGCTAAAACAGTAGACATACCAATGGATGTCACCATGTTGTTTGGGGGATTTTTTTCTATATTCCTAGGTATTTGATACCTAAATGAAACAAACTCTTAGTTGCTATTATTTTTGTATATTCATTCTACAAAAAGGTCTTTTTAAGGAACTATAACTGAAAGCTTCTTCATATGTTCTCCACTTTCAATTTATATTTTATAGATGTTGAGTATTTGTAAGAAAGTGTAACAACAAACCAACTCAGATTCCATGTATACTTCAATACTTTCTACATTGAGAATCATCCTTGTAGAGCTATGTATGCGTACCATATTTTAGGAAAGCTAGCAATATAAGAAACTTCAGCCTGTATTATATTTTAGAGCATGAAAATGAAGTCTATTAGAATTGCTAACTTTGTGATGATTGCTTTTATGATGAAAACATTATTTCAATGGAGCAGATTGAAAAGTTTTTGAGTAGTGCAGCTTTTGTCAAACCCCCATAATGGATAGTACCTTAACTATGAACATGACCCTACTTGTACATTTAAAAGAATATATTATTGGAGAGTCATTGATATCTTTAAAGGTAGTGTCATATATGTATTTATACATTTACTAAGCAATTAATTGATGTATGAGGTTGAATATTTTAGCCTGCTAAAAATTTTATGCAAATTAAATAGCAATTTTAAGGCAATGTTATACCATCTACCATAGGCTGGATTTTTTTGTAAAGTTGAGTAAAGGAGACTAAGTGAGAATATTTTATGACTTAGCTTCTTCAATTCATTTTCCATCCAAATTTCTCTAGAAATCTTCAAGAGACTTAATCAGTATCATCATGATCCATAAATAATAATTATTCCATGTATTAGTAAGAGTTTCTATCATGATACTTCGGGATGGGAGGTGCCATTCTTAATATCGACTTTACATTTAAATTGTTCTATCTATCTCTCTATACTTCCATTCCCTTCACTCTGCCTCTACTCTTTCCCACGGAAATCACCAAAACTTTAAGGAACAGATGTGATATCCCCAAATAAAGGAGCAAAGATATGGAAAAATTCCACCTCATTGTCACTTTATAGAGCTGCATTTTCTAGATTTTCTCTAATGCCTATTCTGACAGTACATTTTTACTTCATTACCACATCATTAAGGCTTTGCTCAGGTATGACTCCTTCATGAAGAAATTGTAAATGGATTATACTTTTCAGATGCCATTTGTTTAGTTTATCTTTGTCCAAATATTACTGAATATATCATAGTCCAAAAACTCATCAGTGAATTTGTTTCATTTAATATAACCCACTGAGGTAATCCTTATGTGTATCTTTGATAAAAGATGCACAAGTAACAGGGATGATACATTCATATTGTTACTCAAAGAAACACATCAGAAGTTGATGTCACAGTCAGTGAGATGTGATGAGCATGATTTTCACTAGTCCCAAGAGCACTGAGCCTACACTGCCCCCTGCAGTCTCTATCTGTTTAACCTCCAGTGAAACTCAGTCAATTGCATTACATCGGGTTTTATTCAAATGTTTTCTTGGTGACATATGAGGAAAAGAAAGAAAAAGCATTGGCTTTCTTTTCCATTACAGGAAACGGTCATGTATGTATGTATGTAATAGTCCCTGGCAGAAATTAATATGATAAATTATCTTCATTGTTCTCATTATCTTAGAAATATCAATTATCATCCATTTCAAGCTTGGAAAATTGGCTTAATCTACTGAGTTGAATGAAGCGTTGTGACCTAGATGAATATACCTACATTTGAAGGAATTGTCTTTGTAAGTTATCAAGAAAGAATAATATTGTGTGCGAGTCACTGGCATTTCATTGTATCATTTCATTGGCATGGAGAAATGCCATCCTTTTCATTTATACCTGTTCTCAATTCCTATTTTTATAATCTTGATCACCACTTATTCTGTCTCTAATTTCAGTGTCCCAAAACTTCACACTACTTCTTCCATCTTCATTTTCTCTCTCTTAAACCTTTACTCTATTCGAAACTTCTACAAACCAACCTACCTTATTCACATCTTTTCTCCCTAACTACATCAGTCTTCATATTCTTCTTTAGCAGAATTTTGCATATTCCTTTTTTACCTGCTATCTGCTGTAGGGTATATTTTATTCATTATTTATTTTCTCAGTACATAAATATTCTTTGCCACTGAATCAGAGGCCTTTAGTTAGCTCTCACGATCTCTACTATCAGTGAAATATGTTTCCCAGTCTCAAGATTCAGGTGGGTTTTTTTCCTGCTTTGAGTGTTCTGTATGTTTTTATTATCTGACTTCCTCTTTATTTTCCTCAGTGCAGGATCAAGTGGCAGGTCCTCTGACTTTTATATACATCACTTCCTTTCTCAGCATGATTGACTTTTCTGCTTTCAGTCTTTATGCCAAGGAACACTCCATCACGTTCCATCTCCAGTTACAGCCATATATCCAATTTCCTTTCAAAGTTTTGCATGTATTTTACTTTGATGCACAACTGTGATTCCTCAAATGTTGTACTTCCCCAAGTTAACTATTTTGTATTACTCACAAATCTTTTCTGAGTCCTTCTTGTTATGTAAATGACTCAACAGTCATTGTGGCTTACATATGAAACATGCTCTTTCTTCTCTCTATTGATCCACTATTCAGTAATGAGACAAATACAGTTCGTTCTTTCTTCACATCTTTTCTCCATTAAATTATGTCTGCTCTGGTGAAAGCTTTCTTTCAGTTGTATCCAAGCATGAGTTTATTTCCTTCCTCTTTTATTGATTTCCCATGATCATTGATTGTCCTTTCTCCACGGGCACTGTGTAAATGCTTTTGTGTGAAAGATAATGCAGGGAAAAATTTATTCGTATAACTATGTTAGGACCTACAAAGACCTGCTTATTCTTGTGTGAGGCTTTGACCACATTCATGAAATAAACACGTGATCCCTAAATAATGTATTTTGCTCTTTTATAATTCACAAAATCCAGGAATAAATCTTCAGAGAGTTATCCATAATTTGTATTCTTAAAATCCTGTATGAATAAAGGGTTAGTAGAGCAACAAAAGCAGCACCTTTCTTATTTAATGAGAATTCGGATTTTTAAAAAGGTTTCAAAATGGACCTTTACCTTAACTAGCTCAGTATATCTGTGAAGTGAATGTTTCAGATTTATGTTTTAGGGGAAATTTAAATGGGACAAAGGATTTGTTGACGCAGCTAATAACTTGCAGAAGTGAGTGTTGTGACTTCTAGGTCAGCTATGATATTTTACCCTCGAAACTTTTGGCTTAAATATTCAAAGAGTTTGTTACTTTTTTAATTATTTACCATTGCTTTGTATATTAATCTCTCAATATTACTAAATAGTAAAATGAATCCAGAAAAATATCCTATCTTCTTTATTCTCTCTGCGAAATAAATAATAGCTGTCAAACTTGGGGAGTATACCACTACCAGTAGAAGAGGTAAATAATTGCTATGCATTTTTGAAAAAAGAAGCAATTAAGCACTAAAATACAGAGAGAAAAAAAGAAGTTTTATAAATTAGTCTCTCGATAATAGAAAAAAATATATAATATTGAAGAAGTACTAATTACATCTGGTAGTAAAATTGGCTCCTACAATGACAAAGAGGGAAAAAATGGAAAGCCCATACTTATGGGTGTCTTCAAAACAATTAAGCTTGAGGTTAAGAGTGGCAGTTTTCTTTTAAATTTAAAGATGGCAGATATTCATAAAGTACAGGGTTAGGCTGAGACACATTTGTTAATACTAAATAACTGAAAGGGCAGTTAGATATTCATAACTAGAAAAAAATAAAAAGAAAGCATCCATCTTAAAGGTGTATGCATATCATGTTTGTTTGTTTTCAGGTAGACATAACTCATGTTTCTCAAAGCTTTAACTTTATCCAGAAGTTATGGTGTTCTAAAATTTCTCCTGTCAACCAAGGGTACACACACACACACACACACACACACACACACACACACACACGCACGCACGCACACTTACCACAACTTCAAGCCCAACAAACTTCACACTGAATTTATACTACAATCAATTCTAACATCTATGTTTATTCTTACTTAAAACCATCTGACAATAATATTATACCATCAACTCTCTTACCTTATTTCAGTTTGTCTGCAGGATAAATTCACAATCAATGAGCTTAGCAGAATGGGGAGGTATTTATTTTTGCTTATGATTCTCAGTTACAGTTCTCAGTCTAATTTTGAAGAAGAATTCATTATAAAACTAAGATGCAGGAGAACTGGCCACATTATATCCACAGAGATTTCAGAGAGGTACAAAATTTATTTGCCAGACTTCAGGTCGGACCAAGTATGCCAAACTATGCCTATAAACTGAATGAACCCCTCCATTTTATGTACCTCCCTAAGGAATAGCTCTATCCATTGCAGGCTGGGTCTTTCCACATCAATCAACAATTTTCTTCAGGCTTGCTTATATCTTTCCATACCTATTATTGCAGTTTACTTGGATAGATGCTGATGAAATCATGACAAAACTGCTTAAGGAAACAGGGAGTTTATTCTCTTCCAATAATCCAGTTGCAATTCTTAGTCCAATTTGGCAGGAGAGCTCACACCAACTCTAAGATGGAGAGAATTGACCACACCATATCCATACAACAGCTGAGAGAGGAACAATCCTTACCTGCCAGAACAGCATGTCTGGCCAAGTATATAGAAGGATTCCAACTTCCTCAACCAGCTCTCAGTATTTTGTTCACCTGTCCATGACCTAGTCCCACCCACCATGTGCTGGGCCTTTCAAATCAGCTAGAGAGTCTCTTGCAGGGTTGCTCTGGGCATAACTTAACTAATTATCTACAAATGTGCACAAAGCTTGAACCCTCAACCATCAAGTTGACATCTGTACCTAACTATGACACCTATTAATGCTTCACTGATGTGAATAGAGTTCAGCCTTCAACTGTTAAGTCAATACTCATATATCTAGCATAGTTCCTTTATATTTCTGTCATATTTATTTCCTCGTGTTATGACATGGATCTCAAGACCATCTATGTTCACTCTGGTAAACCTCGATATCATATATCACTTTCTTCCTATATAATGTTCCTCCTTACACCTAAATCATGTATTCACAGTCAGCTCCCAATGTATGTGGTTTCTCTATCACGGGATTCAACTCCCATTCTGGAAAAAATAAAAAATAATCAATTAAAAATGTACCCATATGAAACATTCAGGTTTTTTTCTGGTCATTACATAAATAATGCCATAACTGTGTACACAATATTTACAATGCTGTAAGTTTTAGGCATGGAGATGATCTCACTTGTGTGAGATGGTGTGTATAGTTTATATGTAAATACTTTTCTGTTTCGCAGACGGAATTGAATTTCTTCAGATCTTCATTTCTGTCTGTGATTCATTCAGGACCAATCCTCAGTTGGTACTAAGGGATGACTACACTTTGTTTTTAATTTAGGCTATTCAAACAGTGTACTTCCTCTCCTGTCTCTTTGACTCTTGCTCTTCTAACAGCTGCACATAGATTATCTCTGTTAGTATGACTCATCTAGCACTAAATAGAAAGTTTCAAGATTCGAATGACACATTGAAGGAAGTAGCTCTATCAAAAGTTTTATATATCAATTTCATTTCATTCATACTTGTGATAGTAATACATGGATCCCTCAGATGAGGGATAACGTGCTTGTATATTTAGAATTCCAAGTACTTATAATTTTCTTATTGTAAAAGAAATCAAGAAGAGATATACAGAATTAAAAATCAGTTGTATTTCTTTTTCAGGAAGAACAATTATTTCCCCAATATTGCCATTTGTCTCATTAATTTATAATAATGTTTTATTATGAAATGAATAAGCCTTTTTTATATGGTATAAACAACTTTAGCAGTTTTTAGTTGTCTTTTTAATATTTTTGGTGTTTTTCTCCATTAAGTATGCAATTATTTATGTGACTAGAATGTCTTTAATTTTCACTTTTATGGCTTTTTGTTGTTACTGCAGGGTTTATATCCTATTACAAATAGACATTTATTCAAAACATCCTTAAAATTACCCCATGGTTTCTTCTAGTTCAAGCAAAAACAGTCTTTGGAGTTAACAAAAAAGAGCTTAAGTTTCCACATCAAAAACAATTTTATTGTTGTCTCCAGCAGTTACCCAGGTGTGGAAACTATTTATTGATTAATTTGCATCAGCTACATCAAAATATATCTCAAAAGCAACCCTAAGTATGTGTTCTTAGCAAACAAGAATATATTGTATACTTATGCATAGGACAGTAACAGAGATATAATTGACTATTGTGCTTGCCTTCGATCAATCAATGTCACTGAGGAGTTGATAGAATCTGGGTCCAAAGATATAATTTCCTTAAGTCCAAGTGTATTGTTTCTTTATTGATTTCTTATCAGGTTGCTAGAGAGTTTGAGTCTGTTATATAATGTTCTTTATTTTAAACTAATTTTTAGATATGCTACATTTATGGGTGTGGATTTTATTCCTCCACTGATAATTTTTGCACAGAGACTATGTAACTTTCCTAGAAGTTAAAATTCTTTAGTGAATAATATGAAAATCTGCCTTGATTCATACATAGGAAAAGACACCCAATTATTTTTCAATTAAATTTAAAATGAGTACAACTTGTTAGAAAAATTGTAAATAAGAGCTTAAGAGATGACTTGGGGTTAAAGTCTTAATCTCAGAAGCAAAAGGAGCTGAGTTCAGATCCCTAGGTCCCATGTAAAAAATACCACATGGGCAGACATGGTGGCTGTCTGAAATTTTAGATCGGGAAATCCCAGAGCAAAGCAATAAGTAGGTAAAGCAATCAGGATGTTTCCAGATGTCCCTTGTCTCCATCGGGTCTCCACAGATATTCAAATGTCCTCAGAGAGAGAGAGAGAGAGAGAGAGAGAGAGAGAGAGAGAGAGAAAGAGAGAGAGAGAGAGAGAGAGAGAGAGAGGAAATGAGATAAGTAAGGGATGGCATGGATGAAAATGCTATGGTAAAAACAATGGAAAAATTAGAAGAGGTGTTTTGTGCATATAGACCAAAACAATAGAATGTGTAGCTAGACAGATGGCTCAGTGGGTTACTGCCAATCCTGGTAATATATTTTTGGTTCCAGTGCCCACATGTTGGAAGGAGAGAACTGACTTCTGAACCTTGTCCTCTGAACTCCACATGTATGCTGTGTCATGGGCTCACCTACTCATCCCCCACATCCCTCTCTGCCTCTATCTTCCTCTCAAATAAATAAATGAAAATTATTTTAAATGATTTCAAATAAATTTACAGTGAATTCTAATTTATAACATATTACCTGAGAGGCATCGAATCATGTGATGGTTTTACATGAAAATATATTATTTCTAATTTAAAAAGTTTTGTTGACTACTAACCATAAAACAAGAGAATCAGAAATGTTAAATTGATTTTCAATATTTAAAAGCATAAACAATCATTATTCTGTTATATTTTTATAAAATAATGGAAAGGGTTTTGATTTCATCTATCATATAACTTTTATTACATGAGATTTCAGAGGTAAACCTGATCTCTGAGGATAGGTACCTAAAGAATCTTTGCTTCAGGAAATAGAGGGAGAAAAAAGAATCTTAATAAATTAACGTACCTTATATGATGTCACATAATATATTTAGTTTGTGATCATTGATTGAGTGATAAAAATTTCCCAAAGCATCTATTAAACACTCCAGTCATTTCCAGCTTGATATAAATGAGAACAAAATACTTGTTGTCAGTGGAATAATGGTTACGAATTGATTAATTAGATTAACTCTTTTACTTAACAATTCATTCTGAATAAAAATAAAAAGATAACACAGTTCAAGGCCTGTATAGTAAGAATACATGTATTTTAATACAATTCTTAGTCCATATGTTGGACAGACCACTAATAACAACTTTAAAAAAGCTTAAAAATATAAAATATTATATAAACCTTTTTAATATAATATAAAAATAAATTCTATAAATATATATCTTGTTTTAAAATTGCATTAGAACCTACACATTGAGAGGACATAACTAAAAATTTTTCCAGATTGAAATTACTAGTAGGCAGTTCTAAAAATTGTGAGTCAATATGTAGCTGAAGTGAAGAACTAATCTAAATCTATGCATAAATATTTATCTGCCATGATCATAATGGAGAAGTAATTTCTAATAAATAATTGCATCACAGTTTCTCTAAAAGATGTCTTATTTAAAGGAATATTTGTATTCAGTCATACAATGAAGACATTAGGATTATATGACCAGAAGACATCAGATACTTTCCTTGTTGCATATACATTTAGAAAATGTATTAAAAGCCTAGCATAATGTTTGAAATCATTACTTATGATTTCCAAATAATCCTTATGAACAGCACCTTTGTCTTATAATTATCAAATTCTTATGGAAAAAATAAATAGTTTACAATTAAATTATAGCAATGCAGGTTAACATTTCTGTATATGCTTTACAAATGATGGTGCAACTTTAAAAAAAAAAAATAAGTCCATAATGTAAAATGAAGGTCCATTTAGATTTTTAAAGGAAAACTGGAATTTCTAGAAGAAACCTACAATTTGGTAAATAATTTTTCTTGTTTATTTTAGTCTATTTTCTCTTACTATACTAAAACACTCAGTCTTGAATAATTTATAAATGAATTGTAAATGCCTATTTATTTTATAGTTTTGAAGGATGATAGTCCAAGACTGGTAATCATCATTGGTTTGACCTTTGGTGAAGATTGTGTAAAACATCATGTAAGCACTTACTTGCAGGAAGAAAACAATCACCTAAGACAGGAAGCAAGGAAAATTCAGAGACCAGACTCATTTTTTTTCCTAATGACCAACTCTTGAGGGGATTAACTAGGATTGTAAAATAACTAAAGAAATATCTTCTGAAGACTGTATTCCCACTGTGCTAACTGTACATTACCAGGCTATACTTTGTAAAGTTTCTAGTCCATCACCATTGACACATTAGGAACAAGTTTCAGCACATGAACCTTTGATGAGTAACTCTGAATCTAACAGTAGCAATGTTCTGCCTAAAGATCAGATGGTATAAAAATAGAAACACTTTAATACAAGAAAGATATTAGCTTATCCACATTATGGGATTTTTGCAATTCATAAATTTAAATGAATTATTGCATACAATATCTCTGTGTTTCATACTTAGTCGAGTGGCTTATTTGACAGTTAATATATTGGCTTTCCTTAGGCAGAGTAGATGGACAATTTCTCAATTAGTTTTAGTCTTGTAAAGATATCAATAGCAAAAAAAAGATATCAATAGCAAATATTTATTTTAACATTTTCAACCAATTAAATCTTTGATGAAATAAGAAAATATGCTAACATTTTGGCTTATTTTTAAGTGCTTTGTGATTTAATTGTTTAATCTCAGAATAGATCTGTGTTATGCTCAGCTCACCAAAATATCACAGCTTTAGTCTTCTGTGTACTGGGACATGCTTATCTTTTCTTTCATTTACTAGTGTCGGGTAGCAACTCATATCAATACTGAAGAGTTTAGGAAAATAACAGTCATATTCTTGTCATTATCTTTCTTGACTCTAGTGATCACTGATTCTCAGCTTCTCCTGATGCAGGAGTAAGAAAATAGCTGAATTATTGTTGCATTTTATTCAGTACTATTGACTGTGAACATGTTACATAGTCTCTCGGTGTTATTTTTGGTCCTAAACAGACTGAAGATTGGATTCCAAGTCAAATGTTTAAAAGCACAAGGTTTATTCCCCTTTGTGACTAAGTCATGAAAGTTCCAGTTTAACTCTTTACCAGAATGGGGAGATCATCTATATGCAAAAGGGGAAAGCACATTAATTGAAACTTAATGGAGAATTGTTAGTACAAAGAATGTATAGAATGAAGAATTTTATTATAGCCATTTAGAAATAGATCATATATCATAATTTATAAGATTCTTATGACAAACAGATCAGTTGTGAATAGAATCACTAGTCCAATCATTAACAGGTGTTTTGTAAGGTGTATGCTACTTAGTGTTTTCTACATTTGCTTAAGTAAGCCTATTTAGTTTTTCATATATCACATTTCTGGATTAATTAGCAGTTTGAGACTGCCCTTCCTAATAAGTACTGCAGAGTACTACAGTGACTGACCAGTTATTTTCAATGTAAAGGAAACTTCAATTCCATTTAAATAATTCATGTAATTTGCCAGAAGAAGTGTTAGAAGGTATTCTTCATTTTGAAGTAAAGAGACCAAAGCCAAGAAATATTAATTCCTGGAACTATGATATCCTCCCCAGAATTGCAGTAATTTATCACAGTCTTCATTTTGATAAACAAATTCAAATTTGTAATCCCATGAAATAAGGTTAGCTCTGTTTTTTTCTAATTTATAATTATAGCTAACTTTGTTTTTATTTTAGAAAATAATGTTTAATCAATATTCTTTAAATAAAATTATTGACATTATTTTGAAAGAAATCCAACTCAAAGTTTGGAATCATCAAAATTTTAGGATGTGTCTCCTAAAATGTATAATTGGCACCACTAAATATTATTCATGTTGTAAAATTCAATCAACACATAACCTTACATATTGTAGTCATAGCCTGAAAATAGTTATAAAAATTATCAGATAAATTACTAAGGACAGAAATGTCCTTGATAAGATGATTGATGATGTCATCATATGTGACAATTTATTTCAAGGTTTTCTAACTTCTGAATATCTATGAAAAATCTATGTACCTGTATCCAATTAGGATTTGAAAGACTCAGCATTTTAAATGCGTATTTCTGCTACTTCAGTTATATACATTAGAACTAGGCTAATGACCAGAGGAATGTACAATAACAGGAGTGCTTCCCCCAATATTTTACTTATTGTGAATATTTGTGAGAATGTTGATTAGACTTCTCTGGGATCTAGGCTTAATTTAAAATCTTAGGACATTTTATCTTCATTATGACATGTCCCAAAGAAATTTTTGGCTGAAAGATTAACATTACAAAAAGAGTACTTTAAATAGAAATTTCTGTATTGTGGGTCAGATTTTGAAATCTGACCCAATTATCTGCTTCCTGAGATAGGAAGGATTTTTTTCCTGAAGCATTAAAATTTACTTTATAATATCTCAAAAACTCATTTAAAGAGGAAATTTGGGGCATTAACGGAATTAGAAACACCATGTGCCCATAGATTGTTCTACTCTTATTTCATTATTTAGATTTCATGTGACTATTTCTTAACCCAAATAGTTCAAGAACAAATATGCTAGGAGCACTATTGTGTTACCATTAGTTTACTAATTGCTCTTTTTCTGCATTATCCTGGAGTCCAGAAATGAGTTGAAATGAAGTATTTATTAAATTTTTCAAAAATCTTCCTTTTTCTATTCCTTATAATCTGAGGCTATAGTAATGACATTGAATGGGGGAGGATATTTGGTAAGACAACTTTTGTATCACACATTGCTTAGAAAGTGTGTGCAATGAAAATATGAAGCTAATAATCAGAGAATGAATTAGGAGAATCATTTGTAGCATTTTAGTAATGAAAATTATAATCCTCATGTATAAATTGTTATCTCAGGTGATTCAATGACTGAAATTAAAACATTTCAATATAAAAACAAAGAACATTAGTCAGAAAATGAAAAAGACAATATATCACTGAGTGTATAAAAGAACATTCTATTTACCTAGTTATGAAAAATATACATTATAAAACAATGGAACCTCTTACATTTTATAATACATTTTTATTATTATTTCAGCTCATACAAACTTAATAGGTATACCAGTTCCCTCCCTCCCTCCTCCCCCCCCCCCGGAACCCCCTGCTTCCCTTCCCCTTACCCCTCATGCCCCATCCCCCCGTGCCTCCTGCCCCGATTCTCAGAGTCCTTCCTTGTGCATGCCTGACTCTCCTCTGGGCCCTCCTCTCCAATGACGTACAAGGACCCAGTGGCATTTCCCTGAACCCCTTCCTGTGTTCCCCTTAAGCATAGGAACACTACTGTGGCTGTCAATCCCTTGCCTCCAAGGATCTTGGTGCCTTTAGCAGATGCTAGACTTTGTGAGGTCAATAGTGTATTGGACATTGCGCCAGGCATACAATGTCCAATTATGATTGCTTCGGCCCTAACTTGTGTGGAGTATCTTGCAAATCATTGCTCCTCCCATCCTTTTGCTCTTACACTCTTACCGCCCCCTCTTCCGCAAATGTCCCTGAGCTTCAGGATGGGGAGAGAGTAGTCTGGCCTAGTTCTAGGTGGTTGATATAGAGTCTCTGAAGTTCTGGATAGTGGTTCGTTGATTTTCTTTTGCAGCTTTGCTGCTCCTGCAATGCCCTGCACTCCATCGTGATAGGCACTGTATGTCACCCCCTGGCCAGAGACAGAATGCTGTTAAACTGGAGTCTTATTATAAAGCACATTCAAGGGTAGATGTAATACTTATACCCAAAATTGGAATCACAGGGTCATATGGCCTTAGGTAATGGGAGGGGTCAATCACCCATTTGCAAAATGGTTACTTTTTAATCTGCTGGACTATATGCCCTCCCCTTCTGGTGAGTTCATACCCCCTTAGTTGTAAATGATCAGGAACGAATTGTGAACTTAACTAGGTGTCATATTACTTTCTTGCAGTCCTCGGTGGAGGCCTATTTTCTCTACTGTAACATGGCCACGTCTCTCCTTGTTTCTGGTGTGGCCCTCCAACCCCATCCCTCCTGTTCATAATCCTTGCAATTACTGTAGTTAATACATAGATTTAACTATGAGTGTCTCAAGATGGGCTGGGTGGGTTTGGTATTAGAAGCCACCTATTAGGGAGTACATACGGCACTTAATTTTCCAGGTCTGGGATACTGCACTTAATATAATTGTTTCTAATGGCATCCATTTCCCAGCAAATTCCAGTAATTCATCATTTTTGATGGCTGAGTAGTACTCCATTGTATAGATGTATCACAGTTTCCTTATCCACTTGTCAACTGTTGGACATTTGGGATGATTCCATGACTTTGCTATTGTAAACAGTGCTGCTATGAACATGGTCGTGCTTGTGCTATCGAGGTGAACCTCTGCTGTATGGGGGGTTATACCCAAAAGTGGAGCAGGGTCATATGGAAGTAAGAAGTCAAATTATCCCTACTTGCATATGACATGATCTTATACCTGAGTGATCCCAAAAACTCCACTAGGAAGCTCCTGGAACTAATTGAGAAGTTCAGCAGGGTGGCAGGATACAAAATAAAAGTGCAAAAATCAGAGGCCTTCCTATATGCCCAGAATGAAAGAAGTGAAAAAGCCTTGAAAGAAACCATCCCATTCACTATAGCCACTAAAAAAATGAAATACCTTGCTATAAACCTAACCAAGGAGGTAAAAGACCTTTAAAATGAAAACTTTAAAACCCTAAAGAAAGAAATTGCAGAAGACACCAGAAGGTGGAAAGACCTCCCATATTCCTGGATTGGCAGAATCAACATCGTAAAAATGCCCATCCTACCAAAGGCAATATACAAATTCAATGCTATACCAATTAAAATCCCAAAGCAATTATTTAAAGAAGTTGACCAAACAATCTCAAAATTCATATGGAGGCACAAAAGACCCAGGATAGCAAAGACAATCCTGAGTAACAAAAACACTGCTGGAGGTATTACCATATCAAATCTAAGTCTATACTACAAATCCATAGTTATAAAGACAGCCTGGTACTGGCTCCAAAATAGACACACAGATCAATGGATAAGGATTGAAGACCCAGATATAAGCCCACAAAATTACAGCCATTTGGTCTTTGACAAAGGGGCCCAAAGAATCCAATGTAAAAAGAATAGCATCTTCAACAAATGGTGCTGGCAAAACTGGATCTCCACATGCAGAAATTAAAGCTGGACCCATATTGTCACCATGTACAAGACTTAATTCCAAATGGATCAAGTACCTTGATATCAGGCCAGAGACTATAAAAACCATAGTTGAAAGGATAGGGAACTCCCTCGAGCTGATTGGGCTAGGCCAACATTTCCTAAACAGACATCCAATGGCACAGTCACTGCTACCAACTCTCAACAGTTGGGATCTTGTGAAATTAAAGAGCTTCTGTTCAGATAAAGAGATTGTAACACGAGCTCATAGGCAACCCAAGAATGGGAGAAAATCTTCACTAACCACACTTCTGATAGAACTCTGCTGTCCAGAGTGCACAAAGAACTTAGAAAACTAAACATCAAGGAAACCAATGGCCCAATTAAAAAATGGGCCCCAGAACTTAACAGAAATTTTACCAGGGATGAAATTAAAATGTCTAACAAATATCTTAAAACATGCTCCACTTCTTTAGCCATTAGGGAAATGCAAATCAAAACTTCCCTGAGATATCATCTCACCCCGGTCAGAATGGCAAAAATCCACAACACAAACAACAACAAATGCTGGAGAGGATGTGGAGAGAGGGGAACTCTCCTACATTGTTGGTGGGAGTGCAGGCTCATACAGCCACTCTGGCGAGCCGTCTGGAGATTCTTAAAGATATTAAAGATTGAAATGCCATAGGAACCTCTTACTTTTTTAATGAATAGGTATGGAGATTGAAACAGCGATAATACTACTAACTTTTCAAAAAATAAAGAGACATAAAATCAGAGATATAACATAATTAATTGATATTGACTTGAAGTGTATTTTCCAATAAATCATAAAAACAAATCGTACAAATTTTAGACATAAATTACAGTTTTCTATAAGTGTATGTAATGACAAACAACTGGTGGTAGTGATGATGTTTTAAATAATTGAAATATTTTTGAAGAGTGAAGTTTTAAATTATGTTTGAATATTGAACTTCGTGAGATTTGTAAAAGTCCAAGGTAAATATTCTAATGAAATAACTTGTAACATTTAAAGGCTTGCAGGATGGCTTAGTTGGTAAGCTGCCAAATCATACACCCTTAGTTTAGTCCCTGGAAACCACAGGCTAGGAGAGAACTGTCCTTGCAAGTGTCCTCTAACCTCCTAAGAATACTGGGGTATGAGCATATGTATACACCCAATGCTCTCTATCTTTCTCTCTCTCTCTCTCTCTCTCTCGCTCGCTCGCTCTCGCTCTCGCTCACTCTCTCTCTCACACACACATGATAAAAATTTGAAAAAATTGAATATTTAAAATCTATTCTAGCAGGCACATACACACGTATATGGCTTTCCTCCCAACCATTTACCTCAGAAAAATCTGCTTCGCTTAATATATGAACATTGTGATTTTTCTGTCTGCTCTCCTAGTTTGCAATTTCCAAGTGTAATTTCTATTATTGATTGACCGATCAATTGATGGATCAATTGATTGAGTTTGTCTGTGTGCGTGTGTGTGTGTGTGTGTGTGTGTATGTAGTTGAAGCACATAGGTCTGAAAATCTTATCCGCATGTGTGTGTGTTTGTGTGTGTGTGTGTGTGTGTTTATCAGAGGGCACTGTGTTTCCCTGTGGAAGACCAAGGGTGAACCTGGGGAATCATCCTAGAATTCTTCTACCTCCTTTTGCTTCACTTTGAATTTCCCAGGTTCCTCCCATTGTCATTTTCACCTGGTGTTTTAATATGGGACTGGGGATCTGAACTCAGGATCTTCTGCTTGGGAGGCAGAATCTTAACCCTTAAGCCATCTCTCCATTCCCCCATCATAATTTTATCATGTACAATGTTATTCAGTTTGCAAGATTTCTACCCTAATAGATGAAATTTGCAAGAAAGACTGGAGACCAGAATATACTTATAACATATTGAAATCCATTACACATTTTCTTTATATGCCAATTTGTCCCATTATAATATCTAGTCTAGAATAGTATTGAGTGGAGCATCATTACCTAGGAAAACAATTACCCATAAACCTAATACATTATTCACTGTTCTAACTGCAATGCAAAGCCTGCTATCATGATTTTACATCTTTTCATAATTATGTTATTAATATCAGCAAACATATGCTAACAAAATATGTACATAATAAGATAAAGAATATGAGGTAAAAATATTTAGTGAAGTTAATTTTAATAAACGAAGTTAAAAGTGAAATAGTAATTATATATAAAAATTATATTATAAATATATAATTATGTATTATGTGTATGTATAAATATAAAACATATATCAATTAACAATAATATCAAGCACTAATAAAGCATTTGTGTACGGCTCTAGATAATACATATGATTTTGTCTTCAAAAGATTTTTTGGAGGGTTGGAGAGGTGGCTCAGGGGTTAAGCTTCTGCCTTGCAGGCAGAAGATCCTGAGTTCGGATCCTAGACCCCACATATAGACGCCAGACAGAAGCAGGGCGGCCTGCATTTCTGGTCCTGGTAGGGCTAAGCCTGTGAATCCCGGGGCTGAGTAAACAAGGAAGAGGTGGAGGCGTCCATGGTGGTTCTTGAGTTCATCCGTGGTTCTACACATACGCACATGCATACACACACATACATATACACACATGCATACACACACAACTGAATAAATAATAAATAATAATAATAAAAACTTTTTTTGGTATTGACTTCCTTAGTCCCATCAACATATGTAGGATGCACTGTAAATTTATTATTCACAAGATGCATTGTTTCAATTCATTATAATTTAATGATGTAAATTAACTTAGTTTGTTTATTGTCTTGCTTGTATGAGATAACATTTTAGTTTTTGTTTCTATATTTCTAAAGTTTTAATCATAAATTTAAAAGCTTAGTAACTTAACTTTTATACTCTTTCAGTTCAAAGGAAATGAGTCATCATTACTCAATGACCCTTAAAAATTGAGGCAATAAATCTTTAGTGATTTTGTCGTGGATATATAGCTACATTTATTTCTCCATTCAATTAACAATGTTTGAGTAATTACTTTGTACTATGAGCTATAGTAAAGCTGGTCAGTAGATAACTTGATTATAATTTGAAGGCTTACAAAATGGATCACACGGTGCAGGTTAAAAACTAGTGTTAGAATATGTTGGTAGCCACATAATATTTATTATATGTCATGTATAAACAGTAAATTAACCTGCTGAAACTCATATTTTATTTTCCAGTGAAAACACTCCAATATGCAATAAAGGACTTAGGGAGGCATCTATTGGCATAAATATCACCGTTCCAACTGTACTGTGCTTCAACTTTCCTTCTAGTGAGTTATTTTCAGGGACATTATGCATGGATTCTCCACTTTCTTGAAGTATCTTTCCCAAATGATCCCATGTCTATCTTGCCAACTTTGGCCAACCTGCCTTATTTAATATATGAACACTATGATTTTACATCCACTATCCTAGTTTGCAATTCTCCATCATAATTATATCACATACGATGTTATTCTGTTTGCAAGATTTATACTCTAATGAGTGAAATTCACAAGAAAGGCTGAGTCCAATATACATGCTATATACTTAAAGCATACTGCTTGCAAAATACATTATATATTTTCTTTATATGCCAATTTATCCCATTATAATACATAGTCTAGAAAAGCAGTGAACTTAATATCATTACCTATGGGAGTAACAACACATGAACCTAATACATTATTCAGTTTTAGAAATACTGTAATACAAAGCTTGCTATCCCAATTTTACACCTTTTCATAATTATAAATTATTAATATCAGCAAACATGTGCTAACTCAAATACACATATAAAAGGATAAAGAATATAAGGTAAAACAGGCAACTTTATATTTAAAACGTAAATTTTACCTTTCCAGTTAATCTCCTTCAAGTCTGGAAAGTACTAAAGCTGCTGATTTGGGAGATCCATTGAATGTATGTAGGATAGAATTAAAACAGTTGAACCATCCAGCAATGGTCCTTGAGTAGAAATTCAGTAATGTCTTAAGGAAGTAGAATAATCTTCAACAGAGATTTTTTAGGAACCCTAAGTAGGTTCATGAACAGACAGAAATCTTTTAAGTTGTCCACAGAAACAAGCTTGTGTGCAAGAGATGGAAGAAAAAGATTGCTACTGATGGTTACTGCCTTAAGAATGCTTGCTATCTCAACTCATAAAAGATTAAAGAGAGGGGAATATTATCACTTATTGAACAGCAGAGGAAAAATAGGAAGCTCAATGTGGGGCAAGGACTTTCTTTATGCCTGGAAGTGAACAAAAGAAAGAGAAACTTCTCTCACAACCTCCTTCAAGGGACATGGATCCTGTGTCTTGCAATTTCCGCCACCTGTAAAATCAGTAAACTGAAGACTAAGACTTTATCAAATAGGCTTTTGAGAGTCACTGGGAATCCAAACTACAGGTGTATAAATACAAATGTAGCTACAGCAATATTATGAGTAATGGTTTAAAAACCAAACTAGTATTATGGGGTAATAAATTTATATACGTACTTTTAACAAAAATACTTTTGTATTGCTTCACACTAAACCAAGCTCAGATGTTAAAATTGGGACTTATATACCTTCAAATTTTCAATTTTTGCTTTCTTCCTAGAAATTATGTTTTCAAATGTTTGCGACCAAAAGATCTGATTAGTATAAACCTCATTCACAGATTTTTTTAAATTTTTAACTGAGAATAAAAATATGAAAAATAAGCAGTGATATGTTCTTCCAAAACCACAAATCATAATTCCATAATCAAAAAGACAAAAATTATGATTTAAAGGTAAATAATATATACTGATGGTCATGTCTATGATAACTAATAGTAATAAAATTCATGACGTTACTGAACAATAGTTGTACACTAAGCATTGCTCTAACTCTTCTCTTGTATTAATTCAGCCTTCAGAATAATCTTATGAAGAAAATACTTATATCATCGAAAAAAATTTTACTATCAAAAAAATTGAGAGTAGTTATGCAATCTGCCTGCCATCATGTAACTGAAAATTGTTGGTCTAGGATTTGAATACACATGGTTTGATAACAATATCTGTCCTGCTTACCTTCATGTTAAAAACAACATAAGATTTTGCTATAGCTAGTGAAGAGTGATGTTTTCACAAATATCTTGGTAAGCACATATCATATCCTAATTAAAGTAAAGTAATATATACATATTTTATTGATATAAACTCTAACCAAAGGTCAATTTTAAACAAATGAAAGGTGAAGTTTGGTTAACTGGTAATTATGATTAATGATTAATTAATAATATTAATTAATAATAATTAATAATAATTAATAATCTTTCTTGTTGGTGCCATTTCTTTTTTTTTCAGGTTGCCTTTGTCCTTTCTTTTTTTTTTATTTCAGCTCATACAAACTTATTAGGTACACCAGTTCCCTCCCTCCCTCCTCCTCCCCCCGTACCCCCTGCTCCTCCTCCCCACTCCTCTCCCTCCCCATCCCCCAGTGCCTCCCACCCCAATTCCCAGAGAATCCTTTCTTGTGCATGTCTGATTTTCCTCTGGGCCCTCCTCTCCGATGACGTACAAGGACCCAGTGGCCTTTCCAGAACCCTTTCCCGTGTTCCCCTTAGGTATAGGAACACTGATGTGGCTGCCAATCCTTTGCCTCCAAGGATCTTGATGCCTTTAGCAGATGCTAGACTTTGTGAGGTCAACAGTGTGTTGGACAATGCGCAGGGCATGCAAAGTCCAATTATGATTGCTTCAGCCCTAACTAGTATAGAGTGTCTTACATATCACTGCTCCTCCCATCCTTATGCTCTTACACTCTTACCGCCCCCTCTTCCGCAAATTTCCCTGAGCTTCAAGATGGGGAGAGACTAAGCTGGCCTAGTTCTAGGTGGTTGATATAGAGTCTCTGAAGTTCTGGATTGTGGTTTGTTGATTTTCTTTTGCAGTTTTGCTGCTCCTGCAATGCCCTTCACTTCATCCTGGTGGGCATTGTATGTTACCCCCTGGCCAGAGTCAAAAAGCTGTTAGAGTCTTGTGAAAAAGCACATTCAAAGGTAGATGTAATAAAAGTGGGAAACCACAGTGAGGGAGGGGTCTATCACCCATTTGCAAAATTGTTACTTTTTATCTGCCAGACTATATGCCCTCCTCTTCTGGTGAGATCACTCCCCCTCAGTAGTAAATGATCAGGAACAAAAGTCTGTGAACTTAATCAGATGTCTCATTACTTATTTGGGTCCTTGGTGGAGGCCTATTTTCCCTGCTGTAACATGGTCCCTTTTCTCCTTGTTTCTGGTGTGGCCCTCCTACCCCATCCCTCCTGTTCATAATCCTTGGAATTACTGTCTCTAGGTGGCCTGGGTGGGATTGGTACTAGGAGCCACCTATTAGGGAGTACATACGGCGCTTAATTTTCTGGGTCTGGGATACTTCACTTAATATAATTGTTTCTAATGACATCCATTTCCCGGCAAATTCCAGTAATTCATCATTTTTGATGGCTGAGTAGTACTCCATTGTATAGATGTACCACAGTTTCCTTATCCACTCGTCAACTGTTGGACATTTGGGCTGATTCCATGACTTTGCTATTGTAAACAGTGCTGCTATGAACATGGTCGTGCTTGTGCTATCGAGGTGAACCTCTGCTGTATGGGGGGTTATTCCCAAAAGTGGAATAGCAGGGTCATATGGCATTTCAATCTTTAATTTCTTTAAGAATCTCCAGACGGCTCGCCAGAGTGGTTGTATGAGCCTGCATTCCCACCAGCAATGTAGGAGAGTTCCCCTCTCTCCACATCCTCTCCAGCATTTGTCGTTGTTAGTATTGTGGATTTTTTCCATCCTGACCGGGGTGAGATGATATCTCAGGCAAGTTTTGATTTGCATTTCCCTGATGGCTAAAGAAGTGGAGCATTTTTAAAGATATTTGTTAGACATTTTAATTTCATCCCTGGTAAAGTTTCTTTGAAGTTCCAGGGCCCATTTTTTAATTGGGCCATTGGTTTCCTTGGTGTTTAGTTTTCTAAGTTCTTTGTGCACTCTGGACAATAGAGTTCTATCAGATGTGTGGTTAGTGAAGATTTTCTCCCATTCTGTGGGTTGCCTTTGAGCTCGCATTACAATCTCTTTATCTGAACAGAAGCTCTTTAATTTCACAAGATCCCAACTGTTCAGAGTTGGTAGCAGTGACTGTGCCATTGGATGTCTGTTTAGGAAATGTTGGCCTACACCAATCAGCTCGAGGGAGTTCCTTATCCTTTCAACTATGGTTTTTATAGTCTCTGGCCTTAAATCAATGTCCTTGATCCATTTGGAATTAAGTCTTGTACAAGGTGACAAGTACGGGTCCACTTTTAATCTTCTCCATGTGGAGATCCAGTCTTGCCAGCACCATTTGTTGAAGATGCTGTTCTTTTTCCATTGGATTCTTTGGGCCCCTTTGTCAAAGACCAAATGGCTGTAACTTTGTGGGCTTATATCTGGGTCTTCAATCCTTATCCATTGATCTGTGTGTCTATTTTGGAGCCAGTACCAGGCTGTCTTTACAACTATGGATTTGTAGTATAGACTAAGGTTTGATATGGCAATACCTCCAGCTGTGTTTTTGTTACTCAGGATTGTTTTTGCTATCCTGGGTCTTTTGTGCCTCCATATGAACTTTGAGATTGTTTGGTCAACTTCTTTGAAGAATTGCTTTGGGATTTTGATTGGTATAGCATTGAATCTGTATATTGCCTTTGGTAGGATGGTCATTTTCACGATGTTGATTCTGCCAATCCAGGAACAAGGGAGGTCTTTCCACCTTCTGGTGTCTTCTGCTATTTCTTTCTTTAGGGTTTTAAAGTTTTCATTGTAAAGGTCTTTTACCTCCTTAGTTAGGTTTATACCAAGGTATTTCATTTTTTAGGGGCTATAATAAATGGTATTGTTTCTCTCAAGGCTTTTTCACTTCTTTCATTCTGGGCATATAGGAAGGCCTCTGATTTTTGCACATTTATTTTGTATCCTGCCACCCTGCTGAACTTCTCAATTAGTTCCAGGAGCTTCCTGGTGGAGTTTTTGGGATCTCTCAGGTATAAGATCATGTCATCTGCAAATAGGGATAGCTTGACTTCTTCCTTGCCGATTTGAATCCCTCTTATGTCCCTTTCTTGTCTTATGGCTTCAGCTAACACTTCAAGTACAATATTGAATAGAAGTGGTGAGAATGGACAGCCTTGTCTAGTTCCTGATCGAAGTGAGAATGCTTCCAATTGTTCCCCATTGAGCATAATCCTTGCTGTGGGCTTGCTGTATATAGCTTTTATTATATTGATAAAGGTTCCTTCCATTCCTACTATCTCTAGCGTTTTGATCATAAAAGGCTGTTGGATCTTGTCAAAAGCTTTTTCTGCATCTATCGAGAGTATCATGTGGTCTTGGACTTTGGACTGGTTTACATGATGAATTACATTTATTGATTTGCGTATGTTGAACCAACCTTGTGTGCCGGGGATGAAGCCTACTTGGTCCCCATGAATGATCTTTTTAATATGTTTTTGAATCCGATTTGCTAAGACTTTGTTGAGAATCTTTGCGTCTGTGTTCATCAGGGAGATTGGCCTATAGTTTTCTTTTTTAAGCGAATCTTTATTAGGTTTTGGGATTAAAACGATATTAGCTTCATAGAAGGAAATTGGTAGTGTTCCTTCCTTTGCTATTTGATGGAACAGTTTAAGGAGTGTTGGTGTTATTAACTCCTTAAATGTCTGGTAGAACTCTGTGCTGAATCCATCTGGTCCAGGACATTTTTTGGTGGGAAGATTCGAGATTACTTCCTCAATTTCCTTATATGTTATAGGACTATTTAAATAATTCACAACTTCCTGATTCAATTTAGGTAAATTGTGTTTACTTAGAAATTCATCCAGCTCTTTTGTGTTGTCAAACTTTACAGAGTATAAGTTTTTGAAATATGATGTTATAATTCTCTGGATTTCTTGGGTATCAGTAGTGATAACTCCATGTTCATTTCTAATTTTGTTAATTTGGGTTTTCTCTCTCTTGCTTTTGGTTAGTTTAGCTAGGGGTGTATCAATCTTATTGATTTTTTCAAAGAACCAGCTTTTTGACTGGTTGATTTTTTCTATCGTTTTCTTAATCTCGATTTCAGATATTTCTCCCCTTATTTTGCTAATCTCCTCTCTTCTACTACTTTTGGGATCAGATTGCTCTAGTTTCTCTAAAGCTTTAAGCTGCATTGTTAAGTTGTTTATTTCTGATGTTTCCATTTTTTTGACGTAGGCATCAAGAGCTATGAACTTACCTCTTAGAACAGCTTTCATTGTGTCCCAGAGATTTTGATAAGTTGTATTTTCGTTATCATTCACTTTCAAGAAATCTTGAATTTCCTTTTTAATTTCTTCCTGAATCCAGTTCTCATTCAGCATCATAGTGTTAAGTTTCCAGGAGTTACTGTATTTTCTCTTGTTTGATGTGTTGTGGATGTCCAGCTTTAGGCCGTGATGGTCTGATAGGGCACAGGTTAGAATTTCAACTTTCTTGTATATGTGTAGATTCATTTTGTGGCCCAATATGTGATCTATTTTGGAGAAAGTTCCGTGTACTGCTGAGAAAAATGTGTATTCTTTGGTGTGTGGGTGAAAAGTTCGATAGAGATCTGTAAGGTCCATTTCTTTCAGGGTTTGATTAAGGTCCAAAGTGTCTCTGTTAAGCTTTTGACCTGTTGATCTATCCCATGTTGAGAGGGCGGTGTTGAAGTCCCCAAGAATTATCGTTTGGGGATTGATTTCTTGCTTTAGTCGCTGTAGGGTTTTCTTAATGAATGTGGAGGGGCCCGTATTGGGTGCATATATGTTCAGTATTGTGAAGTCTTCCTGGTGAATTGTACCTGTGACTAAAATGTAGTATCCATCCGTGTCTCTTATAATTTTCTTTGGTTTGAAATCCACTTTGTCTGATAGCATAATGGCTACCCCTGCCTGTTTTCTGCTTCCATTTTCTTGTAGAATTGTTGACCAGCCTTTTATTTTTAGAACGTGCCTATCTTTTGTGGTGAGATGGGTTTCCTGCAGGCAGCAGATTGATGGATTGTGATTAATAATTAATAATTAATAATATTAATTAATAATAATTAATAATAATTAATAATCTTTCTTGTTGGTGCCATTTCTTTATTAAGGAGAAAGATAATTGTTTGAAATATTCCAAATTTATAGGCAAAAAAGTGGGGTGTTAAATTCCCCTTTGGCATCCTGATTGTAATAAAACAACACATCATTTCTCAAAATTTTCCTTTGATGAGTGAACCAATTCAAAATGTCTTCATTTTATTGATAATAGCATCAGTGTCATTAATGTTAATGCTTTTTGAGTAACGACAATTAATTGTAGTTGGTGAACGGAGCAATCGAGCACTGAATTTGAAATCAGAACATTTTGAACTGAAGATGTTATTAGTACATATTTAAATGATTGTTGATTTTTGAACATGTATTAAGTTGATGAACAGCATTAAAGTATATTATGCTCTGTACTATTTAGGAGACTATTGGTTTTAAACCTACCTAAGAAACAAAGGTAATTTATTGGCTCAGCGAACAATAAGTTCAGTATTTTGTTCAAAGATTTAGTACAGTAATATTGTGGAATAAAGATGGGCCTTGTTTCTGTTAATCTCCTAACCTTTAGGTCCATGTTGATAAAGTCGGGTTCCTCTCATGAGGTCTTTCAAACTTCTTTTTTCATGGAGTAATACAAAGCTATCATCCACTGAATTTGTCCTCACTGAATTACATAGATCATATGCCTTCCCTCACCATATCTCAGTAGCAAAAATTATGCCAATAAACATAGTTAAAAAGTGAGCTTTCATCGAGAACTAAGGACGAGATCAATCTCAAGGTTACTGTACAATGAAGGAGTGGATTACACATTCTGGGCTGTGCAATTGGAGTAGCAGCTATGTTCCTCTTACAAAGCCACTGTTGCCACATATTCTTTGTATTTATTTGTTACAATACCAAAATAGCAAACTCAAATAAACTTTCTTAAATTTTCCTCAGTGACATTTTCCAGTTATCAGGTTGGAATATTTGATATTTAGAATATCAAATCAATGCTTTATCATCCATAGAGTTATAAATAAAAAGAGCAAAAGGGAGGAGCTGGAGAAGCCACCAAGAGGGGGCCAGCAGGGCGTGTGAGGGGGGGAGGTGCAGAGGGATGCCCCGGGGAAGGCTAGGGCAGCTGATGTTTGTGATCAAAAATTTCTCAAGGTAGCTGGGCCCACCCTCTCCTTCCTACCTACCTGTTGCCCCTCCTCCTCTTCCCACACACATACCACCACTTTGTTTCCACTCCCTCATGACAGCCAGCATCCTCCTTCTTGTCAGCCTGTCAGCGTTCTCCATCACTGGCATATGGATCATGTGTGCCACGGTCATGATGAAACATCACATGTGTCCAGTGGAGAACTGGTTCTACAATGAGTCCTGCTTGCCTGACTCTGCTGAGCAAGAGGGCCCCAAGACCTGCAGTAACCTCCAGGATGCTCCTCTCATCAACATGTGTGGCACATACCCCCCCCAGAAAGTTGTATCTTCAGCTTCATTGGCAATATGGGTGCTTTCATGATGGCCCTGATCTGCCTCTTGTGCTACACGCAGCTTCTGGAGCAGAACCAGCACTCCCGGGTTAACACTAGAGCATTCATCACTGGATGCACCAACACTACGGGCCTCTTTTACGTGGAACATGCCAGGTCTCTATACTACAGGGGACCTAGTGTAGCCTTCCCTGCTAGGCTGCTCTTTGTCTGCCTACTCTACCAAGGAACCACCAAACCTCTGGACCTGGTGGTGGTCTACCTGCAAAGTGTGCTGGCTGATGTCAACATCATCACCCTGGTCCTCAGCAGAGTCTTTTTCTCCATAGAACTCAGCTGCAGCATGGGACTGCCTTGTGCCAGTGGGTGTTTGACACTGACAATCCTTGTTTTCCATGGCACCACTTTCAGCTACAAGTTTGGGGTCATCTTCTCAGACACACTGGGGGCCATGCTGCAGCCTGCTCCTGGCTGGGCTTGCAAGTAATCCGGAAGCAATAGCATCTCCACCCACTTCAACTGTGCCACTGAGAGAATTGCCACAACTTGAAGTCTTGGAGGGTGGCTGGCCTGGCCACCACAGCACCCCACTCTTTACCTTCTTTGCATTAATTTTGTATCAAAAGCTATTTCTAGAGAGTATTCTGTTGGGATATGGGCTTCCTCGCTCCTGAACAGGGGCCTTTCCACATCCACCTGTGCTGTGGAGAAGCAGGGATAGGCCAGCTGCCTCCACTCATGTCCTGTTGCCTCATACTAGAGGATCATTTTGTGTTTAAAGGTCCCCAGTCCTCACCTACCCAACCTGTCCTTCAGTGAAGTGCCTTCTATTCCCAGAGCAAGAAAACTGGGGTTTCCTGCAGCAGGAATTGAGGGGGGGGGTTGGAACAACAGAAGGGCTACAAGCCTGGGAGTGGGGGGTGAGGAAGCACACCTTAGCCTAAGAGAAGGCCCAGTGAGCTGCACTGGAATCTTTCACTCTGCCCCTCACTTCCCTTTAGGAAAATAACAGCAGAGCCATATGGGTATTTTAGTACTTTTTAAATATCTATTAAAAGAATTCTAATTTGAAAAAAAAGCCAAAAGTGAATTGGACATTTCAATTAAAAAATTAAGTCTCAGATGCATAAAAGGAAAGCACAAAGATGCATACATATCATACCCTGTACTTGAAGAGAGTTCCTGACTATTTTTCTTTCAGTCATTAAGGATCTTGCCTAAGGCAAGCAAGGTGGCTCTGCAGCTAACAGTACTTGAGGATTTGAATTTAATACCTGGAATTCCTGTAAAGTTGGATGGACAGAACCAAATTCACAAATTTATTCTCTGACCTCCACATTAATGGGAGCATATATATGTTCTCACTCAAACACATACATCACACAAAATCATAATAAAAAAATTAAAATTATAGAAAGCATCTTGCCTAACATTTACTTTCGTAATTAGACCAGACATGTTGTAAAGGCAATTTCAGTGCTCAGTGTCCTGCTGGTGTTTTTCTCATAGAGTTGTTTTGTGTTAATGGTATATGTCCTAACGCTGAATAATTGTAAAAAAAAAAATTTAGCTAAACTTAGGATTTCCTTGGCCATTAATGGTTTAATTTTGTACATTTTAGGTGTTCAATGTTCTTCGATTTCAAGCCTTTGACCTAATGAACAAAGTCCTCTCCTGTAGTTAGAACATTTAAATGTAACCATTCTTGTGTGCTTTGATAAGTTTCTTTGCATGTTATGACTCTCACAAGTGAAGAGTTTGAAGGGAATGTTTTGGCATAAGAAACAAAGTCCATCTAGCCATTGAGCATAGAATGCAAGTGACACCTTTAGTCATGATAGGTGTCGTGGTTGTCTTTCTTTTGCTATGATACAGCAGTCAGACAACTTAAGGGAGAAATGGAGATTTATTTGCCTTATAGCTGCAGAGAGAATTATAATCTATTATGATGGCAGTTGCATAGCAGAAGGTGTGGCTGGAGGCAGAAATGGGCTGGTGGTTCAGATCACTGCCACCCTCAGGAAGGCAAAGAGAACAAGAATAAGCTGAGAGAAAGCCTGGCAGGTCCACAAAAGCTCAAGCACTGTGCCCTGTGACAGACCGTCCTCCAGCAAAACTCTACCTCCTAAAGATGATACCATCTGCTCAAACATTAGCAACAACTCAGGATTCAACCACTTGAACCTGTGAGAAAACTCATATTCAAACTTTAACAATAGAGGTGAGATTTCTTTCTTTTTGTTTTTCAATTCTTTGAAACTTTAATATACAAACACAATGAATTTTAATGTCCCCTCCCCCAACCCCACCTCACACGTTTACCTTTCCAACAGGTCTCCCTACCACTCCCATGTACTGTGTATAGTATGTGATCCACCAAATTTCATCTGGGATATCTGTTGTTCACCAGTTCCTGGGCATTCACTTGGGCATGAATGGCCCCCCAGTGGATCAACTATCATATAAAGAAGCTTTCTTTCTCCTTTCTGGTGCCAATCCCAAACCATCTCTCAGGATAGGGCCATATCTCCTGAGATTCCTCCCTATTCCATAGTGAAATGTTGATAGACCAGCTAATATGGAGGACTACTGGAGGATATTGATTCATTGTGTGCTTGGGGGTGGAAGCCTGATATGGACAGAGGTGATTGCCTGGTGTTACTTCTTGTCATTGTTAGTCTTTACATCATTCCCCCTGTTCCCAAGATCCCCTGAGCCATGAAATATAAGTTAGAGATCATGTTTGGGGTTAATGTCCATGGTTCTTGTACTTTTTATTTTGGCCAGTCATGGTTCTCAACATTATTCATTTTCTCATTGTAATTAGTTGAATGTTGGGTTCTGCTCTGATATAATAAAACGATGAATCCTTAGAAGGTAGCATCAGACATTTATAGTTAACACTAAGAAGTTTATTCTACTTAGGGCTAGGATCTTCATTTTCACAGCTTTGTTCATAGTTCAAGACATGCATTCCCTGGTATGAAAGGGGACTTATGCCAGTCAGAAAGCAATTGGTTACTCCCATACCTTACATGCCTTTTATCGTTCCACTGGACTCATCTTGATAGTGTTATTATTGTATTCTGCAGTTTTGATAGCTGAGTGAAACCATTGATATCCATTCATCTTATGTTTTTCCATGTCCTGTGGTCTCTGTGTGGTGTCTTCAACATTAAGGTTTTATTATCAGATACTTAAGGAAAATCAATATCAATGGCAAACACTTTTGTGTTAGGAGTCTTTGAATCCTCTCTATCCAACATTTCTTCAGGAGGCATTACATTACTGATACTGAGAAATTTATTAAAATTTCCATGACGTCTGGTGGAAGCATCTCAAGGCAATTTCTGTTTATTTCTCCTTTTCCCTCTGTGTTCCCCTGCATAAGGTATATTGATGAATACTTTTTTAAGTTATATATTCGAAAAGTACTTTAAGGAATCCTTACTGTTGAATTTTTACTAGTGCATTAGGGTTCTTTAGCCTTTCATATCTCTGATCATGCAAACATTAGATTTATAGTAAAAATAAAATTTAAAGTTTCCAATTATGTAAGGCCCAAATAATTGGCATTTCAACCTATTCATATGGTAAGCACAGGCAAAGCAGTCTCTTCAAATAAAGGCTTATTTTCTTATTCCATGCATCATGAAGTTGATCTTTATTGCAAGCTTCTTTCTTTCTTGGTATAAAAAGATGACAACATCTTATGACAACATCTCTGTTTCTATTACATACACCAATAGTGCTGGAAGGCTAAGGTATGCGCCAGAACTTGAACTTCACCATTTGATTTCTTTCATTACTTTATAGCATTTTATGAAAAATCTTTAATGGAATTTAACTTTCTCATGTTTATTTTAATGCTTCAACATTAATAAAATACTTCAACAATTGAAGAAGTATATGCTACCTTTAATTGACAGATATTTTCTCATTCAATAAATTTTATTATATATAAATTGTTAGTTGAACTCTGCTCCAAGCGACAGCTTACACTAATGTGGCAATGTTCAGTATTATAGATGAGCTAAGTAACTTGTTGAAAATATTTGAAGATCCGTCTTAGACCTAAATATATCCAAATCTTTGTAACTTTTAGGCAATATCTGTTATAAGGAAAGTGTTATGCTAGATGCTCTTGTGCAAAGGAAGCTAACTGTATGTCATGAAACAATAACAAATTGGCTTTCAGAATTGTTCATTTCAAATATCATCACATCTTTCTTTTCTGTCATTTTTCATTTTATATTTGAAACCCTGGAGTGTTAAATGTTTTTACAAAAATATATAAAATAATGATACAGAATATCACCTGAGTTAGGTACATACTCTACAGATTACTTAATATGCATATATGTAAATATATATAAATATATGAAATATGAACACATTTTTATAGCTTGTATTGTTCTTAAATTTACTATTTTACTTACAGTTGACTCATATTTAATATTCACCAAATAATTTACAATAAGAAAAATATATTAATAATTTTAGTATGCTAATTTTACTAAGATTAGCATTTATATTTGGATATGATGCTTATAATACATGAGTAGGGAGATTTCCCAGTTCATCTAAATAGTTGATTTTCTATTTTTTCTATTTTTTATTGATGTATGAATTTTAGTAGAAAACATTTAGTAGATAACATTTATGTATGACCCAAATTATGATGCCATTTATGTCAGGCAATAAAATATATCATCTCAGAACTTCCTAGGTAAATTTCATTTTCTTAAAATAATGATGTTCCTTTTCATTTTTTAGCATGTTTCTGTGTTTGTGCACCCATGCACGTGTGTGTGTGTGTGTGTGTGTGTGTGTGTGTGTGTGTGTGTGTATGTGTGTGTTGCATTGGAAGGCACTGTGTGTGCCTGTAGTCCAAAGGTAACTTTGAAAATCATGCTGGATTGCTTTTACCTTCTTTTTGCTTTTTTTCTGGGGTTTCCCAGACTCTGCCTTCCAGGGCCAGAACTGCAGGTTGCTATCATTTCTGTCTGGCAATTTAACCTGGCATCTGGACTCAAGTTCTTCTTTTGTGAGGTACAGACTTACTTAAGTCCTGAGCCATCTCTCCAGCCCTTTCATCTTTCATTTTAAAATAACTGACTTATGATGGTGATCACACAATATATTTATGTAAAGGTAGTTTTAAGTTGGTGAACTTTGTGTATTTGTGTGTCAGAACATGAATTTACATATTGAAATCAGAGTTAATTGGAAGAAATACATTGTGATACAAACATTTTTTCACCTTTATCTTAGAAATGTTTATTAACCTAGCATATTTCATTGAACATCAGAGCATTATAAAACCCACAGGCTCAGTTTCAGAAAGAGCTGAAGAGAGAGATAACTATCTTGCTGTGATTTAACCACGAGTAAAGCTGACATTTGGACTGTGACTGTTTTTTCTTACCACTTGCAGAAAAGAGTACTTTTTTAAAGTGTTTTCAAACATGAACTGTCATCCACACTGGTAAATCTTTAAAATCATTTGTTTGGGGTAAACTCAGAAGGAAGTCTAAATAAGCTTTATGGAAAGTGATGTACACATACATTATTCTCCTGCTCGCCCACACACATCCTTACCATGAACGAGGACATATTTGTTATAACATTATAATGTTTTAGCCTTGACAGAACCTATTTGAATTAATACAGTGTTCACTATTGTAATTGCAGGAGAGGCCATAGTTTTGCAACTGCTATTGTTAAATCATTTCAAATGAAAAATTCTGACAAGTTACCTTGATGAATTCTTAGTAAATGAAATGTATTTGTTTCTTTGCAAATATACCTTTATAAATTCTTAATCAGATAACAACTCATCTGACTTGCTCATTCTCTTCAAATTTAATGGAGGACTAAGGTTTTCCAAAGGGTCACACATAGATACATTATCACTGCTATTGTTTCTTTAGTATTTGTTAGCAATTCTCACAGAGTTAATTTGAGGTGGGCATATAGAAGAATTGATACAAAGACAGTGTTGGTATAGTACTTATGACTAATAAATTTTCACAGTTTCCAAATTTAGTTCAAGATTGGCTGAAGGTCACAAAGTTTGTGAGATGAAGAGTATAATGGAATTTAGGCATCTTCCTAATCTTCTGAACTTTCTCTGAAAATTAGTTTAAATTCAATGTGATCCTTTTAAAATACACATAATTATGGGGCTGGAGAGCTGGTTCAGGGGTTAAGCCTCTGCCTTGCAGGCAGAAGGTCCTGAGTTCGGATCCTAGACCCCACATATAGACGCCTCCGGCAGAAGCAGGGATGGCCTGCGTTTCTGGTCCTGGTAGGGCGGAGCCTGTGAATCCCCGGGCAGAGTAAACAAGGAGGAGGTAGAGGCCTCCATGGTGTTTGAAGAAGTTGGTATCTTTCTGTATACTTAGCCAGTTATCATGATCTGGCAAGTAAGGATTGTCCTTCTCTCAGCCTTTACATGGAGATAGTGTGACCTGTTCCCTTGGCCCTTGGTGTTGGCGTGAGGCTCTCCTGACATACTAGATAAGGAACTGTAACTGGACAATCATAACAGAATAAACCCTTTGTTCCCTTAAGCTGTTTGGTGATAATATCAGCAGCAATGTAGGTGAACTGCTACAGGGGTATTTAAGAAATTCTTCAGGTAAATATCACAAAGATTTTGTCATAAAGTTTGAAAATAATGGTCACATTTGATAATTCATGTGCTGTGAAGGAGTTAAAGATGGCACAGATGAGTTGCAGCAGAATCTATTTCCAAATTAGACTTAAGTACTTGAGTAGGATGTTTTGAAGGACAACTAGGAATGTGGGAAGAAGTGAATAGCTAAAGGCTGACGATGGCGTGTTGGAAGGATGTAAGGGAAGTAATCAAATTTCTTAATGAAAGACACAAGGAATTAGGATAGTAGACTGGAAGATGTTGTAGTTGGGCAAATTGTTTTAGATTAGAAGAAATTTTCATAAGATTTCTGATGCAGCCTTTAGTGGTAAAATGTGAACAAAATCTATAATGCTTACAATGTAATATACTATACATATTATGATATGAATCTGCAAATGTTGATTTTTCTGAACAACAGTTATATGATAGATTAAATCATTACACATCTTTAAAACATTTTTGATGAATAATTATGGAGCACAAGTCTATTATTAATGATGATTAGTAGTGATGACTGATTCTAGTTTAATCCTTTAGAATCCCTTCAAGATTGTGCATTCTCCCCTCTGTTGAAAATAAACATTCGAATTTAAGTTTTCTCAGAGAACAAGATGACAGAGAGTACAGTACATGACATAGTTGGAACACTTCAACATGATTTTGTAAGGCACTATAAAATAAGGATCAAGTAGCACTTTGTTTTAAACCATGCATCACTAGAATTCTATTATTCATCCAAAAGCTTATTGACCACTGGAGCTTGGTCCCCTGATTCCAGGTTTTTAACACTTTGTATAGCTCTTTGTGAATAATGCAGAGGGGTAAGAGAACATTTTAAGTCAAATCTAGAGAGAAGCCCTTTCAAAAATATGACTTGTCAAAGTTAAATAATGCAACGGCTTTTCCTATCCAGGCAAATGCCAGTAAACATTGCTTATTTACATTCCTTAGCCAGAGTTAAAGGAAAATCTTCCTGGTTCACAGTCCATAAAATTTATATGCTCAAAAATATGAGAAAGTACTCATTGTGTGTATTTATAATTTATATCTTTAAAATATGAAAGTATTTTTGTTAAACACCAATAGGGCCAGGGATTGGAAATCTTTCAAATCACACTTATAGTCTGAGTTGAAAAGCATATATGTTAAGTATTTCATAAGCAGCCCATTGAGATGCAATTATATTTCCCATTATGTGACTTTAGTAGAAAACAGGAAAAAAGCAAAAGGCTGGAAAATGTGAAAAAAGCCTTTTAAGCAAATGTACAGCAAAGTCAATATCAAATACACTAAGTAGTAAAAAACCTGATAATGAGATAAAATCTTTCCTATCACAGAAATATTTAATTATATTTGTTTAAGAGTGAGAGAGAAAAAAAAGAAGACATGAATGAGTGGTGGTTATAGAACAACTTTCAGAAGATAGATCTCTCCTTCAATTATGTGGGCTTCATGGAGATTCAAATCCAATTGTCATTTTTGTGCACAGTCACCTTAACATTCAACTATCTAGCTAGCCTTACACTTCAGTCACCGCTTTCATGAGTCAATTAACTCCCAAAAATAATCACTAGAAATGCCTATTGATAAAGCTATGACAAATTAATTAGACACACTAAGATTTGTCTTGATGTTCTAAGACATTACTTGATAACTCCACAAAGTCGTTATGGTAAAATTTGGTAAAGGATCACCTTTGAGTCTGTTGGATTGTTAATTATCCAGTGCTAGTATTGGTTGGACTGGGATTATAGGCCATACCACCATTCCCTAATTAGGTTATGGGCTATGATTTTATCCTAGTTTCTAGTGCAGAAGTACTAATCCTCTGATATCTCTATATATGTATGTATATATTTATGTATGTATGTATGTATCTATCTATCTATCTATCTATCTCTTCTATATAAATCAATACATATCTAGGGCTGGGGGAATGGCATAGGGTTATGTCTCTGCCTCCCGAGCAGAAGACTAAGTTCAGATCCCAGGTCCCACTTGAAAACACCAGAAAGAAACTGCAGTGGCCTGCATTTCTATTTCTGGTGGGCAGAGACTAGGAAATCTTAGAGAAAAGCCAAAAGGAAGTAGAAGCAATTCAGGATGATTCCCAAAGTCACCCTTAGTCATTGACAGTGACACATAGTACCCTTTGATACACACACACACACACACACACACACACACACACAAATAAATGAATAAATAAGCTAAATAAAGATACAGAATAAAGCTAAATAAAGATATATAATCTATCTTTCTCATATATATCTATATCTATTTCTATCTATCCTATAGTTTGCAGATTCCTAGACATTCTTTAATTTTCTTTACTACACACACACACACACACACACACACACACACACACACACACACAATCTCCATGTTATTTTATATACCTCTGTACCTTTCTGCATATTCTCCCAATTACCATCTTATACCCTCAATTCTGTATTCCCCTACCTGAAAAATTCTGACTCATCTTACCATATTTTTTCTTTTTTGGTGAAATTATTCCTAGTGAATTTGGTGAAATTATTACTGTTCACCCTATAATACAAAATTCACCCAGTCCAACTGGTGTTTCTATAGTCTTAATATTTCAGAAATGCAAGTTAAGTCTCCTCTTATATTCAAGGCGAGTCTTTAGATATGAGTACTTACAAAAAACATTACATGCTTCTAATATAGGACACAAAGTAAGCAGTGTGTTCTAAAGGGAGAAGCAAGGTTATAGCAAGGAAGGAACTTACAAAGAAAAACTAAAACTCCAAAACATTGTAAATGTTAATAAATCTGTATGTCTGTGCCTACCATCTAGAGTATGTGATTTTATGATATGAGTTTCAGCAGGTTTGTTCACCCCTGCCCTTATAGTCATGCTTTTTTAGTCTACGTCGTCTATACTTTGAACTGGCTTCATCCCATTGTTGGCATCGCTAACGTCTTGAATTCTCCACAGAAGTCTAAGATTCACCCTCATGTCTTTGTACCTTGCCCATTCATTGGCTCCTTTCAAGAAATATACTACTGCTGCTACATATGATCTAGCATCCAAGCCCTGCATGCTCTGTGAAAACCTTGAAGACTGCAACTCCAGCAACCCATAGATGCTGCCAAAGTCTCCTGCACTTTAGAGTCCTATGTGCAATACTATTCACTATGCCCATAGACACTTCTGAGGGTTGTGCTGTTAACTTAGGAAAACACTTCCATAGGTAGTCTTGTTTAGTGCAGTGTTAGCAAGGCTCCATCTTCTCCAAGGCAATAGTTTCAATGTGTTTTTTAAACATGGTATAGATATTATCTCATCTATTCCAGAAAGACTTTTTCTACTATTGAAGTGGAAAAGGTTTGGCATATTATATGACAAATTTTAGACCCATATTACAGTATATAAGAGATCGCTTCTTTTTAATGCTGCTAAACTCTTTAACAACTCTACCCCCATGTTCATCTCCTTCTAGGCACACTTCTTTAATTGCTAGACAATGTATTTTTCAAATCTTGACTTTGCTTATGTTCCCGATAAACATTCTAAATCTTTATTGAAAAATCAGTCAGTAATAGCAGGTTACAAGATGCACACTATGCTCTCTTGACTTTCCCCTTTCAAGGTGACTTTCCCCTTTTGGCTGTGACTTTAAACTCAACCTCCTTCAGTTTAAGGATAGAGACAGATATAGAGAATCCAATGACATAAAAAGAATCTCTTCCAGTTAAATTCCCAATATAATTCTTACCTCTCTGTAAAACTTCTTCAGCAGAATATTTGTTGTCTACATTTATATCAGCATTTTGGTCTTCTGAGACCTGGACAAAACCATTCAGCTTGGCTTGCAACATTCTATGGTTCCTCTTGAATGAATCTCCAAACATTTCTAAATTCTTTCTGTGACCTAGTTCCAAAGGATCAAGTTCCATATCCTCAGATAATCATTGCAATGATGGTGCTTTGGTTAAAATTGGTATTGCTATGACCTGATACCTGATACAATCAATTTAAAGGACAAACATGTTTTTTTGCTCATGGCTTAGAGGGTTCAGTTCTTGGGTGCTTGGTACTATAAGTTTGGGAGGACTATCATGATGCTGGAAATATATAGTTGAGAACCATCTTCACCTGCAGGATAGGAAGAGGAAACAAAAAATAGGAATAGAGGAGGTAAGGAGAGTTAAGTCTCGAAGTAAAGTCCCCCGGTGACTTATTTCCCTTAAGTAAGCCCTGCCTCCTATCTCTCACCATTTTGGAAAGTAGTATTATACTATGAGTATAGCAAGAAATTAATCTATGGTGATGTGGCTCAATGGTAGAACACTTGACTAGCAGTCCCAAGTCCTTGGGTATAGTCTTCAGCACCACATACAAATACATGCTTGTATACATACATATGTATATAGAGTTATCTATTTATAAGATCAGAAAACTCTTGGGCTACTTGTCTCTGGAAATGTCACCGTACATATGCACATAGATGTACTTCACAAAGCTCAGAGAAACATTTCTTAATATAATAAAGCTGACAATCAAAATGAATCATTGCATTCTTCATCAACACACATTCCTAATATAGTATTCAGGAATCCATTTCTAGGCTATATTCATTTCCTGATAATCTCATTTAACCACATGAAATTGAATAACATCACTAAATTTTGTACTTCCCAACATGATGATTTCAACTGTCCACTAAATGCTGAGCTTTGATACAACTAGCTTCATAATCCTGGTTAACTTAAAACTGACCAGACTAGCCTGCAAATCATGTTCAAGAGGGATTTGGATTTCAGTTAGTGGAATGTGCATCCTTTTACATGCCCCAGGTGAACACTTGGGAGTTAAATTTAGTTTCCCTCTTTCTTGAATTTCCATTATTGCTTCTTTCTCAACTCATTCCTCATTCAACATCGTGGTATTTAATTTCTAAGAATTGGTGTATTTTCTGCTATTTGTTTTGTTGTGGATGTCAAGCTTTATTCTATGGTAGTCTGATAGGGTACAGGATATGATTTTTACTTTGCTATATATGTGGAGATTCATTTTATGGCCCAATACTTGGTATATTTTGGAGAAGTTCCATAGGCTGCTGAGAGAATGTGTTTGGATGGAAGGTTCAGTACAGATCTATTAGGTCCATTTGGGTAATGATTGGATTCAGTTCCAGTATGTCTCTGTTGAGTTTTGGCTGGTTGAAACATCCAATGTTGAAAGTGGAATACTGAAATCCCCTACAATTATCCTTTGGGAGATGATTTGTTGTTTTGATGATTTAGTGTTGGATTAATGAATGTGGATGAGCCCATATTAGGTGCATATATATTCAATATTGTAAAACTTTTCTGGTGGATTACTCCTTTGACTAAAATGTAGTATCCTTCTGTGTCTCATGATTTTCTGTGGTTTATAGTCAGTTTTTTCAGATGCCATAATTGCTACACCCACTCATTTCCTTGTTCCATTAGCTTGAAGTATTTTCGACTTTGAGAATGTGCTTATCTATTGTGGTGAGATATGTTTCCTAAAGGCAGCAGAGTGATGTGTTGTGATTTATAATCAATGTTTCTAACCTGTATCTTTTGATTGATGAGTTAATTCCATTGATGTTTAGGGTTATAATTGAGAAATATCTGTTGATTCCTGTCATCATTTGTGTTTAGTGGTTTTTATATGTGTATTACTTAGTTTTAAATTTGCAATGGTATTATATTTCTATTCTGTCTTCTTGGATATGTTTGTTCTTATCTTTAAACTTGAATATCTTTTCTAGCATTTTTTGTTGGCCCAGTTTGGTGGTCATGTATGCCTTCAGCTTGTCTTTGTGGTAGAAAATTTTTCTTTCCCCTTCAATCATGACTGATAGTATTGATGGGTATATCAGCCTTGGTTGACAGTTGTGTTCATTCATGCTTGAAGTATGACTCTACATGCTCTTCTGGCTTTCACTGTTTTCAGTGAAAAATCAGTTGTTATTTTAATAGGTTTACCTTTATCAGAGGGCACTGTGTGTCTCCGTGAAGACTGCCCCTGTTTCTGCCTGGTGGTTTTACATGGGACCTGGGATCCGAACTCAGGACCTTATACTTGTGAGGCAGAGTCTTAACCCCTGAGACATCTCTCCAGCCCAGGTTTACCTTTAAAAGTGACATTTTTTTCTCTTGAAGCTCTCAACAGATTCTCTTTGTCTTATATCTCTAGTGTTTTAACAAATATTTGCTGTGATGAGTTTCTATTTTGATCATATCTGATTGAAGTGTGATATGTCTGTGTATTTAGATGGGCATATCTTTCTTTAGATGTGGAAAGTTTTCCTTTATGAGTTGTTGGAGTCCAAGCACTGCAGGACTCCCCTCCACAAGGTGGGTAAGGCTTCATCTAATGAGAGACACACACACACACAACTCTCTGGGCTGGGTGAATCTGAATCTGATTTATTGGAATATTGTAACAGCTTTTATACTAGAAAATTTTGGGGCAGAGAATGTTGCACCTGTAGATAGACACTTATCCATCTAATCAGGAGGAATCACCTTTAGGATAAACATTTTTTAAGAACTTAACCCATTGTTTAAGGGTGAGACACAAACAAATCCTTATCATATCTTAACAGATTTTTTTCCAGCCCTACAACAGGTTTTTCCCAGCCCCCCAGTCTCTGTAAATTTATCTATTTTACAATGTTCCACCAAATAGTCACAGGGTCCAAGTCTGTATTGTATTTAACAAAGACTTCATTTGAGATTTAGTAAAAATACACTGAGATTGAGCTTCTTATTAATTTGTGTTATATCTATTATACATTCTTGTAAATTTTAAAGGTGAATCTGTTGGAGGGGGCACATATTATTCATTAATTTTTTCTTTTGAGGATATCGGATTCTGGCTGTCATTCTGGATATTATATAAGCTGGCCTATATTAGGTTATATGGTAAGAACTATATTAGAATTTATTTTATTTATTCTTTTTATTAACTCATGTGCTCTATAAGAAATAGTTGTGTGTTAATTTTAGTGAACAGATGGCATAGTCTCATATATCTAGAATTTCTGAATTAATTTTACAAGAGTCATATTTTTTAGGGAATTCTGTCCATCTATGTTTTAGAACTCTTAAAATTATTCTCAAATTTCTTTACAATCAGCGTATACATTCTGGCTAACAAGTCTGTTTACTGTGTATGATTGAACATACTTAGAATTTTAATTTAAAGTTAAAAGCAGGCTTGGTTTGTATTTAGGAAAAAAAAAAAAAAAAAACTCTGGGCAAATTACTTGACATCTGTAGTTCCGGAGGCAGAAACCTAGGGGGAGGTGATATTCTAGGTATTTTTTGGGGGAAAAAAAAAAAAAAAAGGCCTGGGAAAAGATAGGAGAGCTCCCAATCCACAAAAAAAGGGAAGAACTCCTCTTGCACAGATAGGAGGCACACACAATCACAAAAAGAGGAACTTGTCTGTCAAAGATAAGAAGCAAGACTCAAAGGGGAGTGGTTCCTAGCAACTACTCAGATCCTTAGGAACTGCTCATTCCACAGAGCAGGCTGTAAGCCTGACAACTCCTATATGTTTTATATCTTTATTATTTATTTAAAATAAGCCATGTCCTGTTTGCAGAAGGCGCTTTCTTGAAGCTGTCTTCTCCAGGTTGGGATCTTATCTACCAACCTGGTTGGCACAGGAGGTGACATTGAGTTTGAAAAATTTCTTCTGGTATAGCATTTTGGGTTTCTCGTTCTGATATTACATTAATGTACAGGTTTGGCTTCTTCAAGATGTCCCATAATTCTTGAATGTTCCTCTCAAGTATCTTTTTCACTTTTACAACCTCTTTCATTGAACTAATTTGTTCTGCCATTTTCCTCTTCAAGAGCTGATCTTCTATTTTCTGCTTCATCAGATATGCTGATAAGACTCTTGTATTATGGGTTGAAGATAGCTCTTCTTTAGTCAGGTTTAATCTCTACTTGAGATTTTTTTTCTACGCTCTATGCCTAGTTTTTTTCTTCATCTGTTTTCTACATCTCATCCAAGTATCTGATGTGTTCCTGGTGTTTAACTCCTTTTGGATTTCTTCTTTCATTGTTTTGATCACAGTAAAGATCAGACTTTGAAAATCATTACCTTAGGTATGTTTTTCTTGGCTATTTTCCATGAGTTTATTCTGGTTGGATTCCATCATTATAAGAATTTTGCTTTTTGGCGCGCTGCCGCCATGGCCGACGTGGAGGACGGCGAGGAGCCCTGTACCCTCCTCTCGCACTTAGGGAGCGCAGGCTCCAAGTCTGGTGGCGACAAGATGTTCTCGCTGAAGAAGTGGAACGCGGTGGCCATGTGGAGCTGGGACGTGGAGTGCGATACGTGCGCCATTTGCCAGGTGCAGGTGATGGATGCCTGTCTTAGATGTCAAGCTGAAAACAAACAAGAAGACTGTGTTGTGGTCTGGGGAAAATGTAATCATTCCTTCCACAACTGTTGCATGTCCCTGTGGGTGAAGCAGAACAACCGCTGCCCTTTGTGCCAGCAGGACTGGGTGGTCCAAAGAATCGGCAAATGAGAAGTAGAAGACAGCTTTTCTGACGTGGGGCTTCGTAACGCTGGTACATCTTGCTTCAGTGTGGGACAAAGGCTAAAACATCCCAGGGGATTAAGTCTTGGAGTAAAACCTGTGGTTCTCTGAGACTCATCGGAGGCATGGTCAGTTTAATTTTTCAGACATTCTCTACAATTAAGATAATTTATTAAAGATAGTCTTACCTACTTCTGTGGTATGAGTCTTAACACACTGCTTAGAAGTGCTGTGAAAAAGAACTCTGACAGATGGAATGACATGAATCGTTCACCTATGGTGTGCAAGCTGCTGTGAGATCAGCTGCATTGACAGAGGAGTATTTGCATGTTGATGCTTGGGTGGTTTTAAAAAGATGTTGCACTAGCAAATAAGTACCATTTAAAAGCAACCCTCATCCTCTTTCTTATTATTTATATGAATGAGAATCTCTGAATATTGTAAACATACATATTTCAGACATACAGGATTTGGATTGTCTCTGAAGTTCTGTCTTTGACTCATCAAGGAAACCTAGGTCTGCACTTACCTTGCTGTTAAATCATTGAGTAGTAAAAGGTATCTTCTATTTCTGCTAAAGTTTACATTGTGCAGTATATTTTAGTCAAAATATTAATGGAGACTGTTTACCAGTATAACATTGGAGTTTCTTATGCAGTGTTTTAATGAATGGATTATTCTGTTAACTTTGAGTTATAATTTTATGTACAACCTTAAATTTTAATAAAACAATTTGTTGACTAATTTAAAAAAAAAGAATTTTGCTTTTTGTAGATTTATTGTCTTGGTTTTTGTTGTCTGAGATTTCAGAGATTTGCATTGTGACTTGGGCATTTTTTGTTTTATATCTAATGTCTTTCTTGATGTATGTTTTTGACAGATATGATTTAGATAGTATTACTACACTTAGGCAGTTATTCCTAATGTTTGTCTTGCTGTTGACTATGTCTGTTTAATGTTCCTTGGTACTGTTTCCTAGATGAGACTATTACTATTAGTACATCAGTTAAGGTGGGTGTAGTAGACAGGGATTGAAGATTAGTATGGTTTTGCAGATTTTAGCTTGTACTTCCTTAGCAATGTGTAAGGGTAATTAATTAAGTCCCTAGCATTATATGGGGTTTTGGATGGGTTATATGGAAATTTTAAACTGTGGTGACTATCAATTGAGAGTAACAGGAAGGCAAAAGGGTTTAGTTACCTGAGAGCTGGAAATTAAGATTATCTCTTGTTTGATTGGACGATTTTTGAAGTCCTCAGTTGTGTGGTGTTGGTTTGCTAGTCCTGTGCTTGGGTATTCTCTGGGCTCTTAAATTCATAAAAGGTTTTAAAGTTTTTTAATGATTATGGGGTGGAGAGTGAGGGGGGTGATTAATAAATGGGTTGATTGAGGCTTCTGGGCATGTGGGCAGGGTTGTGAGACCTCAGGCCAACTCAACTCCTGGCACATGTCTTTCTTACACTCTGGGATGGAAAGAAACTCCCTGCACCTTGGAACAGAAAGACACTCCCTGGTGCTATGGCCAGCAGATGTGCTGGGTCCTGGGACATGGTCACTTAGTTTCCCTCTGTCTTAACACACTATTTTTTGATATTATTCCACGTCTCCTTTGAAATCCTTTGAAATCTATAATCTCACCATTTCTCTCTACTTCCTTTGCTACCACCATCATCTGTATTCTGGACAGCTGAAATCCTATGATAAACTGCCTTTGCTTGCTTGGGTTCTTGCAACCCCATATATCTGTGGTAGAGTTTCCTATTAAAATGTGACTATGATTACATCATTCTTCTTCTAAAAATCTTCCAGTGATTTGCCATTCCTCAGAGTAAAATGCAGCCTTGTAGTTTTATGAGTCCAACTACTCTCTCCCACTTTAGATTCTTTTCTTCTTTAGTTTTTCATTTCACCATGCTAGGCTTCTTTCATTCCACGGATGTAATATGAGCCAACTGTATGCCTCTGCCTGGAATACATTTTCACTACATATCATGGATATCTTTTCTACACCTTTAAGTCTTTTGTAAAAATTATTTACTACGTTCACTCAATGATATTACCATAATCATATAAATTAAATCTGTAATGTACTCCCATCTTGCACTTCCCTGTTCCCCTTTATTTCAATACCCACCAACTTCAGTTTTGTGTATTTGCTATGACTCCTTTAATACAATTTGTTCTGTATGTTAATACATTTTTATTTCATGTAACAGTGACTGGTCTTTTGTAGTCTCTGGATGAATAATTTTTGAAAATTTAGGACTTTTAATAAGTGGAAGATCCAGCATTTCATGACCTTAAAACTCTTCTACCCAGAAAAATAGGTGAGAGAATATAAAGAGTATATTCCTATTTTTAATCTAGAACTCTGCAGTCATATATAATAATAATTTTTGATAATTTAACTATTTAAATTTTCATATTATTAGTTCAATTGCTACCAAATGGGTTACAGAAAGACAACTTTGTCATGATATGACAAAAAAGAAAAATATATAATGCAATAACATATTATGATTTCTATAATTAAGGGGATATTATACTTAATTGAGAAATTATACCTAATTCTCTAAATTTCTTATTTCCCTTCAAAATGTATATGTATATTGTATCTCTTTATACTACTTGCATCTGCTACATTAGCAACTCAAAAAAATAAAGCTTTCTGGTTGGCATCATTTCTAGTGCAAACTTTTTTCTTCCAAAAGAAAAGTTATTTAATCACGATAAGCTTTCCTTTGGAAAGCTAGTTTGAAATTTCGTATCTTTGCATTGAAGAATAATCAATGTGTTGCTAACAAGAGTTTTATAGAGCTTATCTCAAAGTGTTACCCCTGAAGATGGTCTATTACATAGCAGAAAAAATAAAAGATCTTTTAGTTCTGCTAAATGTCAGAACTCTCAGCCAATTCAATCAATATTTCAGGCCTTAGAGTTGGAATAAGTTAGCCAAATCAAATTATTTTCAAATAAATTTATTTAAAGTTTTTATTTATCTCATTTTGGTTACTTATTATATCACCTTCAAATACTTTGTTAGATAGACTACTGACAAGAAACAAATTTATTTGTTTAGTATTTTGGCAGTCTTTCCTGACTTAGCCTTAACTTTCTTAATGGGCTAATGAGCTGTGAAAAGCCCAAATGAAAGAAAATAAAGCCTTCTGATAATCCATACTCTGATAAACTGCCTCCATGATAATTGGCAGTGTATGGTTGTTTCAGGGCATTAGGAAAAATAAGTACTGTTAGCCCAGTGTATGGAACAACTGGTGTTAATAAAATTATAGACGGTTACAAGGGAACACAATCTTTTCTAACAAATGTCATGTGTACCTGCAGGCCTAACCATGATTTGATTATCAGAAAAACTTTATAGGTCGGATTGTGCCGTGTCCTAGGACTTCTAAATCAAAAGATTCTAAACACAGTGGTGACTATTTTTCATGTACTTGAAATTAATTTCCTCTCTTGTGAAGGGCTTTTGTACATAGCAGAAAAATACATATCACCTGTTCCTTATCAGCTTAGTTTGTATGATATTATCTACATGTCAAGATTGTTAATTGCTGTCCAAATTTAACATTTAAAATTTAATTTATGGTTTTGATTTATGGATATGACAATCATTCTGTTTCCTTCCCAGTATAATCTGAAACAAAACAAACATATAAAATGCTTTCTTTTTAAATAGATTAATTTTGATTTTTAGTGTATTTTTAAGGATTATACAAATGAGAATGGAATTGATCCTACAGGAGTATATTTTGAGAATATAGTAAAATGTTTTTTAAAACATACTAATACTCTTTCACCATGGAAACAAGAAAGCAATTTTATGCATTTTACATTTTGCTATTTTCCAAAGCAGATCAGCTAAATTGAAATATACCTATGTTTTGACATATTTTACAGTTATGGTTACATATCAACAGAAAATCTAACAATATTACTGCTACATAGATTATAGTATCCATGTTTCATACATTGGTTTAAACATTAAAATATATGAGCAAATTTCAGGGCATTCTGTAAAAAAGTCAAAAACTTTTTAATCTTCATATAAACAAGTTTCTATTGAGGATGCAGAAATTGTACACTAAGCCAATTATATTATAAATGTGAAAATTTGTCATTAGTGTCTGAGGGTGACAGACTCTGGATGATTCTAAGTGTTCCATCAACCACTGTTTGAGTATATGAGAGACACAATGATCACATTTATATAATTATGGACATAGTTGTATTTTGATTTTTCAAGACTATTTTCCTACTCAGGCTCTCTCTGAAAAATGATTTTCCCCTTGAGTTGTGAAAATAATACCTAGCAAAACAGCTAATTCACAGGCCTCATGGAGAGCAAAGCTGAGTTCCATTCCTATCTCTGCTTTTTATTATCTCTAGTATCTTAGACAAGTATCTAACCTCTAGTAATCAGGTTGTCTACATGTGCAATTTAGACATTTACATTTCTTATGTTATAAGAAATAATTTGGATTAACTTGTTCACTTGGATTGCTTAGTGACATACCTACAATGTCCCTTGCAAACAATATATACTTGAGGAATTTTGTGCTTGTTTTGACTGTAAATTCTGTAGATGTGTTGAGTATGAAGAAAGTATTACAAGTATTGGATCCCAGTGGACACTGGACCAACAAATGAGGAAGAAAAATGGATCCACTGGTATCTTCTATCTTCTCATATTAATAATTATAAAATTTTGATCAATTTCAAAATATTAACAATATGTCTTGATTTAAATTAGAACAATAAAAATTTCATTTCAGTTCATATCTATCTGTAATCAAACTAAAAATGAGATTTCTACAATCATTTGAAAGTATTTCATTGAAACATATATTAGTTGTACATACTAAAAGGATTTTGTCTGATATTTAATATGTGCATATGGAATGTCCTGGCAAAAACTAGCCTCATCCTCCCAAACTTTAGACATCTATTCTACATAGGTTCAATTTTTATAAATTTCAGAATATGAGGAAGAACAATTTTGGTATCTGGGCATGAAACATTTCATGGAACATAATAATCTCCAGATGCAGCGATCCTTTTGAAAAATTCCAGGGTTTTTCTCTTTTTTATGTTGTGGACATGACATTTGAACAAATTTTAATTCATTTATCTGTAATAAGGCACCTAGATGGATTCCATATCTTATTTATCATGAATACATCACAAATACACATGGCAATGCACTCTGGCTTCATAATTAATCTGTAGTACTCTAAAACAAAGAAGAATTAGAGTGCTTCTTTCAAATGGAGTGACAGCAGGCATCTATCATACTCATTGGTAATACTCATGCCTTTGATGTTTTGCACCACCAGCCATTAAATAGATTTACAGAGTATATTGTGTTAGATAATAAAATATTAAAATGTTTTTTAATATTTATTTTTTATTTTCCCACTCATACAAACTTAATAGGTACCCCAGTCCCCTTCTTCCACCCCTCCCCGGACTCGCTTGCACCCTCCCCCTTTCTCCCCTTCCTTTCACCCCCCTTTTGTCTGGTGCCCCCCCCAATCCCTGGAGCATCCTTTAGTGTGAATGTCAAACTTCTCTCTGCGTCCTCAACGCTAATGAGGTGTAAGGACTCAGTAGCAATGCCTAGAGCCCTTTCTTGTGCTCCCCTTTAGTATGGGAACACTATTGTGACTATTAATCCCTTACCTCTAAGGATCCCAGTACTTGTGATCCATGCTAGACTTTGGGGGATCATTGATATGTCAGACATTGTGCAGGTCATGCAAAACCCTATTATGGTTACTTCAGACCTAACTTGTGTGGAGTATCTTGCTTATTGTTAGTCCTCCCCATCTTTAGGCTCTTACAATCTTACTACCCCCTCTTCTGCAAATTCCCTGAGTTTTAGGATGGGAGGAGATTTGGCTGGTCTTGTTCCAGGTGATTAATGTAGGGTCTCTGATGTTCTGAATGATGATTTGTTGTTATTTTCAGTTTTGCTGTTCCTTGGTTCCATCCTGATGGGTATTGGATGTCACTTCCTACCCAGAGATAAAAGGCTATTAAAATAGTCTTACTATAAGAGTAGATTCAAAGGTAGATGTAATAAGAGTAGAAGACTGTGGTGAGGTGGGGGGGGTCAGTTTCCCATTTGCAGGATGGTTATCATCTATCTTCCATACTCTATGCCCTCCCTGACCGGTGAGATCAAACCCCCTCAGTTGCAAGTGACCAGAAAGGAAAGTGAATGAGTTTAACCAGATGTCTCACTACTTGCAGTACTTGTTGGTGACCTATTTTCTCTACTGTAGCCTGATCCCCCCTCTCCTTGTTTCTGGTGGAGCCCCTCTTCCCCTTCCCTCTTGTTTATAATCTTTGTAATTACTGTAGGTATTACAGAGATTTGTCTTTGAATATGTCACTAAGTGGGTTTGGAACTAGGATCCACCTATTAGGGAGTACATACAATGCTTAATTTTTTTCTGTCTGGGATAATTCACTCAATATGTTTTTTTCTAATTCCATCCATTTACCAACAGATTTCATTAATTCATCTTTTTTGATGGCTGAGTAGTATTCCATGCCACATTTTCCTTATGCACTTGTCAATTCTTGGGTACTTGGTTTGATTCCATGACTTTGCTATTGTAAACAGTGCTGCTATGAACATGGTTGTGCTTGTGCTATCGAGGTGAATTTTTGCTTTATGGGAGATTATTCCCAAAAGGGGAATAGCAGGATCATATGGCATTTCAATCTTTAACTTTTTTAAGAATTGCCAGACTGCTCACCAGAGTGGTTGTATAAGCTTGCATTCCCACCAGCAATGTAGAAGAGTTCCCCTGTCTCCACACCCTCTCCAGCATTTGGTGTTGTTTATATTGTGGATTTTTGCCATCCTGACAGGAGTGAGATGCTATCACAGGGAAGTTTTGATTTGCATTTCCCTGACGGTTAAGGATGTGGAGCATTTTAAAAAATATTTGTTAGACATTTCAATTTCATCCCTGGTAAAGTTTCTTTTGAGTTCTCAGACCCATTTTTTAATTGGGCCATTTATTTCCTTCGTGTTTATTTTTTTTAAGTTTTTTGTGCACTCTGGATAATATAGTTCTATCGGATATGTGGTTAGTGAAGATTTTCTCCCATTCTGTGGGTTGCTTTTGAGCTCCTGTTACAATCTCTTTATCTGAACAGAAGCTCTTTAATTTCACAAGATCCCAACTGTTGAGAGTTGGTAGCAGTGACTGTGCCATTGGATGTCTGTTTAGGAAATGTTGGCCTACCCCAATCAGCTCGAGGGAGTTCCTTATCCTTTCAACTATGGTTTTTATAGTCTCTGGCCTTAAATCAAGGTCCTTGATCCATTTGGAATTAAGTCTTGTACAAGGTGACAAGTACGGGTCCACTTTTAATCTTCTACATGTGGAGATCCAGTTTTGCCAGCACCATTTGTTGAAGATACTGTTCTTTTTCCATTGGATTTTTTGAGCCCCTTTGTCAAAGACCAAATGGCTGTAATTTTGTGGGCTTATATCTGGGTCTTCAACCCTTATCCATTGATCTATGTGTCTATTTTGGAGCCAGTACCAGGCTGTTTTTATAACTATGGGTTTGTAGTATAGACTTAGGTTTGGTATGGTAATACCTCCAGCAGTGTTTTTGTTACTCAGGATTGTCTTTGCTATCCTGTGTCTTTTGTGCATCCATATGAATTATGAGATTGTTTGGTCAATTTCTTTAAAGAATTGCTTGGGGAGTTTGATTGGTATAGCATTGAATCTGTATATTGCTTTTGGTAGGCTGGTCATTTTTATGATGTTGATTCTGCCAATCCAGGAACATGGGAGGTCTTTCCACCTTCTGGTGTCTTCTGTAATTTCTTTCTTTAGGTTTTTAAAGTTTTTATTTTAAACGTCTCTCAATTCCGTAGTGTGGTTTATACCAAGGTATTTCATTTTATTTAGGGACTATAGTAAATGAGATTGTTTCTTTTAGGACTTTATCACTTTTATCATCTTTGGCGTACAGGAAGGCCACTGATTTTTGCACATTTATTTTGTAACTGGCCACCCTGCTGAATTTCTGTATTAGTTCAAGGAATTACCTGGTGGAGTTTTTAGAATCACTCATGTATATGATCATGTCATCTGCAAATAGAGATATCTTGACTTCCGTGCTGGTTTGAATCTCTTTTATCTCCCTCTCCTATCTTATGGCTCCAGATAAGAATACATGTAATAAGAGTGGACAGCCTTTTCTAGTTCCTGATCCAAGCAGAAATGCTTCAAGTTTTTCCCCTTTGAGTAAAATTCTTGCTTTGGCTTTTTATACACAGCTTTTATTATGTTGATAAAGGCTCCTTCCATTCCAACTCTCTCTAGGGTTTTGACCATAAAAGGATGTTGAATCTTGTCAGAAGCTTTTTCTACATCTATGGAGAGTATTATGTGGTGTTGGACTTTGAATTGGTTTCCATGATGGATTACATTTATTGATTTGCATGTGTTGAACCAAACTTGTATGCCTGGGATAAAGCCTACTCTTGATCATAGTGAATGATCTTTTTGATGTTTTTGAATGTGATTTGCTAAGATTTTGTTGAGAATCTTTGCATCTGTGTTTATCAAAGAGATTGGCCTACAGTTTTTTTAAGTGTATCTTTATTAGGTTTTGGGATTAATATATTAGCTTCATAGAAAGAATTTGGCCATGTTCCTTCCTTTGCAATTTCATGGAACAGTTTAAGGAGTATTGGTGTTAGATGTTCTTAAATGTCTGGTAGAACTCTGTGCTAAATCCATCTGAACCAGGACATTTTTTTGGTTTGAAATTCAAGATTACTTCATCAATTTCCTCATATGTTATAGGACTATTTAAATAATTCAAAGCTTCCTGATTCAATTTAGGTAAGTTGTGTTCACTTAGGAATTCATCCATTTCTTTTGTGTTATCAAATTTCATGGACTATAGGTTTTTGAAATATGACCTTATAATTCTCTGAATTGCATGGGTATCAGTAGTGATAACTCCATTTTCATTTCTAATATTGTTAATTTGGGTTTTCTCTCTGGAGAAATTACTTTTAACTCCAGACACTTTTTATTTTTAGTGGCTTTCGAAAGTGTATTATTTGGCTTTTAGGTTTTGGGTGTATTATATACTTCCCTTCTGACCTCCCAGATATGCTTTTTCTTTTCCTCAAGCTTGAGTGTCTTTTATAGGATTTTTTGAAGGCCTGGTTTGGTAGACATGTAAGGCTTCAAGTTGTCTTTGTGCTGGAAAACTTTTCCTTCTCCCTCAATAATGATTAATAGTTTTGCTGGGTATATCAGCCTGGGTTGACATTTTGCTTGAAGTACATCTCTCCAAGCTCCTCTTGCTTTTGCTGTTTCCATTCAAAAGTGATTTGTTATTCTAATAGGTTTACCTTTAAAAGTGACTCTTTTTTTTTTTTTCCCTTGAAGATCTCAGCACCTTTTCTTTGTCTTGAATGTGGAGTGTATGTGGAGTGTTTTGACTATTTGCCTGGCGAGTTTCTACTTTGGTCATATCTGTTTGGGGTGCGGAATGCCTCTTGTATTTGGATGGGCCCCTCTTTCCTTAGATGAGGAAACTTTTCCTTTATGATAATTTGAAAATTTTCCTCTGGTGTGGTATTTTGGGATTCTTGTTCTGGTATTCCATGAATGAGCATGTTAGGCTTCTTCAGGGTGTCTCATAATTCTTGAATATTCCTCTCAAGTATCTTTTTGGCTTTAAGGACCTCTTCCATTGAGCTGGTTAGTTCTTCCACTTTGTCTTCTGGATCTTAAATTCTATTTTCTGCTTCCTTAGTTCTGCTGATAAGACTCTCTATTGAGTTCTGGGTTGAAGAAAACTTGTCTTTTAGGTCAATTTTAAACTCTGCTTGAGACTGTTTTAACTGCTCTATGCCTATCTTTGTTTCTTGAACTGTTTTTCTCATCTCTTCCCAGTGTCTCTTGTGTTCCTGTTCAAAGTGGTTGATGCAGTTATTTAACTCCTCCTGGATTTCCTCTTCCATATTATTGATCATGGTAATGATCATGCTTTTAAAGTCATTATCTTGGGTATGGCTTTCTTGGCTCTTTTCTGTGAATTTGTTCTGGTTGGAATCTATCATTATGGGGTTAATTCTTTCAGTGGGAAATTTGTTCTCTTGGGTTTTGTTTCTCATGGATTCATTCATTCACCTGGGCATTGTTTTATCTCTTAACACCTTCTTTCAGTTTCTGTTTGTTGTTGACTGAACTCAATTAGTTGGTATTATTACTCTTAAGCAGTTATTACTAGTGTTTACCTTGGAGTTAGGTAAGCTTCTCTGTTGTTGTTATTTCCTATATGAGACTATTAGACTGTTACTACATCAATTAAGTCACGTTTAGTAGACAAGGAGTCAAGATTAGTATAGTAGTGCACTTTTAAGATTTAGTACCTTGGTGGGGCTGGAGAAGTGGCTCAGGGGTTAAGCCTTTGCCTTGCAGGCAGAGGGTCCTGAGTTCGGATCCTAGACCCCACGTATAGACGCCAGGCAGAAGCGAGGGCAGCCTGCGTTTCTGGTCCTGGTAGGGCAGAGCCTGTGAATCCCGGGGCAGAGTAAACAAGGAAGAGGTGGAGGCAGTCCATGGTGGTTCCGAATTCGTCCGTGGTTCTACACACACACGTACACACACATATACACAGACACAGACACACACACACACACACACACACAATTGAATAAATAAAAAAAAATTAAAAAAAAAAGATTTAGTACCTTGGTGATATTTGAGGGTGAATGGTATAGTACCTGAAGTTGTATATGTTTTGGGGTGGCTATATGAAAAAGTTAAACTACAGTGACTAATAATTGAGAGAGACAGAATAGTATCTCTTTATCTTTGAGCTGGATGCAAAGGATCTCTCCTGTGTGATAGGATGATTTTAAAGGACTGTAGATGTATGGCATTTGTCTCCTAGAGCTTTGCTTAGGTTTTCTTTGGACTCTGTTAAATTCTGAGGAGCAGTGTGACCTCCCTGGACCAGCTCAAGGGCAGAGCTTCTAGTTGTCCCTTAGTTCGGCTGGGACCTGGGTGTGTCCTAGGGTCTTTCCCTAACCCATAGCAGATTGGGCTCTGCTCCAGCTGGCTGGTGTGAGGAGCTGGGACAAATGGGTGACCTGGGGTCGTGGGGATAAACTAAGGGTTTTACCTGAGGTGCCGAGTGTCCTCCCTGGACCATGTGCGCGTCTGGGGCAGGCGGAAAGGGCCTGCGGAGATGGCAGAGCTGAGCAGTTCACCTGGGACCTGGGCATAGCCTAGGGTCCTTCCCTAACCCAGAGCAGACTGGGCGCTGCTCTGGCTAAATGTTGGGAAGAGCTGGGACAAGTGGGTGACCTAGCACCTGAGGCTTGACTCGGGGGTTTGCCTGAGGTGCTGGGTGTCTTCCCTGGACTGCGAGTCCAGGGGCTGGCAAAAAGGGCTAATATTAAAATGTTTTAAATAAATACTAGCACACCAATTTTTATTACACAGAAAATTGATAGTTATTTTATATCACAAAGAGGAACTCAATGAGTTGTATACTTTATTTTTCAAAAAGTCAAAATGTCCTAAATATGCTGAATGCTTTTATTTTATTAAGTGTCTTGGAGTGCTATGTTCTTTCTCAGATAGTTTCAATGCCATATTTTCCATGAAGGCTAGGGTTCTTTGTTAAATGTAATCAGAACAGATGTGTGTATTTTATGAAATATCCATGTTACAGGAAACAAATTCTAATGGGTATTTTTGCTTGTGTTTTTTTACTGTATTTAATTATACATGAGTTGTTTATAAAAAGGATTTATAATCCTTATATCTGCAAAATATACCTAAAAATAAAAAAGTCCAAAAATTTTAGAATATTTTAAATGAAAGATTTCCAAGAGATTTTGAATCCATTGCAAATACAAAGCAATATGTTTGATTTTAGAACAATCCATTGTGTAAATATGAAGCAATGTGTGTGATTTTAGGGCATTTGTTTTCTAAATGTCAACCTCATCTAAGGGGTTATGTTTTGCCTTCTTATTCATTATTTCATTTTCTCATTTTGTATGGCATATACACATACTTAAATAACATTTGAATTAGGAATGATTTTCCCAGTCTCACACCATCTCATATCCAGTCATTCATTTGAATCTGTGAGAAGAAATTGTGATTGACTGTCAATGTGATCACAGGAAACAGGCCTCTGAGTAGACCTATAGTAAATGGTCTTGATCACTTTAATTGAGGTGGAAATCACTACCCACCTTGGTGTGAACTTTCTGTAGGCAGGGGGTGCAGAAATGCACAAAGCAAGGGGACTAGATCAAGCATGTTTCAAATCATTATTCTGGGATATTGAATGTGGTTATGATGTTACCAGATGCTTGAATCTCTTGCTGTGACTTCTTTGTCATGACAGAGTATAAACTGAATTTCTGAGCCAATTAAATTCTCCCTCCCACAAATTGCTTTGGTCAGGAAAAGGAAACAAAAATGTAAAATGTTAATACAAGTAGAGATAGAAACTTTACAAAACATTTTATACCTTTTTTCTATCTATGGCAATAAGACTTTATACACTTTTGTTCTAAATTCTCTTAACCTTAAGATAGAAAGTTTTAGTTGTACATGGTTGTCTGAGATTTAAACCCTAAAGCATGGATGCTTTTCTTAGGAATAGATTCAAAGAATGATCTTACTGCCTTCAGCTGATTGTCTTCCTGGGCCTTCTTGTCTGATTTCACCAATAGGGCAAAGGAGTTTTATTACTTTCCTTGAGGCAAAGAATGGAATTTTTGGCTTATAATGAAATCTACTGGTCTTCCAAAGTCTTGATACCTTTAGTTCCTTTCTTACAAATGTCAGCCTCTAAAGTTCTTAAACAGAGGATCTATTTTGGTTGAAGGAAACAGGAAGACAAATAGTGTATAAATAGACAACAGATACAGTAAAGCATAGTGATGATTGCTATTTCTCTCCTGGGCTCAAATAGTATAAAATACTCTTTCTTTGGACTAATTCAGCTAGGAAAAAATGTTTTATATTATTGTGAAGTTGCATGAAAAATTGGAATATGGTATGTGCTTACATTCAACACATATCTATTTTTTCTGCCATATATTGGAAAAAAGACTAAATAAACAAGCTCTTTACTCAAATGGTGCTTAGTTTTTCGTTTTGTTTTGTTTTTTTCAATTTCCCTGAGACTTTTTTCCTATGGGAGATAAACAAAGAGACAAAAATATATAATGTATTTCAGAAGAAAAATCTCACAAATTTATTTTTATATGTGTGAGAGGATAAAATAATGTAAGCAACTGGCAATATTGTTTGTGGAATTTACCTATCTGGTAAATTGCTCCTCAATATAAAATTTAATGGAATTATAGTTTCCTTAATTGTTAATTCATTTGTTTTATTCTATACCATGAGGCAATCAGCATGATTTTAAATCTTTTGAAAGGGAAGGGGTGATACTTAATGTTAAAAAAAAAAAGAAAATCTATGTGCAACCTGTGTTTAATACCTACAGTATCTCTGTAAATTAGTACCAGGTTATCCACTGTCAGGACAGGAGTCTGAAATTGAGCAATGTAGTCAAATGCACAGAACTGAGAAATTTCAAAGCGAGATCCCAGGTTTTTCTTACTCCAGAGTAAAACAGGTTGCGAATTCCATGAATACAGACACTGGTTTTATGCAAGCTGATGTCTTAGAGGAACTGTTATTTCCAGAGTTTAGGTGGTAAAGGAGAAGAAAGTGAAGCTTTAGGAAAATGACCTAGAAGTACCAATTGGAAAGCAAGGGGCTTGAGAGAGCAGAGAATGTCAATACTGTGATGTTATTGAGTGTCTGTAGAGGAATTAGGTTAAATATAGAAAGCATTGTGTATGCAGAAGACTGCAAACAACTGCAAGAATGTCAAAACATATCTGCCACCTCTGCTTTACAAATAAGAGTTTAGTGGAAAACATTTGAGTTTATTCATTAATGAATTGTCTCTAGTTCCTTTTTTTGATACAATATGCAATGGCAGGCCTGAGTGGATGAAACTGGCTATAGGAGTTGACAAAACGAAAAAGATTTCTTAACTGACTCTTACAGAAAAGAATAATGACCCTTGCATTATATAGCAGGAAAAAATGAGATTTTTTTCAATTGAATTATAAAGTGAGAATAAGAAGGAGAAAGATATATTGAAAATTATGGGTTCATGAGAAGGGAAAGGAATCCCTCATCCAAGAATCCAATGGAAATCTCTCTTACAAATAACAAAATAAAGTTTTTAGTGCAATTGACAACTGCTTAAGGTCTTTCTAATATCTCAGCTAGAAATCTGCAATTTGCAAGGAATCTCACTGTAAGCATCATTTATGGTAAAAGAATATATACTGAGCACCTTGTGCAATCTTACTAGCTCCTGATTTAAACTTATCAGATTATGATGCCACTCAAGGTATCTGTGGAGCCATCTAATTTCCCTCAGTTATCAGAAATGAGGGGAAAAATTATTCTTGGATAGCAGAGAGAAGTGGGGGAAAGATTTGGCACTTGTGAAAAGCAATAAAAGGGGCTGGAGAGGTGGCTCAGGGGTTAAGCCTCCGCCTTGCAGGCGGAAGGTTCTGAGTTCAGATCCCAGATCCCACGTATAGGCGCCGGGCGGAAGCGGGGGCGACCTGCGCTTCTGGTCCTGGTAGGGCGGAGCCTGTGAATCCCGGGGCAGAAGGAGGTGAGGCGTCCATGGTGGTTCGCGAATTCGTCCGTGGTTCTACACATACACAGACACACACACACACAGACACACACACGCGCGCGCACATACACACACACATGCACACAGTTGAATAAATAATAATAATAATAAAAAGAAAAGTAATAAAAGGAAAGGGACTGCAGGGACTCAGCAAGTACCATCTGACAGCTCTTTCCAGCAAGTGTCAGGGAGACTCTGCTAAGGGTGTGGCTAGATCTATCTGTGACCTAACATTTGCAGCCTTTTGGTTTATAGAAAAAAGAAATAAAGACATGATGTTACAGTAAAAAAAAGGAGATAGAGGGAAGGGATCCTGCAAGGGCTGATAGGAATTGCATATGATCTGACTTCCCCTGTTAAATTGAGGTGTTTGGAGGTTGTAGGTTCCCTTCCCATCTCATTCTAATAGGTCAACTGGTGGGTCATGGATTAGAAGCTGATTTGTGGCTTCATCTATCAAAAGAATATTGTCTTCATGAGTTCAAGTAGTCTGTTGAAAATAGTCTGGATTACTTGATCCCTCTGTGGAATAGACATGAGTTTCTGGATTTAAGAATCAAAATAGTTATCAAGGTAACAAAAGAAGGTTTGAATCAGGAGTTTATCATGAGTTTTGGAACAATTTGAATAAAATCTGTTGAATTCTGGAAGGAATGACGTATATAAATATATGGAGAAGAAGATTAAGAGACTACAAGGAGGTGTGACCATATTTCTGAGGCTGGAATACTTGTGATCTACCAATTGACTCGGCTCAATTCCCTGTGGGAAAGCTTTGGTAATTCAGGCACCCAAGGCCCCCTTTTTTCTGGCTCTGTTATGTTCCAAGAGGCTGCATTCACACTTCTGATCAAGGATCACCATGCCTTTGTAAAGGAAGTATTTGTAAAGAGGAGAGCATATTCATTCCCATCTTGATAAAGCACTTGCACACATTATACCCACAATTCAATAATTTATCACATGTCATACTTCACTGTAAGGGAAAGGGGAAGAAAAAGGTAACTTACAACCAAGAGTTCAAACAGTATCTTAAATGACCTCTTACTTTCGAAGATATGGTGTAAGGTAGACATTATGGGAGTAACAAACTTTTCCTTACACAGTTGTTTTTCTAGATATCAAGACTGATATTTTATTACAGAGGATTCTGTTTGGTAGGTAAAATTCACTCATATATAGGGAAGCATAAGCATAAAAATAACTAATGCTTTTCTTATTAACTGGAGGAGGCTGAACATATTAAGGTACTTCTGAGACAGATTCTGTAATAATGAAGGATCACTTGGAGTCATTAAACTTCAAAATCAAATGATGGGATTAATAAAAGGTACAGTGATTGTATACTTAATATATGATTTTCTTTAAAATGGATTGGTTGACTTTAATATTTGCATTAATTTTTCCTTATACTCAGTTTTCTAAGCTGTTTTTCATACCTTTTGTTCTATTTCTTAAATGTGATTTTGGTGTCTTTGACTAGAAAGATGATTTCAAACTTTGTTTTTATTTGTGACAAAATGAATTCCACTTAGTTTCTTAGCAGCTTCAAAACCACTGACTCTGAATTTGTAGAAATGCTATATATATGCACACATTATTATTCAGAAGTTGTATTAGGATGTTTGTAAAGGTGCTATTTCACAGTTTTGAGCTTCCCTCATTAAAAGAGACTTCTCAAATGGTGGGGAAGATATGTGTTTCAGAATTCAAATAACCTAATTTTAAATTGTCGAACTTCCAATTACCTTTGCGACCTGTAGTCAGTTACTTAATTTTCCTACTTCTCATTCACTTATCTTACTACGCTCTGTCATTCTGACATGTTGCAGTGAAAAATGATACAATGAACATTAAGTGGTTGGCAAATTGACTGACACTAGGTGCTCAATAAATAACAGCAGCTGTTGTTATTGCCATTATATATGAAGTAGTTGTTGTTTTGATCGTAGTTTTAATGCTGTCATAACAACAGGCCATATTTTTTCCTAACTCCTCATTAAGGTTTAACTTTGAACTCAATTTAAAGTACAAGTACTGCTAAAAATTACCTATGTAATGATATCATTAGATTGAATGTCATGTACAATGTTGCATGATGGATTAAATTCTCATAAATCACTTTGGTAATAATTTTTCATACTGTGAATAACACCCAAGTTTACATGCTCTGTCTCTGAAGAAACACACTGGAAATGTGGCAAGAATATTTCTGGATACTAATCCTGCTTTCCCTGAACTGTACTTCTATTATTTATTAAAAGAACCACTTGATTATCTCTCTGTAATTCTTTAGTTCTGAAATGATCTTTCACTGATGGATAAAAAGATTGTCAAGGGCACCCAAAAATTTTCCATGTATGCACTGACTTTGTACTCTATGAAAAGATGTCACATTTAAATGAGCTAAGAATGAAAAATTCAAATGTCCTTGATACATTTGTAAATTCATGAACAAGAAAAGTGTTTTTATTTCCAGGTTAAGCATCTCATCTGACTTTAAGTATGAATCTATGGATCTAGCCAAAGTAGATCAGTTTTATCAGTGGCATAAAGTTATCCAGTTGTAGACTGTTCCCTCTGAAAAAAAAATCCTAGCTCGTTTCTAGGGGTTTTGTGGTTTGTTGCATATCTGATTTCACAGAGAGATGATGACTTACCTGAATTTGAATTGTCAAAATCATGCTTCAGAAACACACAAAGATAACGTATATTTCTTCTTGAAAATAATTTGCTCTTTCAGTCAATATTGTCCCCAAATACAGGCATTACTGAGCATTTCCTTAGGATCTAAATTGTGCATATCATTTTATATTCTTTATCTGATATCTTATTTCCTACAACCAAAGTTTTGTGTGTGGTTTGTATTTGTCTGAGTTGGATTCTGCATTTTTTTCTTTTTTGAAATCAGATCAAAATTGCACCTATTTAAATGAACTTCATGCTTTTGTATTATGATTTTTGATTTAATATTGTAACTTTCTTATAAAATCATTCACATTCAAGTAATAGACTTCCATAGGAAAGAATCTTTCAAAAATCATTTGAACTCTAATAAATCATTTCCCATACAGAAACTTTCAAACATGATTGCATATGATGAGAAATCAGTGTACTGAAATACATATTTGCACACATAATTGTTTTTAAATAATGTGTTATTTATCAGTAAATTTCATATATGTGTTCAATGTATTTTGAGCATATCTACCTGCCTTTGCCTCCTCTCACTAACCTAAGAAAGCCCTTTCCCAACTTTCTCACTTCTAACCATATATGGCTGTGCACGTGTATTCACTTAGGAAAGTACTTTTGTTTTTTCTCTTTTCTTCAAAACTTTCAAACACAAACATAATAAATTATGTATCTTCGCCCCTATAACTCCTCTCTTTTCCCACTCCCTTTCCAATTCTCCATTCCAGCCTTTTCCCTCTGACTCCCATGTCTGTCTGCATGTGTGATCCACTGGGTCATACCAGAGAAAGCAGCATGATGAAATGCCTGGATATCCACAGTAACATGAGTAGCCAACCAGTAGGCAAAACCATGAGTAGAGAAGTTCCTCTTGTTTTCCAACTCCTGCTCAAAGGAGGTATGGTATCTCCTAAGGTCTTTATTTGTCCATGGGAAAGTACTGGTGTGTCAGTCATTTTGTAGGTCAAGTGGAGGTAGACCTCCCAGCAGTGAGCTCCTGGGTGAAGCAACCGTGTCATGACTGGAATATCATGGCAGGCAGTAATCCTCTCTATCTTTAGACTCTTAACAATCTTTCTGGTCTTCTAACAGGTTGCCTGAGCCTTGGGATGGGAAGGTGATTCTGATGGCCTACTTATATCCTGAGTGGCTTATGCTCTGCTTTCTGACCATTTATGTTTCTCTGCTTTACATACTTTCCATTGCACCAGTACACTTCTTGGTTGAGTGCTGAAAAGTTTTCTTATCTACGGGTATAATGAGAAGTTTTCAAATGATAATTAACTATCAAGTATTGATAGTTAACACTAAGATATCTGTTATCATGTAGGTCTGTGATCTCCCCTTCCACTGGTATTTACACGGTTTTACAGTACTAGGCATATGTTCCAGTAAGCAGACCTTCAAAAACATTGAGAGCAATTGTTTTCCCCAGTAAATTGCACGCTACTGTTGATCCACTGGATTCTTTTTTCCAGAGTTGTTGTTATTGTATCTTGCAACATTCATAGCTGGGTGAGTTTGTTGTTTGCTCTTCTTCCCAGACATCCCAAGTTTTTGCTCTTGTACCCCTTCTCTTTAAAAGTTTCCTTCCATAATTACCCCATTAAACTTCTTAACCTTGTGTTCTTTTGCTTCCACTCTTTTAGGATTCTCTCCCCCTCCCAGATTATGTTTCTTTGTAGTTTGTGTGTGTTATAGGAGTCTCCATTTTAGTATAACATTCTGAAGATTCAATGTTAGCATCTGCATGTAAGGGAGAACATATGACATCTATTATTCTGCATCTGGCATAATTTGCTCAGTATAATTTCTCCCAATTCCATCCATTCACAAGGAAATTTCAATGTATCATTTTTCTTGATCGCCAAATAGTATTTCATGATATAAAGTACCATATTTTTATTATCCATTCATTTGTTGTTGGATATTCATGCAGTTATTCTGCATTGTTGCTGATAGAATCATGACAATACAGTTTAAGGGAACAGAGGTTTTATTCTCTTTTATGACAGTCCATTACTCGTTCAGATTGACAGGAGAGCCTCCTGCAACACCAAGGGCCCAGGGAACTGACTACATTATATCCACATAACAGCTAAGAGAGGAATGATTCTTACTTACCAGACCACCATGCCTGGCCAAGTGTACAGAAAGATGCCAACTTTCTCAGCCAGCTTCCTCCATTTTATTCCTCTGCACAGGGACTGGTCCCAACCACCATTACTAGACATTAACTAATCAATTACTCATCACTAGACAATAACCTGCAGGCTTACTCTGGGCTTAACTACTAATTCTCTACAGAGGTGCCCAGAGCTCAAACCTTCAACTGTCATGTTGACACCTTTAACTATGACAGATCTCTAGGCTGAATCTATTTCTTTGCTATTGTGAATACAGCCATAATGAATATAGATGTACTAGTGTCTTTTTAATAAATGTAAAGTCCTTTGGGAATATGGCCAGGAGTGGTATAGTTGGGTAGTATGGTAGCTCAATTGGTGTTGGTGTTGTTTCTCCTGCCATGCTGTATTAAGAACTGTAACTGGACAATTTTAAGAAAGAAGAAAACTCCTTGTTCCCCTGTAAGCTATTTAATCATGAATTTATCTGCAACATGAAGAGTAACTGCAACATACCACATCCTCACCAGCATTAATTGTTATTTGTGTTTTTGATTTTAGCAGTTCTCGCTGGAGTAAGATGGAAGCTTCAACTAGAATCTGAAGTAGAACACCTTCTAAGATATTTGTCAGACATTTGGTTTTCTTCCTTTGAGATTTCTTTATAGTTCCAAAGCTCATTTTTAAATTGAAATGTTAAATTCTTCATCATTAGTTTTTTTAGTTCTTTGTGTACTCTAGAAACTATTCCTCAATCATAAAATAGTTAGCAATTATATGGGTTGCCTTTTTGCTTAGTTAACAATTTCTTTGGCAAAAAAGAAGCTTCTAACTTCTTGAAATCCCACTTGTTGACCATTGGTCTTATTTTCTGTGTAAATGGGGTTCTATTCAGAAAAATCTGTACTTAGGCTAGTCAGTTCAAGTGAACTGCCTGTTCTTTATTCTAGGAGTTGTAATCATTGATCTAACATTTAGGTCTACGATCCATTTGGACTAAATATTTGTGCAGGCTTAGAGATAAGGTTCTAGTTCATTCTTCTTCAGGTAGATGTCCAATTTTCCCAAAAAACATTTGTTGAATATGATGTTCTTTCTTCAGTGCACATTTTTAGAATCTGTGTCATAAAACTGTTGACTGTAAGTACATGAATATATATGTGGGTCCTTAATTCTGATTCATTGATTAATTTCTCTAATTTTATATATTATACTGTTTTTATTGCTGTAACTCTGTAGTGTACTCTGAGATGACGTAACGTAATGTTTCCAGCGGTTTTTATTGTGTAGGATTATTTTCACTATTCAGGGCAATTTATGCCTCCATGTGAAGTTTGATGTCTTTTTCAATTTCTGTGAAGAATTACATTGAAGTTTTGACTGGAATAGTGTTGAATTTATGTATTGCTTTTGGTAGGTTGGCTACAAGATGTTTACTCTACCAATCCATTACTGTGGGAGGTCTTTCTATAATTTCTTTCTTCAGTGCTTTAAAGTTTTCATTTTATAGGTCTTCTACATGCTTGGTTAGGTTTATACTAAGATATTTCTGTTTTAGCGTTATATTAAATGGGATTGTTTCTTTCAGTTCTTTCTCACTTTTTTCACCCTCAAATTATAGGAAATCTAGTAATCTCTGGGTATTAATTTTGTGGAAGGACATATATTCTTTCATTTATTTTTTAATGATAGGGGAAACTGAGATGGAGATTTTAAATAATTTTTCACAAATCAGATGTAGAGAAAAATGGACTTAGATTTTTTGAATGAGAAGTCCAGGGGTACTGGTTACACTTCTGTACTGCTCTGAGAGAACACTCAAAGTCCAACAACTTAAGGGAGAAAGGGAAATTTATTTGGTTTATGGTTCCAGAGGAGCGATACAGTCCTTCATGGCAGAAAAGGCATGGCTGGCTAGCAGAAACTTGAAGTGATCTAAATGACATACATCCCAGAGATTGAGAACTGCTGAACTGTCAGCTTCAAGAGGAAAACTCTCTCTGCAATAGTTTGGAGCTATCAACCTCATGGCCCACTCCTGTGACATACCTTATTTCAACAAGGCTCCGACTCTTTTTTTTTTTTTTTTTTTTTGAGCACATTGCATTTTATTTATAAAGTGTTGCTAGCCCTGCCTGGGGCTACTATACAAAAAAAATATGCAACGCTTCACGAATTTGCGTATCATCCTTGCGCAGCGACCATGCAAATCTTCTCTGTATCGTTCCAATTTTAGTATATGTGCTGCCGAAGCGAGCACAAGGCTCCACCTCTTAAAGGTGCTTGTGGGGGACAACTCACATTTCAAACCATAACACCAGGCCACAACTTTATATTTTGATATGATTTGATGCATATTCTTCATAAAAATGTTGATTACTAGAAATTAACATTAGTAATTCTGGTCATTACAAGTATAAACAGCTGGGAACATGTCTTGCCTCCATTTTTCTACTCCACTTTTATGCATAACTAATGTTATTAAGGAACATAAGTTCCAGTTTCTGCTACTTTCTCCTACCAAACAACAGTAATTAAACCTCAATTGCATGAATAATATTGTACAAATTTTGCTTCCTCGGTTTTGAAGACATTGCAAATTGTTCCATTCATTTATTGTCATGCTTTTCTCTTGTTGTTTGCCCAGTATAGTTCACAGAGAAACTATTGTGATGAAGGCATTAAATTGATAAAAATAGAATTGAAACATATAAAAAATTCACTCCAGTTGGTAATCATGATATCTCATTCATGAAATGCCTGGTTCTGTATTTCCTTTTCCTAGGACTGTAGAAAGCAAAGATTAAGACTTTTTAGAAAAAAATTCTTGGATGTCATGATACACATTAACTGTCCAAAATTAGAGGATAAAATGAAATTCTTTGATAATGAAAACACATTCTGGGATGTTGAAACTAACTAATACCACTTTATTTCCAAATCCTTTTAAAGAATGTTTTAATTTAAGAGTGAATTTAATTCCAGGGTGTCTGTTGAAAATATGCTGATGTGGAATTCAAGCACATTTCTTCCTTCTTGAATTTTATTAAGTCTGAATTTATAAAATCATTTTCAATTTTGTTTCATGAAGCTTATGGGGAAAATAATCTTGACGTACAACAATGTGAATATATTTACTACACCAAGACATACATATATAATAAGCTCTATAGACCTGGAATGTAAGCTCAGAAACCAGTACTTCCCCACAGTAAAAGTGATAGAGATAGTATTATAATTATGCTTATTTTAAAAATATACCTGTTCACAAACCACTAGAATCATTTCACAAATTATGGAGATACGCAAGAATTTTAAATTTCTATGATTTTTTAAAACAGCTTATCCCGGTTTGAATTAGCTGAAAAAAGTTGTCTCTGAAAATTTTCTCCTGGGCTGGAGATATGGCTCAGGACTTTAGACTCTGCCTCCCAAACAGAAGGTCCTGAGTTCAGATTCCAGGTCTCGTATAAAAGAGTACGGAAAAGGTGGTTGCCTGCACTTCTGGCTCTCATAGACAGAGCCTGGGAAATCTCAGAGCAAAGCAAAAAGGAGGTAGAAGCAACCAAGGATGATTCCTGACGTCACTCTTTTTCATCTACAGTATGTGTGATTTTGATACACACACACAAACACACACACACACACACAAATTAAATAAATAAATAAATAAATAAATAAATAAATAAATAAATAAATAAATAAATAAATAAATAGAATTTAAAGATGTTCTCCCATCCAACTCGTAACTAGATCCAATTTGGCTTAGCTTCTGAAGTTAGAGAAGAACTGGAGCATTCAAAGTTGTATGGCCAGAGGTTATTCTTAGTTTCTTCTAACAGGGCAAGCATCCAATCATGTGATTTATAAGTAAGCCTCATTTTAATCTTTACCACTATCTTTTTTTATGGAAGCCATGTAACCTGGAACACAGTGTTCAGAATTTATTTTTGGCATGTGGTATATGAATTTTGATATGAATGTGTGTATCCGTGTACACATGTTGGTGTGAGAGATTGATGTTAGGTGTCTTTATTGATCATTCTCCACGTTATATTTTGATGCAGAGCCTTTCACTTGATCTCAGGACCCATCAATTTGGCTAGTATAGCCAATTCCTCTGGAGACCCAGTTTCTTCCTGCTCAGTACAGAAGATTCTTCTTACAATTGTTTTCTTATATTTTGTCTGCTCAGGACTATTAAGTGTTTGCACCTCCTACTCCTATATGGAGCACTTTTTCAACACAGTTTTTTTTGGGGAGGGGAGTATAAAACTTAGTTATCTACCATATAGACATTTGATTGCAGTAAATTTTCTGTGAACTTCCTTATTTATTCAGTGTTTACCCTTAATTGTATAAAGAATAAAGAAGCAAATAAGTTATCCTAAGAGTTCTCTCTCCTCCCACTTGATGGTACTTACTATATAGCAGCTGAATGTGCCAATGCATATTAGGTTTAGAAATCAGTACAACATCCTATACTCTCATGGGTTTCATTTGGCTTCAGGTGGGGACAAATCCCTGACATGTAATGCACGCCAGCCACTACAGAAGAACCTTTTTCACGATACTTCATCAATTAATCTCCTTTTTTTTCTCTTATACATCACTGATCTGGAGAATAAATCAAGATTTTTAGGGTTGGTTTTATGATAACATTCTCACAAATACTTTGATGATAGCTCTTTAGAATTATGGGTATCTTGAAAGTTCTTTGGAATCTTGTTTAAAGTTATTCTAATTAGATAAACATACTACATATTTTATTTTTCATAGTATGATGCTTTCTATTTACATCATTGCTTTCTGGAAACAGATGCTTAATTTATTTATACACTTTCTCTGAGTAATTATATCACTGTATATTAATGATATGTCTAAAGTATTTTTTTGCAATTTTGCCTTCACACTCCATAATATATCACATTACTGATACTTATATCTGTCTGTAAAATTTTGGAAATATGTTATTATTTATGGCCTCCAGAAGAGAGATGTTTTTTTTGGCCATTGCAAAAACATGCTCATATAATTCTAATAATTTATAATTAAAGGACTGAATATGGATGAATGAAAGTAAACTATCCTTGAAATTTCAGAGCATTTAAGATCCAACATAAAGCAATGATACACTGACACATTCTTTAGTATAATTCAGAAGAGCTTTAATAAAATATTAATTTGGTGTGAATTTCAACTGTAATTTCAGAATTTGTCTGTATGTATTCATGAGAATGTTAAAATGCAAGCTCACTATTCTATGTGTCTGCTATTCATCTTTCTGATAATACAAGTGACTATTTCTAGCATTTTAAATATTTAATTCAATTTATGATTTAATGTACTGGAACAGTCTGCAAAGACACTAATTGTATAACACCCAATTTATTTTATTGTTTAGCATTTGGAAGCTCCTGAAGACAAGTCATTTGGTACTTCATTGATGGAGACTGAAGTAAACTTGGATAATTACCAAACTGCTTTAGAAGAAGTACTCTCATGGCTTCTTTCAGCTGAGGATGTCTTGCGAGCCCAAGGAGAGATATCAAATGATGTTGAACAAGTAAAAGAACAATTTCATACTCATGAGGTAAAACAAAACATTGACTTCTGAAACTAATTCCATGACACAATAATGGCAAGTTTCTGTTTCTTTTTAGTTATTCTATAACATCCTTACATTTTGAAAAGTTTATTTTGAGATATTAACAAATAATATTTGCATGTTTTAGATGCCAATAGTTTGAAGCACTCCTTTAGAGGATAATTCTCCAAGGTGTTCATGTTTGATTTTCCAACAATTCCAAGAATAATGATAAAACCTACCCTTTCTCCCTGGGAGCTCTTCCTAGATAAATCATTTGCCCTCCCCCAAAAATTCTTTAGGTTCTGCTTCAACAGAAAGTTGGTTTCTTTACTACACATTAGAAAAGACAGAGTTTTCATGAAGTAAAAATTTAAAAATTTTAATGAGAATATTCAGATTTCAAACTGCAAATAATAGCTCACAATGATGAATGATGAATAGCTCACAAGGTGTTGAATGAAATAATTAACTTTTCTTTGTCAGGGGTATATGATGGATTTGACATCACATCAAGGACGTGTTGGTAATGTTCTGCAATTGGGAAGCAGACTGATTGGAGCAGGAAAATTATCAGAAGATGAAGAATCTGAGGTGCAAGAACAAATGAACCTCCTAAATTCAAGATGGGAATGCCTCAGGGTAGCTAGCATGGAGAAGCAAAGCAAGTAAGTATTTGAGAGTGAGAGCGAGAGCAAGAGCCCGTGCACGCGCGCGCGCGCACGCGCGCACCCGAGAGAGAGAGAGAGAGAGAGAGAGAGAGAGAGAGAGAGAGAGAGAGAGAGAGAGAGAGAGAAAGAGAGAGAGAGAGAGAGAATGTGTGCATATGTATGATTATTTTTTCAGACTGGTCTTGGACTTGCTATGGAGACCAATAAGGTCTTGAAATTGCAATTTTTCTGCCTCGACCTTCACAGTAGCCTTGCTGATTATTGTGAACCACCATATTTTGCTTCCAGATAAGTCCCTGTTTCCTTGTAATTATTAAAAAGTAATAAACTTAAGCTGGCGGAATAGATCAGCGAGGAATAATGTTTTATTGCCTGAACACGGCTGGCAGCCTGAGTACGATCCCTGGAACCCACATAGTGGAGGAAGAGAATGTGTTCCAGAAAGTTGTCCTCTGACCTCCTTAGCAGTGCTGTAACATGCATATGCAATCTTGCAGGTCACTTCCATACCTCCTTCCTCCCTCTCTCCCAAATCAACCAAAAAGAAAATTTAGCTTGGCCTCATGGTACACACATGCGATCCCAACTACTTGAGGTGTCAAAACAACAGAATCACAAATCTGAGATAACTGTGAGCAACCGAGTGAAACTCTGTTATTAAAAAAAAAACAGCAAGTTTGGTAGCTTTAATGTACATTTTTATTTTGTTGCTAAAACATGAGCCCTGTCTTCTTAGAAGATTATAGTGGTATTTTCATGTCAGCAATGTGTTTTTATTCATTTCTGCACCCAAAGTGGAGATGTTATGTACATAACTAAGCATTAAAATACCCATAATTATAACATGCTTAATATTTTCTAGAACTTTCTCCAGAAATTAAACTATGAAGATAGTGAGTATGGGACATGCACGCAAATCACATACATAAATTTACCAAATAGCAACAGTTCATAGGTGACTTTTGTTCTGGAGGAAACTTGCTCAAGATACTGTTTAGACAAGACTCTTGAAGACAAGTTTCTCAACTGTCCTTGAAAATTTTTATTCAAATACAGTAAGTGTATGAGTCATTTCAAGAAATATATTGACTTAATAAAAAAGAGTTTTTGAGACACTCCTGAAAATAGCAAATTTCTTACAAAGGTAGCAAGCAGATTTCATCATTCCGGATGTGTTGCTTTCATTTATATTGTTAGGTGTGTGTATTCATGTCGAGTCTATCGAGACAAGATAGATTTATTTTTAAATGAAAAGAAATGAAGTGCCAACTGTGGATTTGAATACATTAAGTAAAGAAATTGTCCAAGTGTCTTATGTTTACTTAGTTATTATTTATGAAGATTAAAAGCTTTAAAATAGGACCAAAAAAACTCATTAGATATGCTGGGAAGATTGCTCTTCCAGTACCAACAGTACTAAATTACAGTTTGGCACTAGGGAGGAGAAAACTCATTTGTAAACTGATGTCTTTGGAAACAATAAGGCATATGGAAGAGAATTTCTGCAACTATAGCTACATCCTAAACCAGGAGATACTAGAATCGGTATGTTGACTGTCCTGATATTATCACTGTCACTAACCCTAGAGATGAAAATGATAATAGTCATATTGCAATTATTGATTCTGACTTCCTCTAGTACCCACAGGAAAACTTCGTTATTCCACACATCTATCATCATAAATCATAAGATATAGAGCTGTGTACTTAATAGTCAGATATTCACAGTCTACAGCACAATGTCTATTCAGACCAGTTTGTGTGACTTAACTAGGGTAGCCTCTCTAGGAAAATAATACAGAAAGCATTTTCAAAATTCCTGTCTTTTCCCTTATTACCTTGCCAGTTGCTCCAGCATAGTCTTGTTTTTGTGTACTCTGTGTTCCAGTTCTCTTACAGAAGCTAGGTACTTCTTCCCAGCTTTATTCCTCCTTTTCTTTTCAATAAGACAGACAATATTATATATTATTCTGAGTAATAACTAAACATTTTAGGCTGATGCACAAGAAGGTATAAATTTGGCCTAGAATCCAAGTTTAAATTCTCTATTATTATAACTGAAAAACCTTGCTTCTTTGTGTCCCATTGGAGGATGGCCATCTAAACTAGCAACCTTACTACCCAGTTACAATGAACACTACAGTTGTTCTTAGAAGAAGTTTACTGGGCTTTTGTTGTGTAAACACTTTTGTCATGATGGTTGTAATAGCAAGGTAGCATTTTAACCAGCAAAGAGTTTGCAAAAAAATGTCTACTTTAGTTTTAAACAAGGAATACTATAGTGGATCTCTTGTAGCCCACAGCATTTTCTAGATAATTCTTTGGTATATATGTAAACCCAGTTTTCTTCAAGGAAAAGAATTGGAAATATGAATGTCTGTAAATAAGGAAGTCTTCTATTTTTTATTTTTTGCAAATATTAATAAGCTTTAATGAAGAACATCAGTTTACCATATTAAATTTGATACACTGGGAATATAACAATGATTAAAGGAAACAAGGTGTTACAGATCCACAAAGCTTACTATGGTAGCTGACAAGTGATCAAAAGAAAACACAAGAAAAATATGTTAAGAATACATTTTTCGAAGACATTGGAAAGGAGGGTTCTATAAAGTAGCGTAAGTGTTAGCTTTTGTTATCCAAAGAAGTCTTTAAAAGCTGATACAATTTTGCTTGAGATTTATGTAAATAGGAACCACCATTTGCAGATGAGGAGTTATCACAATTTCTTGAGCAATGACTTCAGCTATTTCAAAGGTTCAGAGACAGTATGACTTGTTGGAGAAAACAAAAAGCTCATGAGAGCAGAGATTTTCAGAAGGGCAACTAGATACCATGGCAGGAAATGGGATTAAGGTATAGGTTCAAATCTGATCACATATCCCAGCATCAGTCAAGGAAAAGTTAAGAGTTTCAGGTTTTCTCTATACTCAGGATTAAAACAATTTCTTACAGAAACAACATGACATAAGAATATTCAATTTTGCTTTAGAGGTTTCCATTCTTCAAAACAAGGAGAATAGAATAGAGTAGAACAGCCTTCCTCTTGGATTCCAGGAAGCAGAAATTTAATGTGCTAATTGGCTTCTTCCTTTTTCCTTCTTTTATACCCATCTGTGCCCCCTAGTTTATGATATTCAGGAGAGGTCTTCACTTTGTGAATCATCTCTGGAAATTCCTTCCCAGCCAGAACCAGATATCTGTTTTGCCAGTATCCATGATGGATCCCAATTCAAGCATCACATAGTCTAAATTCAAGAAAAAGCCATCTGAAGAGTTTCCTTAAGTATGAGACGTGCCAATTCTTTACATTAGTAAGACCATCAAAAATAAAAGAGGAGACTGACATTTGAATGGAGAAATATAATAAGACATGCTCATATATTAGACTAGGCAGAAATTATGGGAGTATATTGTGCTATCTTAGTTTAGATACTATTTCTTCTATACTTACTTTATTTCATTGACTTTGGAATTGTTAATATTTACCATTGTACATATAAACCATACTTTTATATAAGATGAGTGCAGGAAATTACATTTATATTTATCCCAAGGTAACTATGTTCTCATTTCAGTTTCACCCCATATCTACTCCATCTTGTTTAAAAGACGGTGTCTACTATTCTTTTAGCTTATTAACACTTTTATATGTGATTTGTTCTTTTATATTTTTAAATAGCATTCTTTTAGGGCTTTATATACAAATACGATAAATTCATGTCTTTTCAGTCCTTACTACCTAGTCCCTTCCTTTACATTTTCCTTCTACACACGTTCTTTTTCTCCACCGGTTTCACTTCTGATGACATGTCCATCTCTGTGTGTGACCTACTAAACACTAATTTATTTTCATTGGAACAATATATAACCTATCTGACACTGTTTCCTGATTGATAACAACTATGACAAATGTATGTGGCAAACATATGTCTAAGAAATATGCAGTTGATATATGATATTAAAATGTACTTTGTAAATACAAAATTATTATAAAATATAAAGAATTATCACAGTTGTAAAGAGAGAGAGCTAGTATTTGGTTTAGTTTTAATAAAACATATAACTTTGCCACATATTCAGTTTGATTTTTCTCTACCATTTTCTAATTGCTTCATCAGTTTTTAAAAAGAGATCCATGAAGGTCTTTGTATTAAAAAAAAGACATGAGTAAAATTATCAGAATTTTGTTTACAAACTTTGATCATTGAAAAATATGTTTACAAATGAATGTCACTTAAATTTTAGAAGTATTTATACTCTTTCATCCTCTTTAAAAATGATCATTTGAGCCTTTTCATCCTGATTTCATACTATTTCAAATCCCATGTTTCATGGGCATGAATTAAGCAGACGTTAAAAAAAAAACAATGTTTTGATAAGATATGTATGGCTATGCCCAACTTTAGCAACACTATGCTTATACCAGACTGCTACAGTTCTCTACCAGTGAGTTAAGGATTAAACTGTGAGGAAAAAAATGCCAGCGATTGCATAATGAAGTGAAATAAGACACAGCATGCTGTAATTCTTAAGAATTCTTACAAAGAAAAAGCTAAATGATTTTGGTTTGCTTCTTTTTGCTTTATTCTGTATAATACCCTGAGGTTGGTAGGAGGTAAGAGAGAGAAAGAGAGGCTAAAGAGAAGGAGAGAGAAAGAGAATAAAAAGACAAAACTTCCAACTGTGGAAGTATAAGAAGACAACTGGCATAGGCACCACAGAAGATTTTCTTCAATATGGATAAACTAATTAATTTGATTGAAAAATGCAACCTGTGGAGAGCAAAAGAGATTTACTGACATTTCTAAAAGGAGTCATAAAGATAAACACAGCAAGTTCCATCAACTACTCTGATAACTGTGGTTAGGACATGTAGGGGAAAGTAAAACCTTTATGATGGTAAGTAGGAAAATAAAAGCAAATCAGTAAGGAAGCCAAGTGAAGTTATGTTCTGGTTTGCATCAGCAGCAGGAAGAGAGAGATGAATAGTATCTGGGCAAAAGCATGTGACATACCCTGGAGAATCACTGTGACTTGGCCTTGACACTTTGGTGACAAAAATATGTCTAACAAATCTAGTTCAACTCTTTTACTCCGAAGTGCTCTCTGTTCCAATTCCAAAATGAGATAACATGTGTACATGGATAGAGAAAAATAACTAAAATTACATTATTCTGATATTTGCAAATTTTGAAATGAATGTATAGCAATGAATATTATTAGTCATTTTGCTCAGGAGAAAATACCCTATGTATTTGTTTACCATTTCCTTTTTTCTATCCATATCCAAATGTTACCTCGTTTCAGAATAATTCTCCAGGGCATGTCCCATGCTTTGGCCTCTCTTTTTGTTTCTTTTCTGGTAAATGCTATCAACACCATTAAAAAGGCTGAAGTTTATGAAAACAAGTACTTTTTGGCATTTATGCAAAAATGGAAATTTTAAGAAATTCACGTATTACTGCTAGGTGGCTTTCAAATAATGACTCACAATTGTTGTAGATCTAAGAATCTTTCACTTTACTGCTGTGCTTTCCAATATTGCAGCCATTAATCACATACAGATAAATTAAAGTTATTATAATTTGTTACATTTAAAATTAAACTTTTGAGCTGGGGGAATGGCTCAGGGATTAAGATTCTGCCTCCTAAGCATGAAGTCCCAAGTTTGAATTCCAGTTCCCACGTAAAAAATGTCAGATAGAAATCGTGCTGGTCTGCAATTCCTGGAATTGTTAGCAGACCCTGGAAAATCCCAGAGCAAAACAAAAAGGTAGAAGCAATCTAGAATGATTCCCAAAGTCACCCTTTGGCCTCCACAGGGACTCAATCACTTCTGACACACACATGAACAAGCACACACATATACATACACAAAATAAACACACACACACACGCACAACAAAATAAACACACAGATGCTCACGAAAAATGAAGCAAATTTATTAAAACAAAATAAATTTTGGGTGAAAGAAAGGGGGAAAGAAGGGAAAGTGCAGTGAGGGATGACTTGGGAGGAAAGGGGGTAGGGAGAGGATAAAGTACCTATTGAGCTTATATGATTAGAAAAAAATAAAATGTGGGAGAAAAAATTTTAAAAAATTTAAATGTAATTTAAATTAAACTTTTCATTCATACTGGCCATACAAAACAGACCCACATAGCTAGTAGCTATGACATTAGATGATATGGCCATAAAATATTGGTAATATTTCAGTGAGTTCTATTGGACAGCATTGGTTAGACAATGCATGCCTCTTACTTTATAGTGAACTTCTTTGAAGCAATCTTGATGGTGTTGCCATTGGTTACCATCATATACAAACCATAAGGATCCCAGAGCAGAATGTAGGACAAGAAACAAATATCTAGAAATACTTTTGTAGTGCTGTGTTGAAATTCTGCACATGCTAACTAAAACCTCTTTCTTTACTTTTGCTTTCTTAGACACAGGGCCTTACTTTATATCTCATAATGGCCTTGAATTGCAATGCTCCTACCTCTGCCCCTTGAGTATTGGAGTTAAAGGAGTGTGCCACCACACCTGGCTCTAGTAAAATATTAAAAAATTGTTGGGATCTTTTGGGTGTTTTATAAATTCAAAACAAAAACCGTATTCAACAGACGTAATAACATTGCTCCTCAAAGTTTGTTCTGTGGATCAACAACAGAGTTATCCCCTTGGCAGTTACTGTTATGACTGCAGACTCTAAAGCCTATCTTGGACTGCTGGATTAGTATCTATACTTGGACATGCTATATTGTGCAAACCATAGGTATGATGATCACTGTTTTGTGGGACAAGGTATTACAGGTGGAGTGATTATACATAACACTAAGTCTGTAGCTCAATGCTGCCATCCCATTCTAGGGAGCTTTAAGCAAATTTTTCTTTTTATTTAGTCACGTATTTTTTACTTGGAAGTTTCACATATAAATAGAATTAATTTGACAGCTTTCATCCCAATACCCACCTCCATTCTCCCTCACATCACACCCAACAGATTTTCCTTGCACCCAGTTTTCCTACCTTTGCCAAATTCCTCTGTATGTATGTTCCATCAGGACACATCAAGAATGTCTGTATTGGAAAGTGCTTGGGCATTTCTTGTCCAGTGGGACAAACATTGAGCAAAGAATCTCTTCCCATCCTGTCTAGCACCTGTCCCAAACTTCTCTCATGACAGGGCCATTTCTCCTGCAATCATCCTATTCCATTGTGAAATATTAATAAGCTAGCTGTTGTGGAGGATTTGTGGAAGTAGACACAGCTACATTGTGCTCTTGGGTATGACATTCCTGATATGGACAGAAGCTACTGTCTGGCAGTACTTCTCTATCCTTAGGCTCAAGCATAATCCCCATCCCATCTTCTACAAAGTTACCAGACACATGGGACGGGTGTAAGAGGTGTGTGTGTGTGTGTGTGTGTGTGTCTGTGTGTGTGTGTGTGTGTGTGTGTGCTAGATATTCTGTTTGCAGTCAAACTATCCTTGGTCTCATACATACCTTGGTCACCTTGGTCAGTTGCAGTTGAAAGCATTACTTATCTTACGATGCAAAGGGAAACTTCTTGGTTGAGTGCCGAGTACTTTTCTAATCTAAGGGTATAAGGATATGTGATTAGCAGGTACCTTGTCATCAAGCACTTATAGTTAACCTTAAGTGGTTTGTTCCCACCTAGGACCTATGGTCTACCCTACCACAGGTAGTTGTTGGTGTACAGTTCCAGGAATGTGTTGCCCTGCCATGAAACTGGACCATACAAATCAGAAAGCAATTGGTTATCCCTCTACCTTAATTTCCACTATTGCAATACCGGATGTCTCTTCACAGAGTTGTTATTGTGGTTTGCAGCATTCATAACTAGATGAAGCTGTTAATATCCATTCATACTGTGTTTTTTGTATCTCATGACCATCGAGTAAGTTATTTTCACCAACAGGGTTTTATTATTAGGTTCTGAGGTCAACTTATGGCAGGAGAAAATGTTTATGCTGTTTTAGGGGTCCTAGAGGCATATCTATTCAACATTTCTTTAGAAAGCATTACATTCTTAGTACTGAGAAATGAATCAACTATGACTTCTAATAAGAGCATCTCAGGGAAGTTTATGTTTTCTCTTCCATTCCCCTCTCTATATACCCGTATGTGTGGTACATTGGTTGACACTTTTATTTATTTAGGTTATATGTTTTGATAGATTATTATAGTAATGAGTTTCTAATTAGCTATATTTTGCAACTATCCTTTAAAATTTTTCTCTTGAGGCTACTAGTAGAGACTTTCCCCTAAGATGCAGCCAGAGGAACTGCAGGTTAGTGAGACCAAGGAGGAAGGGAAGCTGAGTCAGCTCTGCTCCAAGGCACCTCCTATGTCCTGCCAACAAGGAGGATGGACATGCAGACTATGTCTGCAAGCAGAATTGCCACCCACAGGGTGGAGGCAGCCTCAGTATTTACTGGATGTGGGAAGCAGCAAGAGACAACTCCTTAACTTGCAGCATCTCTGACCATTCAGTTGGCAAAGACCTCCAGGACACGAGGACCAGGTAACAACAGTGAGAGGACAGAAGAGGGCAAATTCCTAATCCCCACAGTCTTAATTTTCTGCCTTGATATCTCTGCAAACCAGCCCAAGGGGTTCCCATAGGCAGGTGCCTGCATGGCTGCCTTACTGATGCCTCACAGGAACGAAGGTATAACGACTGGCCTGCCTGTCGTACAAATAAAATTCCTGTAGTGACTTCACCGTTATTCGTCCTGACCATACTCTTCAGAGATTATCCATAGAGGAGGCAATGAGGTGGGCAAATTTCTTTAATGAAGTATCATGTAAGTGGTGTCTGGCAGAACTTGGATCTCACCAACTTGGCCAACGAGCTTCAGAAATCCTCCTGCTTCTGCATCCCTGATGAAGGACTACAGACCATAATAAAGCTCAGCTTTTTATGTGGGTGTTGGATATCCTAATTCAAGTACTCATGCTTGAGCAGCAAGCACTTACCAACTGAGCCATTTCTCCAACTTAATATTAGAACTTTTGAATAGACTTTAAAATAAACTGCAGAATCTTATTTAAAAAAAACTAAGAAAAAACTTTCCTCTCCTCTTCTTACTCTCTAGGGTCTATTACCTTTCTGTCTTCGAGTTCTTTTCTCATCCCCCTCCATCAAGTTTATGTTCCTTTGTATTTTTCTGCTATTCTAGGTGTTTCTATTTAAGTGTGCCAGTCTGAAGGATCCATGTTGCATCTGTATAGAAGGGAGAATATGTGCTACTTGTCTTGCTGTGTCTGGGATAGCTCACTCAATATTAAATTTTCCAATTCCTTCATTACTGGCAAATTTCACAATTTCATTTTTTTGACAGTTGAAAAGTATTCCATCTGTGACATATATTCATTATCCATTCATCCAATGTTGAGCTTCTAGGCCCATCCATTTCTTTCCTATTGCAAATAGAGCTGCAATAAACACGAATGTAAGAGTTTCTGTAATAGGATGTAGAATCCGTTGGGAATTTTCCCAGAAGTACATCCTATATCTTTTGAGACAGCTACTTTATTAAATATACTGATTGTAGATAATCTTAATAGATGGCACTAGTTCCAGCAATACCTGCTATCAAATTTTAACAGGCATCCACTTCTTAATATTATGAGGACCATCTGTTTACCATCATCATTTAATCGTAGTTCCAATATTTCACTTGCTACATATGTATATTCTATTTTCTTTTACTTTGTGGTCTCAGTGACAACTTGAAAAATAAAATGAAATGAACTCTGGGAAAATGAAAGCTCTTTTCTTGATGTAATAGCTACATTTTCACTTTGTGAATTTGACAACTTTCCCATATGTATTTATGTCTTTAAAATGTTACCTGGAAATGTGAAACTTTCTCATTAAAATCATGTTCGAGCAGATTGGTATTGAAATTGACATTTCTGTGAACCAAAACACCTGAAACATTAGTGATTTCATATGGCCCCAATTACTGCAATGATTTGTCCGCAAGAAAAGAAAATAATTCAAGGTTAAGAGTACAGAGTTGGATCATAGTAGCTTATGGTTTTATACTGGTATCACTTGCCACTGTGTTATCTTTTCAAGATATTTTACCTTTCCTGTATCTGTCTACTTTATCATCAGAGTCTGAACAATTCCTAACTGATTACCAAATACCCCCCTTTAAAAAGTCCCAGTGATTTTCAAAAAGCAATATTCTCACCTGGCTTCTTGTTATTCAGTGTGCAGTTTATGCAATTGCAGCAAGAAAGATCACATCAGGAAGTCAACTGAGCTGAGTATAAAATAAGAGGAAGAACAATGCAGAATGTGAAAACAAGAGAACTAAGGATCAATATATGAAATAATATTTAAATTTATAGATTGTTGCCATGTAGAAAGGCATGTCTGGAGCTTCTGAATTTGCTTAGATATTATCAAGAGTGATCTGATCTGATGTTAGCAGGTAACGTTTAATGATATTTTTAATTATTGGCAGCATATACAATTTATTATTTATTAATAATATTAAATCAGTCATATGTGCTATTATTAATATCCATGTGAAACTGCTGGTAAGGAAAAGGTTTACTCAGTTATCAGAGCACATTATATGCATGTATGAAATTTTCAATGAACAAACTGAGTGAGTAATAAAAAACCTGCTTTCTCAGACTTCTTTCCACAATAGAAAACGTATTCTGTATTTTTATGAATATGCTTTACATTTCCTTACCACCTTTTTGTGTTCATGTGCTTTTAGACTTGTAGAAAGGCTAATTTCTAGGCTTTGACATGTAAAGTTACTGTCTTCTAAAGCTGAGGCTAGAATCTATTCTTAGGTATGTTTACTTGTCTTCCTGTAACTTGAGGTTAAGTCAGGTTAAGAATTTAATAGCTTTATGTCAAAATAAGTCCCAATGTTTCTCTGGGTCTTGACTGTTGCCCTTCTGTTAGCCTCTGTGAAGTTTGGGTGAGTGGTATGCATAGATGCACATTATCTAGTACACTGATCTTCAATCAGATATAATAATCACCTAAAATAATATCAAGACATACTTGAAGGCCATAACTCCAGCCTTTGATTCAGTAAATTTGAATCACAACCTAACTCTTTCATATCCAATAAACTCCTTAGGGGATGGCCTGATGATGTTGGTACAAGGGCCACACCCTGAAAAACAGTGCCCTGAGGAAAACAGTGGAGCTCTATTTAGCTGTGAAACACTGGTGAGATTATGTCAGGCTTTAAAATATTGAACAACAGAAATTGTGGTTTGTAGTAAATGTTCCCATACTCTACCTGTCACCTTGCAAAATTTTCAGTAAAAGCTCAAGAAATATCTCAGGGATTAGGGGCTAGTGACAACTATAATATTTTATAGCTTGGTTAAAATTTATTCAGTCCAATGGCAATGGTCTCCATGGATCTTCAATGATGCAGAAGGGCTTTCTCATAGGTTGTTCTATTATTTGGAAAGATTTTTCCCCCTCCACTCTTTCCATTATGTATTCAATTCACCTGTTCTCCTTCATTTCATCATATAATCTAAGTTATTGTCTCATAAATTATGTGATATATATATATATATGTATGTATATCTTCCTCCTGCCTCTTTGCAAGTTTTAAGACCAGAAAGACATGTGTGTCTTGTCATTGCAGTTTATAAGTACTCAGTAGTTATGTATTAAATAATGCAGTTAGTGGAATACACACATGCACACACACACACACAGACACACACGCACACATGTGGACACACAGACACACACATTAAGCAATTTTGAAAAATGCACTTTACATATTCAAGACCCTAGCTCCAACCTTTACCACCTCTTAAATTTGTGGGAAAAAACTGTTTAAATTCATTTTGATATCTTACTTTTCAGGCTATATGTGTGTATTACAACAACACTGTTGATTACTTCTGATCAAATATGAAACTTTTCCAAATTATATGCTGAACATTATATAAATATAATCAATGATTTTCTTGTCCTGTTATTATTGTTCGCATTCCTAGTTGTCTTTGAGGTCCTTGAAAATGAACAGAGGTATTTTCTTCTACCCATTCCTAATAAATAGTTTCATGCATATGGAACTCAGTAAATATTTTCTAAATAAATAATCTGTCCCTAGTGAAAAAATGTATATAGGGTTTTTCAATAAAATTATTTCCTACTTCTAACAAAGATGTGTTAATCTTTAAACATTTACTTCAGTGTAACTAATAATACGGGATTACTTTTTCCTTTTGTTCTTAAGATATTGAACTAAACCATGACAAATTGTTGTACCTGAAAATCAGTCCAAGAATGGAATGGTACTACAACCAATTCTCAGGAAATAATACCATCTGGACAATTCTCAAAGCACAAGCTACAACAAAAAGTGTCTAAGAGTCTTAAATAACATTTATTTTTTATTTCCATTTAATGGACTTTCTTTTTTTTTACTTGCATTTAAATGTACATGCTGTTCTCCATAAGACACGAATGTTATATTTTTTTGTGTCTGATAAATGAAAGTTCATTCTCATACAGTTCAGATTTCAGTGTTCCTCTGGGTAAAAATACACCTCTAAAATGTTAAAGGTCAATAAATTATGCACTCGAAATCAGTTTCAATGTTCAGCTACATCTCTGTTTTGTACACTTAAAATGTTCATCAATGAAAATTTCTGGTAAAGAGTCCATTAAGTCAGAATTATAAACTCCTAATCCAAATCAAAGTTCAGTATATTATTTGCAAAAATACTTCAAACATGACTTTAAATGAGTTTTCATGCTTGTCATTTGCATCCCAAGTATTTTAGGAACTGATTGATAAAATAATGTTTGTCAATATGTACTTTCTTCTTCATCATATAGTTGTGTGATTATAGTCAAAGAATTATTCCATCTCATGCTCTTTATAGTGGAAGCATAAGTAAGAATGTCTAAGAACTTAGTTTACGGCAAAGGTTAAACAGTGAATTTAGCATTTGGACTTTAAATCTGCGAATCAGGCCCTTTTGTATGTCTGTGAAAGAACATATTCATTTATGTATCTACTTCTGCATAACAAAAGGTTCAATAACTTAATCCCTTAGAATACAGACTGATAGTTTCATAGTGATTCATAAGTCTATAATACATGTTCTGTTTTCTCTGATAAAGCTGAGGTTTACTTTTCAGGCTGCATTCAACAAGAAATTCAGTTCTCACGTGACATTGTACCCTCTAGTTTCATTTTCTAAATGATTTCTGATCATTTCATAGGCTACTCTGGCCTTGATTATAGCATAGAATCATGCACCTGAAAGAAAAAAAAATGCTGCCAGTGTTTCACCCTAAACTTGGAATGCATCTATTATAAATTCTGCTACATTGTGATGACTGAAAAAAGTCACAAAGTCCCGTAACATTCCTATGTCCTTCTTGAAAAAGTGACAGAGGATTTCTACAAAGAATTGAAAGGATTAATTGTGGGTACTAAGTTATAGTTAGTTGGAAGCAAGATTTGTTTGACGCAATGCTATTGCAGAGTAGAATGACTATTGATTATAATAATTTATGCTTGGAAGAAAAGGGTTTGGGGAACAAGGAGGTAAAAAGCTTGAGTAATATGAGATGAAAAAATGCAGATTAATCATATACATGTATGAAATGATCCAAGAGTGCACAAAGAATATATATTATATATTTATATATAATTATATATATAATGAAGAAAAAATAAAAATTGAAAATAAAATATTTGGTGTTTAAAAAAATAATTAGTAGAAAAAGGGAGTTTGAGAGTCTTGAGGTATAAAATTGATGAATCTGTGATCAATATGATCAGTCTTATTCAGATATTATGCATTTAGCACAGGTATCAAAACATCTCATAGTGCCTCTTAAATATGTTTGTTATATATGTTTTTACCTATCATGGAAAATAAATTTAAACACAAAATAGCAAATGAGTGTATAGTCTTCAGCATATACACTAAATAATGGAAAAATAAAAGCAAAAATGACATTGTATGCATTAATACCATTATCAAAAATAATTTCTATTTTAGTTAGCATGTTAAGATTTTGGGTGCTATATATAAATGACCAGAAGGTGATCTATATATAATGTCAGAAAAATAACTATAGAAGCTAATTGAAAATGAGTTTTGACCATGAAATTATTTTCTTTTAAAATATTTTAATGAGAGTGCAGAGAGGGATAGATCCATGTATGGCAGAGGACAATTTTAGAAAGTTGGATTTCTCTTTCCACTATTTGGGATTTGGCGATAAAACTCAGGTCTCCAGGTTTGTGTCAGGCCTTTTACCTAATGATTCATCTTGCTATCCCCTAAAGGATTCAATAAAGTCTAATATGTGACAAAATATTCAATTTATCATTGATTACACCTATTTTACTGAGCTATTTGTTTGCTAAAATTAAAACAGCTTAAGTAGTGGCAATAATAGACCTCTTTCATATCTTTAGTTTGCACAAAGTCCTAATGGATCTCCAGAATCAAAAACTGAAAGAGTTAAATGACTGGCTAACAAAAACTGAAGACAGAACAAAGAAAATGGAGGAAGAGCCCCTTGGGCCTGACATTGAAGACCTAAAACGCCAAGTACAACAACATAAGGTGAGCAGTATTTATACTTTATGTAATTAAAAAAAACTTCATGTGAATGTATGTATTCCACAAAACAAATACATGGGATGGTTTATAGCTTGTGAGCTTCAATTAAAAAAATTTAAATAAGATTGTAAGAGCAAAATATGATCTATTTTAATTTTACTTTTATTTGTTCAATTTATTTATTCAGTCTCACTTTTGATTTCTGGTTGGGAGAAATCTCTTGGTTGTTTCTGTGATGAGAGATCCTTGGAATGTGGAACAATAATATCTCTGCTGTAGGTCTGTGAGTATGGCTCAGTAAATAAAGCATTTGCTATTCAAGATGAAAGCAGGAGTTCAGATCCCCATAATTCATGTGTAAAGTTGGACAGGAATGACAGTGACCTGTAATCCCAGTACTGGAGAAGCAGAGACAGGAGAATCTTACAGAGCAAACTTCCTGCTAGACTACCTGGAATTTGAGATCCCTGAATTCACTGAGAGCCCATGCTTCAAAAAATAAAGTGAGAGCCATTGAAAAAGTTGTTGAATGTCAATCTGTGGCATCCATATGTACTCAAACATGTGTATACATACCCCCATACTCCACCCTGCAGACACAAACACACATTCAAATGCACACCACACTCAACATACACATGCAGAAAAAGAGTATTTCTAATCTAGAATTTGAGTTTGCTTTATTCTAAAAAAGGATATTAAACATCACAACTTGATATTAACTTTATGAATGGAATGGTTTCTTGCCTACTCTATAAGTACCCCTACTTATACTTAAGAACTTTAATATTTGACTCAAGGTTAAGGTCACCAAAATTAGATAAGAAAAAAAAGCAAGGAACCTAGTTAAACTGAAAGATCAGAAGAGCAACATTTTGAAAACAATGCTTTTCAAACATATACCTCGTTATTTTTATCAGAAATTTACATTTTCCTGGACAACCTTTGTTTTTTCTAATAAGCCCATGTTTTGCATTTCTAATACTCATAACATTAAAAGGAAAATATCTCTTCCCTCAGTTTATATCTCTTAAATCTGCCTTGTTGCTCAATTTCATGCTCTCCATATTTGAAAAAATTTTAATCTAAATTCCTCCTTTTCCTTCTGTGACCCCAATTATTCTCTTATTATGACATAAACTTGATAAGATAATGTAACTAGTCTTTGCTATTGATGCCTTTTAAATACTCCACTGATAATTGCCATCCAAGATCAACCATTTAAGGAGACTGGAGGACCCCATTTACTGTGCGTTCTTGAAAATTAAATTATCCTGTGTACTTTATTTATCACACAATAATTTTGCTAAATTTCTCATGTGTATATTAATTTTTATCTAAGGCAAAGTTAGATACAGTTTTAATATCTTGCCTCCATTTTGACCCTCTATTGATCATGTACTACTTTGTGGATGCCTTGTTTTTTTTCTCTTTGGCCTGTGTTGGAAGTTGTGTGCAGAGAGAATTGTATTAAACAATGATTTTATTCCGGAGGAGGGTGTTGATTGGCCTCAAGAGTACACCAGCCAGTTTAATTCTAGACAAAAAAAGAGTTAACGATACCAGAGGTATCCTTAGCCAATAAGTCATGTAAGTTGATGGACCTATCACAAAGAATCCTTTTCCAATGGATGGAAAATTCCATGCTGTTTCCTATAATCTTTTTAAGATTTTTCCAGCAACCCCTCATCCCAGAATCAAGCAGGGTAAATTGAGTTCACATTTTCAGACTTTCAGAGTACATCATTTGATTTCTTCCCAAGCAAATGTTTTTCTTTTAAGTCTTATTTTTCTATCAGTTTCTGATCTCTTTTGGGAGAAACCTAAATGAAGAAGTGTCCATTCCCCCCTTGGGAGACAGAGTTTTATTTCTGACACTAAGAAAATCCATGATTTTTTTTCCACAATCTATTGGATATGTTTTGTTATCCATACATTTAATTTGGAAATAAATGTGTTGACCTAGTTCATTTTTAAATTTACCTCCAATTAGGAATTTACTCTGTTCCTTAGTGTTTTTTAGGTACAAAGTGTTTCAGAAAGTATAAGGCAAGGTATATAGCATTTACCATGTAAAGACAGATGCTGCAACCTAAAGAAGCCAGGTGAAAGGAAAGGTATGCATTTTTCGCTCTAAAAAAAGTCTTCATTAAGGTTAGAAGTATCATTAAGGGTCTTACTACCCTAACAGTTACCTGAAATGTTTTAACTTTCCTCTGAAAGATATAAAGTGAATGGAATGAAGAATAGTTGACTAATATTGTCACAAAATGTGAATAGATTTTTCTGTTAGTAGAAAATACCGCCACTTCTGAGGAGAATGAAACTGCTCTGTGAAAGTAGTTCAAATGCAAAAAGCAAAAGGATTCTATGCACACTGATTAAGTAACCTTTTATATTTCAGACTGACTCATGCAGCATACATAATGAAGATAGAAGGAATGGGCTTGCTAGTTCTGAGGGAGGCTAGTTCCTATTTTCAGCTGCTCAAACACACTTGAGTTCTTACAAAGTTCTTACAAATGATAGATAATATCAAGCATATAATTTCATAATTTATGCAGACTTTCTATGATCAAGAAAATGAAAGACAATAAGTCCTCTTTATGTATCTAGGTTCAAACTAGTATCTAATAAATTCATTTTAAAATCTGATTTGGATAAATTTATAAATCAAGGTAAATGGAAACATTTTTCCTTCTGACAACAAAATGTATCATTAAATTTCCTATTGGGTTGGGTTATTTAACTATTATTCACAAACCATATATATATTTGGATCAAACCAGGGCCTCATGCTTGTTGAACCAGCACTGTATCACTGAGCTGTATACACCAGCACCCAAACTTCCTTTTTCCTAATAATGATCACATATAACATAAGTAACAAAAAGAAACAGATTCCTTTAATGGGGATTGTTGGAAATCCTCCTCAGATCAGAGAGCATTGCTTCATTTCTCCAGTGGAGAGCAAGATAAACATATTTGGAAAACTTGCACATGCACCATATATATTCCCCAAATTTCTCTATGCATTCATTTTAACAGAATTTTAATATGAGGCAGATTAGAGTTTCAGTTACTACAGAATGAGATGAAGGTAAGTCAAATTCAGTGAACCCAACAATTACAATAGGAACAAAATTAAACTTATATTGGTGATTACTGTTAAACCCAGCCAAAAGGTTAACACTAAGTAGCTATGGAAGTTACAGCTGGTGACAATTTTATATTTTTATAAAAACAGCAGCAAAAACAAAAATTAGTCTTTGTAGGTGTTTCCTTAAAGAGAGAATTTATAGGACTTCTTCTGATCTGAGTACCTAAGGCTGATTACTACAAACTTTACATATAGTAAATATCTTGTGTTCCTAGGAAGAAACATGTGAGAAATTATTCTGGAAGGTCATCTCTATTTTCAGAGGTGACATTTTTGGTGACATTCATAAGGAACTTATCTTAAATTGATGAGAATACTATTGTGGCAGTTAGATGCAGGTATCATCTTGTCATTTGAAGGCTGAAGCTTAGACACATATGTGTACTATTGATAGTTAAGGTAAACCGTAAGCCAGCCTGCAGGAGATTATCTAAGTGATATAGGAAGACCCAGTACATGATGGTTGAGACCATTCCCTGGACAGATGGATAAGATTGAAAAAGCTTGCTCAGTAAAAATTGGCATTCAGTCATGCTGGCAAATAAGTGTGTTCACTCTATCAGCAATTCCTGTGACTATTTTATAGACTGTCTCTAGGCTCCTGATGATGGTATGAACTCTCCTGTCATACAATGAAGTGAAACCAGAGACTAAGTCAAGAACAAACCCCTTATTCCCCTAAGTTGTTTGGATGCTGTGTTTGTTCCACAATGGAAAGATAAAGCTAACAAAATTACTTAGAACAATACCCAGTATCAACTTAAGATTTCATTAATTGGAAAGAAGTCTGACATTTTGGTGGAAATTTCATCCAAAAGAAAATCTTCATCTCCAGACAGACAGACTGACATAAACTTAAATTTCATTCATTCAGCGAGGCTTATTTTAGACATTTAGATTTTGTTCCTAATGTTCATTGTCTTAGCAACCACATCAGCAATGCCCTTATTATAAATGTAATAAGTCATCACATTATGTCTCTAGCAAATGTTCTGTATTAAATAATGATTAATACAAGTCAAGGAACCTCTTCTAAGTCAGTCACCAAACCTTTCCTTGACGGTTTAATTGCACACATTTTAGTTGCCAAGATTGTGAAATATCCTCATCTGGTGACTTTTAAAACGATCTAGATATTCACATAACAGAGAAAGTTTAGGCACGATCCTGCCAAAGGAATTGGCATTTCATTTTAATCCATTGCATTCTGTTCCATAGCATTGAACACACACTCATTCAGGCATGTGGGTGCTGTGAAGAACCCAGAGGCTAACCACATATGAAATCTCTCTTAGGAGTCTCACATTCTAGTATGCCAGATAGAGACAAGAAACATGTAACCATTACACAAAGTGAAATATGGCAAATGAAATGAGAGTTGAAAATGGTGATTTCCAGGAGAATAGTAAATGTGGCATGGAAATGGGAGGTTTGTTATTTGCCTGAATCATGTGTTAAAGTTATCTATCACTAGTACCATGAATCATGCCAGATAATTAGAGCTTGAATTTGCAGGGTCTTATAAAAATATAAGACTCAGGTAGAATTGCTCCATTGGTTATAGGAAACTTTCCTTTTTATAAAATTAAATTAAAAAGAATGGTAGTTTAGGCAAACTTAATTTTCAGGAAGAAATGTCTTGTAATATCAATGGGATCACAGAGAATCAAGAGACAAAGATATATTGAAAGGATATTTCAGAAAGTTTATACAGGATGGAGAAAAATTTTAAGCAGGTATGAAAAATATTTTGATGCTCAGCAGGACTATAGATTTAGAGAATGAGCAAAAATACTTAAAATAACAGATTCTGAGCATGGGCAATTGGATCTCAGAGTTGGAACTAAGAAAACAGGAAATAAAAAAGAGAAATGCAAGAAACGGAAGGAAGATGAGTCAGTCAAATAAGCCGAAAAATGCCTCAGAATCAAGTAGTGCTTTTAGTGCTTAGCAAGCTCTCTCCAACATCAGTAAGAATGAAATTACATGTTCTTACTTAGCACTGTGAAGTCCCACTTTAATTCCTATCCTTTGCCCCTGTAAGTGCTTAATGAAAGCTTGATGGTTATGGAGGCAAAGATAAACAATACACTCAGGACGAAAAGACCATACTTTAACCAGAAAACTAAACCTCATCTGCGTTTCTGCAATATCTAGCAGAGTAATTAGAAAATAATTGCTTTTCAGAACACATGTCTTAATAATTCCAACTGTTTCTTTTGCTTAAATAGTCCTCCTCATCATTCCTTTCTGACAGGTGCATGAGAGTTTGAAAACTTAAATAGGCAATAAAATTATGTGTAACAGCAAAAAGGAAAAAAACCCTCATAAAGACAAACAAGGAACATTTTTGTAAATCAACCTATATACTCTCTATTACTCTGGCTCTGGGCTTTACTCTTTGTTTCCATCACTGCTTTATATTCTTATTCAAATATCTTAAAACTAGTGACTATTAAGTTTATTTCTATGATATTCTTTGCTCATAAATACATAGAATTGACATAGAAAGAATAGTTTCACATTCATGTAGTCTACAGAGTAGGATGCTTATGGCACTGATAAATTTTTTATCCAGTTGAGAAGTTCATTTGCTATCAAAAATTTTAAGAAAGCGATTTCAAGAAAACCTTTGCATTCCAGATAATATCATCAATTATGGAAATAATAATGATACATTTGTATGCTTTCAACTTCTAATATTTATTTTCCTAGTCTTACAAGCATATTGAGTACTTATCCCTGCTTCCCTTCATTCCCTTTTCCTCCTGTCCCCCTCTCTTCCCTTCATCAATCTATACCACTCACTCCTACCCTCCTGTCTGCTTCCATGACCCCAAGGTTCCTGGGGTTGTCTACTCCTGTGGAGGTTCAAGCCTCTTGTGGAATAAATACTAAGTTGCCTCTTTTCGGGCCACCAGACTGATAGAGGCATTTCCCTTCACTCATCCAGCTTTAGTCCCCAAGGTTTCCACTGTGTGTTCTTATCTCTCTTGAGCTCATCTATAGTCTATGGACATGTTGGTATGTCTGCAGGTGTGGAAAGGACAAGCTTCTTTGCAGTGAGTTCCTAGATGCAGCAGTCCTGAAATTTCCTGAAATTTGTTTTCAACTTTTAAAAAATATATTATTTATTTATTTTGTGTGTGTGTGTGTGTTTGTGTGTGTGTGTGTGTGTGTGTGTGTGTGTGTGTGTGTGTATCAGAAGGCACATATATCCCTGTGGAGGACCAAGAGTGACTTCAGGAATCATCTTGGATTGCTTCTACCTCCTTCTTGCTCGTCTCTGGGATTTCCCAGGATCTTCCCACCAGGGCCAGAAACGTAGGCTGCTGCAGTTTCCTCCTAATTTTTTTATGTGGGACTTGGGATCCAAACTCAGGACCTTCTCTTGCGAAACAGAGTCTTAACCCCTGAGCCATCTCTTCAGCCCTTGTTTTCAACTTTTATAAAATTCTCTTAATGGCCAAATATCTGGGTCTTATCTAGTAGCAATTATAAAGTGATCAAATTGGATTTTTATGTGATATACTATAATTCCAGCACATTAAGGGTATTTCATAATTAAAAAATAAGAAATTTGATGAATAAGTATATTAGGAATAAATAATTATATTGAGAGTATTTACAGGAAGTTCCATTTATTAATGGAACAATTATATAAAGATTTCATATATTGCATAGAATATGCATTTCCTTTCCACCTCCTAATACTTCTGACAACTGTGTTGTGTAAGTTTATAAAAAAAGAAGAAATGTTCATCTATTCTTTTCTAATCAATATATCTCAGGACAATAGTACTTAAAGATAATTTCCAAGGCCACTGGAAAAGCAAAGAAGAAATAATTCACAGGAGAGGAGGTAAGATCAGTGGGCTAGGCAGATGAGGACAACAAAGTCTCAGTTAGTACTGTCTCATGGACTGCTTCCTGAAACTTTATTATATGCAAAACTATAAATAATAGCTGGGGATCAGGTTGCAGGATGAAAGCATTTGTGATTGGTGGAAAGGAGTGATATGGAAATGATAGTCCTCCTAGGTTATAGTGCATACTCAACCTTTCTATGTCATCAGGAGAAATCAGCCTTGTGCAGAATTCTTCAGATAATGTAAAATCCCTTTGTCAAGGTAGAATTTTCCGCGTGGCATTTTACAGTGCTGATTGACTCTGATGGATTAGTTCATTTAACTCCAGTAATTAAACCTGTCCTGGAGAGATTTTACAGATGAACAATCTGTACTAAGGACTTGGACAATGAAACCTAAGTAGTAATTGGTAGATTACAATTTTGTATGTATCTTGCTATACTGCCCAGTCTAGTTCTGAATTCATGAGCTCAAATTTCCTCTGACCTCTCAACCTCTCAAATAGCTAGAGATATGAACATATGGACTACCACACTCAGCTACTCAGAGTTTTAATGTTCAGTTTTCTGCATTGAACCAATAACCTTTTCCTCCATGCTCAGATTCCAGTAAAGCTTGATACTGCCTGTGATCCTAGAGTTTAGAGCACATGCAAAAAAATGTGGCAAAGGAACCAGTCATCATTGTGACATGAATTGTTAATTTTTAACATAAGAGACAGGCTGTATCAAAGTCTACACACTTAGAACAGTGTGAATAAAGAGTACATGAGCATGAAATACTCAGTATCAAAATAATTAAGGCAATGATATATTTACATCCATCCCACAGCACTTTGTGTAAATTAGGGCTGCAGGACTATTAAAGAAACAGTGAAGAAAGTAGCTTCACGGTGTTAATGACAATACTATTTGAGTACAGGGAAAAAGAGTAGGTCCCTTATTACTGGTTTTAATGCTGGAATTTTATGCAACATGTGTGGACTTACATAGTTGTAGATTATTAGGGAAGGAGGAATTGCAGGAAAATTAAAGGTTATATTTCATGATTTATTTCTTTTCCTTCATGATATGTGTCTTACTGTGTTAATTCTTTCAGCAATATATCTTATCTCAAGATTCCTTAGCCTAAAACTACTTTGTTAAACTTCTATAAATAGTTTGAAAGTTTGAAGATTATTTAAGGATTTAAAATGAATTATAAATTTTTCCTGATATTAAACTTTGGTGCTAGCTTCAACCTGACTTTTCATGAATTTTCAAAGCCCCCTTTTATCTATCTCAATTAGATCACAGTAGCGTGGATAGGTTAGATGAAGATTCATTAGGTAAATGATGTGTTGGGCAGATTGGTTTCAATCCTTTGATCTGAATATCAAAATACAGGTTTTTAAAACTAACTGAACATTAACATTCACAGAGTTCTTACTCTGTCCTAGAAAAAGGCCAACAAATTGTACCTTAGTCAGTCTTCAAATAAACAGGTACTTAATCACTATAATGAGTAAGGTACTTTTCCACAGTCACATGTCTGGTTAGTGATTCATCTATGAAACAAACCTAGGAAATCTGATGTCAGATCTAATAGCTTTATGTTTGTTGGATCTCACAACTGACAATTCTTGTATCCTGATGAACAGGTGATCATTTTTCGATTAATCTGTTTCATACTGTGTCATTGTTTTATGTTCATCTTTGTTGTTGAGACAAAATATCCTGACAAAAGCAACTTAAAAGAACAGTGTTTATTTCTGCTTACAGGTCAAGGTTACAATCCATCATAGTAAGAGAAATACAGCCACAGGAGCCTGCATCCTTAGTAAATAAATGAGTGCAGCGAATGAATATGTGCTTGTGCCCAGCTCCTTCTCTCTTTATGTATCCCAGAATTCTTCCCAGAGAGTTATAATACCCATAGTGAGCAGATTTATCCACATCAACAAATCTAATCTAGATAATTTCCCACCTGGATGGCCATAGGCTTTTCTCATAGATGTTTGAAGTCTATGACTGAGACTAATGCATACAATCATTTTTCACTTCCATTCTCAAATAGGAATATTAATGTATAATCAGTTATTGAATCAGTTTTTGCTTATTTATTGAATCCACATCTATCTGTTCAGAAGCATTTAGTACTTTATGGTACTTGAAATCTGTCCAATGAAGTAGTCTAAAAGGATCCCTTTCCTTTACAAACTTAAAGGTTGGCAGAGTCAAAATCATTCCCTTTTAGTGAAGGAGTGAAAACCGATGGTTTCAGCCTAAAACTAATAAAGTCCCTTTTAAAGTAAGTGAATATCAAAATGTAAGTTTTTCTTGGAGAACCTGTTGGAAAAGCTTACTTAAAATATTCAGGGACACTCAAAAGTAAACCTATGTAACACAGTAATTGCAAGGATTATGAACAAGAGAGATGGGTTAGGAGGGCCACACCAGAAACAAAGAGAGAGGAGACCATGTTACAGCAGAGAAAATAGGCCTCCATGAAGGTCTGCAAGTAAGTAATGAGAAACCTGGTTAAGTTCACAGACGTTCTTTCCTGATCTCACCAGAAGGGGAGGGCATATAGTCTAGCAGATAAAAAGTAATCATTTTGAAAATGGGTGATGGACCCCTCTCTCAGTGAGGTTTCCTACTCTTATTACATCTACCCTTGAATGTGCTATTACAACAAGACTCCAGTTTAACAGCTTTTTGTCTCTGGCCAGGGGGTGACATACAGTGCCCAGCAGAATGGAGTGAAGGGAATTGCAGGAGCAGCAAAACTGCAAAAGAAAATCAACAAACCACAATCCAGAACTTCAGAGACTCTATATCAATCACATAGAACTAGGACAGCCTAATCTCTCCCCATCCTGGAGCTCAGGGACATTTGCGGAAGAGGGGGCGGTAAGATTGTAAGAGCAAAAGGATGGGAGGAGCAACGATTTGCAAGATTCTCAACAATAGTTGGGGCCAAAGCAATCATAATGGAACTTTGCATGCCCTGCGCAATGTCCAGCGCACTGTTGCCCTCATAAAGTCTAGCATCTGATAAGGGCACCGAGACCCCTGGAGGCAAGGGATTGACAGCCATAGTAGTGATCTTATGCTTAAGGGGAACAAGAGAAAGGGCTTATGGAAATGCCACTGGGTCCTTATATGTCATCGCAGAGGAGGACACAGTGGAGAGTTAGGCACACACAATAAAGGACTATCTGGGAATTGGGGGGGAGGCACTGGGGGAAGGGGAGGGGGAAGAGGGGGGAGGGAGGGAACTGGTAAAAAATTTTTAAAATGTATAATTAAATTTTTAATAAAAAAAAAATATTCAGCAAATTTAGAATTTGTATGCCATAAATAGATCCACCAGGGGAGATAGACAATATTATAACCAGCCAGGCTTGGTCAAGTGAATATATGACTGAAAATAAAATTGCAAGTCATTTCCAGTTCATTTCATTCATAGTAACAAGGGATATAGAACATAGTCCAGTATAGCATTTATGGAAAGGAGAATTAATAGTATACCATGGGAAAATGAAAGGAAAAATAGATTGTGTACTTCCCCACTATTTTCTATGGAAACTAAAAACATTGTGATTTGGGTTTTGAGCATATGAGTCCCAAGTATTATATTAGCTATTAATCAATCACTGGTATGCTAGGAGTTTTTGGTTTATTTACAAAATATTTTTAAATTTTATTTGTTTTTAATTTACCTTAAGATCACTTCTTTACATGTTAAACTAATCTCTGATCTTATAATTTTTTCTAATTCATAAATTCATTGCAAAGAATTTTTGATAGTTATTGATAGAAACTGTTCTCAACAGTCTGTCTTTCTTTGTACATTCGTTCAGGGAAGCTAAAACAATGAAAATGATTTAAAATTAATATTTATAACTAATTACCTATCTCATTACATTAATTTAAAAAACGATTTTCAAGAGACAATTGATATTCTTAAATCTATGCTTGACAGTCAGTGTATGGTTTATTCTGGATGCATATGTGTGCTTATGATTGGGTAAATTATCTGTAAGTGCTGGTAGTTTCATAATCATTAAAGTAGTAGGAAGAGTAAATTGACCACATAGAAGATAACTGCAGCCTTTACTGATCCAAGAATACTGAATATGTATTTTGGACAAAGAAAACATCATGTAATTCATATAGGAACATTCAAGAAAACCACCTCATTTAAGTTTCTATTGTATTCACCTGACACTTGAGAGGTATGCCTCTGGTCACTCCTGTGAGGAATTTTGATATGAGAGGACCAAGCCCATGTTAGTCAATACTATTACCTGGGCATAAAGATTGAAAAGACAAGTGGAACTGGAAAGGTAAAAAGGAAGCAAACATGAAGCATCAGTACTTGCCCTCTTCTATTGCTGTGGATTGGTATGAAGTTTTCTTAGTTTCTAATCCTGGTATGACTCTCCCTTCCTAATGAATGTCACTTGGAACTGTGAGCTGAATAAAGTCCTTAAGTACCCAATTGTTTGGGATAGTTCTCTATTACAGCAACGAAGTTTACAAAACAGAAAGAATGGGTACCAAAGAAATGAGATGTTACTGTGAAATTAAAACATTTACATTTTAGTTAAATGTTGGTCTTTAACCTACAAGCTCTAGTACAAAAAATTCTACCTTTCATACTTCCTTATGTTCATTTTCTGAGCATTGATTCATAGGTGTTCTAAGAAGCTATAATGTACTATGGGTCTTGAGCAAATTTTTTTCAATTTATTATTTTTATTATTATTATTTATTCAATTGTGCGTGTGTGTGTATGTATGTGCACGCGCACGCGCGCATGTGTATGTCTGTGTGTGTGTAGAACCACGGACGAATTCGGGAACCAACATGGACGCCTCCACCTCCTTCTTGTTTACTCTGCCCCGGGATTCACAGGCTCTGCCCTACCAGGACCAGAAGCGCAGGCCGCCCCCACTTCCAACTGGCGTCTATACGTGGGATCTGGGATCCGAACTCAGGACCTTCCGCCTGCAAGGCATAGGCTTAACCCCTGAGCCACCTCTCCAGCCCTTGAGCAAATTCTTAAGTGACTTTCTCCAGTGGTGGTTCTACATGGACAATCAGAAAAGTAACTTGACTTAGATGAAAGAGGGAAAACCTGTACCCCTGATACCATTTGAAAAAAATGGAAAAAAAATCATATTCAAAACATAAAATTGGGATCCTGAACTAAAATATTTGCAAATTTGGTAAGGTCCTTCAGTTAGAGAATTATTTAGAAAAAAAGTATTATTCACAGAGATATAACAGAATCTCTGTCAAAACTAAACGTTTTTAATGTTAAATTCCAATGTTGCCCTTTTCTCTTGTCACAAGGAAAAAAGATTGCTGTTTGACATTAGAGAACAAACATTGCTGACATTTGTATCTCATAATGGTATAGAAATTTAATTAGGAGCATGACAGGCTTTTTAACCTTGTAACTATTGCAAAAAAATTTACTTCAATAAAAATATCAATAAATGCATAATAATGTAGCTACAACATACATGTATATACACATGTAACTTTTAAGATTTAATATAAGCATTTTAACTTTGCATATTGCAAGATTTTTATTTGAAGGTATTGTCTTTTGGTAGCCAAAAATAATATACTTCTCTAGGGACATATCTGTATTTGAGAATAATTTGACTCATAATTCTGGCTTAATTATTAAAACAAGAATAAATCTCTGTTGTATAAGTCTAGCTATGAGAAATTCAACTCCGTACAAAGTCAATATTTAACTAAAGTTTTAATTAAAAATGCCTCATGAAACTTTAGTTAATTAAAAAAATAGTGGTCCTTGATAATCTCTGAGCCTAAACAGGGAAACAGGTAAGGATTTTATTTACCCCAATGATCATGGTCTTTATTCAGGGAAAACTTAGGTTGGCAAAACAATTTATCACCTTATCCCACATTGTTGTGTTTAACACCTTTTATACTTAAAAGGAATAGATTGAAAAAGTAGGTATGGAGATTGTTGAGATGACAGTGGTGAGAGTTCTTGCAGCACAAACACGAGAATCTGACTTCAAATAAATCCCTAGATTCCACATAAAAACTAGTCATGGTTGTGTATCAGTAACTAAAGGACTGGGTAATGGCATATTACAGAGAGGCAAATCTCAGGGGCTTGCTTGATACCAGTTCTGCTCCAGGCTCAGTAAGAAATTCTGTCTCAAAGGAATGGGGTGAAGAGTGATAGAGAAAGATGCTTACCATTCTCCTCTGGCTTCCACATGCATGAATATGCACAAATACACATATGCACACAGAAACACACATCTATATTCCACATCCACACACAAAATTCCACTGGTTATTTTATGTTCTTTTATTCATTAATATTGGACAGGATAACATTGTGAGAATAGGTGTCACTGATATTTGTAGTTAGAAACTAAGAACAGCTACTGAGTGGTCTCAGAAAAGTTATTGTAATGTGATTAATTTGTTATTAGGAAAGAGAGAAAATTATATTTTTAAAAAGGCAATAAAGCAATGAGCTAATAATCTAAACAGCTGTCAAAAGAAGAAATACAAGACTTACAGAAGATTTAGCTAACCAACCTTTCATCATGGAAGGGCAAGTATATCAAGAGTCCTGACATTTCCCCTAGAGACTGTTGAGGGTTAAGGCTGAATATGGAAGGGAAGGGAAGATGCTTTCCTCAATGGTATTCCTACTGATATGTGTTCCATTATCTTTCAAGTTATGAGGCCTATGCCATCAAAAGTACCCCAGATGAAAGTTAGTGGGCCACACATGCAAAAAGACATGAAAATCAGAGGGAGACAAAGAAGAAAGAACAGATGTAATAGCAAAAGGAAGGGAAGATGGAATTGAGAATTAAGGTTTGAAAATATCATAAAGTCAGTGTTCATATATGAAATTCTAAAGGAATAAATCAATAATAAAAGGAAAAAATAACTAATGCTAAGTAAAGTTATATGGATGGAGCACTGACCTAAAAATGAATATCTATGCTCAACAAGTGTACAGTCAAGGAAATGCAAATCAAAGCTGCTTTGAGATTTCTTCTTTCCTGGGTCAGAATGGCTAAGACTGAAAAAAAAAAAAAAACTAACAACAAATGTTGGTGGCAATGCATTGAAAGGAGAACCCTAATGCACACTTGACAGAAATGCAAACTAGTTCAGACATCCTGAAAGTCAGTGTGGAGATTCCTCAAAAAATCTAGAAATAGAACTATCGTATATCATTTCTTGGAAATTTCCCAAAGGACTCTACATCTTACTATAGAAATATGTACATGATCACCTCTGTTTCTTGAGGCTTTATTCACAATAGCAAGAAAATGAAGGTAGTCCAGATGTTCATCAATTGATGAATAGATGCTGAAAATGTGGTACAGCTATACAATGGAATATTATTCAGCTCTTAAGATAAACAATATCATGAAATTCACAAATAAATGGCATTGAAAAAAATTAATGAGTGAGGTGACTTATTTCCAGAAAGACAAATATTCATATAATCTCTCAAATGTGCATACTAACATTAAACTTTTAGATTTGTACAGTTGATAACCTCTGCTGCAGAAATTGTTTAGAATAGTTGGTGGTTGGTACAGAACAAATGACTATGGAAAACTCAACCTCAGATGTGACATCCAATTCTCTAGCCTCATAGAACAAGAAATTTAATGTTAAAAATTAAGACACTAAAATAGTATGGAGGTATGAAGTGATGAGTGATAGAGCCTGTCTTTCAGGTTTTTCTCTAACAACTTCTAGAAATAATATGTAACCATATCCGCAATAACATCATAAGAATTTGTGTATATATAAGTCTCATCATTTGAATGCAAACTGTTTCCTGTAGACTCATGTGTTTGAGTCCTTAATTGATGGAGATTTGGGAAGGAAGTGGCACCATTAGGAGGTGGACCCTTGAAGGAAGATGACTTTTCACAATGGAAGAGCTTTAAGGTCTTGGTAGCCCAGCCAATTTTAGAGTTATCTCTTGCTTCCTTTACCTCCATGCTCTCTGTCCTGAGCTGACCTTCAGCTTCTGCCTCCAAACCATATATTCTGCTATGAGACTCCTGCCATAACGGACTATATCTCTTCTGGATGTGTAAGCCAAAGAAATCTCCCTTTCTCCTTTAAGTTAAGTATAGGTATTGTCTCACAAAAGCAAATGAAGGTAAAAATGGACATAAATTATATACATAATCTTAATAGATCTCACATACAAGTCTAAAGTTATATAGGAATACTTTGTCACTTTTTAAAAATTGAAAATATGGGATGGAGAGATGGTTCGAGAGTTAAGACTGCCTCGCAAGCAAAAAGAAGGTCCTGAGTTCGGATCCCAGGTCCCATTTAAAAATTTGAAAATGGCAGGGGAAAAAAGCTGGGGCCTGCACTTCTGGTGGGAGGAGCCTAGAAAATCCCAGAGTGAAGCAGGAAAGAGGTAGAAGTAATCCAGGATGATTCCTGAAGTCACCCTTGGGCCTCCACAGGGACACACAGTGCCCTCTGACAGACAGACAGACAGACAGACAGACAGACAGACAGACAGACAGACAGAGACACGCACACACAGAGTAAATTAAAAAATATTAAAGATTGAAAATATGGACTCAGTATCTTTCCAATGAATACCTACAGTATATCTTGATTATTTTTTTCATGGGTACATGCTGAAATATGAATCAAAGTAGTTTAACCTACATCATATGGATTAAAGCTTGATGTATAGAGATGTTCATATTGCAAAGAATAACTAATGGAATTTTTTTAAAGTCGTAGACCAGAACAAGAGATTCTGGAAATAATATTGAATCGTATATGCTTTATGCGAGTATAATTTTGGTCACTCTCATGTAAATTGCAAAACTCCCACCCAATTTCTAACTCCAGAACAAAACAATATGGAAAAAAATCAATTTAGTGTAAGAAAAAATAAGTAGAACATTTAATCACATACACTTTAGAGAGATTCACCCTGTGACTGTAAACATTTCATGAATCCGACGATGATTTCCTAGTGTTCCATTACTATATTATGAAAATAATAAATGCAGCTTACATGTAAAATGTAATCAATCTGGGTGTTTCCTAATACTTTCTTACATTTAATATATACAATTATATTTTTCATATATTCAATTGTACATTACACACAATGCAAAATAAACAAAACTTTTATAGTCAGTAATAAGAACACATAATTGCATAAATTCAGAGAGGTGACTTATGATATACTGGCTGCCTAATTATTTGCTTAATTATTCTAGAATTTCCTGGCTGACACACTGAAAATGGTCCCAATCTGGGTTTACATAACTCTGAAAACCCAGACTTGACATCACTGTCAAGGACAAGTGTGAATGTTAATGTTTCCATTTTCAGCCTCATGGCAGAAAGAGTCTCATTAACCAGTGCAAGCTCTGGAATGTCAAAGGCATGATAGGCAGCATAGACTCTACGCACAAAATAGATGCACAGTCATTTCAGTCGAAATTGCTTTGCTTGAAAATGTAGCATGAAAATCTGGAGCAAAGTAAAAAGAAGTGATTTTACAGTGATCTAAAATGTTGAGGCTTGAAAAATCGAAGTCCTAGGATTAAAATACTCATGCATTTGAGAAATTGTGATTCAGCCATCCTAATAAGTTCCTCTACATTTGCCATAACATTTGCATATCTGAGAACTAAGCTGATAGGTCCCAGGCATAGATGTTTTTCAGATTGAGGCAGCAGGTTAGCTAGAAAACAATAGACCAGGTCCCAAGCCGGCCTCTCCATTCTTCTGTCACATAACAAAAGATCCTGAGAATAAAACTTGTTTACTACCACTTTCAAATAACTCTTCGGGCAAAGGAAAATAATAGTTAATATATTATATTAAGATTTGGGGGATATTGAGCTCCAAGGATGTATGTCTTGGTCACAAGCATGGTTTCTTCTATGTTTTTGAATTTTTCTGTTCACCCCTTTCTCTTTAACAAAGAAGGCATATACGACATTTTAACAATAACTGAATATACTATTTCAAATATTATTTGAATGGTAAAACAAGCAACTTCATCAGTATCACATTTGTAAGTTGTAAAGAGGGGTTTTTTATCCAGACTCTGTCATAGAATTTAATTGAGAAAAAGTGACAAATGCCGCTGATGTATGTAGAATCATAATTACATTAAACACAATTCCCCAATAAATGTAATCTTTGCATAACCAAGAGCAACCAAATTCCTTTGTACATTTTGTTCTTATACCCACACATGGTACCATTCTTTGAGTAGATGTTCATTTTTCTTCATTTTCTTGGGAACACAGAACAAGAAATTCAGAGATCTTTTCTGGTTTGTGGTATGTTCATGTGATTCAAGATGAACAATCAATGAAGGAACTGATAGATAAGAAATGTAGAGCAATAGGGATGATGTATGTATGAAAGTGATAGAATTAGAGAATCTTAATAGATTAGCATGCTCAAGAAATCTTTTTGGGAAGATAAAACTTTTGCTACATAAATATGTAATGGTTATTTAAAGGAGAGACTTTCTATAGGTCTGGAGGAAAACTAATTCAGAGGGAAGAGTCTGATATACTATGAAACAGATAGATGAGATAAGCTTGTCTGAAACCCTGAAACCTACTAGGAAGACAAGAATGGCATGTGGGTGGATTGGTAAATTTTTCAGATGGTGGATCAAATGATTATTTCATGTAAAGATTTTTTTCTGTGTTAAGATATTTTACTGTCTTTTCTTCAGAAAAATGATATTTGATTTATAGTTTAAAGAGCTGTATATGAAATAAGGGGACATCACAAGATTAAGAATTTAGAAGCACACAATCTGGAAGGAGGATAACCACATGAAACTCAAGCAAAAAGATGGCCAGGAGTGAAGGAGTGGTTGTTTCCTGAAGTGATCATAACGCAAAATACATTGAACTGAAAAATAGTTATTCGTTTGGGGAAAGTTAATTATTTTTTAAAAGAAATGTTTCAGTGACATAGCGGGAAAAATGAATAGCAGGACTAGTAGAGAAAGTAATTTCAAAGCACATCATGTTTTTTCATAAAAAATGAAGAAAATAAGGGGGTCATCGGTTGAGTGTGGGAGCTGTGAGGTCATAAGATTATTTTTTTATTTGTATGATAATGGAGAATTTTAACAGAGAAAAGATTCAAACTGCTAGAGGTAAGTATAAAAAGAAAATCTATCAAGAGCAATAGGAAATAGGATGAGGAGAAGAATAGTCTATCATATGTCCCACTGCCATTGTGCTTTCCATTTTCGTTGACAATAAAAATAGAAATAAATGTTTACAAAGTAAAACGGCAGGAAATTTGCTTAAAGTGGTTCTGGGTCAATGGGAGATGGCATCTCCTGGTATGTGGGTAAAATAATTTACATACCTATGGGACAAAATGTTTGTAACATTGTCTTTGAAAATCTTTTATTTCAGGTGCTTCAAGAAGACCTAGAGCAGGAACAAGTCAGGGTGAATTCTCTCACGCACATGGTGGTGGTAGTTGACGAATCTAGTGGTGATCATGCAACTGCTGCTTTGGAAGAACAACTTAAGGTCAGTTTATTAAAAAAATAAATATGTCCTTTCAGATGTTTGATTACAAATGAAGGAGATTTAGGAATTTTTTTCATTCTTTTTTTTCCCACACATTTTATTTTTGCCTAATCATACAAGCTCAATAGATAACCTCCTCCTCTCCCTCCCCCACCGTCGCATATTGTACTCTTCTCCCTTCCCCTCTCCCTTTTCCCTCCCCGCCTTTCCAGTGCTATGACTTCCTCCCAACATCCAGAACATCCATTTATGTGGGCGCTGAATCTCCCTGTGAGTCCTCTACTCTAGTGAGGATTCAGGATTCAGTGGCATAACGTGGGGCCCCTTCTTGGGCTGACCGCTAGCATGGGATCTCATTATGACTATCTTACCCCTTGCTTCTAAGAATCCTACTGCCTGAAGCCATCTCCCGTGTGATCCATGCTAGACTTTGGGGGCTCGTTGACAGGTCAGCCATTGTGCAGGTCAGGCAAAATCCAATCACATTGTGGCTACATCCTGGCTGTTGCAGCCCTGACTTGGGTGAAGTATCTTACATATCCTTGATCCTCCCCATCTTTAGGCTCTTACAATCTTGCAGCCCCATCTTCTGCAAGGTTCCCTAAGCTTTAGGATGGGGAGAGATTTGGCTGGTCTGGTTCCAAGTGAATAATGTAGGATTATTGATGTACTGAATTATGGTATGTTGTTTTTAGTTTTGCTGTTCCTGCACTGCCCTTGGCTGCATCCTGATTGGTATCACAGGTTATCTCCTTTGAACATGTCATTAAGTGGATTTGGAACTATGATCTGCTTATTAGAGAGTACATACAGTATCTAAATTTCTGTGTCTGGGACACTTCACCCAATATAATTTCTTCTAATTCCATCCATTTCCAAGAAAATTTCATTAATTTATCTATTTTGATGCGTGAGTAGTATTCCGTTGCATAAATGTGCCACGTTCTCATTATCCATTCATCAACTGTTGGGCATTTGGTTTGATTCCATGAACATGGTTGTGCTTGTGTTACTGTAGTGAATTGCAGCATTAAGGGCGATTATTCCCAATAGTGGTATAGCAGAGTCATATGGCATTTCAATCTTTAACATTTTTAGAAATCACTAATGTATGAGAATTCCCTTCTCTCCACATCCTCTCCAGCATTTGGTGTTGTTTGTATTGTGGATTTTCACCATCCTGACCATGGTGAGATGATATCTCAGGGTAGATTTGATTTACATTTCCCTGATGGCTAGGGATGTGGACCATTTTTTAAGATATTTGTTAAGACATTACAATTTCATCCTGGAAAAGTTTATGTACTTGGTTTTTAGTTTTTTTTAAATTTTTTGTGCACTCTGGATAGTAGAGCTCTCTCTATCAGATATGTGGTTAGTGAAGATTTTCTCCCATTCTGTGGGTTGCCATTTTTCTTAGTTTATAATCTCTTTATCTGAACAGAAACTCTTTAATTTCTTAAGATCTCATGTGTTGAGTGTTGGTTCTAGTGCCTGTGCTATTGGATTTCTGTTTAGGAACTGTTGGCCTAGCCCAATCAGCTCAAGGGAGTTCCCTACCCTTTCAACTAGGGTTTTTGTAGTCTCTGGCCTAATATTACAGGCCTTGATCCATTTGGAATTAATTTTTGTGCATGGTGACAAGTACAGGTGCAATTTTAATATTCTTCATGTAGATATCCAGTTTTGCTAGCACCATTTATTGAAGATGTTTTTGTTTTTCCACTGAGTTTTTTGAGCCCTCTTGTCAAAGATTAAATGGCTATTATGGATTGGGCTTATATCTGCATCTTCAACCCTTATCTGTTGATCTATGTGTCTAGTTTGGACCCGGTTCCAAGCTGTTTTTATTACTATGAATTTGTAGTATAGATTAAGGTTTGGTATGGTGATACCTCCATCAGTGTTTCTGTTACTCAGGATTGTTTTTGCCATCCTGGGCCTTTTGTGCTTCCATATGAATTTTGAGATCATTTGGTCAATTTTGTTAAAGAATTGTTTTGGGATTTTCATTGGTATAGCACTGAATCTGTGTATTGCTTTGGTAGGTTGGTCATTTTATGATGTTGATTCTGCTGACCCAGGAGCATGGGAGGTCTTTCCACCTTCTGGTGTCCTTTGTAATTTCTTTCTTTAGGGTTTTAAAATTTTCATTATAAAGGTATCTCATTTCTTTGGTTAGATTTATACCAAGGTATTTCATTTTTAGGGGCTATAGTAGATGGGTTTGTTTCTCTTAGGACTTTTTTCATCCTTAGTGTATAGGAAGGCCACTGATTTTTGCACGTTTATTCTGTAACCTGTCATTCTGCTGAACTTATGTATTATTTCCAGGAGTTTCCTGGTGGAATATTTAGGATCACTCAGTATGCAATCATATCATCTGCAAATAGAGATATCTTCACTTCTTCCTTTCCAATTTGAATACCTTTTATTTCCCTCTCATTACTTATGGCTAAGACTTCAAGTACAGTATTGAATAGAAGTGATAAGAGTAGACAGCATTGTCTAGTTCCTGATCAAAGCAGGAATGCTTCAAGTTTTTCCTCATTTAGCATGATCCTTGCTATGGCTTGTTGTATACAGCTTTTATGTTGATATAATTTCCTTTCTTTCCAACTTTCTCTAGGGTATTGATCATAAAAGGATGTTGGATCTTGTCAAGAGCTTTTTCTGCATCTATCAAGAGTATCATGTGGGCTTAGATGTTGGATTGGATTTACATTATGGATTATGTTTATTGATTTGCATATGTTGAACCAACCTTGTGTGTCTAGTATAAAACCTTCTTGATCACACTGAATGATCTTTTTGATAGGTTTTTGCATTCGATTTCCTAAGATTTTGTTGATAATCTTTGTATCTGTGCTCATCAAAGAGATTGGCCTGTAGTTTTCTTTTTTAACTGTATCTTTATTAGGTTTTGGGATTAGCATATTAGTTTCATTTGGAAGTGTTCCTTTCTTCACAATTCGATGGAATAGTTTAAGGAGTATTGGTGTTAGTTGTTCCTTAAATGAATCCATCTGGTCCAGGATATTTTTTTGGTGGGAAGATTTGAGATTACTTCATCTATTTCCTCATATGTTATAGGACTATTTAAATAATTCAAAACTTCCTTATTCAATTTAGGTAAGTTGTGCTTACTTAGGAATTCATCTATTTATTTCTTTTGTGTTATCAAATTTCATGGGGTATAAGTTTTTGAAATATGACCTTATAATTCTCTGAATTTCTTGGGTATCAGTTGTGATAACACCATTTTCATTTCTAATTTTGTTACTTTGGGTTTTCTCTCTCTTGATTTTGGTTAATTTTGCTAGACATGTATCAAAATCTCATTGTTTTTTTTCAGAGAACCAGCTTTTTGATTGGTTGATCCTTTGTATTGTTTTCCTTATCTCAGTTTCGGTCGGATATTTCTCCCCTGATTTTGCTAGTCTCCTCTCTTCTACTGCTTTTGGGATTGGATTGTTCTTGTGTCTCTAAAGCTTTAAGTTACATTGCTAAGTTATTTGCTTGTGACCTTTCCATTTTTTTGATATAGGCATTGAGAGCTGTAAACGTACTCTAGAATGGCTTTCATTGTGTCTCAGAGATTTTGATATGTTGTATTTTCATTATCATTTGCTTCTAGGAAATCTTGAATTTCCCTTTTGATTTCTTTCTGATCCCATTTCTTATTTAGCATCATATTCTTTAATTTCCAAGAAGTAGTGTATTTTCTGCTATTTGTTGTATTGTGGATGTCAAGCTTTAGACCGTGGTGGTACAGGCTATAATTTCATCTTTCCTGTATATATGGAGATTAATTTTGTAGCCTAATATGTGGTCATTTTGGAGAAAGTTCTGTGGGCTGCTGAGAAGAATGTATATTCCGTGGTGCTTGGATGGAAGGTTCGATAGAGATGTGTTAGGTCCATTTTAGTAATGGTTTGATTCAATTCCAATGTGTCTCTGTTGAGTTTTTGGCCTGTTGATTTATGCTATGTTGACAGTGGGATAGTGAAATCTTCCTGATGAAAATTCCTGTGACTAAAATGTAGTATCCTTCTGTGCCTCTTAAGATTTTCTTTGGATTGAAGTCCACTTTTTCAGATAGCATAATTGCTACCCCTGTTTATTTCCTTGTTCCATTAGCTTGAAAAATTTTTGAATAGTCTTTTGCTTTTAGAGATGAATGGGTTTTGATTTCTAATCCATGTTTGTAATCTGTGTCTTTTGATTGGTGAATTAATTCCATTGACATTGAGGGTTATAATGGAGAAATTACTTTTGATTCCTGACATTTTTTGTGTTTAGTGGCTTTCATAATTGTTTTATTTAGCTTGTAGGTTGTGGTGGTATTATACTTCCCTTCTGTCCTCCTGGATATGCTTATTCTTTTCTTTAAGCTTGAGTACCTTTTCCAGCATTTTTAAGGACTAGTTTAGTGGTCATGTAAGCCTTCAACTTGTGTTTATGGTGGAAAATTTTTCTTTTTCCCTCAATCATGACTGATAGCTTTGATTGTTATATTAGCCTGGGTTGACATTTGTGCTCATCAATACTTGAGGTATGTCTCTCCAAACTATTCTGGCTTTTACTGTTTCCATTGAGAAATCATTTGTTATTTTAGTAGGTTTACCTTTAAAAGTGACTTTTTTTGGAAGCTCTCAGCACATTCTCTTTATCTTGTTTGTGTAGTGTTTTGACTGTTATTTTCCATGGCAAGTTTTAATTTTGGTATTATCTTTTTGGGGTGTGTTATCCCTTTTGTATTTAGATGAGCCTCTTTTCCTTTAGATGTGGAAAGTTTTCCTTTATGATAATTTGAAAAATTTCCTGGGGTATGGTATTTTGGGATTCTTTTTTTTTGATATTCCATGAATGTGTATGTTAGGCTTCTTCAAGGTGTCCCATAATTCTTGAATAATCTTCTCAAGTATTATTTTGGCTCCAACATCCTCTTTGATAGAACTGGTTTGTTCTTTCACTTTGTCTTCAATATCTGATATTCTATTTTCATGTTCATGATTTCTGCTCATATGACTTTGTTGAGTTCTGTGTTGGAGACAGCTTGTTTTCAGTTGGAGTTTAATCTCTTAGTTTAACTGCTGTATGCCTATTTTTGTTTCTTCAGCTGCTTTTCTCATTTCCTCCAAGTATCTGTTGTGTTCATGTTCAAAGAGGTTGATATGGTTATTTAACTCCTGATTTCCTCTTTCATTGTAAAGATCGTTGTAAAGATCAGGCTTTGAAAATCATTGTCTTGGGTATTGCTTTTTTAGCTATTTTCTATGAGTTTGTTCTGATTGGATACCATCATTATGGGATTGATTCTTTTTGTAGATTTGTTGTCTTGGTTTTTGTTTCTCATGGATTTATGCTATGACTGGGCACTTTTGTTTCTATCTCTTATGTCCTTCTGAATTAGACAGTATTACGATACTTGAGGAGTATTGCTACTGTTTGCCTTGAAGTTGGATATACCTGTCTGGTGATGTTTCCTAGATGAGGTGGGTTTAGAAGACAGGGATTGAAGATTAGAATGGTAGTGCACTTTTTAGATTTACTTCCTTGGCAGTATGTGACAGTGAATGGTATAGTCTCCGAAGTTGTATGGGATTTTTGGGTGGGCTATATGGAAATGTCAAACTAAGGTGACTAGGTGACTAACAATTGAGAGTAACAGGATGGTAAAAAGGATTTACTTATCTTAGAAGTAGATGTGAAGATTTTCTCTCTTATGATGAGATGACTTTAGAAGTACTCAGATGTATGGTGATAGTCCCCTAGCCCATTGCTTGGGTTTTCTCTGGACTGTGTTGAATTCTGAAGAGCAGGGAGTCCTCCAAGGTCTGGCAGAAAGGGCCTGCTGGCTGAGGAGCAGGGACTCCACTGGGTTCAAGAGCAGAAAGGCCAAGTGGCTAATGGGGCATGTGGATGACCTGGGGCCTGGGGCATGGCCTAGGGGCCTTACCTGAGGAGCAAGGAGTCCACAAAGGTTGGAGCAAAAAACAGATTTTGGAAATTAATGTTGAAATTTATTTCAAATAGTTAGATTCAATTTATTCATCATCACTGTAAAAATTATATCCCTTTTGTTAACTTGTACTGTTTGCTCTTAGTTTTAGGGAAATGCACAAATGGTGTTTGTTTTTTTATTATAGTTGAATCACATATATTAGAGAACTGGTCTAAGCAATATTGCTTATGTTCTCTTCTATTCTATAATCTAACTGTGAGAAAGATTGACTTCAAAATACTTATTTTGGGTTAAATGATGAAACACTGAATGCCTTCCTGTATATTCAGTCCTTTAAGTCTTCAGCTTTAGTGTTCATGAAAAAATAGACTGTTTAAGTCAAGGGAGTTGATCAGAGTAGATACTGAGTGTTTCAAGTCTCTTCCTAGTCAAACAAGTTATTTACGCATTTTGAAATATGTTAGGTATCCTTCTGTGTTCTATCATTTGGGATAAAGAGGAAGGAGGATCAGGTGTAATGCAAATTTGAGGCTGGCTTGGGCTAAATGGATTAAATGAAAGCCTGTCTCAAAATGAAAAAGGATCTGTATTTTAATATTCTAATTTTTTAAATTGAAACCAGGAAAGTAAGTATTGGAATAAAAATCTTCACAAAAGTTTCTTCCACATGTCAAAATATGAGCCCCCAAGAAAACAATGATTCTAACTACATGTATGATACATAAACTAAGAGATAATATGTATTATATGTTATAACCTCAGATTTTATCTGTATGTGTACACATGCATGTGTGTGCATGTATGTGGAGGCCAAAGATTTGTATGGGATTACTTTATCAATCACTCTCTACTTTATTTTTCAAGGCAGGAAGTAAAATATCTGGAGCTCACTGATTAACTAAAACTGGCTGGCTAACGAGCCCCTTAAGATCCTCCTGTCTATGTAAACCCTAGCTAGCAGATTATAGGATAACTATATCTTGCTTTTTTATACAAGTGCTGGGATCCAAACTTCAGTCTTCCTACTTGCATGTCAAGCACTTTATTGGATGCACCATTTACCCAAGCCCCTGTTTTTAAAGCACTGTATGGATCCACATAAACACTTGCCTTTCTTTTGTGACCTACATTGTCTAAATGACTTATAAACCATTGTGGGTCCAAATGGATTTATTTGGCAAAAATAGTTCTAAACAATGTATCCTCCCTAACATACAACACAGTTTCTTAAAAGTTTAAGGATAACTTTTTTTCTCTTTTGGAGAGCTAGTCTTTTTCTTTTCTTTTCTTTTCTTTTCTTTTCTTTTCTTTTCTTTTCTTTTCTTTTCTTTTCCTTTCTTTTCTTTTCAGTTCTTTTCTATCTTTTCTATCTCCACCAAATGTCATTCCCTTAGGTTAAGACTGCCAAATGGCAACCATGCTATCTTACTTTAAATTATTAAATGGAAAATGGGGAGAGAAATAATAGTTTTGGCACCCTTAGAAGGAAGCATTTGATATTTACTGCTTCTCATGTTAATTACTAACTTTTCTATGAAACTGCAGTAACCCCCAAAAGACTTAGCTTATAGTGTATGATAATATGCCATTAGACAATCAGTTTTATTTTGCACATATATATACTCCTGACCATATAAAATTTTACTTTTTAAAGAATTCCATACTTGTGAGTAAAAGTGACTAATCACTGGGAGGAAAGAATCCAATAATCAATCTTTCTCAAATCTTTTTAGAACAGATGAAAGGAGGCCTGAGCAGAAGTCATTTAGAATGGTGACTCATTAAACATAGGAGGGAATACCTAATTATCATCTCAGTTATTTATCTAAGATAACACTCCAAAGAGTTAAGAGGTGATAATTTACTGGCCTTAGTATAAAATAGGTCATGGCCGACTTCTAAAACAAACATGGAATTCTTGTGGCTTGCCTAGGATGTTAGTAATAATTTTACCTTTATATTTTATATAAATTTTCCTCTCTTCTTTCTCAACTGTATTTATCTCTTTTTCATTTTAATACTTAAGTACAGTAAGACAAGATTATAGCATTTGTAAAAAATTATGAATATGTCAAAACAAAACAGAAGGTCATCCCTGTGTAACTTCAAAAGATGATCATATAAGGTAGAACATCCAAATACAAATTCCTTTGGGAATGAAAGATAGAATAGGAATAAATGAAAGTTGTAATGGGAGATCTATCTGTTTAATTACACCTAATATTGTTCTTTTAGAACAATATTAGTCTAGAATATCTAACTGTCAAGTGACACAAAGAGGTACATAGACTCAAAATGAGTAGCAAAAAGGCAAGAGAGAATTTTGAAGTCTAAGAGATTGATCAACATGCACTACTAAAGAGAAGGGCAATTGTAGACAGGTGCATTTTGTGTTCCTGTGGGTTAGGGATGTACAGTGCATTCAGTGCTATTATAATAGGCCTTCCTGAGCTACTGAAATCAAAGAAAGGGAAGTGTATAATGAAAGTAAATAACTTTCTATGTGACTATAGAAATCCTTAGACTCAACATTCCCCGTTTCCCTGTTTTTGATCAGTGTATTGTTCAAAACGTTGTTGGGAAGAAAAATACCCCTAAAACCGATTAATATGTTTGGGATAAGAGAGGTCTAACTTATTACCCATAGCAATAAATATAAATGCTTATAAATATATGTAACTATGAATTCTACATCTGGGAATTCAAATAACACTACTAACATCAGACCAAACATATTAGGAAAAAATTGACATGTGTAACATATGTGCAGGCTTTCACTGTTCCACAGAAAGATTAAGTTATTTTCATCATATTTAAGCATTACAAATGTTGATGTATTTAAAAGGAGACAGAAGTTCATATGTAGATAATACACAAATACCATGCCATAGTATATGAGGGAATCAAGCTTTCTTAAAACTTTACTCTCTTTAGAGGTGTGATTCTGTAAACAATCCTTCTGGGATACTGAGCAATGACTGTATATGAATATATGTATGTAAAGCTGTACATGTTAATTTCATTATGTGTATTTGTAAATAAACACAAATATGTTTCAATATATAAATGAGAAAGAGAACACGAATACATGTAAAGAAAGCCACATCAAAAAGTATGTACATGTATGTATAAACTTACTTGATAATAAACCAAGTAGTATGATATACATGCCAGAAACCTGACATAGTCATGGACAATGATATATTGCCTATTTGGCTAGTTCAAACAGAACTTATTTGAGTTTCAAACTGGTATTCTACTTAGTTGAACTTTCTACATCAGGAAGATATCCTGCTAAGAATGTTTGTAGAAATTTTTATCTTAAATCTTACATAAAACCTGATCAGAGATAAGTGACTCAAAGAGGTACTGGTATATTGAAAGGAATCCATAACCCTTAGTTACTTCAGGAGATTTTTGCACTAAAAAATAGATAGTAGTTGATAATTTCAGATATCTTTCACCCAGATCTTTTCACGTTAACTGATTTTCATCCATTGGAATCTGAATTTATTTCCCTCATATGCAAAAGGCATATAACTCCACAGAATAAACTTCAATGGGTTGTGCCCTTTTTCCTTATGAAGTCCTCTTCCTTCACTGAATTCCATGTTTTGGTTACTATTCTGCTATTCAGCTTGTCTCCTGCACCAGGTGTGCCAAGTCCTCTTAAAATCATTCCTTCCTGTTCCCTTAGAAACTACATCCTCTGCATGGAAGGTCACAGTATCCCTTATCTGTCTTTTATATTCTTGATTTTGTCTTTGTTCATGTCATCATTTCCCAGAATGAAGTCCTTATCAAAAGTCAGTAGAAGACCTTGCCTCCATTCTTATGCTTTCAATAGAACTGTCATTTTAAACTTATTTGAGATTCTCAAGAGCTTATATACTAGGTTCTTCTGTGCTTAAAATTTTGAGTCACATACTTACTACTTCCAGTATTATGTAATTCTCTTGTTTCTAGTAGGAGTATCATGAGGCATTTTGTTTTACTTTGTGCTTTTCTCTCATCAAAGACAAACCAGATGAAACCCAAAGAGCTATATATGAAAGAGGATTTGAAGATAGGAGGAAATCTTGCTGGAGAGAAGAAAGGTTGTAATGGGAAAAGGAGGATGATTGATATTGGAGATGAAGGTGTGAAGATATCAGAATCTATATTCTTGTATGAAATACTAAAGGAATTTTTAAAAAAGCTGGCAGAATAATAAAAAAAAACCTGAACCACTTGCCAATCTGTACTTCTGATAACCTCTGAAATCTGTCTGGACTTGTCTCCTCTGAGCTTCCTCGAGACCCTCCACCTACTTTGTATCCACAGAAGATATTTCTGATTGTTAATTTTTGTGGATACAAAAAAAAAAGACCATGAAGATGGTCTTTCTATCTCTTCTTTATACTTGCTAAATTAGCTATTTCTACATTCTAGTACCTATTCATATTTCCAGTTATAATTTCCATGTTTTCCATTTTGTTAGAGAATCTGCATTACATGTGACCCATGTCACACATATTGTTAGTGCAGTGTCAGCTAGGACTTCTCAGAAATGCTTGTGGGATGAGTGAAAGTATTGATAAAATATTTCTATGATTCTAAAAGTGAAATTTTGATTTCACAAAAGAGACATTTTTTCACTATGAGTCAATCGAGAAAAAAGTCCTTAGAAATACATTTGACTATTCTGTTCCTTATGTACAGTGTACCTTAACATAATTATGCTTAGTTTCCCCATGTTTAATGTGAAGACAATAATAGAACTTGCATTGTATAGTAACCTTAAAGAGAAAATTGATGATACACTAAAAATTTTTCAGGTATTGTATGTAATCACAACATTGGTCCCCTACTTTAGTTTATACATAATAATTGTATATACATATAAGGTATAGCATAATAAATTGATACTTGTATGCAGTGTATAATGACCAAACCAGCGTGATGGGTATTTCATTCTCCTTGAACACTTATAAATTCATTTTCATGGGAAGCTTCAAACTCCTATATTGTAGTACTTTATAAAATGCATGATAAAATGATAAGTACTATACTCACCCTACTATTCTGCTACAAAACATTAGCATTTACTCCTCCTAAATGCATATTGTTAAATGTTACCCAATTTCCTTGTGTTCTCCATTTCCCTGTACTTTCTACTCCCTAGTGACCACTGATCTACTTTGTGCTTTTATGAAAACCCCCTTTTTAGCTTCCCAATATGAGTGAGAATATTCAGTATTTTTCTTTCTGCACTTGGCTTTTTTCAATTATATTACTGCTATTACAAAAGAACATTCTTACAGTGGAAAAAAGAGTTTTAGTGTCATGGTTTGAAATGTGTCCTCCACAGTCTCATGTGTTTGGGAAGGTCATCGTACCTTTGAAAGGTGAAGCCTTGTTGGAGAAAGATGGTTACAGGGGGTGGGTTTTGAGGTGGATTAGTCCCACACTACCAGGATAAGTCTGTTTTTATAGCAGCCGTTTTACATCTCTGAGCCTCCAAGATGTTAGCAGTGACTTAGCCTGCCTCCAACTATGGCTGCCAGCCATGTTGCCTCTTCTATGAAAGACTGTATCGCTCCTCTGGAACCTTAAGTCAAATAAATTTCCCTTTCCCCCTTAAGTTGCTTGACTTTAAATGGACTCTCACACAGTAACACATAAGAGTAACCAGTACATTTAGGAAGGAGCAAAATGATCATTGATAATATTCAGTACAAACAGGAATGTCATGTGTTCAATTGTTTTAGAAGCAGTCCCACACTGAGTAAGAAGTTAGAGCTAAAGACCTCCAAAATCCTTCCAATACAGAATTACATACTGCTGGCTAGCTAGAAAATTTAAAGTAATGCTGCCCATCCTTATCAAGCAGAAACACAGTTTCGTCCCATTTTATAGATGACTTCTAAATTGTTGAAGAAAAAATTGTGAAATCAGTAACAAAATATACAAAGAAGTCAAACATCTAATTATGGTATTTTATTAGGATATAATCAATTTCAAAGAATTTCATTGATACATAACCTGTGGCAGTTTACTTTACCATTTGGATACTGCCTAAGCTTAAAAAACCAACACTGTTTAGATAATGAAACTCATGTCATCATGTCCAAATTATGAAATGAACTCAAATTGTAACAATATTAGTTATATAAGGTATAAGAGCAATACAGCCAACTATATTGCAGCAATAGTAATTTTAAGAATTAGCTATTAGTTTGAATATATTATTAAAAAAATTATGCCCTTCTTTCAGTCTCCAGAAAAAAGGTAAACTTTACATCATGGGACCTTTTTTTTTATGAAAGTTTAATTGGAATTCCAGAACCACAGGCCCAATGAGGGAAAGCAGAAAGAGAAAAAGAAAAAGAGGGATGAAAGAAATGGAGGGTTTTATGTCCTCAAGGGTGGTGGGTGGGTTGAGGGGTAGGGTCTGGGGTTCACTTCCAGGACCTGCTCAGCCCCAGAGGTTTGGTCAGGTTGGGGAGGGGGGGCACCAGCCAGGAATCCTAACATTCCAGCCTCTTGTTAGTGATAAGGGACGATGTATTCTCTCTTAGCTACTTCCTGCTCCATGGGGTCAGAGTAGGAAAACTTGCAGGCTGTAGCGATGGAGTCTTGTGCTCTAGTTTTCATGACAGGGGCGATGACCATCATGGACTGGATCTAGCTGCATCACCAGTCTCTGTTGTGAGGTAGATGGGTAAGTGGTCAGGAACATTTGATTGAAAGAGTATCAGGTGAGTTTTCTGATGCTTTCCTGGAAACATCTAAAAGGCATTTTAAAAAATACTTTTATTTGAATTATAAAAAAAGTGCTCATTGAGCTATAGCTTAGAGAGTTTTTGCTAGATTAGTATCCATGGTTCTGCACTCAAGTGTAGCAATCTGTAATGCCAGCAATCTATACCCTTCCATCAAACTTTATCAAGCTAACATATGTACAAACAACTAAATGTAACTCATATCTTGAATAAAATAGTTCAGGGTACTTTTGTTGTATCCTGAGTTTAGTATAAATGGAATTGCATAGCACATATACCTTTATAACTGCAATTTTCATTTTTCATATTTGTAATATTTACCTATGTTGCATTTTACTATTCATTGATTTTCATTATGGATAGTATTACTATATATAAATATATTTAAATATTTATAATAAATGCAGTGTCTAAAAGAATTACGTCTTTATCTTAGATTAAGCCCACCTGATGTCATTTGGGTGAGGACAAGATGAACATGGACATATTCCACAAGGATTCTATTGAAATGAATAGAAATATGGCAAAGACTATTCCTTCTTCAATATTATCACCATTCAGAAAACTGTGTTGAGTGTTACCTTTGTCGTGAATGTATCAACGTACTTAAATATGTCTAGTTCATGCTATGGACTGTCAGCAATTTAATTTGTCCACTAGCCTATCTATAAGATACTCCTACAATGTTTCAATTGCTAGGTTTTATTATAAACATTGATAGTTTGCAGCATTGTGAAAGAAAATCACACCAGAGATTCACACAGGCAAGAGTGGTTTTAGTAAAGAATGTTACAATGTCGATCAATACCATTACCATTCAGAAAACAGTCTATGGTCACTTCTATTGAAGGAAAGGGAAGACTTTAAACCATGAGTGGATTTGGACATGAATACTATAGAAAGTGAAGGGGAATGATCAGTGTAATTAGATCATTAGTGTTCACTAACACAGAGGCTGGAGGATAGAAGTGCTGTTTTCTGGATTATTTTTCACTGAGATGGCTCTTTAAGTCCTTGATATAGACATTCCTGAGTTGCAGAAGATTGTCAATCAAAGAGGGCAATAATTAGTATAGAACTGCCAGTTTTCTTAAGTAAGCACTGAAAAGAAGCAGTGTTCACCAAGTAAAATTTAGAGATATGAGGAGGAAGACAACTCTTTCCTTATTCACTTGGTCAACAAATAAATCCACATCTGTATTTTCTTCTATTTAAATATTCCCTGGGGCAAATTGTATTTCAGTGATTTGAAAATCAGTTTATGAACATACTTCAAAAATCATGCTATAGTTTAAGTTGGATTTTCTTGGATTTATGCTTGAATGGGTGGGAAATTAACATGTTTTATTATATTGAGCCTTTCAATCCATGAATATGGAATAACTTTCATTTATTTTGATATTTATTCTTTAAATGTTTTTATGATTTTTAATACATTTTTTATTATTATTTCAGCTCATACAAACTTATTAGGTACACCAGTTCCCTCCCTTCCTCCTCCTCCCCCCGTACCCTCTGCTCCTCCTCCCCACCCCTCTCTCTTCCCATCCCCCAGTGCCTCCCGCCCCAATTCCCAGAGAGTCCTTTCTTGTGAATGCCTGATTTTCCTCTGGGTCCTCCTCTCCGATGACGTACAAGGACCCAGTGGCCTTTCCCTAAACACTTTCCCGTGTTCCCCTTAGGTATAGGAACACTACTGTGTCTGCCAATCCCTTGCCTCCAAACATCTTGGTGCCTTTAGCAGATGCTGGACTTTGTGGGGTCAATAGTGTGTTGGACAATGCGCAGGGCATGTAAAGTCCAATTATGATTGCTTCAGCCCTAACTTGTATGGAGTATCTAACATATCATTGCTCCTCCCATCCTTTTGCTCTTACACTCTTACCGCCCCCTCTCCCACAAATTTCCCTGAGCTTCAGGATGGGGAGAGATTATTAAGCTGGCCTAGTTCCAGGTGGTTGATATAGAGTCTCTGAAGTTCTGGATTGTGGTTTGTTGGTATTCTTTAGCAGTTTTGCTGTTCCTGCAATGCCCTTCACTCCATCCTGGTGGGCATTGTATGTTACCCCCTGGCCAGAGACAAAAAGCTGTTAAACTAGAGTCTTGTGATAAAAGCACATTCAAAGGTAGATGTAATAAAAGTGTGAAACCACAGTGAGGGAGGGGTCTATCATCAATTTGCACAATGGTTACTTTTTATCTGCCAGACTATATGCCCTCCTATTCTGGAAGCAGAAAACAGGCAGGGGTAGCCATTATGATATCAGACAAAGTGGATTTCAAACCAAAGAAAATTATAAGAGACACGGATGGATACTACATTTTAGTCACAGGTACAATTCACCAGGAAAACTTCACAATACTGAACATATATGCACCCAATACGGGCCCCTCCACATTCATTAAGAAAACCCTACAGCGTCTAAAGCAAGAAATCAACCCCCAAACGTTAATTCTTGGGGACTTCAAAAACGCCCTCTCAACATGGGATAGATCAACAGGTCAAATGCTTATTAGACACACTTTGGACCTTAATCAAACCCTGAAAGAAATGGACCTTACAGATCTCTATCGAACTTTTCACCCACGCACCAAAGAATACACATTTTTCTCAGCAGCACACGGAACTTTCTCCAAAATAGATCACATACTGGGCCACAAAACGAATCTACACATGTACAAAAAAGTTGAAATTCTAACCTGTGCCCTGTCAGACCACCATGGCCTAACGCTGGACATCCACAACACAACAAACAAGAGAAAATACACTAACTCCTGGAAACTTAACAATATGATGCTGAATGAGAACTGGATTCAGGAAGAAATTAAAAAGGAAATTCAAGATTTCCTGAAAGTGAATGATAATGAAAATACAACTTACCAAAATCTCTGGGACACAATGAAAGCTGTTCTAAGAGGTAAGTTCATAGCTCTTAATGCCTACATCAAAAAAATGGAAACATCAGAAATAAACAACTTAATACTGGAGCTTAAAGCTTTAGAGAAACTAGAGCAATCTGATCCCAAAAGTAGTAGAAGAGAGGAGATTAGCAAAATAAGTGGAGAAATATCTGAAATCGAGATTAAGAAAACGATAGAAAAAATCAACCAGTCAAAAAGCTGGTTCTTTGAAAGAAACAATAAGATTGATACACCCCTAGCTAAATTAACCAAAAGCAGGAGAGAGAAAACCCAAATTAACAAAATCAGAAGAACATGGAGATATCACTACTGATACCCAAGAAATCCAGAGAATTATTACATCATATTTCAAAAACTTATACTCTATGAAGTTTGACAACACAAAAGAGATGGATGAATTTCTAAGTAAACACAACTTACCTAAATTGAATTAGGAAGTTGTGAATTATTTAAATAGTCCTATAACATATAAGGAAATAGAAGAAGTAATCTCAAATCTTCCCACCAAAAAATGTCCTGGACCAGATGGATTCAGAACAGAGTTCTACCAGACATTTAAGGAGTTAATAACACCAATACTCCTTAAACTGTTCCATCAAATAGCAAAGGAAGGAAAACTACCAAATTCCTTCTATGAAGCTAATATCATTTTAATCCCAAAACCTAATAAAGATTCACTTAAAAAAGAAAACTCTAGGCTGATCTCTCTGATGAACACAGACGCAAAGATTCTCAACAAAGTCTTAGCAAATCGGATTCAAAAACATATTAAAAAGATCATTCACGGGGACCAAGTAGGCTTGATCCCCAGCACACAAGGTTGGTTCAACATACGCAAATCAATAAATGTAATTCATCATGTAAACCAGTCCAAAGTCCAAGACCACATGATACTCTCGGTAGATGCAGAAAAAGCTTTTGACAAGATCCAACAGCCTTTCATGATCAAAACGCTGGAGACAGTAGGAATGGAAGGAACCTTTATCAATATAATAAAAGCTGTATACAACAAGCCCACAGCAAGGATTATACTCAATGGGGAACAATTGGAAGCATTCCCACTTCAATCAGGAACTAGACAAGGCTGTCCACTCTCACCACTTCTATTCAATATTGTACTTGAAGTCTTAGCTGAAGCCATAAGGCAAGAAAGGGACATAAGAGGGATTTAAATCGGCAAGGAAGAAGTCAAGCTATCCCTATTTGCAGATGACATGATCTTATACCTGAGGGATCCCAAAAACTCCACCAGGAAGCTCCTGGAACTAATTGAGAAGTTCAGCAGGGTGGCAGGATACAAAATAAATGTGCAAAAATCAGTGGCCTTCCTATATGCCCAAAATCACAGAAATGAAAAAGCCCTGAGAGAAACAATCCCATTTACTATAGCCCCTAAAAAAATGAAATACCTTGGTATAAACCTAACCAAGGAGGTAAAAGACCTTTACAATAAAAACTTTAAAACCCTAAAGAAAGAAATAGCAGAAGACACCAGAAGGTGGAAAGACCTCCCTTGTTCCTGGATTAGCAGAATCAACATCGTAAAAATGACCATCCTACCAAAGGCAATATACAGATTCAATGCTATACCAATCAAAATCCCAAAGCAATTCTTCAAAGAAGTTGACCAAACATTCTCAAAGTTCATATGGAGGCACAAAAGACCCAGGATAGCAAAGACAATCCTGAGTAACAAAAACACTGCTGAAGGTATTACCATACCAAACCTAAGTCTATACTACAAATCCATAGTTATAAAGAAAGTCTGGTACTGGCTCCAAAATAGACACACAGATCAATGGATAAGGATTGAAGACCCAGATATAAGCCCACAAAATTACAGCCATTTGGTCTTTGACAAAGGGGCCCAAAGAATCCAATGGAAAAAGAACAGCATCTTCAACAAATGGTGTTGGCAAAACTGGATCTGCACATGCAGAAGATTAAAGCTGGACCCGTACTTGTCACCATGTACAAGACTTAATTCCAAATGGATCAAAGACCTTGATATAAGGCCAGAGACTATAAAAACCATTGTTGAAAGGATAGGGAACTCCCTTGAGCTGATTGGGCTAGTCCAACATTTCCTAAACAGACATCCAATGGCACAGTCACTGCTACCAACTCTCAACAGTTGGGATCTTGTGAAATTAAAGAGCTTCTGTTCAGATAAAGAGATTGTAACACGAGCTCAAAGGCAACCCACAGAATGGGAGAAAATCTTCACTAACCACATATCTGACAGAGCTCTACTGTCCAGAGGGCACAAAGAACTTAGAAAACTAAACTCCAAGGAAAACACTGGCCCAATTAAAAAATGGGCCCTGGAACTTAAAAGAAACTTTACCAGGGATGAAATTAAAATGTCTAACAAATATCTTAAAAAATGCTCCACTTCCTTAGCCATCAGAGAAGTGCAAATCAAAACTTTCCTGAGATATCATCTCACCCCGGTCAGGATGGCAAAAATCCACAATACAAACAACGACAAATGCTGGAGAGGATGTGGAGAGAGGGGAACTGTGCTACATTGCTGGTGGGAATGCAGGCTCATACAGCTACTCTGGCGAGCCATCTGGAGATTCTTAAAGAAATTAAAGATTGAAATGCCATATGACTCTGCTATTCCACTTTTGGGAATAACCCCCCATGCAGCAGAGGTTCGCCTCAATAGCAGAAGCTCGACCATGTTCATAGCAGCACAGTTTACAATAGCAAAGTCATGGAATCAGCCCAAATGTCCAACAGTTGAGGAGTGGATAAGGAAACAGTGGTACATCTATACAATGGAGTACTACTCAGCCATCAGAAAGGATGAATTACTGGAATTTGCCGGGAAATGGATATCATTAGAAACAATTATATTAAGTGAAGTATCCCAGACCCAGAAAATTAAGCGCCGTATGTACTCCCTAATAGGTGGCTCCTAGTACCAAACCCACCCAGCCCACCTAGAGACAGTAATTGCAAGGATTATGAACAGGAGGGATGGGGTAGGAGGGCCACACCAGAAACAAGGAGAAAAAGGACCATGTTACAGCAGGGAAAATAGGCCTCCACCAAGGACCCAAATAAGTAATGAGACATCTGATTAAGTTCACAGACTTTTGTTCCTGATCATTTACTACTGAGGGGGAGTGATCTCACCAGAAGAGGAGGGCATATAGTCTGGCAGATAAAAAGTAACAATTTTTCAAATGGGTGGTAGACCCCTCCCTCACTGTGGTTTCCCACTTTTATTCATCTACCTTTGAATGTGCTTTTATCACAAGACTCTAGTTTAACAGCTTTTTGTCTCTGGCCAGGGGGTAACATACAATGCCCACCAGGATGGAGTTAAGGACATTGCAGGAGCAGCAAAACTGCAAAAGAAAATCAACAAACCACAATTCAGAACTTCAGAGACTCTATATCAACCACCTAGAACTAGGCCAGCTTAATAATCTCTCCCCATCCTGAAGCTCAGGGAAATTTGCGGAAGAGGGGGCGGTAAGAGTGTAAGAGCAAAAGGATGGGAGGAGCAATGATATATAAGATACTCTATACTAGTTAGGGCTAAAGCAATCATAATTGGACTTTGCATGCCCTGCGCATTGTCCAACACACTGTTGACCTCACAAAGTCTAGCATCTGCTAAAGGCACCAAGATCCTTGGAGGCAAAGGATTGGCAGCCACAGCAGTGTTCCTATACCTAAGGGGAACACAGGAAAGGGTTCAGGGAAAGGCCACTGGGTCTTTGTATGTCATCGGAGAGGAGGGCCCAGAGGAAAATCAGACATGCACAAGAAAGGACTCTCTGGAAATTGAGGCGGGAGACACTGGGGGATGCGGAGGGAGGGGGTGGGGAGGGGGAGCAGAGGGTACGGGGGAGGAGGAGGGAGGGAGGGAACTGGTGTACCTAATAAGTTTGTATGAGCTGAAATAATAATAAAAATGTATTAATGTATAATAATGTGTAATAATAATAATGTATAATAATGTATAATAAAAATGTATTAATAAACCCGGGTGGCCCGAGTTTAAATAGCGCCCCACTGACGCCCCATCCCCCCTTCCCCTCCACTCCGCAGCCCAGGACGCGCGTGCGCGCGGTCCAGCCGGACCTCACCGCGCAGCGACCCAGGTAAGAGCGGTCCCCGCACGCCCCCAGAGCCCCAGGCCGCCTGAGTGAACCCAGCTCCCCCCCCCCCCCCCGGGGCCTTCCAGCCGGAGCCACGCGCGCAGGGCCTGGGAGGAGGAGAGGGCACCCCCTCTGCGCCTGGCCCCGCCCTCCGGTGACCCGGGTTTAAATTGCTCCCCGCCGACGACCCATCCCCCCTTCCCCTCCATTCTGCCACCCTGGAGGCGCGCGCCTGGTCCAGCCCGGCCTCACTGCGCCTTGACCCAGGTAAGATTGGTTCCTGCCCACCCACAGAGCCCCGGGCCAAATAATTCAGTTTAGTGAAAAACGCACAGAAATTAAGAGATCTTAAGAGTTAAACCAACAATGCCAAAGTCTACGTGCAAATCCATGAGACACAACACTCAAGTAAACAAATCTCGCATTGAAGGAATTAATCCCATAATGTTAGACACCAACCAGAACAAACCCATGGAAAATGGCCAAGAAAGCCTGACCCAGGATAACGACCTTCAAAATATGATCATTACCATGTTCAATACTATGAAAGAGGAAATCCGGGAGGAATTAAATAATGGAATCAATCGCTTTGAGGAGGAACACAACAGACACATGGAGGAGTTGAGAAAAACAGTGCAAGAAACAAAAACTGGCATAGAGCAGTTAAAGCAGACTCAAGCAGAGTTTAAAACTGAGCTAAAAGACAAGTTATCTTCAACCCAGAACTCCACAGAGAGTCTTATCAGCAGAACTAAGGAAGCAGAAAACAGAATTTCAGATCTTGAAGATAAAGTGGGAGTATTAACCAGCTCAATGGAAGAGATTGTTAAAGCCAAAAAGATGCTTGAGAGAAATATCCAGGAGATATGGGACACCCTGAAGAAGCCCAACATGCGTATTCATGGAATACCAGAGCAAGAATCTCAAAATACCACCCCTGAGGAAATTTTTCAAGCGATCATCAAGGAAAACTTTCCTCATCTGAAAAAAGAGAGGCCCATCCATATACAAGAGGCATTCTGCACCCCAAACAGATATGACCAAAACAGAAGCTCGCCATGGCAAATAATAGTCAAAACACTCCACATTCAAGATAAAGAACTGGTGCTGAGAGCTTCAAGGGAGAAAAAACAAGTCACTTTTAAAGGTAAACCTATTAAAATAACAAATGACTTCTCAGTCGAAACACTAAAAGCAAGAAGAGCTTGGAGAGACATACTTCAAGTATTGAATGAGCAAAAATGTCAACCTAGGCTGATTTACCCTGCAAAACTATCAGTCATGATCGAGGGAGAAAGAAAAATTTTCCAGCACAAAGACAACTTGAAGGAATACATGTCCACCAAACCAGGCCTTCAAAAACTGCTAGAAATGATACTCAAGCGTGAAGAAAAAAACAGGCATATCCAGGAGAGCAGAAGGCAAGTATAACACCATTAAAAGCGAAGCAATGTACTTATGAAAACTACTAAACATAATAAATGTCTGGAATCAAAAATAGTTTCACCATTATAACACTAAATGTTAATGGAATTAACTCACCGATCAAGAGACACAGATTACAAAGTTGGATTAAAAATCAAAATCCATCAATCTGCTGCCTGCAGAAAATCCATCTCACCACAAAAGATAGGCACGCTCTAAAAAGAAAAGGCTGGTCAACAATTCTACAAGCTAATGGAAGCAGAAAACAGGCAGGGGTAGCCATTATGATATCAGACAAAGTGGACTTCAAACCAAAGAAAATTATAAGAGACACGGATGGATACTACATTTTAGTCACAGGTACAATTCACCAGGAAGACTTCACAATACTGAACATATATGCACCCAATATGGGCCCCTCCACATTCATTAAGAAAACTCTACAGCATCTCAAGCAAGAAATCAACCCCCAAACGTTAATTCTTGGGGACTTCAACCCTGCCCTCTCAACATGGGATAGATCAACAGGTCAAAAGCTTAATAGAAACACTTTGGACCTTAATCAAACCCTGAAAGAAATGGACCTTACAGATCTCTATCGAACTTTTCACCCACGCACCAAAGAATACACATTTTTCTCAGCAGCACACGGAACTTTCTCCAAAATAGATCACATACTGGGCCACAAAACGAATCTACACATGTACAAAAAAGTTGAAATTCTAACCTGTGCCCTGTCAGACCACCATGGCCTAACGCTGGACATCCACAACACAACAAACAAGAGAAAATACACTAACTCCTGGAAACTTAACAATATGATGCTGAATAAGAACTGGATTCAGGAAGAAATTAAAAAGGAAATTCAAGATTTCCTGAAAGTGAACGATAATGAAAATACAACTTACCAAAATCTCTGGGACACAATGAAAGCTGTTCTAAGAGGTAAGTTCATAGCTCTTAATGCCTACATCAAAAAAATGGAAACATCAGAAATAAACTACTTAACAATGCAGCTTAAAGCTTTAGAGAAACTAGAGCAATCTGATCCCAAAAGTAGTAGAAGAGAGGAGATTAGCAAAATAAGGGGAGAAATATCTGAAATCGAGATTAAGAAAACGATAGAAAAAATCAACCAGTCAACTAGCTGGTTCTTTGAAAGAATCAATAAGGTAGATACACCCCTAGCTAAATTAACCAAAAGCAGGAGAGAGAAAACCCAAATTAACAAAATCAGAAATGAACATGGAGTTATCACTACTGATACCCAAGAAATCCAGAGAATTATAACATCATATTTCAAAAACATATACTCTGTGAAGTTTGACAACACAAAAGAAATGGATGAATTTCTAAGTAAACACAACTTACCTAAGTTGAATCAGGAAGTTGTGAATTATTTAAATAGTCCTATAACATATAAGGAAATTGAAGAAGTAATCTCAAATCTTCTCACCAAAAAATGTCCTGGACCAGATGGATTTAGCACAGAGTTCTACCAGACATTTAAGGAGTTAATAACACCAATACTCCTTAAACTGTTCCATCAAATAGCAAAGGAAGGAACACTACCAAATTCCTTCTATGAAGCTAATATCGTCTTAATCCCAAAACCTAATAAAGATTCACTTAAAAAAGAAAACTATAGGCCAATCTCTCTGATGAACACAGACGCAAAGATTCTCAACAAAGTCTTAGCGAATCGGATTCAAAAACACGTTTTTATGATTTTTAACGTATAGAGAGACTTAGACATTTGAAAAACTTTTACAATATTTTTGTTATTTTTAAAAGCTTTTTATGTAATGTATATTCTTTGCTATTTTATACATGAATGGAATGAATTTAAGTCCTTTTAATATGTCACTGAATTAATCAGTGTTCTCTGAAGAACAGAATCTCTAGAATGCAATGTATATATACATATATATATATGGCTATTAAATTAACTCATGACAAAAATAGTGTCCTTCAAAATTGCCACCCATAGTTACTTCATTCTTGACTGGAATGTCTCGCAAAGCCAAAAGATCCCAAGAAGGTCTCATGCCTCTACTTCACTGGATGTTTGAAAGAGCTGGACTCCGATATGGGTGAAGAACAGCTGGACTTTGATGTCAGCAATAAAGAACAAACAACAGCAAAGCCTAGAGACCATGCTCCAAAGGCAATGGGAATAGCAGCAAGGTCAAAAGGGCTGAACTCTGAGTCAGGCAAGAATGAAGGCAGTAGTGGCATCAGCAACAAAGGAGTCAATAATACTTTAAGAAGTCAAGGATGGGGCTGGAGAGGTGGCTCAGGGGTTAAGCCTCCGCCTTGCAGGCGGAAGGTCCTTTGTTCGGATCCCAGATCCCACGTATAGACGCCAGACGGAAGCGGGGGTGGCCTGCGCTTCTGGTCCTGGTAGGGCGGAGCCTGTGAATCCCAGGGCAGAAGGAGGTGGAGGCGTCCATGGTGGTTCGCGAATTCGTCCGTGGTTCTACACATACACAGACACACACATACACACACACACAGACACGCGCGCGCACATACACACAGTTGAATAAATAATAATAATAATAATAATAAAATTAAAAAAAAGAAGTCAAGGATGCTCATAGAGTGAATTCAACAGCCAGCCATCACAGGATAATGAAAGAGCAACTCCCTCCTCCTTGCACTTCCTATTATCTGGTCCATCACTGGACCACTATGGGCTGGGTTTTCTACATCAGTTAATCAAATACATGCAGACTTGTTCAGGAGCCTTGCACAAACCATGGATTCCCCAGAGCTTGCCCCAAACAGTTTGCAACCATCAGGTTGATACTAAAATGTAACCAGAACAATTGCTATCCAATCCCATCCCTTCTACTTTTCCCATTACATACTTTCTGCATTTCAGCCAGTTTGCCTCCTCCTTTCATATCTTTTTGCATGTGTGGCACACTAGGTTTCATCTGAAAGGCCTGTGCTGACAAGCATGCTAGGGCGTGGATGATTTATCAGGCCGTGAGTTACTAAGTAGCTCCATTTCTCTTTTCTGGCATTAACCTCTCAGAGAGGTTAAGTGTTTCCTGAGATCTTCCCTCATCCATGGTGAAATGTCTTTAGGATAAATATTGTGTCTTTGTTGCTGAAGTTAATAACATTGCAGTGAGTTCTTGGGGGCAGTGGTCCTGTCATGACCAAATACTGCAATCTAGCTGCATCCCTCCCTGTCATCACTTTGTTATGTTCTCACTGTATACTTTCCTGCAAGGTTGTCTGAGCATCAGGATGGAGGGGAGGGTGATTTGAATATCCTGCATAAATCCAAACAGTCCACTGTCACTTTTCCCTTGTGTTTCAGCAAGCTGTGATTCTCTATATTAAAGAAAAGCAAAACCAAAAAACTTCTTGTTCAAGAAATTGTTTTCATCTATGGTATAAGTATTTAGGTGGAAGTTGACTATCAGATCCTTACAGCTAAATCTGAGTAGTTTGTTCCCATTTAGAACCCATGGTCTCCCCTTCCACAAGTATTTGGCTTGATTTACAACACCAGCCCTGTAAAGTGGGTCTTAAATCCAATTAGAAAGCAGTTGGTTACCCCACTCAACTATTGTATCAATGGTCACCTCTTGACCTGGTCGTTGTTATTGTAGCTTGCAGTTTTCACAGCTGGGTGAGACTGTTGATTGTTTTTTCTTTTTTGGCAGCTGGCATGTTCCTGCACTATCAAAGCTGGTCAGCAAGGAATAAGCTTCCATATCCATTCCAGCTTGTGTTTTCCAAGTTTTGTGATCTTTGTTTGTGTTGTCTGCAGCAAGAGGCTCATACTACTACATTCTGAAGGGCCACCAAAATCAATGACAATTTTTTTGTTTGTTTGTTTGAGGGCCTTTGAGACCTCTCTGACCAACAGCTCATTAGGAGGTATTGCATACTTGGTCCTTCGAAATTTTGTTTAATTTCCTATAGCTTCTAGTAGGAATATCTCAGGAAAGCTTCTGTTATCCTTTTTATTCCCTTCTCTGTGTTCAATTTTTGTTATTTTGGCTGTTGTAATTGGTATGCCTTAAAATTCATTTTCTGTTTGCCTCTTCTGAATTGGAGAAGCACAATTAAATTTTGTTTTTGCTTTACATGCATAGACTCCTAAGTTTACTTATTCATTTCAATACTTTATGGCAACATAAATGAGTGCATAAAAAGGTGTTTCTAAGTAATGACAGTTTTAGTTTTCCCTTTCCAATCTATATTCATGTTATCACTTTTTCTCTGCTTCTTGTGCTATATAAATATTCTAGTCCACTGTGATTATTGTGAATAATTGTTTCTCATTTTAGATCTCAGATGTAGAGCTGTTAATCACCATAAAGGATAATATTTTCTCTAAGTTTGTTATAGGTATCTCTTACTCCTAGTGTTCTAAGAGTTTTTATTGCCAAACATGTTAATCACGATCACTGGGGATGACTATAATAGCTTTATCTTTTAGTCTTATCTTGGTTCCATATTTCCATTGCTATAATGAGTAGCAATGTGACCAAATGTGACCAAAACAATTCAGAGGAACAAAGGGTTCACGTCAACTTATGATTTCAGTTACAACCCATTATGATAACTGGAGAAGGATACCAGCAACAGGAACTGAAGGAACCGGCTATACCATATCCACCAAGAGAAAGAAACCAAAGAATATTTTCTAGGTTGCCGTTATGTCAAAGCCAACCAGTTCTTCTCCACCTTCTCCATCTTCCCAGGGAATGATCACATCCACTGTATACTGGATCGTCCTGCATCAATCAGATATTTCTTACAGGCTTGCTCAGAGAAACCTAACTTAAATTACTCAGTTCTCAGATTTTCAATTTGACACATGAAATTAATTTCCACAAGTCAATTAATATATCAGAAGAAATTTTTTTAATTTCATAAAGTTTGGTAAGCTTCATTTCTTGAATAAATGAAGCCTGGATTGTGTGCATAAATATCTGCCTTACTGGTGCATTTTAGTAATATTAGCATTTGATTTAAATTTTTCACATAATGTCCATTAAAATAAGTGGCCCATTTTTTAATCTTGTAACATGCTTACTGAGTTTAAGTAACTCATTATGCAGACCTGAAAAATTTCCAGGAACTCACGAATTGTTAAATTTAAAATGAAGGTTTTACTGTAGTAATAGACATGAATTTATAATTTTAACTTTATTTCCATTTCTCAGATTTCTATTTATGCATCAGTTTAAGTAGTTTGTATTTTCTAGGAATTGGTCTACTAAAAAATAACAACATAGTCATATGAAGTTATATTTGGTTCATATAGTATTTTATTGCATTATATTATTTAACAATACATGAAATTTAGGATCAAAAAATAAAGGAATTTTTTTGACTTCTCATGAAAACTTGATAATCTTTGGCTTGTTTTCTCCTTATCTTGACCTAAGCAGAAATCAAGTGGCTCTATACATTTTAGTATAAACTCTAATTTAAATGCAATCACATTTAAAACCCATGTTCTTATATCTAGGTTATGTAATGAGTTTTTTATTGAACATGTATTAGAATTTGTGATCATTGGCTGGTGAGGTAGTACTTTACCTATAATCCCAATATTGAGAAGGTAGGGCTGAAGGTCCATGAGTTGAGATTTAAAACAAAGGCAATTATGTTTCTTGTAAAATGCGGAGATGGAATGTTTCAAAGGTGTTATTTAAAATAGAATGTTGGAAAGTATCTATTTTCCATAACTCACTTTTAAAAATGATATTTATTGAGGCATACACCAGATTAATGTGAAAATAGAAGGTTTTCAGCATCTGTGTGAAATATGACATATATTAAAAATAAATGTCAAAATTTTTATAATTTTTAAATTCCACAGATGTATTTTGTCATCAGCCCATACTATTATTTTATTTTAGAATTTCATATCCCCCCAAAATTGATTTTCTATCCCTGGAGCTCTACATTCTTTCCAATCATTATCATATCAATAAGTGATCATGGATTTCAGAGCAATTTCATGTCTGCTGGTATTTCTGACCTTATTTGGAGCTTAGTTTTGTAGCTACCAGTGCAAATACTGGTGTTTGCTTTAAACTAGAAAGTACACATGCTTTGAGTTTCCTAATTGTTATTTAATTTGAGGAACAACAAAATCTTTAGTTTAAATCCAGAGACATGTAGGTTAGAAAGTTCAAGTATTCCCCTGTGTCAGTTTTCATTATCTATAATCTGACATGGTAAGGGAAGAACTTCACATGTAACTTTCACTTCCTATAGTACTTTAAATTCACTGTAGTGACTGGTAGACTCACATTTAGTAAAGCAGTTAGAGAACAGCTTATAAGACAATAATCAAGGAACAATCCACTAATAATGATTACATTAGTGGTATTTAGCCCTGAGATATTCATGTGCTATGCAAAAGTACACACGATATTAACCTCGAAGGTAAAGTTCCTGATTGGAAGTAATAAAAATTCAGCCTATTGAGGAATGAATACCTAGCAATGAAATGAATGCTATAAAGCACATTTTCATATTCCTTCGAACTTCAGGATTTTACTTGCTGGTTTCCCAATTGAATATCCTGTTTAGAGTTACAGACTCTGGAGCCTTTTAATCAGCCAAATAGCATGAAATTCTATCTTTAATGTAGTACAGCAATATCAACAATGAATCGCCCTTTCCATATTGATTCATGAGGACTTTATAAAACTCAAAAAGATAATTAACATATAGAAATGCCAGACAAGAACATGCTTCTTGGGGCTGGAGAGGTGGCTCAGGGGTTAAGCCTCTGCCTTGCATGTGGAAAGTCCTGAGTTCGGATCCCAGATCCCACATACAGACCCCGGGCAGAAGCGGAGGCGGCCTGTGCTTCTGGTCCTGGTAGGGCGGAGCCTGTGAATCCCGGGGCAGAGTAAACAAGGAAGAGGTGGAGGCGTCCATGGTGGTTCCTGAATTCGTCCGTGGTTCTACACACATACATACATGCACACACGTGCATACCATTACATGCATAATTAAATAAATAATAATAATAAAAATGCTTCTTCAAGTTAAAATACCACTGTTTTTAGCATAATCATCAAGGCCAAATTTCATTAATAAAGCAAACAGTAGTATTCAGCTTTCAAAACTAAATCCCAGCAAAAAGTACACATTCTTTTTTCATTGAGGTACACATATTTTCTGGCTTTTTTCATATTATGTGGCAAATATGGAGTTATAATGTTAAATGTGCTTTTAATCAAATTGTAGCATTAAACTTTAAATCCTTGCGAGATAGTTTAAATAAAATATTTAAGGATTCTAGTCTGCTAAAATGAAATATGAAAGGCTCAAACAAAATTCAGTAACTGTCCATCTCACTGTAGATTAGCTTTTTATGTTGAATGTTCTAATGAGTAGATGGAGTCATAGAAAAACCAGATAAGTTTGAGGTCACATTCCAAATACCCAGTCCTCTGGCCTTCAGGTTACAGACAAGTGATTTAACCTGTTTTTTACTCGTCTAGGAACTGATTCAAGAAACAGTAATGATTTTCCTTATGGCCAGTTAGGAGACATAACGGGATCATTTAAAGGAGAAGTAAAATTAATATTTTATGAGAACCCTTCAAAAAGTGTTAATATATCAATCTATGTTTTCCCACCTTTTACCCAATGCTAATGAAGATATAAGACATGCCACTTTACAATATATGCTTTTAGGTAACAGCTTGTAAAATCATTAAAAATTGAAAACAGAGTCAGAAGTTTAGCTAACCCTTAGTCCACAAGATTCTACAACAGCTCTTGGCTCTTGATGATTTTTATTTTCTTTCTGTCAGTAATTTACGTTTTTCCTTTTTACCACCAATAAAACAGAATTCTTATATTTTTGATGGCATAGTTACTTATAAAGTAAAAAATGAATAATCTGGAGAGAAGCTGTTTCAGAAGACCTGTGACACATAAAATTCATTTAGCTGAAGAATTTATTACAGAATATTAAACTATAATAAAATGAGATGGACTGCTGTCTTTCTCTTAGATAAAACCCACGGACTGTTGCATTGTTTGGTCCATGGCACATAATTGTCTCTTCTTTAGTGGACTTATGTCTGGTAACACTTTATTTCTTAATGTCAGTCCCATCAGGCCTAATTTAGATCTCACACATTATCACAGATATTCATAAATTCAAGGATCACTGTCCTTAAGTCTTTTCTCCCAGGCTTGTCAAATTCTTGTCACTTTCCCTTATCTAAATGTTCTTTTAGTAATGCTTTTCTTTTGGCTATCATTTGTACTTTGAAAAGATAACTCAACCAAACAAAGGCATTCAGAGTAGAAATTATCCTTGGCTTGGGTAACAATATGAGATGTGCATTAAATGAGAGAGAAAAAAGCCTCTCCACTGTGGATCTGAGCATGGATGATAATGGAGTTGTTTTTTAGTCCATGCAAATATGTTAGAGGAAGTGAAGTGACCTTTTGCTTTACTTGCTCCTGAGACAAAGTGGGAATATAAATAGAAATTAATTTCTCTTATCACTTCTTGAGATGTTATAATTCACTGCTTTTGCATTCATGCTCATAATGTTTATCTAGCTCCACAAACATGCACATTCTACAACCTCATGGGATTCTGATGCTTACCAGAGACCTCAGAGAAACACCAAGTAAATATGCATGATTTTCCTCTAGAGGAAAAATTTCTAGTACTAATGCAGGAGTCATTTAATACTTATTTAATTTCCTGTCAGTTCCATTTGATCCAATTCTTTGTACTTACTTAATAGTTTGGTTATAATTATTCAGTCAGTGACAGAAATGAGAACCTGAGATATCCTGAAGTTGACAGATAAAGTTCAGTTTTCTTAGTTCCAGCCTGTGTAATTTAAATGGACTATATTTTAAGGCAATAAACAAATTAGTCCATAAATCATGCACTTTATGTACATCTCTGTTTACTTGTGCATATAACATTGCAAAAATCTAACTGAGCACATGTGTATAGCATAGAAGCAAAGCAATGTCTAATTCACCGATCCAATTTTACTGAGATCAGTTTGAAGCAGAAGTGACTTATATTTAATTTACTGTGAATTTTTTGAGACCAAGGTATTTCTAAGCAATGAAATTAATTACTGAATCTTCATATTTTCTTAAGTCTAAAACCATATTTTTAAATGTCGAATAACAGCCTTTTCAGTATGAAAGAAATAAAACAGATGACTATTAACTGTTAAAAGATTTAATATACAAATTTAAGCATAATGTAATCAATTTCTATTTTTGAATTGAAAAGCACTGTGCAGTGCTATCATTTATGTTTAAATTGATTCTTTAAGGGGTTATTGTTTCAAGAAAGATTTAATGTTTTAATTATAAGTATCTTGAATAAGAATCAGCCCATCCTACATAATGTATTAGTGTTAGTTTACTAGAGATCCATAACAAAATAGTACAGGCTGGGTAGGCTTAAATAATAGAAATATTTTTTTTCTATCATTCTTGTCCAAGAGAAAGAGTTGATTTCTGTGAGTCTAGTCACTTTGACTTGTAGGTGCCTGACTTGGTCTTGTATGAAAACATGTTTCATATTTCTGTTCAGAATTCATTTCTGAGAAGACCCCCCTCAATCAAATTTATTTAGAGACCTCACATCAATGTATTTTGAATTATTTATTTTCTTTAAAGGCCTTATTTATAATATTCTCATATTTTGAGGTAGGAGTGTGCTACTAAGTTTAAACACAAATTTGGAATAATAATCCAGCCTATACATTTCTTATGTTACACTTTGCACAAGTGTGTTTTCTGTTTAGTGTTGTGAAAAATAACTGACAAAAGCAAACCAAGGTAAAAAGTGATTACTGCAGCTCACTATTCCCGGTTACAGTCCATCATGGCAAGCATATCACAGCAGCTGGAGCTTGAAATGATAACATCACCTCCAGAGTTAGGAGCAGGAAGCAACAGATGAATGAATTCCACCTTGATCACTCTTTACAGTCTTTCTCATTCCACATCTTTACATATACCACTTGCCTAAGGAAGGCTGCTGACCTCAATGGGCATATCTTCCCATTTCAGTTAATGCAGTGAATGTGTTCTCCTATAGGCTTGCCCAGAGGCCCACTTGCAAAGTATCAAGTTGACGGCTGGGACTAAATGTCACAATTTTCAATGAGTATTTAAATTAATTCATGACTGAATAGAAAAATATCACATGTAATCTAAATATTGACTAAATCCTAAGCCTACTTCAATTAATAATCTAAAAGAACATTCAGTAATAGTATACTATAATCATATCACCAAAAATAGAACAAAAATACATAGTTATCATTCTATGTTTGGAATTACACTAATTAATTTTAGATAATATAGGTTATACATGTATTTGGTTATATCTTATTTTATTTACTGAGAGAGAGAGAGAGAGAATCAGAGGGTACAGTGTGTCCCTGTGGAGGACCAAGTGTTACTTTGTGAATCATTCTGGATTACTTCTACATCCTTCTTGCTTCTCTCTGAATTTCCCAGGGTCTATCCACCAGGGGCAGAAGTGCAGGCTGCCCCTGTTTCCACCTGACGTTTTTATGTGGGACTTGGGATCCGAACTAAAGACATTCTGTTTGCTGGACAGAGTCCTAACCCCTGAACCGTCTCTCAGCATTTCATAATAGATATCTACAAAATCAATACAGCAAATTTTCATCTGTAGAATTTTCAACTCTAGCTCCTGCTTTGTCATTCTACCTTTGTTTTATCTATAGTCTAGACAGATCATATTCTATCCACCTAGAAGTCACTGTTCTTTTTCTTTCTTTTTTTTTTTTTTTTGGTGCCAATTTTAAACATTTTTATTTGACATTGCATTTTTCACTTAGATACAGTGCTTATAAAGTGCAATGTTCCTGCTTTCCCTATGCATGTTCCAACATGTTCAAGTATTGAGAATGCCCAGTATTATAGCAGAACTTTAAAACTGCCACAAAACTTGCTAAATTTGGGTCCTTTCAAACATTTTATTTATTGTGCAACAATGCTACAGCTCTCCCACTGGGATGCTCTAATCAACCTCCTCAATAGTGGGCCCTGAGGAAGCACCACCAGAGGGAGGAGCCCCACCCCCAGAGAAGCCCCCAGGCTTTCCTCCTGACATGCCTCCAGCACTCTGGTACAACTTGGTTATGATTTGGGTTGCAGACTTTCTCCAGTTCTTTCTGCTGATGTTCATATTCTTCCTTCTCAGCAGTCTGATTCTTATCCAGCCAGCTGATTATTTCATTACACTTATCAAGAATCTTGTTTGTCTTCATCATTGATCTTGCCCTGAAGTTTCTCATCCTCAACAGTTGCCTTCATGTTAAAAGCATAAACTCAAGGGAGATTTTTCTTTCATTTATGAAGATAATGCTGAAATTAGAGTTGTCCTTTTCTTCCTTGATTCTTATATCCTCTTTGTTTGATGGAATAATAAATATTCATATTTTGACCTTTTGTAACTATTGTTCATGGTGAAGTTTGTAGTCAAAGCATAAGGTTTTCTGTCTTCAAAGCTATTTATCTCCAACTAGTAAGTTATATGTATTTACCTGGTGACTAGGGAAAAGTGTCACTAGATTTCATTAAAATACTTTGAATATTCTTCCAACAACTCTCAAAACTTGTTACTAAACTTAAAGGGTTAAAAGTAGTTGGATTCACAAATCAAAGCTGGCAAGTTTCCTGTGGGTTTCTTGCATCATTTTTCTAGTGCAGTGCTTTCTGTCATAAACAAATGTAACTCAAGGGGAGTTGAATAGAGAATGAAGCTATAAAAATGTTATATTATGATAAATCAATAACATTTTTATTGACATTTCTGAAGAAAAATCTGAAAACTCACTTGTGACTAATTGTATATGAGAACAAGATCATTTTAAACTCTAGTAAAATGTACTTATTACTTACTGCTTGCTCATGAATGGGATCTCCTGTTTGAAATAATGATAGATAAAGCAATTAAGAGATTACTCTGGATTCTGATACCACCTTGAAATTTGTAGATTGTTTTTCATTACATTAATTACATTTCCAAAGTACAAATTATATATCAGTATCTTTTAAATGCGTAGATTTTTTTGGAAATGCAATATCAGAAGTGTAGAACTAGAAATGTTGTTTCTAAATCTGGAATGCTTTAGAACTCAAGTTGCAAGAGTAAGTAGTGTAATCTGAAGGCAAATGAAAGGCACATTGCTTACCAAATTAGGAGGAGAAAAAAGGAAAGTTGTTCTTAATATCTTTTTACATACCTGAAATGCTTTGTCCCAAAATATGGATTCTCTCTTTATTTTTTTAACTTAATTTTATACTGTTTATCACTGTGTGTTTGTATATAATGTGTGAAGGTGTGTGAGAACAGGTGTGTGTGTACTATGGTGTGTGGATAAATATCAAAGGAAATCTTTGCAGAGTCATTTTTTTCTGTCCACCTTTATATGTGTTTCTGGGATAGAAGTCATGTCATCATACTGGTCTAGCAAGCAGTATTTACCAGTGAGACATCCTGCTGACTCTCAACTGAATTTTTTCATAGTTCTGATTTTATCTAAAATATAACATGTATTGAGATGCATCCAGGTTTAGAGAGATAATTGCCATAAGAAAATGACTCTTATATTTGTGTGAAAAAATAATAAAAATGTGTAATTTGGCATTTTGAACTGCCTCATTATGGTACAAAGGCAAGTGGCACATTTTTCCCCTGGCATAAGAAATCACAATATATATTCTGAAATAAAAAGGTATTTTCATTTTGCTTATGTTGCTTATCAAAATAGTGCATATACTTAAACATGAGTAATAAACTGCAAATATGACAGTTATTACTTAGGGAATATTAAAGTTTTCTCCCATTAATAGTTTACAAAGGACTTCATTAATTTTATAATAACAAATAAGATATCTGTAATAATACATTTAGTACAATCAATGTATGGAAAGAAAGGTGACTAAGAATTTTCTTTTTTTATTTAATACATTTTTATTATTATTTCAGCTCATACAAACTCAATAGGTACACCAGTTCGCTCCCTCCCTCCTCCTCCCCCCGACCCCCATGCTCGCCCTCCCCTCACCCCTCCCTCCCCATCCCCCAGTGCCTCCCGCCCCAATTTCCAGAGAGTCCTTTTTTGTGCATGCCTGACTCTCCTCTGGGCCCTCCTCTCCGATGACGTACAAGGACCCAGTGGCATTTCCCTGAACCCTTTCGCATGTTCCCCTTAAGCATAGGAACACTGCTGTGGCTGCCAATCCCTTGCCTCAAAGGAACTTGGTGCCTTTAGCAGATGCTAGACTTTGTGAGGTCAATAGTGTGTTGGACATTGCGCCGGGCATGCAATGTCCAATTATGATTAGTTAGGCCCTAAGTTGTGTGGAGTATCTTGCAAATCATTGATCCTCCCATCCTTTTGCTCTTACACTCTTACCTCCCCCTCTTCTGCAAATGTCCCTGAGCTTCAGGATGGGGAGAGATTAAGCTGACCTAGTCCTAGGCGGTTGATATAGAGTCTCTGAAGTTCTGGATAGTGGTTTGTTGATTTTCTTTTGCAGTTTTGTTGCTCCTGCAATGCCCTTCACTCCATCGTGATGGGCACTCTATGTCACCCCCTGGCCAGAGACAAAAAGCTGTTAAACTGGAGTCTTATTATAAGAGCACATTCAAGGGTAGATGTAATAAAAGTAGTAAAACTCAGTGAGGGAGAGGTCAATCACCCATTTGCAAAATGGTTACTTTTTATCTGCCAGACTATATGCCCTCCTCTTCTGTTGAGATCATACCCCCTTAGTTGTAAATAATCAGGAACAAACGTCTGCGAACTTAACCAGGTGTCACATTGCTTACTTGCAGTCCTTGATGGAGACCTATTTTCTCTACTGTAACATGGTCACTTCTCTCCTTGTTTCTGGTGTGGCCCTCCAACCCCATCCCTCCTGTTCATAATCCTTGCAATTACTGTAGGTAATACATAGATTTGCCTATGAGTGTCTCAAGGTGGGCTGGGTGGTTTTGGTACTAGGAGCCACCTATTAGGGAGTACATACGGCGCTTAATTTTCTGGGTTTGGGATACTTCACTTAATATAATTGTTTCTAATGGCATCCATTTCCCGGCAAATTCCAGTAATTCATCCTTTTTGATAGCTGAGTAGTACTCCATTTTATAGATGTACCACAGTTTCCTTATCCACTCGTCAACTATTGGACATTTGGATTGATTCCATGACTTTGCTTTTGTAAACAGTGCTGCTATGAAAATGGTCGTGCTGTGCTATCAAGGTGAACCTCTGCTGTATGGGGAGTTATTCACAAAAGTGGAATAGCAGGATCATAAGGCATTTCAATCTTTAATTTCTTTAAGAATCTCCAGGCAGCTCGCCAGAGTGGCTGTATAAGCCTGCATTCCCACCAGCAATGTAGCAGAGTTCCCCTCTCTCCACATCCTCTCCAGTATTTGTTGTTGTTTGTATTGTGGATTTTTGCCATCCTGACCGGGGTGAGATAATATCTCAGGGAAGTTTTGATTTGCATTTCCCTGAGTGCTAAGGAAGTGGAGCATTTTTTCAGATATTTGTTAGACATTTTAATTTCATCCCTGGTAAAGTTTCTTTTAAGTTCCAGGGCCCATTTTTTAATTGGGCTATTGGTTTCCTTGGAGTTTAGTTTTCTAAGTTCTTTGTGCACTCTGGACAGCGGAGCACTATCACATGTGTAGTTAGTGAAGATTTTCTCCCATTCTGTGGGTTGCCTTTGTGCTCGTGTTACAATCTCTTTATCTGAACAGAAGCTCTTTAATTTCACAAGATCCCAACTGTTGAGAATTGGTAGCAGTGACTGTGCCATTGGATGTCTGTTTAGGAACTGTTGGCCTAGCCCAATCAGCTCAAGGGAGTTCCCTATCCTTTCAACTATGGTTTTTATAGTCTCTGGCCTGATATCAAGGTCCTTGATCCATTTGGAATTAAGTCTTGTACATGGTGACAAGTACAGGTCCAGCTTTAATCTTCTGCATGTGGAGGTCCAGTTTTGCCAGCCCCATTTGTTGAAGATGCTGTTCTTTTTCCATTGGATTCTTTGGGCCCCTTTGTCAAAGACCAAATGGCTGTAATTTTGTGGGCTTATATCTGGGTCTTCAATCCTTATCCATTGATCTGTGTGTCTATTTTGGAGCCAGTACCAGACTTTCTTTATAACTATGGATTTGTAGTATAGACTTAGGTTTGGTATGGTAATACCTCCAGCAGTGTTTTTGTTACTCAAGATTGTCTTTGCTATCCTGGGTCTTTTGTGCCTCCATATGAACTTTGAGATTGTTTGGTCAACTTCTTTGAAGAATTGCTTTGGGATTTTAATTGGTATAGCATTGAATTTGTATATTGCCTTTGGTAGGATGGTCATTTTTACGATGTTGATTCTGCCAATCCAGGAACAAGGGAGGTCTTTCTACCTTCTGGTGTCTTCTGCTATTTCTTTCTTTAGGGTTTTAAAGTTTTCATTGTAAAGGTCCTTTACCTCCTTGGTTAGGTTTTTTTAAATTTTTTCTTATTTTTTATTTATTCAATTGTGCGTGTTTGTGTGTGTGAGCTTGAGTGTATGTATATGTGTGTGTAGAACCACGGACAAATTCGGGAACCACCATGGACGCCTCCACCTCCTCCTTGTTTAATCTGCCCCGGGATTCACAGGCTCCGCCCTACCAGGACCAGAAGCCCAGGCTGCCCCAGCTTTCGCCTGGCTTCTATACGTTGGGCCTAGGATGCGAACTCAGGACTTTCAGCCTGCAAGGAAGAGGCTTAACCCCTGAGCCACCTCTCCAGCCACTTTGGATAGGTTTTTACCAAGGTATTTCATTTTTTTAGGGGCTATAGTAAATGGGATTGTTTCTCTCAGGGCTTTTTCACTTCGTTCATTCTGGGCATATAGGAAGGCCACTGATTTTTGCACATTTATTTTGTATCCTGCCACCCTGCTGAACTTCTCAATTACTTCCAGGAGCTTCCTGGTGGAGTTTCTGAGATCATTCAGGTATAAGATCATGTCATCTGCAAATAGGGATAGCTTAACTTCTTCCTTGCCAATTTGAATTCCTCTTATGTCCCTTTCTTGCCTTATGGCTTCAGCTAAGACTTCAAGTACAATATTGAATAGAAGTGGTGAGAGTGGACAGCCTTGTCTAGTTCCTGATCGAAGTGGGAATTCTTCCAATTGTTCCCCATAGAGCATAATCCTTGCTGTGGGCTTGTTGTATACAGCTTTTATTATATTGATAAATGTTCCTTCCATTCCTATTGTCTCTAGCGTTTTCATCATAAAAGGCTGTTGGATCTTGTCAAAACCTTTTTCTGCATCTATCAAGAGTATCATGTGGTCTTGGACTTTGGACTGGTTTACATGATGAATTACATTTATTGATTTGCGTATGTTGAACCAATCTTGTGTGCCGGGGATCAAGCCTACTTGGTCCCCGTGAATGATCTTTCTAATGTGTTTTTGATTCCGATTTGTTAAGACTTTGTTGAGAATCTTTGCGTCTGTGTTCATCAGAGAGATCAGCCTATAGTTTTCTTTTTTAAGTGAATCTTTATTAGGTTTTGGGATTAAAACGATATTAGCTTCATAGAAGGAATTTGGTAGTGTTCCTTCCTTTGCTATTTGATGGAACAGTTTAAGGAGTATTGGTGTTATTAACTCCTTAAATGTCTGGTAGAACTCTGTTCTGAATCCATCTGGTCCAGGACATTTTTTGGTGGGAAGATTTGAGATTACTTCTTCTATTTCCTTATATGTTATAGGACTATTTAAATAATTCACAACTTCCTGATTCAATTTAGGTAAGTTGTGTTTACTTAGAAATTCATCCATCTCTTTTGTGTTGTCAAACTTCATAGAGTATAAGTTTTTGAAATATGATGTAATAATTCTCTGGATTTCTTGGGTATCAGTAGTGATAACTTCATGTTCATTTCTAATTTTGTTAATTTGGGTTTTCTCTCCCTTGCTTTTGGTTAATTTAGCTAGGGATGTATCAATAATTGATTCTTTCAAAGAACCAGCTTTTCAACTGGTTGATTTTTTCTATCGTTTTCTTAATCTCGATTTCAGATATTTCTCCCCTTATTTTTCCAATCTCCTCTCTTCTACTACTTTTGGGATCAGATTGCTCTAGTTTCTCTGAAGCTTTACGCTGCATTGTTAAATTGTTTATTTCTGATGTTTCCATTTTTTTGATGTAGGCATTAAGAGCTATGAACTTACCTCTTAGAACAGCTTTCATTGCGTACCAGAGATTTTGGTAAGTTATATTTTCATTAGCATTTGCTTTCAGGAAATCTTGAATTTCCTTTTTAATTTCTTCCTGAATCCAGCTCTCATTCAGCATCATATTGTTAAGTTTCCAGGAGTTAGTGTATTTTCTCTTGTTTGTTGTGTTGTGGATGTCCAGCGTTAGGCCATGGTGGTCTGACAGGGCACAGGTAAGAATTTCAACCTTTTTGTCCATGTGTAGATTCATTTTGTGGCCCAGTATGTGATCTATTTTGGAGAAAGTTCCGTGTGCTGCTGAGAAAAATGTGTATTCTTTGGTGCGTGGGTGAAAAGTTCGGTAGAGATCTGTAAGGTCCATTTCTTTCAGGGTTTGATTAAGGTCCAAAGTGTCTCTGTTAAGCTTTTGACCTGTTGATCTATCCCATGTTGAGAGGGCGGTGTTGAAGTCCCCAAGAATTATCGTTTGGGGGTTGATTTCTTGCTTTAGACACTGTAGGGTTTTCTTAATGAATATGGAGGGGCCCGTATTGGGTGCATATATGTTCAGTATTGTGAAGTCTTCCTGGTGAATTTTACCTGTGACTAAAATGTAGTATCCATCCGTGTCTCTTATAATTTTCTTTGGTTTGAAGTCCACTTTGTCTGATATCATAATGGCTACCCCTGCCTGTTTTCTGCTTCCATTACCTTGTAGAATTGTTGACCAGCCTTTTCTTTTTAGAGCGTGCCTATCTTTTGTGGTGAGATGGGTTTCCAGCAGGCAGCAGATTGATGGATTGTGATTTTTAATCCATGTTTGTAATCTGTGTCTCTTGATCGGTGAGTTAATTCCATTAACATTTAGTGTTATAATGGAGAAACTATTTTTAATTCCAGACATTTATTATGTTTAGTAGTTTTTATAAGTATATTGGTTCGCATTTAATGGTGTTATACTTGCCTTCTGTTCTCCTGGATATGCCTGTTTTTTTCTTCAAGCTTGAGTATCATTTCTAGCATTTTTTGAAGGCCTGGTTTGGTGGACATGTATCCCTTCAAGTTGTCTTTGTGCTGGAAAATTTTTCTTTCTCCCTCGATCATGACTGATAGTTTTGCAGGGTAAATCAGCCTAGGTTGACATTTTTGCTCATTCAATACTTGAAGTATGTCTCTCCAAGCTCTTCTTGCTTTTAGTGTTTCGACTGAGAAGTCATTTGTTATTTTAATAGGTTTACCTTTAAAAGTGACTTGTTTTTTCTCCCTTGAAGCTCTCAGCACCAGTCCTTTATCTTGAATGTGGAGTGTTTTGACTATTATTTGCCGTGACGAGCTTCTGTTTTGGTCATATCTGTTTGGGGTGCGGAATGCCTCTTGTATATGGATGGGCCTCTCTTTTTTCAGATGAGGAAAGTTTTCCTTGATGATCACTTGAAAAATTTCCTCAGGGGTGGTATTTTGAGATTCTTGCTCTGGTATTCCATGAATACATATGTTAGGCTTCTTCAGGGTGTCCCATATCTCCTGAATATTTCTCTCTAGTATCTTTTTGGCTTTAACAATCTCTTCCATTGAGCTGGTTAATACTCCCACTTTATCTTCAAGGTCTGAAATTCTGTTTTCTGCTTCCTTAGTTCTGCTGATAAGACTCTCTGTGGAGTTCTGGGTTGAAGATAACTTGTCTTTTAGCTCAGTTTTAAACTCTGCTTGAGTCTGCTTTAACTGCTCTATGCTAGTTTTTGTTTCTTGCACTGTTTTTCTCAACTCCTCCAAGTGTCTGTTGTGTTCCTCTTCAAAGTGATTGATTCGATTATTTAATTCCTCCCAGATTTCCTCTTTTATAATATTGAACACGGTAATGATCATATTTTGAAAGTCGTTATCCTGGGTCAGGCTTTCTTGGCCATTTTCCATGGGTTTGTTCTGGTTGGTATCTAACATTATGAGATTAATTCCTTCAGTGGGAGATTTGTTTACTTGAGTGTTGTTTCTCATGGATTTGCACTTTGACTTTGGCATTGTTGTTTTAACTCTTAAGATCTTTCAATTTCTGTGCGTTTTTCACTAAACTGAATTATCTGGCATGGGGTTCTGGGATTGGGCGGGGACGGAGCTTACATAGGTTGAGTGGTGAGGCCTGGGTGGACCGCGCGCCTCCAGGGTGGCATAGTGGAGGGAAGGGAGGATGGGGCGTCAGCGGGGCACTATTTAACCTGGGGGACCTGGGGGCGGGGCCCGGGCCCAGGGGAGTGTCCTCCTCCTCCCAGGCCCTGAGCAGCGGCTCCGGCTGGATGGTGGGAGGAGCTGGGTCCCTTGGGCGGCCTGGGGTTCTGGGGGTGGGCAGGGACGGAGCTTACCTAGGTCGCATGGTGAGGGGCATGCTGTCCCGGGCGGTGGAGTGGAGGGAAGGACTAAGAAATTTCTTCTACAATCTAGGCATTCAAAAATAATAAAAGTGAAATTACAAAAATAAATTAAAAAATAATAATAAAATACACATATAAAATTAAAACTTTTCATTTGTTTCACTTTTGTAATTCTTGAGGGTGTTTTTGGTATGTACTACTTAAAATCTCACTTTAATGGGTATAAATTTTCAGATTTAAAGAGTTACATAATATTGGTATTGCCACTGGCAAATCTGCTTTTGCTATTAACAGAAAATACTTGGATAAGGACATTTTATAATACTTTAGCACATTTTTATATGTATTGATCCTTAGTGAATCACATTTATGTCTTTTCTGTTTTACACTTTCAAAGATATTCAAGCACTGATATAGTGACACCTTCTGTTGCCTTCATCTATCTTTACTTTTCTAAGAAAGGTACAGGAATAAGTAAAATATTCTGAGGGTAAATGAAAGGCACATTGTTTAGATAATTTTGAGCAGAAACAGCAAGGACATTGTTTATAATGCCTAGGAAACACAACAGAGTCAAAATAAAATACTTTGCTTTGCTGCCACTTTTAATGAAAATGCCACTAAAATTGTTTGCTAATGAGGGTCATTCTCTCTTTTGCAGATACTGGGTGATCGATGGGCAAATATCTGCAAGTGGACAGAAGATCGCTGGATTCTTTTACAAGACATTCTTCTAAAATGGCAGCGTTTTACTGAGGAACAGGTGAGTATTAAGAAGGAGACACTGAGGTAATAGAAATAGGTATTAAATTGAAAAACTAACAAAACTATCTATTTTAAATAATTATGTTTCTTCTTTGGAATGCTTTGATTACTTTCAGTGCCTTTTTAGCACGTGGCTTTGTGAAAAAGAGGATGCTATGAATAAGATTCAAACAACAGGCTTCAAGGACCAACATGAGATGCTATCAAGTCTTCAGAAGATATCTGTATGTACATTTTAACTTTCAATCATCTTTCAGAGAATCAATAATATATAAAATTATCCATATTTGGTATTCTTTACTCTGTCATGTCCTTTATTAGGAAGGTTATTGTTTATACTTACATCACAGAGTAATTCAGAGTTGGTAGATTTGTATTTAATTAAACTTGGCAAAACTATAAGTGGATATGTTTTCAAATCTTATTTAAAGCAAAGTAGTTTTTAAAAAAGTTATTCCCAGGGTAGAAATTTAGTTACAATTTAAAAGAAAACACTAGAAAGCATCTGTGCACCTTCTATAACATCGTAAACATCATAATTCTGAAGCAAGAGTCTGTTGTTGGTTCCCAGAATAATACATGAGAAGTCCAAGAGATGGTGAGCCTTACAACTGAGGAGTTACCATTAGTTACAGACAAAAATCCAATAACATTGTGCCTCACAGGTACATTATATGTTCTGAAATATTTCTTTGTCAGTGAAAGCAATCCAAGGCTTTATTGAAGCAATTAATTTCAGTGGGACCATATGAATATTTTAAAAACTCTCAATTACTTCATCATCTGTGAACACTATTATTTTTCATTAATAGAGAATCCAGTGTAATTCCTGGATGTGATTATTAATAAATTATCTGAAGATTATGTTTCTTTTAAAATTTGAATCAACTATATTATTAAATACTGACTTGTGATAACTGTTTAGTAAAAAAAGTTTATTCTCATTAATATTCCTTAATTTTGCCTAAGTAAATCTATTTGTGTCTGCATTGATATTACCAATATGTTAGATAATATTTTTCAGTATATGATAACTCAATTTTATTTTTATTTTTTTGAGGTTTTATTTTTTATTTTTTTATTTCCACTCATACAACTTTAACAGGTACACCGGTCCCCTCCCTCCCTCCAACCTCCCACCGCCCTATGCCCCCCTCCTCTCCCTCCTCCCTCCCTATCCCCCAGTGCCTCCTCCTCCCATCCCCAGAGCATCCTTTAATGTGCATGCCAGACTCTCCTCTGGGTCCTCCTCTCTGATGAGGTGCAAGGGCCCAGTGACATTTCCCAGAACCCTTTCTTTCCTGTGTTCCCCTTAAGCATAGGAACACTACTGTGGCTGTCAATCCCTTGCCTCCAAGAATCCTAGTGCCTTTAGCAAATGCTAGAATTTGAGGGGTCAATAGTGTGTTGGACATTGCACAGGAAATGCAAAGTCCAATTATGATTGCTTCGGCCCTAACTTGTATGGAGTATCTTGCAAATCATTGCTCCTCCCATCCTTGTTCTCTTACAATCTTACCTCCCCCTCTTCCGCAAATTTCCCTGAGTTTCTGGATGGGGAGAGATTAGGCTGGCCTAGTTCCAGGTAGTTGATATAGAGTCTCTGATATTCTGGATTATGGTTTGTAGATTTTTTTTGCAGTTTTGCTGCTCCTGCAATGCCCTTCACTCCATCCTGATGGGTATTGGATGTCACCCCCTGGCCAGAGATAAAAAGCTGTTAAACTAGAGTCTTGTTATAAGAGTATATTCAAAGGTAGATGTAATAAAAGTAGAAAACCGCAGTGAGGGAAGGGTCAATCATCCATTTGCAAAATGGTTACTTTTTTTTAATCTAAGAAAGGGACTTTTATTTATTATTATTATTATTATCATCATTATTCCACTCTTACAAACTTAATAGGTATCCTGGTCCTCTCCCTCCCCCCACCCCTCCCCAGACCCCCTTACTCCCTCCCCCCTTTTCCCCCTTCCTCTCATCCCCCTCCTTCCCTTTCTCCCACTATCCCCTTTTTCTCCCCCAATCCCTGGAGAATCCTTTAGTGTGAATGTCAAACTTCCCTCTGCATTCTCCACTCTAAAGAGGTGTAAGGACTCAGTAGCGTTGCCTAGAGCTCTTTCTTGTGCTCCCCTTTATTATGAGAACACTATTGTGACTGTTAATCTCTTGCCTCTAAGGATCCTAGTGCCTGTGATCCATGGTAGACTTTGGGGCATCATTGACATGTCAGTCATTGCGCAGGTCATGCAAATTTCGATTATGGCTACTGTGACCCTACCATGTATGGAGAACCTTGAGTATCATTGCTCCTCCCATCTTTAGGCTCTTACAATCTTTTCTTTTCTTTTTTTTTTTTACATTTTTTATCATTATTTATGCTCATACCAACTTAATAGGTACACCAGTTCCCTCCCTCCCTCCTCCTCCCCCCTCCCCCCTGTTCCCCCTCTTCTCACCCCTCCCTCCCCATCCCCCAGTGCCTACCCAACCTATTCCCAGAGAGTCCTTTAATGTGCATGCCAGACTCCTCTGGGCCCTCCTCTCTGATGACGTACAAGGACCCAGTGGCATTTCCCTGAACTCTTTCCCGTGTTCCCCTTAAGCATAGGAGCACTACTGTGGCTGTCAATTCCTTGCCTCCAAGGATCTTGGTGCCTTTGCCAGATACTAGACTTTGTGAGGTCAATAGTGTGTTGGATTTTGCACAGGGCATGCAAAGTCCCATTATGATTGCTTCGGCCCTAACTTGTGTGGAGTATCTTGCAAATCGTTGCTCCTCCCATCCTTTTGCTCTTAGGATCTTACCGCCCCCTCTTTCGCAAATTTCCCTGAACTTCAGGATGGGGAGAGATTAGTCTGGCCTAGTTCTAGGTGGTTAATATAGAGTCTCTGAAATTCTGGATTGTGGTTTGTTGATTTTCTTATGCAGTTTTGCTGCTCCTGCAATGCCCTTCACTCCATCCTGATGGGCATTGTATGTCACCCGCTGGCCAGAGACAAAAAGCTATTAAACTGGAGTCTTATTATAAGAGCACATTTAAGGGTAGATGTAATAAAAGTAGGAAACCTCAGTGAGGGAGGGGTCAATCACCCATTTGCAAAATGGTTACTTTTTATCAGCCAGACTATATTCCCTCCCCTTCTGGTGAGATCATACCCCATCAGTTGTAAATGATCAGGAACCAAAGTCTGTGAACTTAACCAGGTGTCTCATTACTCATTTGCAGTCCTTGATGGAGGCCTATTTTCTCTGCTGTAACATGGTCCCCTCTCTCCTTGTTTCTGGTGTGGCCTTCCAACCCCATCCCTCCTGTTCATAGTCCTTGCAATTACTGTAGGTATTACATGATTTGCCTTTGAGTGTCTCAAGGTGGGCTGGGTGGGTTTGGTACTAGGAGCCACCTATTAGGGAGTACATATGGCGCTTAAATTTCTGGGTCTGGGATACTTCACTTAATATAATTGTTTCTAATAACATCCATTTCCTGGAAAATTCCATTAATTCATCATTTTTGATGGCTGAGTAGTACTCCATTGTATAGATGTACCACATTTTCCTTATCCATTCGTCAACTGTTGGATATTTGGGTTGATTCCATGACTTTGCTATTGTAAACAAGATAATTTTAAGCACATGTGATTTATCCAAATTTAAGCAGAAATAAATTTTCCACTAAGTACATGTCACTATTCCAAACATTTTTTTGTATCATGATTTTTGTTCCATAATTTCTGACACTCACGGGTTTTTGTAATACAATCAGTTATGGCTACTATTTTAAGCTGATTTGTGTTATTAAGATATAGTTAACTAAACAATAATTTCTTTTAAAATACTTTATTGATTTGAGATATAGGCAAGAAAGTTGGGAGAAAAACGGAAGGAGAAAGGGGTGACTCTGACATGCCTTCCACTTGGGGGGTGAAGATCAGAGGGCAATTTTTGGAAGTTAGTTTGCTCCTTCTATCTTGTAGGCTTCAGAGTTTGAACTCCAGCTACAAAATTTGCAAGCAGGCTCTCTATCATTTGAGCTATCATGCGAGCCCAAGAATAAATCCTTTCTTGAGCAAGTTGTGAAGACAGCTTTCACAGTAATGATCTTAAATACTATAGCACAAGTGAAACAACAACAGATATATTTTACTTTTGTCTTATGGGTGATGGGGAGGCACTGAGAATTTAATACAATTATATTTATATCTTTGTAAAACTCTGTCAGTAAGAAATTTTGTAGGAAGGAGGTTAATTATAAGCTGAGAAAATGATCGAATGAGTACTATGGACAGAGAACATTTGGAATGGTACACAGACTTTTTTACTAGGTGACTGGGTTCCTAGGAGAGTTAGAAAATTTAATAGAAAGATGGAGGAAGATATGTCTGAATGAAAATAATAACAAATTGAGATTTGTACATGTTAAGAAAATATATCCTTGAGAGATCCAAATGAAAGTGCATATTTTCCTATTTGAAGAGTCATAAGAGTTACTAGACATGCAGAAATGGACACTCAACTAGTTACAGATTAAGAGACAATTGCTGTGCTACAGAAGGATAATTGTTGAAAAGGGCAGAAATTCAGGAAATGCATAGAATCCAGTGAAGCAAAGAAAAGAAAAATCTCGATCAGGAGTTATTTAATAGTACAAGGACAAAAGGAAGATGACAATGTCATAAACATGAATAAATGGTTGTAGACATAGTTTCACTTGGTTGTGAGCTTACTTTGCACATACCAAGCCTGAGTTTGATCCCCAACACCACAGAAAATAGACATGGTGGTGTTCAATAGCAATTACAGCATTTAGGAAGTGGAGATGGAGGATCGGGAGTTTAAGTAAGCCTTGGGTGTATATTGAGTTTGAGGCCATCCTAGGCTAATTGAGAACTCATATCAAACTAAGTGAGGAAAATAAGTATCTTCAAGAGCAAGTGGTACACACTGGTCAAAGGCACAACAAAGAACAGTGGACCAATTCAGGATATATTTTATCCTGTAGAGAGGAAAGGATGCAAAGCCTCCATATTCTTAAAGCAAAATTTATCTTTTTTATGTAAAAGATGGATCCTTTAAGGGAATAAAATGGGGACTACTGATGACCAGAGTTTAGTCATGCTCTTTGATTAAGAACCAAATTCTATTGCTAGTCATATGCAGATCCATGTTCTCCAGCAGTCAATCATGATGAGTCTAGAATTACCCCTTTAGAATGTGTATACTTGGAAATGTGAACACTCTTATTTCGTTCAGTTTCAGTTTCAAGATGATGAATCACACAAATTATGAATTCAATAAATCGTTACTGCCTAGGGCCTGCCAGGAAGTTCTCTACAGAGAAGAGACATTGTAGAACTCATAATGGGCAGAAATGTGAAAAGAGAAGTTGTTTTTGGCATTACTATTACTATAGAATAAATAATTTCAAATAGTTTGCAGTAAGGTGAAATGTTTATTATGTTGATGGATTTTGTATGTCAAAAAATTCAAAGGTGGTACAGAGCAGATGGATTACTTTTAGTTTATAATGCTTGAACCCTCAGTGCCTAGATGGCTGGGGACAGGAATCATCTGATTGTGTTATTTTACTCACACCATCTGGTGCTTAGATTGAAATACTTTGAAGTTCAAATCACTTTAACATGACATTATGATGTTTGATGTCATCCAGACATGAGGGCCTCAGGTTAAGTCAACATTCACACATAGAGGTTAAGAACTCAAAATGTGAATGGTTCTGCACTTGCAATTTGACTCCCGTTTTTATTTTGCATTGTATCTGCCCAGATTCAAAGGAAAGGAAAGAAAGGAAATAGATGTCATCTTTCCATGTAGTAGCAATCAACATCAGTGATAACAGAGCATCAAGGCCAGACTGATTTTGCTGTTGTATCCAGAAAATATTATAGGCCAGAATATAATGCTTTCATTTTACATGGTACTAATCTCCTAATTGCAATTCCTAGTGAAGTACTCTTGATTTGATTTACAAATGAGTGAAGTCAATAGAAAGATGCAATAGTTTAATAAAACTAAAATATAGGAAGGCTAGAAAGGGTTTTATCAATTGTTTAATGTATCATCAAACAAATTTCATGTCTAAAGTTCTTTTGGATCAGCTAACTCGGCAGTATCAAAAGAAGAAATTGAGATCCAAAAAAAATAATAATAGACATGGCATATACCAGGCAATATGTAACATTAGTAGCAGTGTTAAAATGAGCACTAAGACATCCAGACTCAGATAAAGGTCTATCTAATTATTTCAAAACTCCTCATATCATTTGATTCCATGGGAAAAAAAATGACTGCAATTCCAAACTGCCATTTCTACCAGTCGTATGCCACGATGTAGACATTTTTTGTGAGGAAAAGTCTTTGCCAGTCTCCAGGCCACAAAGATTCTTAGTAAAGTCTCAATAATTTTTAATATGATTAAAATTCATATTATGTCATGTTAGTTGTGAACAAAGTGAAAATATGTTTTGTATAAGTCTTACAATATTATAGTTTAAGCCAATTAACAAAGCCTGGCAGCTGGTCTAGAATTTGAGGTAAAATTCCCCTGCCGACTCAGGCAGTGAATAAGAATTTAATGTTCATTAAAATATGTCACAATCCAAGACCCAAAACAGGTACCATCTGTTACCAGTTCCTACTACATTCCTAGGTATAGATTAAGTGTGCTAAAATTCTTTTATTTATAATCAGTGTAATTTGTTTAGAAATATTATCACTAATGACTAGTGCATTATTATACTTTCTTAAGGGTATGAGCAGGGAGGTTTGGGCCTTATTTAGTCTACAATTATGTTATTTATATTTATAGAATGTAGAGCAGTTTTCTTTTCCTGATCAAAGGACAAAAAGTAAAGAAGAAAAATATACTTATTAATGTATGACCTTTACAAAGAGACTTCTAAAATTTAGAGAATTGTATGTTACTTAAAAAAACCATCTTCAGATAAAATCTGTTTCTGACCATTGTTGATGTTTGTTAAGAGGCATGGAAGTCCACACTAGTATGCTTTGGAAGGGTTTTGGTAATACATATGAGTTATTAGATCAAATGACTGGGTGTAGTATCTATAAGGGCCATATAGTTCTTATGATGAGTGCTATACTTTTCATGATTTGCTTCTATGACCATAACTCCTCTCATGATCCTCACACATTCATTCTACTATAAATGATTCATTTAAAAACACAATTCTCATGTTTTTAGTTTCAATCTTACCTGGAATTGTAAAAAGTGAAAATTCTTAGGTCTTTCCAAGACTTACTGACTTAAATAAATTTTTCAAGTTGGGACCAGAAATCTTCATTTTTAAATCGTATTTGTCAGAGAGAGAGAGAGAGAGAGAGAGAGAGAGAGAGAGAGAGAGAGAGAGAGAGAAGAGGTTAGAGGAAAGCTTTCAGAAGTGGGTTCTCCCCTTCCACTGTGCATACTTCCAGGAACCGAATTTGGATTTTCAAGTTTACCAGTAGACCACCTCTACACACTGAGCCATCTTGTGAAACCCAACCTGTATTTTTCATAAACAATTCTTGTGATTCTAATATTTGTGGACAGACAGAGTCTCTGTAATTGATCAGTCTAATCAACTTTGATGACTAGTGATTGAATAAAATGGAGTATTTATATGTTTTGATACACACTGCATCTGAAATGGATTTCAATTTCTCAAGTGCAAAAGAAATGGTGTTGGTATTGTACTATGGAGCATAGTCCTTATGAGAATAGTGTGAAGATTTCCTGTATCTTTTGTAGTTGTATGTCCTGTTTCAAATTCAATTCATCTTTTAAACTTGACCAAATAGAACTTGCCTGCTCTTGTCTTACTGAACAACATAATCGGTCTCTTTCACATTGACTACTGACTCAATCTGATTTACTATGGCTTCCTGTCTGCTTTAGACTTAGTTCCAGGTATCTGGCTTTTATGAAATATAAAATGTGTGTCTTCTTTGATTATTTCAAAATTGGAGACATTTTCTAGAGTATTGCTTCCTGAACATTTTAGAACTCACTATGTCTCTGTCACTCACAGACTTATACATTTCTGATTTTTAAAATGATGTTTTCTTACCTCTAATAATTAATTGAACTCATGTACATTGTATTTAGGAGTAAAGTAAGTGGCGCTAAAGCCAGGCATGGTGGCTCAAGCCTGTAATGCCAACACTTGAGAAGAAGAGGCAACCGACCTTAACTATGATCCTAACATGATAAAACCTTAACTCAAAAAATGCACATACGTATGCAAAAAAGTGACTTCCACAAGGATAGGAGGAAGAAGGTAATCCATTGCCATACCTTAATGTATCCATTATGGTCCTGGTTTCCTTATTTTTATGTTTGCTAATAATTTTAATTAGATTTTGGAGATAGGCAAAAAAAAAAAAAAAAGAGAGGGAGAGAGTAAAGAGAGCAAGAAAATAAACTGAGGCCAAATCTTTAAACTGACATTAACACTTTAAAAATTCATATGTAAAACTTACAGAATCAAAATTTCCATTTAATTCTTGTATTTATGTCTTATGGATTTATATAAATATTGTATTATAGTTTGCCTTCACTGTGCAATTTGGAATGCATTTTCAGATGAAACTTTTACTTTAATTTTTGTAATGGCTCTTCATTTGCATTAATATGAACACAGACATCTTAGTTTCATTTGATCAGGGAGAATAAAAATGTGCATGTATTTCCAACACAGTCCTCTTCTTTATACATGACTTTCAGATTCCTCATCTAGTTGTTTCCAAATCGTTGCAAATTTAGAGTAAATAATGGATTCACCTTTTAGCTCTCTCTATATGACAACTAAAATAGTTCCTTTCACTATGAGAAAATAAGTGAAACAAGGATGAACTTATGTTAATCTTTTTTAAAATATATGTTTTTATCTGTATCGTGCCTCTTGTCAAATAGAAATTAAAATGAAAAAAATGTGTTATGGCTCACACAAAATGGATATAAGACAAAAGTTAATAAAAAAGAAAATCTAACACTCCTTTCATTAAAGGAATTGGATGAGCTCGAGAGATGTCTCAGGTATTAAGATTCTGCCAAGGAAATGTAGGTCCTGAGTTTGGATCCCAGATCCCACATAAAAATGCCAGGCTGGCCTGCAATTCCACAATGGTGAGGAGAGCCTGGGAAATCCCAGAGTGAAGCAAAAAAGAGGTAGAAACAATCAGGATGATTCCTGAAGTCACGCTTGATCTTCCATAGGGGCACAGAGTACCCTATGATACACACACACACACACACACACACATACACACACACACACACACACACACACTAAATAAATAAATTAATTTTTTTAAAAGGGAATTGGTGGACCACCTAGTAAACTTTCAATTTGCCTCTTGGTTTTAGGCAGGTGTCATCAGCATTGTTTTAATACTAATGTGAGTAGGCACTTAAATTTAATGGAAAGTTAACATATAAACTAAGCAAAGTAAACCACTGCATGGGAAATTGTGATATGAATTCAAATTCATATTTCAGTCTCACAAGTTTGCAAACAGAATGTATCAATTGTTGAGGAAAAGTTCAAGGCTAATTTCAAAATATTCATCTTCCCCTTTCTCCCCAAAAAGTCGCATGCAGACTAAAAGATAAAATTCTCTAGGTCCAGCAGCTCCTGATAAAAGGATTGAGTAAATGAAGGAGGCACTAGTGACTTCTGCAATGCACAGCGATAAATGCAGGTGGCATGCCAAAACAAGTTACATAAACTGTCTTTTGTAGGGACATAGATTGACTGTTGTATGTTGATGCCTTTTCAGTTAGCGAGCAATTGTGCATCTGTTTCCTGACAATTCCTTTTTCATGTGTAATGTTAGTTGTTCTTAAATAAACTTACATTCATTTTAGAAAGGTAGCACAGTTTACCTTATATTCATTGTGCTTACTATTGCTAGAAGAATGGGGTTGTAAAAATGACTATAAAGTGATTTTATTCTTTCTTTTCTTCTTTTGTGTTTACAAGCTAAGTCAAAGACTAGCATTTGGTACCTGGAAATTGGATTCATCTATGTCAAGGGCAACTTTAAAAAAGTGTCACAATATACCAATTTCATATAAGTTGCTTTAATTATTCATCAGAAAATAAACCCAAGGGCAAGTGAAACCCTCCATAGCAATTTTGAAAACATGAAATGTATCATAATTACTTCATATAACACCTAAGCATGTCAAAAATAAACAGATATTCTTTAGGATTTTGTTCCTTTTTAACACTAAGTTCTTTTACTCAATAGAAGTTAAAAATAAGTTTAGAAAAATCACTTGAGAACTGAGATTATTATACTCAGTGATAGAGCACGTACCTAGGATATATGAGACCCTAAATTCAATCTCAATGTCACAAAAGAAAAGAGAGAAAAACAAAGAATCACTGGTTTAGTCATTAATGATTGGTCATTAGTGATTAGTCATTAGAATAATGGTCACTCTTAACTCTTTAAGGTAAGAAAATACACAACATACACACACACAATGTATGTATGTATATTTCAAGATTTTGGACTAACTAATAATAGTGAATGAAAGAACCAGTAAGATGGCTTAGTGGGTAAAGATGCCTGTGTACAATCTGCAACCAAGTTCAAACTTGGGACCATATTCAATCCCAGGATCTTAGATTGTAAAAGAAACACACTGGAATTTTAGAAGTACTCCTCTGACCTTCATGCAAACTACCACTCTCTCGCTGTCTCTCTCTCTCCCTCTCTCTCTCTCTCTCTCTCTCTCTCTCTCTCTCTCTCTCTGTTTGTGTGTGTTTACTTCTCTCTCCTAAGGAAAGAAAATCTTTAAAAATAATCCAATGTGCAGTCATATGCTCTACCACTGAGATATACCCCCTATAGCCCTGCACAATGTCCAACACACTATTGACCTCACAAAGTCTAGCACTTGCTAAAGGCACCAAGATCCTTGGAGGCAAGGGATTGACAGCCACAGTAGTGTTCCTATGCTTAAGGGAAACACAGGAAAGGGTTCAGGGAAATGCCACTGGGTCCTTGCACCTCATTGGAGAGGAGGACCCAGAGGAGAGTCTGGCATGCACATTAAAGGATGCTCCAGGGATGGGGGGAGGCCCTGGGGGAGGGGGAGGGAAGGGGGAGGAGAGGGGCACAGGGGGATGGGGGGTTGGAGGGAGGGGGGACCGGTGTACCTATTAAGTTTGTATGAGTGGACAAACAACAATAAATGCTGGAGAGGATGTGGAGAGAGGGGAACTCTCCTACATTGCTGGCGGGAATGCAGGCTCATACAGCCACTCTGGCGAGCTGTCTGGAGATTCTTAAAGAAATTAAAGATTGAAATGCCATATGACCCTGCTATTCCACTTTTGGGAATAACCCCGCATGCAGCAGAGGTTCACCTCGATAGCACAAGCACGGCCATGTTCATAGCAGCACTGTTTACAATAGCAAAGTCATGAAATCAATCCAAGTGTCCAACAGTTGACGAATGGATAAGGAAACAGTGGTACATCTATACAATGGAGTACTACTCAGCCATCAAAAATGATGAATTACTGGAATTTGCCGGGAAATGGATGTCATTAGAAACAATTATATTAAGTGAAGTATCCCAGACCCAGAAAATTAAGCGCCGTATGTACTCCCTAATAGGTGGCTCCTAGTACCAAACCCACCCAGCCCACCTTGAGACACTCAAAGACAAATCTATGTAATACCTACAGTAATTGCAAGGATTATGAACAGGAGGGATGGGGTTGGAGGGCCACACCAGAAACAAGGAGAGAGGGGACCATGTTACAGCAGAGAAAATAGGCCTCCATCAAGGACTGCAAGTAAGTAATGAGATACCTGGTTAAGTTCACAGACATTCGTTCCTGATCATTTACAACTGAGGGGGTATGATCTCACCAGAAGGGGAGGGCATATAGTCTATCTGAAAAAAAGTAACCATATTGCAAATGGGTGATTGACCCCTCCCTCACTGTGGTTTCCTACTTTTATTACATCTACCCTTGAATGTGCTCTTATAACAAGTCTCCAGTTTAACAGCTTTTTGTCTCTGGCCAGGGGGTGACATACAATGCCCATCAGGATGGAGTGAAGGGCATTGCAGGAGCAACAAAACTGCAAAAGAAAATCAACAAACCACAATCCAGAACTTCAGAGACCCTATATCAACCACCTAGAACTAGGCCAGCTTAATCTCTCCCCATCCTGAAGCTCAGGGACATTTGTGGAAGAGGCAGCAGCAAGATTCTAAGAGCAAAAGAATGGGAGGAGCAATGATTTGCAAGATACTCCACACAAGTTAGGGCCGAAGCATTCATAATGGGACTTTACATGCCCTGCACAATGTCCAACACACTATTGTCCTCACAAAGTCTAGCATCTGGTAAAGGTACCAAGATCCTTGGAGGCAAGGGATTTACAGCCACAATAGTGTTCCTATGCTTAAGGGGAACACGGGAAAGGGTTCAGGGAAATGCCACTGGGTCCTTGTACGTCATCAGAGAGGAGGGCCCAGAGGAGAGTCTGGCATGCACATTAAAGGACTCTCTGGGAATTGGGGGGGGGAAGCACTGGGGGATGGGGAGGGAAGGGTGAGGGGAGGGGGAGCAGGGGTGAGGAGGGGATGAGGAGGGAGGGAGGGAACTGGTGTACCTATTAAGTTTGTATGAGCAGAAATAGTAATAAAAAATGTTAAAATAAAAAAAAAGTTTGTATGAGTGGAAATGAAAAAAAAAGACATGAAAATAGGAGAGAGTCTGGCAGGGAAGAAGAGTTGTAATGAGAAGAGGAGGGAGATGTGGGATTGGGGGTTTAAGGTAAGAAAATGTCATAAATTCACTATAATTGATATATGATGAAATACTAAAAGAATGAAAATAATTAAAATTAAACTATCACCACATTGAAAAGTCAAAAACAAAATAATCCAATGTTAGAATTGTGAAAATAAGTAATACTTCATTTGTCATTCTCATCTTAATGATGCCAATTTGTTATTGATTCAGTAATTAAAAGAAATAAAGAAATTCATTCTAATAACAAGAGCCATGTAACCTACCTTCAAATAGAAAGTATCCACATGTTGATCTCCTTTTGGAATAACTCAACCTTTCCATTTGGCATTCATTCAATTCCTTTGGGTATTGTAGGGTAGATCTTAAATGTCTCAGTGTGATATTTCCCCACATCTGACTTTTTAAAGCTTATTAGGAAGGTTGTTTAGGCTGCCACTTTCTACCTGTGTCTTTATGAATACTTAGTACTGTGCATACATTTTTGTATTATTGGCCCATCTGTATGAATGAGCAAATGCATGCAAAGATAGATGGAGTATAATATTGTAATAAAATATTATCTATTACCCCACATTAACAGACTTTAAAAACAGAGCTTGAAAAGAAAAAGCAAACAATGGAAAAACTTAGACTACTCAATCAAGATCTTCTTTCAACATTGAAAAATAAGTCAGTGACCCAAAAAATGGACATATGGATGGAAAACTTTGCACAGCGTTGGGATAATTTAGTCCAAAAACTTGAGAAGAACTCAACAGAAGTAAGTGACAACAATTACCATACCAGAAAATATACTGTAAGCTTTTAAGAGCTGTGTTATAAAAAATAGACAATGAAAGGAAATGATGCTACTGGTTTAATCTCTCCCACTTTCAAATGAATTAAAAAATGACTCTCTTGAGTTAGAGAATCATACAGAGGTATGAGTGCTAAATGAACTGGCTATTGTCTTTGAAGAGATGAATGCTTGAGCAATATTCTAAGGAACCTTCTCATAATAATGTATCAAGAAGCATAGAACAATAACACATTCTTAGAACCTCAAATTTATTAGATTCTATTAACTTACACTTGAAACATTCAAAATTAGGGAAGACGATTAAAGAAGACAATGAATGTTATTGGTAAGAGCAAGACTAACTCCCAGGTTTTTATTTCCTCTGCATGCTGTTTTATTTACTTTTATTTTTATTCAATTTTAGAGCAAATGATGATCTACTCATTCGACTTTATAGTACAGACAAACAATGAATATGGTGTCTTGCATTAACACGCAGAGGCTATACATAAGAAAAAAAGCTAAGCTACATTGATAGTATAATGTGAATTCTGTTGGTACTTTTTGACATTTTAGAAATTGAATATACATTTGTTTTGTGAGAGTATTTTATTATTTTTGTTGCCTCATATGACTAGATGGCAGACTAATAGGTTGCCATTAAAAATACTTATATTATGTGTAAAAGCATTTAATTAAATTTTCCCATTACTTTGTATAATAAATGTTTTTACTAACTGATCACAATCCATACCTCAGTATATCATGCACACAACTGTAATAAAACAATGAGCACATTCAGCAGGCTTTATGAATGTCTTATGTTATGAGACAGATGCAGGGAGAGATGGGTAAGAGGGATTCATTTTACTAGACTTGATTTGATAAAGCAGCACTTGCTAAATCATTATTGAAAGACAGGTAAATGGCAATTGGGATACTTCTAAAAGTGCAACTAAAGAAAATATGATCAACTGACTTACATGTTTTTCAGTTACATATCAATCTTCCTCTCAAACACAAACTCATATTGAAAATGTGAAGGTATATTAACATACATTTCTCAAATAGTCGTAATGCAGCAAAAAATGTATATTCCATTAATTAGCACTTGATTATACTCATGTTGTTACTAATATATTTCTATTATATATAACGTTTCCATGGATGTTTTGCAGTATTGTTGGAATCTAAATAATAAATACATGAATCTATATATTTGAACTATTTTAACTCAACAATCGGGTTATTTCAGTATCTACTCATTGCTTGCATAGAAAATGATAAAATCCTTAGAAAGTATATTTTGCTATTGCAATCTTTTGATTAAAATGACTGTGAAGTAGATCTTTCTAAGGGACTAATTTTGAGAAGTATATCTTATCTGTACGTCATGTTCTGACTCTCTTTTATTATATACAGTAGATCTTGGTTACTTTCTTGTTGCTGTGGTAAAATGCTGAGACAAAAGTAACTTGAGAGACAAAGGATTAATTTTGACTTAGAGTTATCTAGAGATATCATCCATTACGACAGGAAAGACATGGCAGCTGGAGTAAGACTTTTAACATCATTTCATTCTTCACAATGTCCTGGGAAGTGGGGCTTGACTATCAAACCTGAAGGTGTGCTCCCAGGAGCATATATCCTCCAATAAACCCATGGTCCAAATAAATGTAGTTTTTCTCTTGACTATAATAGGATGTATGATAATACCAGAAATATTCTATAGTTAATGCAGAAAATTACAAATAATTTAAGTGAACTAAAGCATTGTCATGTCCATTTAATTAAAATCACATACACCGTAGAAGTGCTATGTGATACCTCCCATTGTAATTTATGCAGTAATTCATGTTAAAGTTTGGCATCTGATGCTTAAATATATGTATATATCTAGCATGGTTAATCAAAAGTTTTGTAGTTTTGTGGTTTCTCAGCAAATTAAATTTTTTCTTAAGAATAAGAAAAATGCTATGATTCATTCTTGCAATGTCTTTTTCCGGTTAGGTGAATATTTTTCTATACTACTCATTATCATTTGTTACCTCACTCACAACTATGAACATAAAGATCTTTTTTTTTAAAGGAACAAGGGGTTTATTCTCTTACGACAGTCCGGTTACAGTTCATAGTCCAGCTTGACAGGAGAGCACACACCAACACCAGGGTTGAGGGAACTGACCACCATAATGGTATAACGGCTGAGAGATGCACAATCCTTAACTGCCAGACCAGCATGTCTGGCCAAGTACACAGAAGGATGCCAACTCTCTCAACTAGCTCTCTGTGATTTATCCAGGGCCTAGTCCCACCCACCAGAACATAAAGATCTTAAAGACAACATTAATGTACTCCGAATCACCTGCCCTTGACCCGTGACAGATAAAGTTTGTGTTGTGTATGTCTGGGCCTACACTCATGGGTATCCTGAAAGAGAAAATAATTATTATCTATGCATATTCTTTGTCATTTATATCTTTCTGTAAGCCTTTAAACTCCTCAAAGGAAAATAACTAATCAAATCATATCCAAATATGATAAACTGATACTTTTCATTGTGTACAAAATACAAACAGAAGGATATTAATGTATTCAAATGAAATTATATTGATTTACCTTTCTTTCATTGGTCCATTTTCACTCTTTTCAGATCCTAGATTGTGGTCTTCAGCAACTATTTAACATCCATATTCTGGCTGTACCTATTCTCAAACATTAGCTTGTGGAAACATCACTATGAGTGATGTAATTCCAGTTGGCTTGCTGCTCTTCATTGCTTTTCATTAAATAATACTCTAAAATCTTTCAGTAGACAATTTTTCTTTATATCCAGAAAGTTCACTGAACCTAACAATCCTGGTATTAATTTAAAACATTAAATTCTAACAGAAAATAGAAGAAAAATTAAATTACTTTAGCTGCTTGAGAATCTCATCTTATTAAATGTATACATTATGCATTTGAAATTTCAGAGCATCTTTTGGTTCATTTTGCAGGTTAAAATCTTATTAGAAAAATTTGAAGTTGCACCTCAAATTGCTTTGGAAATTAAGGTTCACTTCGCTACCTCTAGTGCAAATTGGTATTTGGAACAGGCCTTTTATGTCACTGCACTAAAGATTATGGTTTTTTTTTTTCATTTACTACAAAAATCTAAGCTACTATAGGACCTGGATAATTTGACAAACTGATTGATCTTGGCTGAGTTAACCCTTTCAAATGTTTCTCTATTCATATATAAAATAGAAGATCAAGCTGCAGAGAGCTCTCTTAGTCTCAAATATATGTAGTAATGTTTCTCTTGGCTTGAAATTTCCTTTAAAAAACTAGGAACTGTGATGAGATTTCAACGATGGAGCTAGGGAGGAAGATGAAGTGAATATAAAAATGCCCTTCCTATTTTAAGCAGTCAGAATCCAGTTATTATGTTTCACTTACCATAAACATATACTTAAAATACCTATATGATTCTCTCTACTAATATAATACATTTATTAACTCCTGAGAGTAAATGAAATGACACATTAATGAATGAAAAATCTTTTTCCTACCTATATAATTCATAGTACAGTCATTACCTGCAGAATAAGTTTCATCACTTCCATCTCAGATGGAATGCAATGGAAGGTCAGGTGAATCAGCGAAATTATAAAATGTTATTTCCTTTGAAGCTTTACAGGTGCAGTTAGCTAACAGTTGCTCAGATTCAGTATGTAAAATAAACCCGGAAGTCAACATGTATCTCTTCTTCCTGACACATTTTATAACTAAATGTAATTTGAAGTGAGGAAGAAAATACATAAAATTGAAGGGGTAATTTTACAGATTGAGTATTCTTAGTTATCAAAGAGAAGAACGATTTCTTTTATGATATCCTCTGAGTATTTGACTCTAATTGTGTTCATGGTTTCAATGTCAGTTCTTATTTATAAGCTTTCACTATTTTATTATTGGTTAAAAAAACAGAGCAGCAATTACATGAAAATTGAGTTATCTAAGTACTATCACGAAGTTTGCCATTTGCTGCATGATATGCTTTGTTATGATAGGTGCTCTCTTCATATTCATGACATAAAAATTTTATAATATGTATATTGATAACTGGACCTTCTTTTTTTATACATTTTTATTATTATTTCAGCTCATGCAAACTTAATAGGTACACCAGTTCCTTCCCTCCCTCCTCCTCCCCCCGAACCCCCTGCTCCTCCTCCCCTCACCCCTCCTTCCCCATCTCCCCGTGCCTCACGCCCCAATTCCCAGAGTCCTTTCTTGTGCATGCCTGACTCTCCTCTGGGCCCTCCTCTCTGATGACGTACAAGGACCCAGTGGCATTTCCCTGAACCCCCTTCCTATGTTCCCCTTAAGCATAGGAACACTACTGTGGCTGTCGATCCCTAGCCTCCAAGGATCTTGGTGCCTTTAGCAGATGCTAGACTTTGTGAGGTCAATAGTGTGTTGGACATTGCACCGGGCATACAATATCCAATTATGATGGCTTCGGCCCTAAGTTGTGTGGAGTATCTTGCAAATCATTTCTCCTTCCATCCTTTTGCTCTTACACTCTTACTGCCCCCTCTTCCGCAAATGTCCCTGAGCTTCAGGATAGGGAGAGATTAGTCTGGCCTAGTTCTAGGCGGTTGATATAGAGTCTCTGAAGTTCTGGATAGTGGTTTGTTGATTTTCTTTTGCAGTTTTGTTGCTCCTGCAATGCCCTTCACTCCATCGTGATGGGCACTGTATGTCACCCCCTGGCCAGAGACAAAAAGCTGTTAAACTGGAGTCTTATTATAAGAGCACATTCAAGGGTAGATGTAATACTTATACCCAAAAGTGGAATTACAGGGTCATATGGCATTTGGCAATGGGAGGGGTCAATCACCCATTTGCAAAATGGTTACTGTTTTAATCTGCCGAACTATATGCCCTCTCCTTCTGGTGAGTTCATATCCCCTTACTTGTAAATGATCAGGAACGAATGTCTGTGAACTTAACCAGGTGTCACATTACTTTCTTGAAGTCCTTGATGGAGGCCTATTTTCTCTACTGTAACATGGTCACTTCTCTCCTTGTTTCTGGTGTGGCCCTCCAACCCCATCCCTCCTGTTCATAATCCTTGCAATTACTGTAGGTAATACATAGATTTACCTATGAGTGTCTCAAGGTGGGCTGGGTGGGTTTGGTACTAGGAGCCATCTATTAGGGAGTACATACAGCGCTTAATTTTCTGGGTCTGGGATACTTCACTTAATATAATTGTTTCTAATGACATCCATTTCCCGGCAAATTCCAGTAATTCATCATTTTTGATGGCTGAGTAGTACTCCATTGTATAGATGTACCACATTTTCGATAACTGGACCTTCTTCATGAGCATCTGATTCTTCATCCAAAGCATCTAACAGCTTTCAGCATGTAAATATTTTCTGTTCCTTAAAGATATATTGATATGAGCAATATTCTGTGCCTTGTACCACTAGTTTTCCATGGCATAGTTTAAAGATTGCCTTCTAGTTTTTGGCTAAACCTGTTGCTGTGATAATGTGGTATGTTTTAAATATCCATATTAAATATGCGCTAACATAAAATATTATGTAATCAGCTCAATGAAAACTTTGATCTCTAATTAATGTGATACTTTTGGTCTGGGTATCTACATTATGGACCCATGAAATCAGTCATGTTTTCAATATTCTTACATGACATGTCTTAAGATCTCTACTTTTATATGAGGAGAGTATCTGCAAGATAGGAATAAGTCCATATCATGTATTCCAGTATGTAAATTATGGACCTGGTGGTTGAGAATTTTGAAAGCTGTTTCTAAGGCCTTTCCTTATAATCATTCTTTTTTATTATTATTATTTCTGCTCATACAAACTTAATAGGTAGACCAGTTCCCTCTCTCCCTCCCTCCTCCCCCGAAGCCCCCTCCTCCCCCTCTCCTCCCTCCCCATCCCCCAGTGTCTCCCCCCCCAATTCCCAGAGAGTCCTTTATTATGTATGCCTGACTCTCCACTGGGTCCTCCTCTCCGATGACATACTATAATCATTCTAAAAAGGACTGCCACTAAGCCTAAAAGGCTTGAAATTTTATACTAAGGTTTATTCAAAATATTCTTATGTGTCTCCTGAATAATTTGCACAAATTTAGTTGGTTTATCTAAATGTGGTATGCAAACCCAGGAAGCCATGGTTTTGTAGAACCAACCGTGCTAGTTCTAGGAGATACCTGCCATTTCAGACCTTGGAAATGAGATTTATTAGTGTCATGATTGTTAATTTTCAAATCTTTAAAGCAGATATGTCAAAAGAACACTTAGTTTTGTGTCAGTCTAGAGTCAAAGCAAATTTTCACTGAAAGAGTCAGAATAAGAGAATTTCCCATTACAGGTTGAAAAGATCTCTGTCAATGGAAAAGTTGTCTGTAAGGAAAGAGTTGCAGACACCCGACACACTTACTCCCATAGTAACAGGAGGTTAACTGCTTTCCATCATCTTCTCTTGCTCATATGTTCCTGAGTTCAACAAATAACTAAGCATTTACTTTCAAATGATAAAAACCATGGAGAAATTAAGCATACAGTCACTTGTTTTATATTCTGATTCCATAGAGTAAATTCATAGAGAAATTATTAATTGTCTATCCATAATGAATTATTCCTTATATTTGTAGGGTCTTCTTTCTTTAATATAAAGCCAGTTAATATAAAGACAGTGTAGAACAATCATATATCTCTATGTTGCTATTGTTCTTTTGAAAATGATTCCTTTTTACTTTTGTATATATATATCTGTATAAACATAATTTCATACTTTATTTGGTTGCTATATCTTTTTCCTCTTCATAAGCAACTCTATCTAATCTCAGGTATGGCTAAACATATATTCAAATTTACAGAAAATAATTTCATATTCAAATGTTCAATACCAAAAATACAACTGGCAAACAAAGTCTTAATAATGTTAGATTCTGCTTTCAGAGAACTGCATTTAAATTTAAGTATCTTCTAATTATAAAATTATTTTTTCAAGCAGTCATCATATATTTTAAAAAATTTTTCCTTAAGCTTAAAAATTGCATAATAGGGTCAGAGAGACAGCTACACTGGTAAAGGTACTTGCTGTGTAAGTTTGAGGACCTAAGTTCAGACCCACAGAACCCATATAAAAGCCAGACGCTGTTGCTCAAGTTTCCATAGATTCCTGGCTTCTATAGGAAATAAGGGGAAGAGCAAAGACTGCAGAATCTAACAATTCAAGGCCAGTTTCCCAGCTTTCCCAGCAATAAAGGGGACCTGTCCAAACTGGGCAGGCAAGGGCTGACACCCTTTGTTGTTCCTTTCCTCCACAAACACATATATACACACTCACATAAGCATATACATATGAGTGTCTGCTTACATTCACAAATGCACAGGTACACACCTACACACACACACACACACACACACACACACACACACACACACACACTATCACATTATAAACAATTTTGGGAGCCAAATAAATTTACATTTTTTTGACTAACAGTAAACTTAATTTGTTCATGCATTATATACAATTATGTTTGAATTTGTATTTTAATTAAACATCTGTAAAAAGTTTTACAATTTGCTTTCATCTTATTTACTTTCGTCTTGGCATAACCTCTCACCACAGCATGTAATTAAAATTGTTCATAGCTTATTCATTGATTGATTCTGGAAAATAAATTTATGAAGATTTCACAGAAGATAAAAGATAAAAAGTTGTGTTTGTAGCATGTAAATGGTTCAGTATCCTTGAGTGTTTTTGTTTATTTTTTGTTGTTTGTTGGTTAAAATTGTTTTATTCCTAAAGAGGTTATAAAATATAATATCAAGGTCTTAATTGATGGAAAAATAACTGTCCAAAAGCTGGCATTTTGTTCATTGTATTAAATAGTACTGTACTGTGTTTTTGTATATTCTTCTTGAAAAGCGGTTTTATGATTTCTTTAAGATATTTTTAAGCATATAGTTGGAATAATTTTAACAGAAGATATCCTGTCAATGGATTTAACTATTATACTGTTAATATCCCATTTGAAAACTGAAATTTAAAAAAATCAGCAAACAAAACAAACAGGTAATCAAACAAAGGAAAAAAAATCTGAGGCTTCTTTTGTTCCTTCCTCTTGATAAAATCAGTCATTATTTAGGCAGGGCTGGATGGTACACTAAATTTTTCTCAAATTTCTTATGAAATTCAGGAAAATCTTGGTGACAAGAAGGTATATGGTCCTTTTTTATTTAGTACATAAAAATCATTGTTGGAAATAAGTATTCTGAGTAAATTGGTCACCCAAAAGTTATGATGAATATCCTAGAAGTAACTTACAGTCATAAGAAAATGAACTTGCTAGATGGATAATTGGTAATTTTAAAAAAGGAAGATATCTCTCATCATAATTAAACTTGCCTATCTGATAATGTCATGAGTATAGAGATGACAGTTGTTTTGAATTGTGTCACAAATCTATTAACGCAAATATAGATGAACTATGCCTCTCCCAAAACATTTGAACATAAGGTGAGGTATTCTGAACCAAGAGTCTCTAGTCATGAATGTGTGGTGTGCATTTGAATATTTAAATATCATTATGCTTAAAGAAATTTATGGATTAATAGGTACTTTATATTGACCTGTTATTGAAATTTTAAATATAATCTTTTTTGATTGAAAGATATTTTATTACTCGGTTCAGAGACTTTCATTTTAAAATGTGTAGTGTATAAAATCTTCACTGTATCAGCAACATTGCATTTAGTAAACTGTGTGGACTATTTTTATTTCTTGGTGGCACATGTTTACCTTCATTGAAATGTTTTTCAATTTGAAACACAAGAAATACTTATAAACTTGTACAATATACCACATGTTAGGACCGGTGCTTGGATATTTTAATAAAATTATATTAAGGTTTTGGACACTTTAAACAGCATGTTTCAGTCAGAAGTCAATGTCCTAATTTCTCTTTTGCCTTTTTTAATAGATTTTTTTCCATTAAATTCAAGAGGCACTAAGTTTACTACTGGTTTTGAGATTAAGCAGCTTGCTACTTCAGTCAACATATCTTAAGTCAGATAAAAAAATTTGATTCTGGTTCAATATGGTGCTATTTTGATCTGAAGGTCAATCTACCAACAAGCAGGAACGGTTTCTCATTATTTTCCTTCACTACACCAAGCAGTCTTTACTGAAGTCCTTCAAACAGTGTCTGACCTCTGTTTCAATACTTCTCACAGATTTCCCAGACTGCCACCACCACTCAGCCATCACTAACACAGACAACTGTAATGGAAACGGTAACTATGGTGACCACAAGAGAACAAATCCTGGTAAAGCATGCCCAAGAGGAACTTCCACCACCACCTCCCCAAAAGAAGAGGCAGATTATTGTGGATTCTGAAATTAGGAAAAGGTGAGAGTGCTTATTAATGACATTATTTGCATAAAGGTTGATTACTAAGCAGGAAAATTTATTTAAATCCATTTTGACAGCGATGTTTTTATTTAAACCTTTTTTTCCCCAAAGCTTGGCTCCCTTAATGTCAGCTACTAAAGAAAAAAAAATAATTAAGTTTTAAAAATCCCTTCCCCAATATAAACTATCTCCACAGCTGAATGCTTAGTGGACATTCTGTTTTCTCCACCAACAAAAAAGACCATAGTTGATGAATAACCATGCTCACATTTTAAATCCTGAAAATGTCCTTTAATCTTTCCTTTCTTTCTCTTGTTTTTCTTTTCAAGAGCCTACTTGTTCAGTTCTTAGTTTTCCATTAAATTTGTTTCTTCTAGTAATGGAAAGTTCATTTTAGTGAAGAAATATACCCCTACTAGATAAGATCCATTCTGCTAGTTTACAAGACCATAATGCCTCAATCTGTACATTCTAAATCAGGAGTAATTATAGAACAGATTTCCTGTTCTTTGATATTTATAAAGTCTTAAATTGAAGGTGTTAGAATTTTTAACTGATCTTTTAGTGGATATTCTCAAGTAGACACTGAAGATAAGTTAGGTATTATGTAAATCAATGGATATATTAAAATGATAATAAAATTTCATAAAGGCAAAGGTATTATAAAAAGTATGGAAGGAGTACAATTTCTATTTCATTGTCTTTGTTGTAATTTTAAGATTAAGAAAAAACATTGAAATATGCCTTATGTTTCTAAGTAACATATGTTCAGGAATGCATACAACACTTGACATTAGAATTTGCATATACCAGGGTATAAAGTAAGGGAATAATACATTTCTAAAAAATATGCATCAGATGTTCTAAGCAAAGGGAAAAAATCTTGAAACTTGCTCAAGTATATTAACTGCATTAGTTCATATCTTTTGACATGACATACAAATTTAATAGTAAATCATTGGTCCTTTTCTTTGTAATCATGTCTGATTGACTGAGGCAATTTTCTACACCAAAGTCCACAATCTAAATAGGTCTTTTGGTCATTGAGCCAACTTACTGTTAAATATTGTATAAATCATAAAGTATAATTTACATTACACTTAAATGATTAACATAATTAAAAGAATTATGCTTCATGACAAAAATTATAAAAATTTTAAATTTGAGCATGTTTCAGTAAAGATTTAGTAGCACGCAGTCACACTTATTTGCATGTATGTAATTTATGCCTTATTTCACATTACAAAGATATAAGATAGAGCAATAAATGATTTTCAAACCCTTAATACTTTAACAATATGTCCATTTTTAGTCAAAACTTCTAAGTTGTCTATGTTTGATAATAATGACAAAATTACCATTCACTGATGAAAAGAAAATACTAGTGGCACTAATAAATCAGAAAAATCATCAATTTTCTTTTAATTATTCATAATAACATATACATCATTTCATTTAATGCCACATTCAATAATTGTCTATAGATAGTACTGAATAGATGCATGATTGATGAGTACTGTGCATCTATCTCACAGTGCTCTAATGGTAATTCAAGCAAAATTAAAATCTAGAAAGTAAAACAAGTTGATCCATGTGAATCTTTCTTCAAAAGTTTATTCTTGTCTCTTGCTTTGAAACTGTATTTGGTTAGAAAAATCATATTCTGATTTCTTTTGTTTTCAGAAAATAGTGTCTGGTTGTGAAATGTTACATGAACTTCATTTCTGTTTGTATCATATGCTCTCAGTAGTTACTGTAATTACTTAGGATGAGAGTTCTAAATTAGAAGCATAAATATTTAAATAACACCTAATACTTATTGGAGATTTTCTTATGTGCTTAGATCTAGATTCAGGGCTTCTAGTGAATAATATTTATTACTCTGATAACTTTCTGAAACAGGAACAGCAATTATTTCTTTTATTAACATCTATACAGTATCTTCCGTAGGTATATGACTATCGTGATACTGTGTAACGTTTGCCTGATGTCATCCAATTATTTCGGTTGTCCCATGGTAAATTATGTCTATCACTAACATATACTCTCTAGAGGAACTGGCTTAAACAACATAATTATATTGATAGTCTATACAATACTGAACTTAATGATGATTTAGAATGAACACAGAGAGCAAGACAGAAAGAATTCTAAAGCTATTCATTTAAGTGATGGATAATTGTTGACAGGATTGAATGTACTTAAAGAAGCAGCATGAAAATATGACTAAAACCTTTAGATTGGCTAGTATCCCTCTCTCAATTAATAAATAATACAATAAAATTTCATTGAAAATATTATAGTTGTGATCTTTTAGACCTCTTTGCTTTAAAAATAATGTTATTTTTCAGCATCTCAGACTGAGGTCGGTTCATACACCCACTACGTTTTATTTGCTTTCTCTTTGACTAATTCCTGTGTGAGTGCCTCAAATCCTATCTCCTTGACTTTTTTCTGTGGGGATGTTTCAAATATTATTCCCTTTTCTTTCTGAATTATCTCAATTTCCCCTCTCATTGAATCACATCTGACCCTGTAACTTTATATTAAGCATTCTCACAAAATTCAGATTGTAAAGCTAGTACTATGATATGGGAATTTCCAACTGTGAAATGAGCCTTGTCTCAGTTTTCAGTTTTATTGATGTCAATGACATTGTACATATAGGTTAGGCTTCATAAGTCAATGCCTATATGTCTGACGAAGTCACCAACACTGAAAAATTTGTGACTTTTAGAATCAGAATTCCTCAGGTTTGAAACTTCCATATTTCAATCACTAGTGTATAGTTTCAGGAATAAAACTAAGCCCGATGAATCAGATTCGATATTTCACTGTGAAAATGAAGAAACATGGAATATAAGACTTTAAGATAATAAATATTCAATAGATGCTATTGGAATTAGACTGTTTGGTCAGTTAATAGTGAAATAGATGGAGATAGTTAGCACATAAAATTGATGGGGAAACTTCCATATTTAATATTGTTTAAAATTTAAGGAATATTTAAATAGTCTTGTTTTCTTCTTCAAAATAGAATTTTCCTTTTGAATTCTATAGTTCTTTTAATCTCTTCTCCTCCTTTGTTCCTTGTTTATTAATACTATAGTGGTATTTATTATTCAAATTTTCTTCTTTATGGTAAGATTTACAAAAGTCTTTGAACTTGGGTTACAGTTCATTGTTTTTAACAGTAATTATCGCAATACTTTAGTGATATTATTGTACATATAAGTACTTATCATAACTTAGAACTCAGATTATATTAAAGGTAGATTTTTATTCAGTGTTTGGATACTATTCAGAAGATTAGTTCCTAATCATGTTGCAATTACTTTAAGGGATTTCAATAAAAGCTTTCATTTGCATTTTTAAAGTAAAAGTTATCTCATTAGAAATCATTTCTCCCTAAAATCTTAATAAATCAGCGTCTTGGTCCTCAAGAACAGTATGAAGGTACTTAGAGCTATCTAAATATACCTTGCAGTTGTTTTTCATACTAGCATAACAAACAGTATATATGATTTTTTTTTCATCATGCCTGCATGCATACGAGGTACCATGTAAAATTTACTGGACTATAGGCCTGTGTTATTGTATGTTTTTAGTTTCCTTGTTTTATTTTCCTTCATTATTTTTCATTCTCTATTTTTGTGAGACAAGGATAATTTACATAACATTTCTAGAAAGATCATAGATTAGTGGTAGATAACTGTAATTTTATGATATTTATACCAAAAATATTATTTTTGTTTGGGTACTTACACTAAAATCTGGAAGTTGTACAATAAATCACAGAAAAGTATTTGAAGAAGCTACTTGATGGTTAATATGTCCATGAGCTATGTTTTCAAAATGTTCTATGGCATGAATCAATCCTAAATTATCTATGGAGGTGAACTTGATATAACATTTTAAGGGTAACATATAACTCTTAAAAATAAAACATTTTAGGTAAGTTGTTCCTTTTTTTCCAAAGAAGCTAGGCTTGTCCAGGATTGCCAGTTAATTGAGATATAGAAAGGTTAAATAACTTGCTTTCAGTTTAAAATAAGGATTAGGGGCTGGAGAGATGGCTCAGTAGTTAAAACTCTGCCTTGCAAGCAGAGGTCCTGAGTTTGGATCCCAGGACCCTTGTAAAAATGGTAGCAGCCTGAACTTCCTGTCCTGGTGTGTGGAGCCTGGGAAATCCCAGAGCAAAGCAAGGAGGTAGAAACTATCCAGGATGATGATCTCCGTGTGCCCTCTGATTACACACACACACACACACACACACACACACACACACACACACAGAATGAATGAATGAATAAAGTCTAAAAATAAGAATTAGTGCTGAATCCTTCAATTTTTATTCTGTCATATTTGGTATACAATTTTTAATATATTTGAGAACAATGTCCTTGGTCATGACCTAAAATTTCAGTTTTAACAATAATTGCAATGAATGGTACAAATTTTTCATACAACTTTCATAAAATCCAACTGGCAGCAATTCATTTAATGTTCTTAAAATTATTTCATAATATAAGTCAAGAAACTTCGATAATCATGCTTGAAAAATGGAACCATGTGAACTTTAGAACTGTACTATCAAACCAGAAAATGCTTGAAGCAGAAATGCTTAAAGCACAAGGCATGAAACAGTATTCTTTTCTCACTTGATACTTTGGTAACATGCACAATTGGGAGCTCTCTTTAAACTTTTTTAATCAAAAACTCAGCTGGAACCCTGTGAAATCTTTTGCAAGGTCTCAAGATCATATCTGAATGCCATGAAGTTTGTGAAACCTGTATAAAGACTCTAGTTCTTATATTTGATATGTGTCAGAATTCCTGTAGGTCTTGTTAGACTATAGCCTCTTGATCCAATCAAAATTGTTTAATTGCAAGTGAGAACTAGAATTTTTAGTAAGTTATTCAAGGATGATAGTGCTGATGGTTTGGAGTCCACATATTGCAAATTAGTTCAGCAGTTAAAAAACTACCAGCTCTGTCACAGCTTCACATCTGATTACCTTTCCCAAACCATAGTTCGCATCTTCTCCGAGCTATAGCAAATTATGCCCTATCCTTGTGCTGCTTAATGTTGCTGTGATCCATTCGGAAGACAATCTTACCCTCAAGGTATAAAGCTTCTTAGTTGCTAGTCTATTTCTTATTCCTGACCTGACATGGGGTTGTCTATATGCTAGATTTTAAAGGTTCTAATGTTCTATTAAACAGGAGGGTGTCTCTATTTGACCATAATGTATTCAAAACTGCTGGAAGAAAGAATTTTGAATGTTCTTCCAAAAAGAAAATGATAATTGTTTGAGGGAATAGATAGGTAAATTATTCTGATATAATTATTACACAATATGTACTTGCACTATTATAGTAGTTTATATATATATTACTATATATAATTATGCATCAATTCACAAATGAAAAAAGAATTATAATATAATGGGCATTGGACCAGTATTAAGATGCCTATGATATCATATACATAGCTTCTGCTATATATGACATAATATGTGTAACTCTGAGTTTTTAACTATAGAAGTGTGATGAAAATATACTGTTAAATGTATGCTGACAAGTGTCACTTTCCTAGAGTTGTAACATGTTTGTTTCATAAGTTAAAAAAATAACCACATGTACTTCTTCAAATATAAGAGAAGTCATAGTTAAGTGCATAGCCAGTGTTTAATCTGAAAATCTCCAGTACTTTACTTTTGGTTGTTTCTTTTAGTAGAGTATTGTTACATCAAACACAGAAACTGCTCTCAGCAAAGTCACCAGAGAGATCCTTAATTGCCTTCTCCAAAGGTCACTGTTCAGTTCTTATCCTTCTTGACCTTTGTACTGTGCTTGACAGTGACGATTAGTCCCTTCTTGAAATTTTGTAACCCTCAGCTTCTGGGACATTGTTCACTTCTGTTTCCTTTCTCCCCCCCCCCTGGCTTTCTGACTATCTCTTATTATTCTCTTCTTATTACTTTATGGTCAGTTTTTACAAGATTTACATTTGGATTTCACTCTGTTCTCAAGACACTGTCTTTCCCTAGGTTTTATAATTATAAGCTTGTCTTTATTATTTGTTTCTATTTTATAATTATCAAATTTCTATATCTAGCTCACTTTCTGCCTTGAAGTTCATACTTACATAATCCTAATAATTATTGGTTATTATTTGGATTTTAACAAGGAAAATAAACGTACTTCAGCATCCTGATCTGAAAGATTGGTGTCACCTGAGTTGTAACTAACAAGTCGTGCAGTCATTCAAAGTACATTTCATACCTACCATCACCAAATTCCTACAAAGTTAAACTACTTTCTAGAATTTAATCTTTTCTCTTTGCCCTGCAGTATTCTCTAAAAAATTCCTGCATGAAATTCCTACCTGGCTTCCCTGACTATTTTTTCCCCTTCCCATCTATACTCTTCACAGTCTTATGGAAGAATATCAGAAAATAGAATTTGAATTACATCATCCCTTTGCCCACAGATTTTGAGACATGAATCTTCATGATCTGTACTTGCTTTGATCTTCCATTTCTTTCCTTTCTCCTCTGTCCAATTTTTTATATGCCAGTACTAGTTACAATTGTCTAAAAACTGTTTATTAGTTCATAAAAAACAAGGAGTTTTTACCAGAATATGAATCAATCAATGCACTGCCTTCTTCTTCATAAAGAAAGTCTGGCAATTAAATATAAAATCAGATGAAATAAAGATTTTAGCAACTTAATTGATTAATCAAATTCTGAAAATGCTTATCCTCCCACATAGTGAAAGAAAACATTTTCTTTCACTGTAGTAAATATAGTCCACAGATTGTCACAGATCATACTTTCAAAGCCGCCACTTTATACTTCGGCTTTAATTAACTACTTTTTCATCTATATCTATACTACCATACAGTATTATATATATTACTATATCTATATTACCAATAACCTGTAAGTTCTCTATATGCTCTGAAGCTTCAATTTCTTTGTCCCTATATTGTCTTTCTATACTCCACTGTATATCTTTTTATTATAGTTTTACATTCTGTGGGTGGTGCCAAAGCCTGAACCTGCTCTCTAGAGAATGATCTATTAGCATCTGAAGCAGGCATTAACAGTCAAATTCCTCTTTTATTTATTGAGAATTTTGAATTGCCTCCTGTCTACTTTTAGTCAGATTTGCTTTTGTTCTTCAATGCTAAGATGTTATCCCTGCAGTTTCTTCCCTGTGCATTTTGAGTCCATTAAATCTGTTAATCTATGGATCAAAAGATTATGTACATAGTCACAATAATGAGGTAACTCTACCTGAAGACATATCTGGTCCCAGCTAGGTCACTTCTGCTTTTTCTTGTTAGACTAGAAAAGCTTTACAACATATATGTTTAGCATAATGCTGTAAAGAATTTAACCTGCTGATCTCTGGGTTTTCCTCTAAATAATGGTTTTTGTTACAAATAAAATCAGCTTGGATGATGAAGGACATCCTTGCTCCTTCTGACTCAAAAGCCTGCTTTTTAAATTTCTTCCATTCCCACTTCTGTTCCTTCCATGTAGTTCTGGTTCATGCTGGTTAGTGGACCTGCTCTACATTCTTTGATTCCAAATTAACTCCCTTGTGTCTCTATTTTTCTAAACATTCTTCAGAGTTTTTATGAAAACAATTCTATTGAAGCATTTATAAATTCTGTTGTAAGTACTTTGCTTATCTTTGCTTCTGTTGTTCTACTTGAAGGATGGAAACATTTTCTTTCATCTCTAGACTACAGTGCTTTAGCCAAAAGCCAGTATTCAGTGGATTTGGAGAAAACATTCTTTGGATGCTGTAGAGATATATGACAGCAGTGGGATTGACCTGCAAAGACAAGCCTGGCTACTTTCCTATTCTAAACTGCCTAACAGAAATTATTGACCCTTTCATTCCCCCTCTTTATTTTATGAGGACCTTGACTGTTTTGGGGATTAGAGGCAATGACTGATCTGGCTGCTTCCTGCTGGGTTGAGGCAAAGAAAGTAAGAGGAGTTAGTGGTCTTCATTTATAAGACACTGGGATGAGCCAGAAGTACCTGGTAGATAGGTTTTTACTGATTTATAGATTTTAATGTAGAAAATGCAACAGATAACAAAGTTAAACCAACAAGGTCCAAATATAAGGGTTAAACCATTGTAACCAAGAAGGCAGATAGCATAAGGAAGAAGAACCCATATTAAGTTTACTTCATCTATTTGAAATGGATAATCTGAAATATTAAAGGAGCATATCACTAGAAACTGAGTATGAGATAGTCTATGGTGATTGTGTGAAGTTCACTCATTTCTAGATTTATTTCAGAGAGACTCATAGTCATTAGACTAGCAGGCAAGGGAATAATAACTACGGTACTACCACCATAGCTGTTCCCATAAGTCATAGCATATAAAACAAGCACTGTTTTATCATCACAATTTGATTTTGGGACCCATCGTAAACAAGGACACAAACAGTGGAGAAGAAAGGTGGTGAAAACAGGATAAGCAAAACATAGTTACTTATCTCGAGAATCAGATTTGAGAGGAAGTTGTATTATGGAAGGTGTGCAAAATGATCTCCCTTGATAAATTTATTTTTCAGGCTTCAGACAATAATATAACAGCAGCTGCTAGGACACTCAGGCAATGAGGCCATCTTTGAGCTAACCCATCAAGTTTTTATTAAGATAGGATACTGGTTACTAGATATATCCTGTTTTTTGGGTAAAATCTCCTTGTGCTATGTCTTTTCCTTCAACTATAAAGAGATTATAGCTTCGTGAAGTAGTCAGGCCTGGTACTAGGCTCTGATTAGGGATTCTTTGAATTTATTAAATGCCATTGTGTTCTTACACGTCTATATAATTGGACTCAATCATGTTTGGGCGTCTTCTTTTAGTAAATTGTGTAAGGTCTTAGCAATTTGTCAGTACCCAAGGATCCATTGATAGCAATAACCAGTCATTCCCAGAAGACATCTAAATTGCCATTCTGTTATAGATAACAGGCAATCTAGGATTGGCTGTATTCTCTCAGGCTCTAATTTCTTTTAATCTTTTGGTAGGTACATCCCTAATTTAACTTCAGTCTGAACAATCTGGACCTTTTTCTTTTGAGACTTTGTACCCTGACTTATTTAGATGATGTATAGTGCTAAAGTGCCTTTGATTCAGAACAAAAAGCAGCAAGTCATTTACATACTGGAAGAGACCTATCTTTTCTGTCAGTTACAAATCTGCAAGGTTACATTCTAAAGCTTGTCTAAAAATATGTGAGCTGTCACTGAAATCTTGGGACAAGACGGTTCAGGATAGTTATCCTTTCCCTTGTGGGTTATCAAACACAAAAAGATATTGGCTTTCTGAAGCCAAAGGAATGCAAAAGAATATATCTTTTAAATCTAATACTGTAAACCAAGTAGAGGAAGTGGGTTATCTTAGCAAGAAACACATAAGAACTGGTCACGTAAGATTGGCATTGTTGATTCATTTATAAATCTAAGATCCTGTAGGTTTTTGAGATCCTAGGATAGGGGTGTTGCATGGGATATTGCAAGGAATTAGTAAGCTTTGGGCTCTCAGGTTGTTGAGAATATGAATTAGTTCTGTTTTAGTTTTTGATCTTTGAGAGTACTATATCTGGCATAGAAAATTTTGCATGTTTTGGAGTATTATCTTTGTTGGGGATGATCTTATGGCCTGACCCATGCTTTCGCATATGTACCATACCTGAAAGGGAAACTGTATTTAAAATTTCCTCCTCAGGAATAGTCTGATTAATCATAACATGGACAATTTTACCTGATGGATGGAAAGGATATATGGGTTATATTAGTATAAAAGTTCTAATACTTCACTAAGTCCCTTCGAAGGATATTTATAGGGCATTCAAGCATAAAGATAAAGGAATGCCTAAAGGCCATGTCATTAAGTATAGAAGGAACTTTTGTAGTTACTTTTCATGTGACCTATACTCTGTGACTCCCACGATCTTAATAATTCCAGTTAAATCAGAGTTTGACAAGGAACAAGGAGGGAAAATGAGCATTGAAAACTGTGCTCTATTATCTATTAAAAAAAGAACAGATTAGCTTCTTACTTCCTGAGATGTTATATCAATTTGATACCTGGGCTCTCCTTTGCTGGGAATTAGTAACAAGTCCCCCTTTCCCATTGAAGGTTAGCTAAGAACCTTGGTCCTCATCATTCATTGGTCACCAGGAGAGGGGTTGACCCTTAGGCCCTAGAGTTCAGGGTACAATCCTTCAGTAGATCCCCCACAGTCAGGACATGGCCCAGGTAGAGGCTTTTTATACTCAGTATAGTTTTACCAAGATGCCCAAGTTGGGCACATTTAAAATATTTTTTTTCTCTTTTCCTGTGCAACAGAACTTTGGGTTGTTTGATAGAAATGCCTTGTTCCTATTTTTATTCCATTTTTGTAGGGCCACTATCAGACTGCTTTTTTTTTTTCCTTTCTTTTTCTTCCCTTTCAACTTCTTTATTGTAAAAAAAAATTATGACTACTTTTGCTATATTGTCTATATCCTACTCTGGACTAAAAGCCATCTTTTGTGCTTACATACCTATATCAAGGGCTGCCTGACTGACGAACCTATCCTTGAGGACCATTTGCCTTTCTAGACATTCTGGTGTCTCTAAGTTTGCCGAGGAAAAACTTAGGGGTTTTATTTGGGCCTTGAGTTATTCTTGCCAGTTTATTATAATTCGTGGGTGTTTGATTAGTTATCCAGAGTCCCTCACTATTCATACTTTGATAATGATTTCTTATTCATTCCCTATACACTGATTTAGGGTCTGTTACAGTCACTTACATTGTTGCTGATGAAATCACCATCAAAACTGCTTATGGGAGCAAGGGGTTTATTCCCTTAGGATTCCTGGTTACAGTTGTTTTTTGATCTTGCCAGGAGAGCTCACATTAATACCAAGGCTGAGGGAACTGGTCACAACATATCTACATAATGGCTGACAGAGGGACGATCCTTACTTGCCAGAGCAGCATGTGTGGCCAAGTATACAGAAGGATGCCTCCTTTCTCAAACAGTTTCCTCCATTTTATTCACCTGCCTGAGGACTAGACCCACCTATCATGGACTGGGCTTTTCCCATCCACTAGACAATCTTCTGCACATTTTTTCTGGGCATAACTCAACTACTAATTATCTAAAAATATGCCTAGAGCTTAAAAATTCAACCATCAAAATGACACCTATGACACTATGACAGGGTCCCTTTGTGAATCTTGTCAAGGGACTGCTTGACTTTCAGGAGGAGGTATGGGGGTGTTATCATCTGTTCTTCTAGACATATTTCTTTCCTTTTGATAATAATCCTCTCCTGCTTATTCTACTGCCTCCTTTTCTAAATGGGAAAGGACTTACCTTAGATGTAGGATTATATCCATGCTAACAGTTTGAAAAACGTTTATGAAATTATCTGGGCTCTCAGAAAAGGTCCCTAAGTTTGACTAACAGTTTGACAAACATTTTTGAATTTATCTGGGCTCTCAGAAAAGGTCCCTAAGTTTTTCCTAATTTGGCCCCTGTCTCTCAGAGTAAAGGGAACATGAACCTGAGCTGCTCCAAATTCATTTCCTGGCATTTCTTGAAGAGGGGAGATTCATGCTAGGGCCAGATTACATGGACCCTGTTTAGTCTCAAGGGAAGAAGGTTTGACTGGGGTAGACGGTACTAGATAGGATGAGTGAAATACCTACTCTGTCTTTGTTTTGAAGGTATCTTTATTTGGAGACAAATTTTCTTAGGGTCTTCTATTTGGTACTTTCACCTATATTTTTGTGATTTCCTAATAAAAGAAACTTTGGGCATATGGAACTTCATGCTGTTTGCTTAACCTTCAGCAGAATTGATCAAGTTCATGGATGGTATTATAGTTTAAAGATCCTCATGGAAGTCATCTCTCCCTGTAGTCTAAGATGCATTGAGGCCAAGTCTGAGAACAGAACAGCACAATGTGATCCTTTTTCAGGCTGGTAGGATTAAACGTTCTCCAGTTCTTGAAGGTGTATTTGAGGGGACTCCGTTGAGGTATGGAATTGGAGGTTTCCATCTGAAATATGGGTAACTGCAGGCATCTGAGCCCATCAATAGGACAGACCCTGGAATTAAGATGGGGAGACCACTCCTGAGCTAGAGCCCAGGAAACCAGATCTTCTGGGGAACTGTGCCTATCATATGAAATCTTGCCCCATCACTGCCAATAGCAAAGGACTTGCCTTCCTAGTGTCAACAGGGTTATGTCTGGCAAGGAAATCCTTATCCTGTCAGTGCCAGCAGTCCTTAACAGGGAAGAACTTGTCCTACCAGTTCCAACTATATAACTAGGGAAACCTTTGCCCTGCCAATGCTAGCTGTGCCTTAGGTCTTCTCTATGCCTAGTGCCTAGAGGTTCAGTGTGTGTGGTTCACCAGTGACTGAAGCTTCCTGAGATAGGAGTTCCCTCTTCTGTGGTATGAAACTTAGAAAAATAGATGACAATATTTGAATCTATGAGTGCTTTTCATTAAAATGAGAGCCACTAGAGAAAGTCCCCTTCTTTGACTAACAGGACATAAAGCCAGCTCTACAAGAGAAATAGATTCACACCATTTGATGGAAATGAACAAAGATTCAACATCCCTCTCACAAGAGATCATTTAGATGCTTTCCTGGCCATACCCCAGCAGGGCAATTGAATGTGGCTTGACCATAGTAAAACTCAGTTTCAGATCAGATTTCTAATCTGAAGACACTATAAAATTGTATGCTACCACCACACAACTGAAGAATGGCTATGAAGAATTTATAAGGATCTCATCAGGGACTACAGATTCAAACACTGAGACACTACAAGTCTTCTGACTCAGGCAGCCATTCACTCACACATTCACACAGAGTTTAAAACATTCCTCCAATCCCTCCCTCTTTCTGGAGAGTACCCTTTCTTCCCTCTCCTGGAAGAGGCCTGCTCAGAGAAGTCCTCTGAACCTTGTAGGATAAACGCATAGTGGATTGGAGGGTGGTGATCTCTAAAGATCTTCCCAGTCTGACTAATCTGTTCTAGAAACTGCCTAGGAAGAATCTATTCTAACCAAAATTCCTATTCTGAACTGCCTAAGAGAAATTATTCTCTCTCTAAAGATGACATCCATGAAAGAAATTGATCTGGTGGAATTGGAATAGAGATATGGCAGTAGTCTTAAGAAATAATTGAATGACTAATCATTAACTCAAAACCGTTGTCTTCCAGTTACCACATATGAGTGACAATAGAATATATTCTCATTCTGGAATCTTCCGAGAACATCAATATATTCTTTTCTATTAAGAAATCCAATATCTGTCTAAGTTAGCATATATGTCAACTCATAGATATAAAAGAGATGAACAACTTCTGTGGATTAAAATGCATCCTTCCCAAATTGCCAAATTGATTTCTTAAGCTGCAATGGCATGGTATTCAGAGATAGTCTTTGAGACATAATTATATCAAGTCATGAGGATGAAACCTCCATAAAGACACTAGAACATTTATATGAAGAGCACCAAAGAGTGTGCTTGCAAGAAGGTAGAGCCCAAGTCTACATGATGGAAGTAGGCCTTTTCCAGAAACTAATCCAGCTAGTAAATTTGTCTTGTAATTCTAGTCTGCAGAACTATGCAAAAACGATTCTTGCTTAAAGCACACAATCTAAAGTATTTTATTATCATCACAAAAGCTGATTAAGAATTGACCTTGTAAAATTTTGAGTTTTATATGGTGTTTTAACTAAAAGTTCATAAAGATGTACACTAAAAGAAGCTGATGGATTAAAAAGGTCATTATGCTGGGGACATAGCAGTGGGGCAGTAAGAACATGTCAGATTTAAATGGCTTTCTGCATTGCACTAGATAGTTTCTCAACCTGACTAGAAGTTATTTAAACTTTAAAGACACACAACATAAAAGCATGTTGAAGTCCTTTAAACTCAGGGAGCTTTCACACTGAGAGTGTTTAAAGTTTAAATTGCTTCCCATAGGGTCCAAGGCACATCCAGTGTGGTGCTTTCTTTGAATACTACTGTAGTCAGTATGCGTCACCACATATCAAGAAGGAAGTGACAGTCAAATTACTTTCCATGCTAACTTCACCTTTCATTTCGCTAAGAGCTAATGAAACCTCATTGACTTGAAAATCAGTCCAATGGATGCAGCCATAAACCATACTTTTAAGAACCTCAGGAAGCTTGCATTCTAACATAAACCAAGTCACTAAGGGGGGATATGTGCTTATGAAATGTTAAAAAAAAAGTTGCAAAAAAAGAAGAGTTCACTTCCTGCCTGACAACTAGCCAGAAAAGGTTCATAGGGAAATTAAAATGGAGGAAAACACTAGGGTCAAATTCCTGGAAAATGACAGTTCACATAATGGGGGCAGCTTTTATATATGAAGTTTTAAGTCAACTATTTCCTTACAATAAAAATACATATTGGAGGAAAAAAAGGAATGAGGTGATGAGTTCCAAAGATAGATTGTGTTTCTAGTAATTGACAGGTTGAAAAGTGAAGACTTTAATCTTATGGTCCTACAGAGCAATGCACTGTGTTATGGCATTTAGACCCCACTTCAAGAATAGGAAGAAGCCACCTCATCATGAAGCAAAAAAAGAATTAGTATTTCTTTTCTTTATGAAGGATTCAGGAATGAATGTTTTCAGACTTCTGAGCCACTTAATTTCTTTTGCAACTGCTCACCTTTGCCACTAAAGCTTGATATGTTCCCAGTTCAAGGGTAATGGTTTGTGCCTCAAAATGAGGTTTAATTACTCATCCTCAGTAAATCAATTTAAGTAGTAGGCGTTATCAAAACTTGAGAATAAGGTTTCAATAAAAGATACGAGGCATTAGCTAAGCAGTCCTGGTGAAGGTGTGGTCCTGGCCATCATTAATCCATTAGCGCTTTGCTACCAGGAGATTTCTGAGGGTGGGGGGGAATTCCAGTTCCCTGGGGTGCCTTGTTTCAGCAGTCCAGATTATCAGAGTGAGGGGTACTCATATTTCTTTAGCATGTTTCTATCATTTCCTCCCTGGCTAAGGAATGTATCCAAACATATATGGCAATGATAAGCAAAGATGCATTTTAATGATTTTTTTTTTTAATGAAGAGAGAATATAGGCCCTATTTGTCCAATGGATTGTGCTTGGTCAATTCATGTACTAAAGGTAAAAATAGATGAAATTATTCTACTTTGATTTGGCTTTGTTTTATGGTTCTTACAACTATGTTCAAAGAGGACTTTTTCAAAAATTTATTTTTATTTGTTTATTTTATTATTTTTCTGCATGCGTGTGTGTGTGTGTGTGTGTGTGTGTGTGTGTGTGTGTGTGTGTGTTGTCATGAATATGCATACGTGTATCAGAGGGCACTGTGTGCCTGTGGAGGCCCTGGGTCACTCAACCTCCTCTTGACTTTTCTCTGCAGTACCCCAGGCTCCACTTTCCAGGGCTGGAAGTGCAGCTTGCTGTCATTTCTGACAGTCATTTTTGCATTGGATCTGGGGTTCAAACTCAGATCTTTCTGCTTGCAAGGCAGAGGTTTAACCACTGATCCATCTCTCCAGCCCTTTTTTTTTAAGTAACATTTACACTACATTACATCAGTCTTTAAGAGAAATCATAAATAAACACAAACACCCTAACACCTGAGAAAGAGAGAAGTGACAAAGGGCTGCCTTAAGTTCATCCAAGAGCCCATTTTGGAAAAGGGACATGCATGTATATGCGAAAACTATAGTGTATAGCACTGAAGATTCCATATGAGATTAAAAGCATACAAATTTTATGGAAGAACATTTTTTCTTCTTGAAAGCATATGGGAAGATCAACATGCTTAAAATCTTGTTTTCCTATTTTCACCTTTAACTTCTTTTAGTCTATATTTGTTTTCAAACATCTTTATCTAAATGATAAATGATTTTACTATAAGCACACTTAAAAAGAATTGTCCTAATTGTAAAATATTCAAAAATGAGGTAAACATAATGACTTTGGGTAAACCTACCAGGTTGCAGTATCCAGAGAGTGATAGGGCATTGCTGAACTGAGAATATTGCCCTATATGGACATAGGTGGAAAATAATCAATCTATTCTAATTGAAAGTTACTTTTATTTGCCAAAATGATTGAAAGCATTTAAGTGAGTGTGTCTTACTAACAGGTTTCTGTACACAATTTTGTCTTTATCGTTGAACATTTTCTATTTCTATGTAAGAAACCTCCCATGAAAAATCCATTTGTCACCTTGTTAGTGTAATGTAGATAAAGAAAATGAAAGTTTGAAGCTCACTTGAAGGCCAGACACACTTTGAAAGGGAATGTGCGCCCTCTAGTGACCCATTTCTTTCACAAGGACATTTCATCATTTTAAATAAATTTCAAATTAGTTTTGAAAATGAATGGCTTATAGTTTCAACCTGAGCATACTATTTTTTGCATGATCATAGATTTACTACTGCAACACTATTCATCTGTCACTTAAGAGGATATTTCTGTCTATCCATGTTAAGGTGATTTTCTTTCTTTTTTATTTAAGTTATTTTATTTTTCTAGTTTTACAAGCATATTGGATACTAATCCACGCTTCCTTCCATCTCCCACTCCCAACCATCCCCCTTCCCTCTTCCCCTCCCTTCTTCAATCCATCCCACTCCTTTCCACCCTTCCCTGTGTCTGCCTTCACCCCACGGCTCCCTCTGTTCTGTTACTCTTTTTTTTTTTTTCTACTTTTACAAATATTTTGAGTACTTATCCCTGGTTCCCTCCATTGTCTCTCCCTCCAGTCTCTCCATCGATCCCACCCTCCTGCCCATCGACTTCTATGAATCCCAGGATTGCCCCTGGCCCATCTACTCCTGTGGGGTTTCAGGCCTCTGTGGCACACCAGATTGCCTCTCCTTGGTCCCTCTAGGGGCATTTCCCTTCACTCATTCAGCTACAGTCCCCAAGGTTTCCACTGTATATTCTTGTCTCTCTTGAGTTCCTTGATATTCTCTGGGGGCATGTTGGTATGTTAGTCATTATACAGGTCTGGTAAGGACAAGTCTCACTGTAGATGCAACAGTCTTGCCTTGAATGAAATATCTCATCCAAAGGTGAACTTTCCCATCTTTAGGTTCCTACATTCTTACCATCTCCTCTTTTTTGAGGTTCCCAAAGCCTTAGGATGGGGAGATTGGGTTGGTCTGATTTTGGATGAGCCCTGTTGAGTCATCAGCACTCTACTTTATGGCAGGCCATTCCTTTCCACTTCACTGCTTCTCTCTACTGCCCTAGACTGCATCCTGTCAGGGTGCTAAGATTCTCTGCTTGTCTTATAGAAGAAGATTTCTAGGCTGAGTGCTAAGTGCTTTTTAAATCAATGGGTATAACAGCTATTTACATAGTAACTTGGTGTATTTTCTTTCTACTTATAGGTTCATTGTTCCTATTGATCTATTTCCTTCCCTTTTTTAGGTTCTTGTTCTAGTTAACAGTAACACACGAATGTGCTTCATTCTGACAAGCTGGTCTTGAGTCCAATCAGATAGGTGTTGGTTGTCTTCTTGATACTCATGCCACTTCATGAACTGGTGGTAACCTGTTGCCATGGTGATTTTTATTACAACTTAAAGATCTCATGCATTGATGGGGCCTGTTATTATTTCTCCCCCTAGTAGCTTCTACAGTATTTCTTGGTATTGTGTAAGCTATTTAGCAAGGAGGAAGTTCTCAGACCACTTCTAGTTGATGTATTTTGCCTATGTTCTAAGGTGGTTTTCTTATACAGTACTGTGTTTCAAAGGAACTTTCAATATATTGAGGATGAAGAATACTCTTGAGGCACTGGTAGCTTAGGAACATCTAATTTTCATACTAATGAGTCACACTGTTTTTTTTTTTTCCTCCATGCTCTTATAATCCTTGACTTTATACTTAATTTAGCTAATATTGCTGGTTCTGGCTTCCTAGAATTTGAGGAGTTTTCTTGCTTTTTACATTGGAGATAGTTTCCACTAATGTTATACAAGCAGAAGTTATAAGAGTACATTCAATCGTGCTACACATTTAATTTCCATTTATTTGTTCATCTGTATGAGAGAGAAAGAGAGAGAGAGAGAGAGAGAGAGAGAGAGAGAGAGAGAGAGAGAGAGAGAGAGAGAGAGAGAATAATCTTCAACCTGCACAGATAAGTGAGAGGAAGAGTTTTGAGAGCTGGTTCATTTGGGAGCCGGTTCTTGCCTTTCACCCTGTGGGTGCCTGAGGCTCAAATTCTGGTTGCCAACTTTGCGTGTAAGTGCCTTTACCTGCTGAGCCATCTTGCTGGCTCTATGACACACTCCAGAAGTAGAGATTACAACTGATTTTTAAGTGATTGAGATTTTATGACAGAAGTTGGTAGGAAGCATATGTTAAAGACATTTGTAATGACTAGCTACTGAAATTCTTGCATGAAATTTTACTTGTTTCAGAGAGGCTATATTGCTACCAAACGTTGATTCTGTCTAACATGATCAGCTATTATGCATACTCATAGAGAATTGTAGCATTAATGACTTAAAATATTAAGTCACTCTCTTTGTATCCTGGGAAATTTACTAAAAAAGTCAAACCTACATAATTTAGTCTGTTGCAATTATCAATACTTATTGTGGATGATTTTATGACAATATTTTATATTTGAGCTAGAGTTAAGACACTTAGACATTATAAATGATTTAGAAAATGTAAACTACACAGAAATGAAGTTTTTAGTATCTTTTAAAGATACATTTCAGCATAATCTGGAATCATTAAATTTTACTGTATTGGAACATATCATTTTATGAGGAATGTGCTTAAGGTTATACATATAAAGCAAAAAGCACATTTTGTGCCATGAAAATATAAGGAATAGATTCTTTATGGGAATGATAATTTTTCTAGATGAATAGAATGATGTGTTTGGAATATCAAAATGATTATAGAAGCAAACTTGGTCTCAGTTTTGTATTTCAGATCAAAACCTCTTTAATTGTAAATGGAAATATTTATTTACATGTAATATTCTAAAAGTATATGTACATTTGTATGTAAAGACCAATATGATGTTAAGATTTTTTCATTTAGATGAATAAGTGAATAAAGATAAAGAAGTTAATATACCAAAGAATGTAGTGCAGATATAATGAACAAGACATAATCCTATTCCACTATATTTACAAGTTCACAATATGTAGTCTAAGGTTACAGCATGTTTAAATGTATACATGCACAAGCACAGAAATAATAAAGCTTTAAAATATATAATGTACTAATTGTTCCCTGTTTTTCTCGTTCCACAAAATAACTTGATTGGTAGGTGCCATTTCCTGAGGACTATTTATTTAAATCTCCTGATTAAGTAGGCTTTCTCCCTTTTCCCGAATAAAGATATGACAAATGCCATGCACTAAGCACATTTCAAAGTCCCAAAAGTATATTTTGAGCATTAACAGAGTTCAAACTGAATTTCCTTCGAGACTTTGAGGTCTCTCTGGTTTATAATTGTCTCATTTTTCAAGATTTAGAGACAAATATCATAAAGGTAACATGGAGTGTGATTTGGATTCATCTTATCCCAGAAGGCATAATAAAGAGGAAAGAGTATGGAAATTCTGATCAACAAAATAAATATTTATGGAATAGAAACCCTGAACCTAAGCTTCCTCAAGGATTCTGAGCAAGCACACCAATACAGAAACAAAAATGTCCCCTCACTTTCTAAAAATCTGAGGAACATAAATGTTTACAAAAATATAGCATGTAAAATTCTAAAATCCTGCCTCCAAATTCATCCATTCCACATCGTAATAGTGAGAAAATATAATTTTATTTTCATTAATATTAAAACTACTTTTAACTTATTAAAGTATATGTTTAAAAATTGATTTGATAAAATCCCTGGTCTAGGCCTACAGCCCTGAGGCTTCATAATGTTAATGTATTTCACAAGCATCGGTGTTTTATTTTCAGTTTTCTCAGGATGAGGCTCATAAGTTTTTATGAAATTTGGTGTGCAAAGAGTCTTTAATGCATAAATGGCCATTCCCAAAGCTAGATCACTAATCAAATTAGTGTGTGAACTTGGAGAATTTTTACTTTCAAATTTTATACATTTGGGACTGATAAATTCTAAATGGTAAATGGCCAAGATTAACATTCATATAAATGCATTATATAATTTAATATTCTTTATGGGCATCACTACCCAGTAAATTGAAACAACACACTAAGTGCACCTCACTAGGCTCCTCTGACATAATTAACAAAGTCACCATAGAGGACAAAATCTCTCCCTGCATATACTATTGATATTCAAAATTTGTACCTTTTGACTGCAAGTGATTAAATTTATTTTAGTTCTTTGGAATGACTTTATGTGTTTCTGTCAATTAACTTATTTTAAAATGTATTCATCTTTTGATACTGACTATAAGGAATGTGACTGATCTAATTTGCATCATGTTTCTGCAAAAAAATGCACCTGAATGAGATTGAATCAGTCTGCATCACATCAGCTTGAGAGAAATTTCACTTTCTAAATATTCACTATATAGCCACCATGTTTTTGGATCTTTTGAACCTTCCAAGAAAAACAAGAATTTTTTTAATAATAAACTAGGTTTAGTAACAAACCACTTCCAAGTAAGGAAAATAACCAAAGATGTGGTTGTCCTATACTATGGTCTTCAGGGTTTTTTGATGATTAAATTTGTAAAGTAAGTTAAATTGCCATTTCACTGTTAATCATACTTAATAAAGGTGCCAAGAAATACTTGAAAAATGTAGGTCAGAGTATTTGCCAATAATTATAGGAAGAACCATCTTGTCAACAGAGTAATAAGAAGTCATCATTGTCTTTCTAGATAAAGGCTATTTTAAATTATATGACATTAGACCATAATCAAGGGATAGAAAACATGATGACAGAAACTCATTAAATGCCAAGTGAAATTCATGAGGAGTATGAGACCAGTAAGTGATAAACAATATATTGCTGGGCTGATTCTGATGGTGTATAGACCAACCAGAATACACCATTTCATTAACAATGGTTTCCCAATGGCTTTGAGAGAAAGAAAAAAAGAACTCATAAAAATGAGTGAAAATATATGTACAAAATCCAAGATTTAATACATTACTGAAAATAAATGCTGATTTTTTTCTTGAGAATTTTTAGAAAAATAACTCACACTGAGCTGATGATTTAATACCATGCATTAATATGATTAAGAAATACCAACAACAACTCTCAAGATACAGGAGATAGTACCTATTTTATAAATATGTATAGATTCAATACAGAAGTCTGGCAATTTCCCACAAATATCACTATGTGTCTAACCAAAGAATTTTCTGAAGCAGTGACAAACATGAGAAGTACATGGGAAGCTTTTTCAACCTCTTCTCTTGCTTCTCCTTTTCTCTTCTACCTTCCATTCCATCTCAGTAAGGAATTGTAATGGGTTAATCAAACCACAGTAAACAGTGAAACTGAAGCAGGAACTACCAAATTAATAAGGAGTTAAAGAAATGTGATTGTTAATTAGAAGCCTGGTCCAGAATGGACTCTAAGGAGACTATGCTCATTGTGTAGCAGAAATGTCACTGAACTTTCTCACTGAAAGTAGGCCACTGGCACTCAATGAAAGTACATGGGAAGCTTTTTCAAACCCTTCTCTTGATTCTTTGCACTTCCACCATCCATTCCATCTCAGAAAGGAATTGTAATGGGTTAAACTGTGTGCTTAGAAGTAGATATATTTTCTAGAAAAAAAAAAAACCTTCACTTGAAATGGCCATAGTCATAACTGAAATCCTTCTGAAAATGTGTAAATAAAAAACTGTGTTAACCATGACCCATAGCATACTCGTAAAATGTAAGATCAAATGTCTAGTGTAACCTCTATAAACTGAGCCAAAGAAATGAATGAGGAAAGCACTGTCTGTAGAATTTCACATTCTACTTATTGAATTGATCTGAATTATTAGTACTACATGCCAACTGGTATCCAGGCCTCCCTTAAAATCTTCACAAAGCAGCAAGCAGTTGGTTACCATGGTATTGACTCCACAAAGCCTTCATTGTGTATAGATAACCAATTTGCTTGGCAGAATCCCTCATCTAGAAGCAGGTTTAACCCTAATTCACAAAAAAGTTGGTGGTTTATGATCTTATATAAAGTCCCAAAGTTAACTAAGATCCAGTTTGGTTCCTCAGTCATTTTATTTTATGAAAAATTTCAGTTTACCAAATTCCTTGATAAAATAGGTAAATTTTGACTTCTGTTTTTTAAATTTTTACATTCATAAATAGATTATTTACTCATAATTTATATTCATAATTTTCTATTTATCACACAATAAATGAAACAATATATTTGTAATTAATATATTAATTTAGTATTAATTTATTAATTATTAATCATTTCTTAATATATGGAGTTTGTTGGAACCGAGGTTCCCTTTGGGTCCCCTTACCCAGACCCCCGAAGGAGACACGAGGACCACCGAGTTGCTGTAAAGACAAGAGGCAAGATTTATTAATCTAGCTAGCTAGGACCGTCTCCCTGCTCAGGCAAAAGAGAACGGCCCCGACTGGATTTGGGGCAAGGTTTTTATAGGAAAGCAACTGCATTGAGCAAATACATTCTGTAAAAATTTCCACTACACACAGGGAAGTTGAGTCGGTTCACAGATGTTCCAGCCGATAACCTCGCCCTGGGCGGTTCCCGGCACGCCCAGGGGGAGAAGTCCAAAGGGCGAGGCAGGCAGGCAGGCAGGCAGGCTCTGGTCAGCACGCCCGCAGTGAGTTGGCGCCGGCGGGAGATTTGAATTTTGCGCGGGCGGGAACTTGGGCTTCACAACGGGAACCTGGGTTCCACAGAGTTAATGCATATCTGATACATAGTAAACACTTAATATGTATTTGGTGGCTGAAAAAAAGAGAGTTGAAAAATACAATTTCACACTTTCAGAGCACACATCTCTAATAATATTCTGAAATTTCTATGAAAGCCACTTCCAGTTATAGCAAGTAAACTAGTGCCTTTTTTTTTTTTTTTTTTTTGGCAAAGAATAGGGTTACACTAGGGCAAGATTTTAACAGGAACAAATAAGAAAAGATAGAATGACGTTCCTGTGGGAGAGCTTAATTGAATATCCTTAGGGTATCTAACATACCTATGATGACAACCTATCTCTTCATTTGAGTTTGTGTTTCATGGACTTATACATGGAATCTGACAATATTCCCTAGAGACAGTCTAAAGCAATAAGAAGTAAGAAGTGAGATTAAAGAAACAATATCTAAAGGATGGAGTTTACAGTAGTTGGTGTATATGTTCACTTAATATTAATGAATCCAAATATTTTCATATTATTTGGAGAAATAAATTTGAAGAAATTGGAATGAATATGAATAAAAGTAAACTGTGAATTATACTAAAAAGTAATTTTCAGAATAGAAACTTTCCAATGGATAGCTAGATAAGAACCACGGAGAGATTTTGCTTCAATGCAAAGGGAAGAAAACTATATTTTGTAGTATCTGAAGATACTCAGAGGGAAATCCAAGTCTTGAATGAATACAAACAGAAGTTAACAAATCCATGAAGATTAGTTCATATAGAATTATGTGCAACTTGTATTCTTTATCGTAAAGAATGTGAAAAGCTAGGTGGTGTGGTGAAGAGTCAAGTCCCCTTATCTTTGCAGAATCACAGTTCTCGAAAATAACATAGTCACATTAGGCTTTTTTAAATTGATTAAATGTTTCTGTATTAGGTTTAAACTTTTAAAGAATGAATTAGAGAAAATGCATGCTTTGTGTCAAAAAGGTGCATTTTACATTCTTGCTTTTTGTTCCCCCAGAAACTCACATTAGTTTTGCATGTATGTGAGCTTAATCAAAAGCAGTGTGGAGTTACAAGTTCCTGTTCATCATTATTTCAGTATTGACTTGACCTTTATAATGTTGGTCCCTTTAACTTACTAGTCACATTGACCCATGTTTTAGGTTGTAAAGGTGCCTGATAGTTACCTGTTATTTTAACATTCCAAAAGTGTTATGACTGTTTGTTGTTGCTCTGGTAACTTCCACATTTTATCAATTTTTCTCTAAATGGCAACAGTATATGCTTGATTGTTCCATCAAAAAAATTAAAAAGTGGCTTTAGGAGTGTAGTGTTGCCCCAAGTCTGAGACTGTATGAGGTCAGCGTGCTGTGTGCTGAAACAATGCTCTTAAACAGAATGTGGTGCATAGTATTTTCTAATAATAAATTCCTTTTTAAGCAAAAACAAAAGAATTTGAAAAGTTCTGAGTAGATTTTATGAATCAGATTAGCATAATCAGAACTGATTTTATAAATAATTTTACCAGGATTACATAAAGTGTGGACAAATTGATAAAATTCCAAATAGATTGTCCTGAAGATAAATTGTAGAAGTTTAGTAGTTTAATAACATAAATGAATTTCCTGTCCCGCAGGACCAGTTATTCGTGGGTCCGAGGAGGATCGAGCCTGCAGGGAAGGATGGGCGAGAAAGAAAGAGGGAGATCAAGCAAAGAGTTGTCAAGGTCTCGTTTATTTAGGGTTAGGGTACAGCTTATATGCTCAGGCTGGAAGGGGAAGAGGGGCAGGGGAAAAGAGATAAGCATCGGTGGAGGTGCCTGGTAAGCATCGGTAGAGGCGCCTGGTAATTGTGACATTTAACAGTCGTGATATTAGTCACCTGGCATCTGGCAGTTGCAATATCGGTTATCTGGATCCGGAGCGTTTTTATGGCTCTTCTGGAATGTCCTGGTATGCTGGGTCCGTTTTTATGGCTCTTCTGGAATGTCCTGGTACGCTGGGTCCCGGGGGCACATGTCAAACAAGTTTTATGAGTTCCTTTTGGCCCTTTAATGACTCTGGCCTCTAACAAATGAAGATTCTCACTCTATATACTGGGAAAGGTGAACATTTAGAAGATACACAATGTGTAAGTTATAAGACTTTGCTTTAGGTAAAATGAGGGAAGAAAGAGAAAATATTAGTCTGTTTGGGCTACTATTTTACAGCATCATAAACTGAACATCACTTGAATATACTTACCTGATTTAAACAGAATGTAAACACCATAAATAACAGCATTCTGATTCTTCTCTTTATGGGATCTTGCAGGGGGTAGGATGGGCCTGCAGCCAGTGCGATTGAGGGATTCTGGTCCAGCCAAATATCCCTCGGGGCTGGGTGGGTGATGAGTGTGGTGGCTGGACCCCCCTCACCACCGGGGGAAAAAACTCACCAGGCCTGGAGACTTGTTGAAGCAGGATCTCAACTTTATTGAATAGCATCTGAGTTTATATAGGGTCCTGCTGGGGGGAGGAGAGCTAGGTGGCATGAGGGGTGGTGAAGGAGAAAGGCAGCCAAAGGGATGTGTCCAGGTCAGTGAGGGGAGATTACAGCAGCACTACATCAGAGAGGGGAGGAGGGGGTCAGTGATAAGTTTCAGAACTCAAGGACAGGTCCTGAAACTCCAGCCAGGCTTAGAAATTTCCAGCAGGCCTCAAGGCTTGGAGGCCCAACATGATCTTGCAAGTCTAAGATCAAATTGCTCTAGTATTTCGGATCTAGTTAAGGGTAAGTTTAATGTTTCACAGGTGTTTTCTTCCAACCACATTCTAATATGGTATAGAAGAGTAACAAATCTCTTCAACACAGATGTCATTCCCAAGTACTCCACCCTCATGACCTAGTCATTTCACAAATATTTCTTTACACTCATATTTTGAAGATTAAATAGGAAAATCAAAAGACAGAATATGAATTAAAAGAGGTAATGGTGTTAAAGGTGATAAATGATGGAGTCAATAAGATGGCTAAAAGTAAGATGGTAAAGGTGTCTTCTCACACACCTAGCGAGCTGTCTTACATTCCCAGAGTTCATAGAGTAGAAAGAGAAAGCTAACTTGGGGTGTTTGCTTCCTGTAGTCACAGCCATTGCAATACATTGAGCTCCATAGAGACAGCGCCCAGGCAAGTGAGAGCTGGATGGGCCCTGGGTGACCCTGCTGTGCTTTGCAGAAGAAAACCAATAAAACACCAGCAAAGGAGACCCCAAGAAGCCAAGAGACAAAATGTCATTACACACATTCCTTGTGCAAACTTGCCAGGAGGAGCATAAGAAGAAGCACTTGGATGCTTCAGTCAACTTCTCAGAGTTCTCTAAGTGGTACTCAGACAGTGGGAGACTATGTCTGCTAAAGAAAAAGGGAAATTTTAAAACATGGCAAAGGCAGACAAGGCTTTTTATGAAAATAAAATGAAAACCTATATGTCTCTCATAGAGGAAACAAAAAAGAAGTTCAAGGATCCCAGTGCTCCCAGGAGATCTCCTTAGGCTTTTTCTTGTTCTGTTCTGGTATCGCCCCAATATCAAAGGTGAACATCCCGGTGTATCCATTGGTGATGTTGCGAAGAATATGGGAGAGATGTGGAACAACTCTGCTGCCCTGTGAGAAGAAGGTGCCAGGCTGCAGGAGAAGTACAGAAAGGACATTGCTGCCTATGGAGCTGAAGGGAAAGCCTGATGCAGTCAAAAAGGGAATTGTGAAGGCTGAGAAGAGCAAGAAAAAGAAGGAAGAGGAGAAGATGAGGAAGATGAAGAGGACAAGGAAGAAGAGGAAGATGAAGAAGTTGATGATGATGATGAATAAATTGTTTCTAGTGCAGTTTTTTTCTTGGCTATAAGCATTTAAGCCCCCTGTACCCAATTCATTCCTTTTAAAGGAAAAACAAATTGAAAAATTGAAATGCAAAGCTGTGTAAGACTTGTTTTTTCAGTCTTTTTTTTTAAATAGTTAACACACTTTTGATAGCCCTGTTTTGGTGGTATTTTTCAATAGCTACTAACCTTGCCTGCTACAGTATGGTGATTGTAAATTGGCATGGAAATTTGAAGCAAGTTCTTGTTGGTTCACAACACAAATTAGTTATATCTGGAGATGGTAGTTTTCTCATCTTCAGTTGTCTCTCTGATGTAGCTTGTACAAAATAATTATTGTTCTGTTAACTGCAAACCACTCTGTAATTGAAAAAAAATGCAGCTCCTTTGTTGACATTCTGAAGGGTTCTAAGTAAATACATTTTTTATCAAAGAAAAGTTAACTTGGGAAAGTTATTTTCTGATCTCCACACTCCATATCAGAGTCATTGACATGTACAATGAAATTCAAATCAGGAGCATGAACAAGACTCTTACTGAAGGAGAATGATACTGTACCACAGAAGATAAGATGATCAGTAATAAACAGGGGTCTTCAGCTCCAGGAAATAATGATAAGAGGGACAAAGGAAACAAACAATGATTCCAGATATAGAAGACCCATTAGAATAGCATCATGAATTTGAAAGAAGGGCAATTGCAAAATGGAGGATACAGTAAAGAGTATTGAATTTGACAAATGAAAGCTTTCCATTGAGTTTATCAAACATATTAAATAATAGCAATGAAGACATTAAAAAGTGAGGAAGAAGGAACCTCTTCAGTAAATTTGATGTCACCTATCAAATCTTTGCTTTTGTAGAACACAAGGATATGGACAGGCACTATGGGGGTCAAGAGAGTTGATTAAAGCAAAAATCAAACCTAGGATTTGATAAAGAATTATTAGATTTCCTTACCAAGGCTCTTAAAGAATGTGAGTCAATTACTGTCATAGATAATACAAAATTGATAGGCTTATACATGTGTGAGATCATTGGTTAACATCCTACCACAATTATGGGGGTGCATTTTAGGAAAATAGTTACTCAAATGTCAAAGAAGGAAATGAAACAGGTGCTATACTTGTAAATCAAATTAAATGCTTAGACACAGAAAGAAAAATAAATTATTGTGTAATATTTATACCTTTTCTGTAAGGGAGACAAAAATATTTCTGTTAGGACACTTGGGAAAGGGAGGTGGCTCAGAACCTTGAATACTCTGGAAATATACCTTCTTTCTGTCTTGAGATTATTTTGAACTCAGGTGGAAAACAACAAATATGGCAGGATTGTGTTTTAATTTAAAGCTATAGAACTTTGCCTGGTTTTCGATTCCTTCATTTAGTACTTTGGGAGACCTGTACACAAGTTTAAGTAGTTTATTTGGAAATTGATGATGGTAATTATTAAGAAGGGATATTGCACACAGAAACAAAGGTATTAGTGTGGACAGATCATGATCCATCCTACTGGAGGAGCTTTCAAACACAATACATAATACATTTCACAATAAGTCAGCTGAGGGACAAGGCATTTGGAATGTTTATAGTCCAACCGTTAAGTTTTCCTGCTTTTATTAACATCTCCACATTTCTTGTGTTTCCCATTCAGTGGCAAATGAAAAAAACTATACAGAGAAAGAGTCTTTTAGATTGGGCCAAATAAAAAAAAAGTGCTTTAAGAATTTTGGAATCACTTGATGTGGGGGCAGAAGAAATGAAAGTATTAGAGGGTCTGGATGTAGGTGTGCAAATAGTGTCTTCTGGATGTGACAGGGCTGCTACAGCACACTTGAGCACATTGCAGCTGTGTCTATTTCAACAAGAAATGCAAAACAGCTGATCAACATTTCTCTAGGAGAAAGGAAAGACAATGAGATACTATACCTCCATGACACACTGTTAAGTTCAAAATGCTGGTTGGGAGAAGAGAAGCAAGATGTGCTGATATACCCATGCTCAGATAAAATGCCATCATATGCTGGAACAGTTACTCTTTTGTGTTGCTGTGAGATAACATCCAAAGTCATGTAACTTAATTTCAGAAAAAGGAGATTTATTTAGCTTACAGTTCCAGAGGGAAGATACAGTCTATTATTATGGAAAAGGCATATTAGAAGCTGGAGATTATTATGGAAAAGGCTATTAGAAGCTGGAGATGGCCTAAGTTACATCCAACAAGGAGCCTTGAAGTGACAAAACTTCCAGTGGAAAAACTGTTGCAGTCCAAGGCTGCAACCTCGAATCACAGGGCTCCCCTCAACAAGGTGGGCAAGTCTTTAGTGAATGGAGACAGACACACAGCTCTCTGGGCTGAGTGAATCTGAACTCTTTATTGAAATTTTTAGCAGCATTTATATACTTTGGAAAATCGAGAGTAAAGGCCAGGGGATGTGTCACTATGTCCATAGGGAAAACATCAAGGAAAACCAGGACCAAATTCTTCACAGGATTATGTAAAACATATTCATTCCAGGTAACAAAGGAAGAGCAGAGGTGACATATATTTTCTGTGTTGGGACAGACATGATGTCTCCAGGTAGAGTTAAAGCAGGCATGACACTCGGTTGCTAAAAGCAAAGGGACAATGAATGTTTCAAAGCAAATTTTTTCTGGTTTATGTATAAACATCAAATGTGTGGGGAAGGGACTGTATACTAGCTAGTACTGAGAACAACAACAACAACAACAAAAAGATCTAAGAATATGCAGGAGGTAGAAGGGAAGAATCCTCCTGCCAGAGGCAAAATTTAACTTACATAGGGAGAGTCTCTAGCACCTAGCAACTGTCCATTTAGATGTTAATGTGTCACTCCCCACCTAGCAGGCTTTAGGCCAGAAGGAGACAGTAACACTAAGGCTGACAATAACACTAAGGCCTGACTATCCCCATATTTTCCTTATTTTTCTTATTTATTTCAAATAATGCCATGTCCTTCTTCCAGAAAATGTTTCCTTGAAACAATATTTCAGCCATGCTGGACCTTGTCAAAACAGCATGGTTGGATAAGGACATGGCAGGTTTTACCATGCAACTTACTATGGAAAATGGGTTAATAATTAGAGGAATCCAAGTAGTGTTTGTTAAATACTTGTACATTATAATTTGTCCTCTGACAGCATCTACTTTGAATAGGCAATTAGAAAATGAGAAATCCAATGACTTGGGTAACAATGATTTAAGTAACCCTGATCAATCCACAGAGGCACATTAGGCAATATTCTTAGGAATCAATTCTTCCTTGGACTCAACTCAACATTAGTTGAGGTACACCAAATAAGTATTCCAACAAACATTATATATGCAGAGACATTCAACAGATATTATGTACACTTAGAGATGTTAATGTCCTGAGATGTAAGGAATAAATATGTATTGATGATGGTGTGGCACAAGAGGAATCTCATTACCAACCAAGCTATTTGAAAATATTGTTTTTCCCAGAGATCTTTGAAATGATTGGGAATATTGATGAAATTATTCATGCTGAGAATAATCAACACCAAATAGCCAACCAAGTACCCTTCTGAAGAAGAAAATTTCAAAAAATTGGGAACCATGCACATAATGGAATCCTATTAAGCTCTTAAAAATCTGTAAAATCAATGATCAGCTCACTTCCTTTTCATACCTAATTTTGACTAAAATATAGATGCTCTCTTGAATGCAGAAAAAAATTGTAAGAGGAATCATTTTCTTCAGTATATAATGTAGTAGTATAATAGTATAATACAATAAATTTGAGCAGTCTAAATAAATTCAGTGAGCCACCAAAAATGAGACATGAATTAGTACATTGTCTACTTGAGAAGAAGGGCGTCAAGCAGGAGTGGAAGTGGAATAAGAAATGGTGGTGGTTGGTAATATGATCACAATACCTTTACACATATGAAATCTTCAAAAGTAAAAATAAATATTCCTATCTTATTTGAGGTTCTTTCATTAAATAAGCATTTTGGAGTTATGAACACAAAATCAGTGACCCATATTATATTAACTACTTTATGTTATTGATCCTATATAATGTAATCCCATCTGCTCTCATCCCCCTCACCTTCTCTTATTTTAGTTTTTAATTTGTTTGTTTGCTTGTTTGCTTGTTTTTACACATGTGTCATGGTTTGAAATTTGAGTTGTCACCCATAAGCTCATATGATTGAATCTTTTGTTGTTTGGGAAAGTCATAGCACCTTTAAGAAGTGGAGCATTGCTGGAGGAAGGCAGTCTCAGGGGGTGAACCTTGAATTTGATTAGCTCTACCCTACTTGCAGGAAAAGTCTGTTTTTCCACTGGAAATTTTGTCACTTCAAGCCTCCTTGTTGGATGTAACTTAGGCCATCTCCAGCTTTTAATAGCCAACCATGCCTTTTCCATAATAAAATAAGAGAAGGTGAAGGGATGAGAGCAGGTGGGATTACATTATATAGGATCAATAACATAAAGTAGTTAATATAATATGGGTCACTGATTTTGTGCTCATAGCCCCAAAATGCTTATTTAATGAAAGAACCTGAAATAAGATAGGAAGATTTATTTTTACTTTTGAAGATTTCATATATGTAAATGTATTGTGATCATATTTACCAACCACCACCATTTCTTATTCCACTTCCACTCCTGCTTGACGCCCTTCTTCTCAAGTAGACAATGTCCTAATTTATGTCTCATTTTTGGTGGCTTGCTGCATCAAAGTGAACAAAATGGTCTCCATGATCCTAAGATTCTAAATCAAAACAATCTCCAAGGACTGATTCTACTTAACTAGGAAAATAGTGGTGCTAATAACAGTAATAAGAGGGTTGGAAGAATGATACATGTAAAAAAATTGTTTTTCTTTTCATACAGAAAAAGAGTAAAGAAATGATGTCCTTTATTCTTTGTTTTCTTAGGTTGGATGTTGATATAACAGAACTACACAGTTGGATCACTCGCTCAGAAGCTGTGTTGCAGAGTCCTGAATTTGCAATCTATCGGAAAGAAGGCAACTTCTCAGACCTTAAAGAAAAAGTCAATGTAGGTTCTGCACTGTGCCTTATGATTTTCTCTATTTAGTACCCATAGCAAATTCTTCTGTTTCAAGTCTCAGACTTTACTGAAGTTTCTGAGAGTGAAGTAATATAGTAAAGTGTCATTTAATATGTAAGCTATTTGGCGATCAAGCAAAAATGAACATTAGTCTAAAATAATCTTTGCAGTTTCTGCTATGACTAAGAATACTTCCTTCAATGCTCTTTAACATACGTGTTTTTTCATCATAAATTAATAACACTACAGTATAAACTCATATTGCTTTCCCATCATATATCATTCCAGAACTTTGGGGAGGTTGTAAAGTAGAACAGGACATATTAGAACAAAATGAAATCAGATAGAGAAATAGGGGATACACTCATAAATACTAAGATCCCTACTTATTCAGCATCAAAAAGTCATTCTTTGTAGTCAATAATACCTATAATAGAACAGATTTGTATTTCCAGGATATTTACCTACTCTATTGCTTTAACTAAAATGTACACATTGTCTTTCAACAATTACTTTTGATACCAGATAGATGATTAGTTTTACTCCCTTCTAAGACAGTATGATTTTGAACTTCATGACACAAATTTTTATTAATGTAATAAAATCTGCTTTATTTTCTGGGAAATTATAAGGGGTTCAAGTTTTCAGCTTCACCATTTAGAATATGTGCATTTTTGGTGTAGAATTGACTATTATCCAAGGGGATTTTTATAGAATAAAATAAATGCAAGGAACAGGTTCTAGAAAAAAAATGAGTGTTGAATGTTTAATTATATTTGAGAGGATGTCATGTGTAAGTAGATCTGCTAGCATTCAATTTGTGAACTACAAAATCTATTACATAATTATAAATCTTACATTATATGAAATATAAGATAATGTATCCCATGGACTTAAAAATTTTACAGGGCACTAGACTTCAAGATCTTATGGGAAAACATATATGTATATAATAATAAAATTAAATGTATATATTTATATATATATGTACTGCCTAAATAAATTTAACAATTTGTTATTAGTTATTAGAGGTAACTTCAAATTTTTGTATTTATAAATTGGAAAGTCATCTTAAATTACTGTTATGGGTTATTCCATTCTTGTCGTTAAAACAGACTAGAGTAATTTGCAAAAAGTTATCATTAATTTCTTAGTTTTGAAAGTAAAATGAAGAATAATATATAAATAATTAAGTAAAAATATCTTTCATTATAGTATGCATATTTGAAGATATATTCTTTGTTAGGGCTTTTGAGAGAATTCTATATAAATAAATATAAATAAAAATGAATATAGAATTACATAGAATAGTTATTATCTGAATTTCAGAGTTCATGTGATACACTCAGCCACTCAAAGTATGAATCATATTGTCATTTTATTAGCCAATTATGGTTTTTATCGATTTTATTTTTGTTGTTATCTATGTGTCATCCCATTTCTGTGTTTTAAAACAGCTTCAATCATAAAGAAAAAATGATGTATCCAAATTTTAGTCATATAAATTATAAATGTCCTATTATTGCATTGATACCTAGAGACCATTTGCATTTAATCAGTAATGTCAGCACTGTGGACTGAAAGTGCTAACAAAGAAGCATAGTATTGTAAAGTTTTTTTCCTGTGAATCACGTTTATCATCCGAGTTCTCATTTTTAGACATAGCAACCAATTCTTAAGTGCCCAATAAAGAAGGACATGAAATGATGTACCTAGACATCTCCTTCAGGCTACATGTAATGTATATGTATTTAAGATCCTTGAGAGAAAAGTGTAGGAATAATAGATTCTCAGTTTAGTATACATTAATTTTCTTAACTTCTTTACCTGTCAGTTTATGCAAATTATTTTGAACTCATGGGAAGCTCATGTCATGAAATTGCACAGTAGTAATTCATTTATATGCTCCCATTAAAATGATTAAACATTACTAACTCTTTTCTTTTTTCTCTGGATTCCTTCATTCATTTATGCCTGTAAATTGTTTTCAGTGAATGAAGATCCTAGCATAATTTTTTAAACTTTTAAACTCAAGCATAATTTCTCTTTCCCATTGCCAATGGATTTGATTCCCATTGCTAACAAAATGCATTTACTGTCACATGTAGAGTTTTGTAAGATATATTCAAAGTAGCACTTTAAAAAATAAAATTATTTTAAAAAAGCTTGTCAGAAATCTAAAATTAAAGACATAGTAATGCAGAATCTTGATTTGAAAATGTTTCACAGATGATCTGTATGGATGTAGATTTTAGAGTGAAATATCTAGGTGCAATATACAGGTATCACCTCGATGGGTAAATGTTTGAGCTCTGTAGAGAATTAGCAATTAAGTCCAGAGGGAGCCTGCAGGAGATTGTCTACTTGATGGGAAAGGCCCAGCCCATGTGGGTGGGACTAGTCCCTGGGGAGGTGAATAAGATGGAGGGAGCTGGTTGAAAAAGTTGTCATCCTTGTGTATACTTGGCCTGGCAAGTGAGAATCATCCTGGATATGTCATAGGTGTTGGTGTGGGCTCTCCTGCCAAGTTGGTCTGGAAAAGAACATGACTATCATAAGAGAAAATAAACCCTTGTTTCATTAAGGTGTTTTGTTCTTATTTTATCAGCAACTAAGTAGAGTAGCTGCAACACTAGGATGAAGTCCAGAAAGTTACCATACCCCCACATGGTCCCTTTTTCATTTTGTGTATGTGGCTATTACCATAACTCAGAATTTTGGTTGAATTAATAGATTCTAGGCATTTAAATTCTTTTAGTTGGCAAACAATAATGTAAGTTAGAAAAACAATAACCAGAAGGTTTCTCTGGCCCAAAGTTGATGTGTTAAGGAGTTTGAGAATCAGGAGCCTGTACAAGGGGATCGTCCTGTATGATTAACAGTCCTTGTGCTATTACTAGGAGCTATGTTTATTTAAAAATTCACTCAATCTTTTTTATTTACCTAGTTCCATTTGAAATATTTATATTAGTTCTCCTGTTTTCTACTATCTTCGTTGTCTGTATTATTACCTCCCAGAAACAAGTACTTCTGTGTGACAGTTACTATTTCTGTGAGAAAACTCTCAAAGTTAAATAACTTAAGGGAGAAAAGGAAATTTATTTCGTTCATCTTATGGTTCGGGGGGGGGGAGAAACAGTCTTTCATGGAGGAGGCGATATGGCTGGTGGCTGAATTTGGGGGCAGCCTAAGTCACTGCAAACATCCAGTAGGCTAGTGGGTGATGGCTGTGCTGAAGGCTGGAAGATTCCTGGAGAGTCTATCTTATTCCCAATCTTCTGTTCTGTGCTTCCTTTTATCTGATCCACTACTGTGAGGTTCCAATAATATATAGGGAGATTCCAATAGGATCTACAGCTTGTCTTTGTATTATAAATGCATGATCCAGATAATTTCTTCAGGTGGTATCAGTTGATCTTAGTTAATACCAGGTGTGTCAAGTTAACACCCAGGATTAGCTATCACACTGTTTATGGATTCTTTCTTGTATCTTTGTTTTTATGTTCTACCTCACTTGTTTTCTGCCTTCACACAGTTCATTGTGAACTCTGAAACTAATGTTCCCTGATATGTTTTCTCTCATCTTAAGCAAAAATTATTTTTTAAATCTTAGGAAAAGCACTATGGGGCTAGAGCAATGGTTCAGGGGTTACGCCTCTGCCTGTAACCAAAAGGTCCCAGAACGCACATAAAAATGCAGGGTGAAAATGAGGACATCCTGTGGAGACCCACACTTTCAAACCTGTAAAGTGGAGTCTGGGAAAACCCAGATTAAAATAGAAAGGTGGTAGAGCAATCCAGGATGATTCCAAAGTTATTCTTGAGCCTCAAGGGTAACACACAGTTTTGTCTCTATTAATCTTTCTTTTTCTCTTTTTCTTTCTCTCATTCTTTTGCTTTCCCTTTTGCTTTCACTGTCACTTTCACTTTTGCTTTCTCATCTTTGTCTCTCATTCACACACACACAGACAAAAATAAAATAAAATTTTTAAAAAAGAAAAAGGACAAAGAAAAGCACTGTGACTAATCACTTGGTTGTAAGCTCATTTACATATGGTTTCCTCACTTCACAGGGTCATTTTCTAAGATATGGTCCTATGAAAATATTTATTCATTTGCAAGACCTACCTAGTCTATCAATATTTCTTGTTAATCCATTTTTCTTCACAAAATTATTTTCTGCCTGATCTTATAAAAATTTCATAATTAGGTTGTTAATATATCATTTTATTTTATTATTTTCTCATTGAAGAATTGGATACTAGTTTCACAGTCTTTTACTTCCAATTGTACATTTAATATTATTAGTATCAACATACATTTGGATGTCCTAATATACTGAAAAACTTCCACTTTCCTTATGCCTCAATTTAGTGCCCTCATTTACATGATCATATTATAGACACTGTAATTTCCAGAAATAATTCTATATCATGATTAGCATACTTTCACACGAGGGGTATCTCCCAATGTGCTTCTTACATTCTTGTAGACTATTTCCTCAGTTTCTCTTAATTATTTAAGATTTTATGAATCTCTATTCTACTTTCATTATATCTTGATGAAGCAAATACCTGACTCAAGTTACTTAGGGTTAAAAGGTTTTATACTAGCTCATAGTTTCATAATTCCATAAGCCCATTATAACAGGGGCATTGGGAGCCACGGTAACAGGTAACATCACATTCACAGAAAAAGCAAAGAACAATGCAACAATGTGTTTTTATAGTGCTGGTTATTGCTACTTAGGAATCAGGTAGGCAATACTAATCACATTCTCTTAATGCTTTTTCCAGCATCTATAGTATATGCCTTTGTCTCTTTAGTCAAAATAATATTATTCGAAGTAGCCACATTTTTACTCATAATCTCCTTATTTATCAATGACTTGAAGAAGGGGCTGTAAGCTCCATAGATAAGGTCAGTCTCTTAGTGTGTTCTCAGTATCCTTACTGTCAGTTTACTAAGGACCCTAGTCACATTTAATTATATATCCATATTATTGATCTCTGTTCTCTGAGTATTTATTATCAGCGTTTTAGCAAGTTGTTTTTCCATGTTTGAAAATACCTACTTTATTTGGAAAACAGACAGTTCTTACCTATGATAACTCTACATTTTCACAGGTCTAGATCATATTTGACTATCTTGTCTTTTATGAAGTTGTTTTCCTCTTAACTTATTATTTACTTAATTTCTTCACATGTTTGGTCACTTTTGTTATTTTGACTATAATTTGTATCAAATTTGACTCTAGATGATTCTGTTGCTTTATCGAATAATATTTCAGTAATAATTTAAATAATTCAAATAATCACCTTCAAATAAATCAGAAAGTATATATAGTTAGGTATATCTAATCTGAGTACACAGTGTGAATCTGTAATGAAATAATGCATGGTGTTCCATTAATAGGTATAATTTTTGCCATTTTCTGTAACAGTGTAAAAATGAATATAAAAAATTAAGAAACCAGCACTCAAATTTAACTGAATGTTTGATTGGAATCTTAAAAATAACCCTCATTATCTTTCCAGCCTACATTTCTTCACTGTCTTTCATTTTGCCCTTGCTTCAAAAACTGAACAGCAAACTAGGTCATCAAGAGTTTTCTTTTTAAGCTATGGAAATTCAATCTATTCTTATGTCAAAACCTGATTTCAAGCCAATAAATTCCATTAACTATATATGTTTAAAGTGACAATTGCCTAACTAACAGTTCATCTTGTTTTTAATGCCGTATTCATTCTGAAGTTTTCACATCATCTCTGTCAAATTGAATTTGTTTCAAAATAAAGAGGATCCTCTTAGGTCTTTATTACTGATCATTTGAAAAATAAAAGAGTATTAGCAGGCATCAATCTGGGTCTTCACTTAAACATTATACTGCTGTGGTACTTATAGCTAGTTGTAATTTTTTTTTTCCGATTGAATAGGGAGAAATGCTAAGAATGCCAGCATTGGAAAGGGCACTCCATTGTTATTACGAATGAAGATAAAGTAAATACCTCTAATTACTTTTGCACAGTGGGGAAAAAGTAATCACAAAAGACTCTAAGTATTCTGATATCCCTCATCTTCTCCAATATGTCCAGTTGTGGTTTTTTTCCCCTAAAACAAACAAACAAAATTTATCATTGGTTTAACAACTCTGCATGCCTCCTGCTATCTGGATGTGTGTTTTGTTTGAATAACAAAATCAAATATAAACCTACCATCCATCCTTATAGCATGTAAACAAACAAAATTCTGATTCCTTTACTCTCCATCATCAAGTTTAACAAACTTACACAAAGCACATGGGAACAACCTTTTAGATGCTCATTCTCATAATTCCTTGTGTATCTTATTTCTGTTGAAACCGATGCGCAGCTATATTCCTGGTGATCTTTTACTGAAAAGTATTGGACATGTCAACATCTCCAAGATGCTGTGAAAGAGCCTACTAGGATCTGATTTTCATTTACTTATCCAAACTGATGTATCACATAAAGCTGATTGTTTCCAGCAATCAGGAAATAAAACTCCAGTTTTTGTGTTTGTACAATGCTTGTTTATTCATTTGCTTGATATATTTTTGTATTCCAAAGTCTAAGACAGGACCCAGTACAAAGCAAGTAAATATTTGACCAGATGAAGAAATTTTTTTTTGAGTCTATACAGGGTATTTAAATAAAAGTTCTCTGACAAATGTGAAGGACATAACAACTTCTGAGCAAACATTTGGGTGAATACATTATTTCTCTGTCAAAGGGTAAAACTTCATTACAAGTTATAAAGTGAATAGAAAATTAATTGCTTCTAAAGGCAGGGAAGGGCCACAGGGAATGTACATTTACTTTCATATTATTAGAGACAATGTAACAAGAGAAGGATGCTTTTAAGAGATGCCAACAGACCAAGGAAGAAAAGTCATTAAGGGGGTTGAAATCATTTAATGAAGAATAGCTACATAGCCATTTTTGTATCATATTCATAAAATTATTTAACTTTCATTTCCTCTTTATATTACAATTGCCTTATATTTTTCACATATGCTTTTTAGAATTCAGAATTTCCTGATAATCACTTATGTAAGAATTACACATTTTAGGAGTTGAAATTTCCTTATGATTTTTTACAAATCATGAGCCTGCATTTTATTTTATAAAGCAGAAGGCGTTTCTGATGGAATGGCATACTATGCTATTTAACATCAATATACTTGAGTTAAAATTATATCTATTGTACTAAATATTTTAGTATCTGGAAGGACATTAAAACCTATAATACATATTGAACATAGTATCTGATATCCTTCTGGTATATTAATAAAATGTTAAAACTGTATGCTTTATGGTAATATAAGAATAACTCAAAATTGGAATAACTATACACAAATATATGTGCACATAGGAATATGTATGAACATTTTTATTATAGTAGGAGACATAAAGGAAAAGGCTGAACTTGTTTTTGAGGAAAGCAAGAAAAGAATGCTATCAAGGGTAGATGTGCTTTCATAAACAAAATGTCCTGCAGTAGTCAGTTATCATATTAATACTTAATGTTCTTAGAAACATTGTACCTGACAAGAAGAACATTGACACATTTCCTGAAAAATCATGTATGATAGCAAGATTTTTAAATCTGAGTATGTGTACTAACTTTAAAAGTGAAGATTATATAAGTAAAAATATAGATTATCTTTAAAGTATGATCACATGATACTTGAGGACATAATGGATGGATGAATGAATGATAGATAATTAATACATAGTAACTTATGTGGACAAATAGATACATAGGTATGTATTATTTATGTGCACATACACACATATATATACATGTATATATAATTTGAATAGGAAGAAAGGAGACGTAGGCTCAGAGCAATGGAATAACAACAGAAAGGTAAATTTCATTATCTAAATGGATAGATCATGTAGGGTACTTATTTTTTTACTTTAATATTATCAGTATATAATCTGCAGAGCAAGCTGATGAGCCCTTGGTAACTAAGATATACAGCAATTTTTAGAAGACATTCATTTTATCCTCCCTCATTTTTGTTGTTTGCTGTATATCTCCCTACAGGCCAATTTATGATTTCTCTTTGTACAAATCCAAATGTTTGCTGTGAATATATGCCTTACAGGAACCTCATGAATCAAGTGACAAAATTGCATATTGTATATGGAAACCAACACTGTAAAATGGATCTTATAATATATGCAATACGCTGTTCTACACATTCTAACAGTTGTGTAGGAAATAAATGAGGATCATGACATTATATAGTTCATGATACATTAAAGAAAATGCAGATTAAGTAATTAATGTATGAAATAAACAATGTTGGCAAGAAATACCATGGGAAAAAGTTAAGAGAAATGAGGGTTAGATCCTGAAGGGGTGTGTGTGTGTGTGTGTGTGTGTGTGTGTGTGTGTATCCTTCAGAAGTGAGATAGTCCAGCTCTAGCAACAATAGTGAACATAGTTGTAAAATCTCTCTTTCTGTGATATATGTATGTATGTATGTATGCATGTTTCTTGAGATTAAACCTAGAGCCTAACTTGTACCAGTCAAGTGCCTTCCCACTGACCTCTTTTTATAGTCCATTCCAGTATGATTTTTCTGATTCATTGAATGTGGGATACATATGAAATAAAAGACTGAAGAAGTTATTCTTTTTACTTCCTGAGCATATATTTGATATCTTACTTGATTGGATGTAAGTATAGATTAATATTTGTAAAGTAGAATCATATTCCTGGATTTTTTTAGTAGGGAGGGTTGGAACAAGGCAGGAAGTGTGGATTATGGACCGTTTATCAATTTACGATAATCAGTAAACTGTGCAATAAAGTAAGTCATTAACAATAATAGCCTGGAGGCCATTCAACTCGAATTTGATAGTAAGGGCATTGGTTTAGAAGGCTATGTTGGGATTGCTTTGTTGTTAGTTTTCTTTGTTCTTGCTCTAGACCAGTTTAAATTATACAACATAAAATTCGGGAAAGCCATTGTTTTCCTTTTAGGCAATTAGCACCTTAAATAAAGAATATGTGGCCTCTTTTTTGGGCGGCTGTCATATGGTATCATGTGTTCTTTTAACTTTTTGTGATCTTTGTGTATGTTTCTATGAGAAAAATAAAAGACAGTTGCAAAAATTATGAATGATTGCAGGAAAGTATTTTAAAAGATAAGTTCATTTATTGCCTTTGGGTAAGAATTTAAATGTACTCAGATCTCAAGAGAATAGTTTCAGTCAATTTTGTTATCACTTTTAGACGTGGTTATCTGGACATTTTTCACATGGTCCCATGAGCAAGGTAGTCTAATCATCTTCTGCATCAATATTCTTCTTTTTAAGATTACAGAGATCAAATTTAATTATATACAGTGAGGACATATCCCAGTTTATTTAATTTAATCTTAGTTACATCACACTGTGTTCCTCAGATTAATGATCTAGCAAACCATTTTATCAGAAAAAGATTCACCTTACATCAAAAAAATAAGTTATCTTAAAGCTTCAATTAGTTTGCTAAGAAGCTCTTGATTATAGACAGCTTCATTATTGCTAGTTTGAAAAGACAACTTTGAGGCTTAGAAAAGGTTGAATTGCTTTATTGAGGTTAAGTAGTGAGTATGCAATTGACAGAACTCAAACCATAAGAGGAAAAAACTGCCTTAAAAAACATGGCTGTGGGGGCTGGAGAGGGGGCTCAGGGGTTAAGCCTCTGCCTTGCAGGCAGAAGGTCCTGAGTTCGGATCCTAGACCCCACGTATAGACGCAGGCAGAAGCGGGGGCGGCCTGCATTTTCGGTCCTGGTAGGGCGGAGCCTGTCCATCCCGGGGCAGAGTAAACAAGGAGAGGTGGAGGCATCCATGGTGGTTCCCGAATTCGTCCATGGTTCTACACACACACACACACACACACACACACACACACGCATGCGCGTGCGCACAATTGAATAAATAATTTAAAAAATTAAAAAAACATGGCTGTGGAGATGGTCACATAGGCAAAAGGACCTTAGTTGAGATACCCAGATTCGTAATAGAATGCTGGTTTCGTAAATTCGCCCACCTTTAATTCTAACCTGAGAATGCAGAGGCTTCACTCCCCAGAGCATGCTGCCTAACTAGAGTAGCCTTATCAGTGAGCACCTAATTTGATTAATGGGACCTGTCTCCCAAAGAAAATGTGGAATAACAATAAAGAATGATTTCCACCTGAGTTCAACTTTGGGTCTCCATATGTATATATACACATATGTATGTGCACTTGCATACATACACTCACCCTCATACATGGAAGCATTTATATACACATGCATATATTATATATATGAACATACACATATATGAATATAAAGGAAAACAAATCACAAGAATCTGAAAATATTTTTTCATTGCATTTTTTACTGGTTATCTGACTTTTATTCTTTGTAAGCAATTACCAAATATGTGTCTGAAATGCAGTGCTCTCTGGGCATAATCTTTCTCCAATATTCTCTTTCAATATGATATGACATGACAACCCAGATATAATCTGATGTGCATATGGGTCAGTATTAACTGCTTCTTTGAAAGGCCTGTATCTCTACACATGCACTAAATTGTTCAGTTGGCATGTAGTATGCATTTGTCACTGGGACCCAGTCATTGAGCTATATCAGGTGCTAATAGTCCATCAATTTTAGTTTTCATTTCTTTTTTTAAATTTTATTATTATTATTTATTCAACTGTGTACATGTGTGTGTGTATGTGCTCGCGCGCGCGTGTGTGTGTCTGTGTCTGTGTATGTGTAGAAACACGGACGAATTCGCGAACCACCATGGACGCCTCCACCTCCTTCTGCCCTGGGATTCACAGGTTCCGCCCTACCAGGACCAGAAGCGCAGGCCATCCCCGCTTCCGCCTGGCGTCTATACGTGGGATCTGGGATCCGAACTCGGGATCTTCCACCTGCAAAGCGGAGGCTTAACCCCTGAGCCACCTCTCCAGCCCTAGTTTTCATTTCTTGAGTGACAAGACATTCCTTTTTATGTCATAGTGTCCGTGCTGCATTAATAACATACACATATCGTTAATAATCTTATTATAGCCAAACTAAACCTTAACTTTGACTGTGAGTTGTACTGTAACATGGTCAATCCATTTAGGTTTATTTTCAAAGCAATATTCTTAGAAGAAACAGAGTTGAGAGAAAAGTGAACTTGTAAGCAGCGGGAAAAGATTCTCTTATTAGAGTAAAACCTTTCCTATTCTGTGTCTTTTGATTGGTGACTTAATATTATTGTTATTTATATTTTTCTTGAAAAAATTGAGATCACATGATTTTACTTTATTCTGTTCTGCAACTATAATGACAACCGTTTGAATTTATGAATATATAGACTTTAATTTGTAAACACTATAAGAACTTCAGTTTGATGTGATGATGTAAATGGTATCAAATTATCCACAAATCACTCTGAGCCTTGCTTTCTTGCTCTATCAAAACAGGAGAGTTATGCGACTTATTCCATGGATTTGTGTTGCGTTTATAATTCCTTTATTATTCTTACTTATGTAGGAATGATCATGTGCTTATCAAAATTATATATTTAATCTGAAATATTACTGTTGATATATTATGTAAATTTCACCCTCTAGTAAGAATTGCTAGTTGATAAGCCCATTGGAAACTTACAATAAAGAGATGATTATGATGACCTTCAGAAGACCATGCTACAATAGTTCCATTGATACCGAAGACCAACTAATATCCTGATTCATTTCCATGTATAATTCTATGAAAAATTCAATGTAGTCACATTGAAAACACTTTGATAAGAGAAAGAAACTGAAACTTTTAACTCAAAGAGCCTCCATTCAATACTTGTTTTTTTGTTAATTTGTTATATTGTGTCATAAATATATTTTTCCAACATGTTATTCCCCATTGTAGTTCAAATGAGAATACTTCATATCTGCATATCTCTCTTGATAATGGTTAATATTATTAATTTACTTAGAATGTGATCATTATTTTTCCTTCAGTTATGCACTAGGTGCTTTACTAATATTATTTATGTTTCAATGAAGAACACATTTGAGGACTGGAAATCATGTATGTCAGTAAGCTGCTAAGAACATGGAATTTAGAACACGAAGCTAGAGAAGTTGAAGGAATGTGAATATTAGAGTTTCATCTTGCATCTTACTTTATCTTGATACGGTTATAGCTGATTTCTTTCCATGGAACTTTCAATTGAACTGGCAAATCAGAAAATTTCATATTTGTCCACCGGCTTATGGAAGGCATTCAATTCTCTCTTTATGAAGCTGAATTTCAAGACAACTTAGAGCTTTTCCTTACTAATTGGAGTGTGATACAGGGAACATCTGGTCACAAACAATTCACCCAGTACTATGACAATTCCAAGTGAAGTCTAAGATAGTAAAATATGTCTAACACCATCAGAGCTTCTTCGCTGATGAAATAAAATTGTGTTTTCATTTGCTGCCCTTTGTAGCATGATATGTATTTTATGTTTTTCAGTTAGTGAATAGATACTTAATACTAAGGCATTCATTTTATATGGTTGCATCTTATTCCTCATTTGTTGTAAACTTTAATTAATATTTTATGCAGTATATTGTTGTGAAATAGTATGATATAGAAGATTATTTCTCTAAAAATATTGTTGAGGCTAGTATTATCTGGATATAATTAAACCTTCATCTATCTTTATTTGCTTTCAAAGAGAGGAAATTAGATCCGAACAGAGTTTGAGTTAACACTGGTCACATGTGGATTTTAAATATAAATTAATTGATTACACATTAGATTAAATTAAATTAAAAAATAATTTCCTGTGTCACAGTGGCCACCTTTAAGTCCTCAGTCCCCATGTGTGGCTACTGGCTACAGTACTAGACCACAAACATATTGGACAATTCTATTGAAAAAAAATTGTCAACAATCCAAAATACCTAATTATCTGTTAAATGCCCTCTAGTCTGTACTCATTGTGACCTCTTAGAAGAGCAGTTTAAATGCAAGTATTTTAAAATGAATTTTTAAAAGGTAAACTTTTAAAATAGCTTCAACCCTGAAATTCAAATGTTATATCTTTTATAACTAAGTAGTATACTTCCTATAAGCTAATTGAATTATAGCTCTCTTTATCTGTTAGTTATGTTTTAGAGCATATAATATAGTTATAACCACATATTTTCATCATTATAGTGCTATTAGCAGTTAAATTCAGTGGTACATGCTATTTCTTGTTCATTTGAATTATATTGTGTCTTAGTGTTCATGAGTTTATTCTCGTTAAAAGGAATAAATAAAAAATCAAAGAGATATTTTTAAATGAATATTGTTTCTCTTGGAAATGAGAGTACTTTGAATGTTTTTAGAGAAAAACTAGCCTACAGTCTTGTGTTTAAACATATATGCTTTCTGGTAAATTATTCATGATCATGTACATTTGTGATTTTATGTGTTACTGCAATCTCCAATTTATTTTTTAACTGAATACATTTATGTTTTCAGGAGTAGTGGTGCATTCAATGGTGCATTAGTAAAAGACATTTTATTTTAATTATCAGATGTTTTGTCTTCTTTCATTTAGTTCTTATTTACCTTTTTAAGCAATATTTCATCACAGTACATTAGAAACTGTTATATAAAATAAGAATAGAAACCTGATTACTAAAAACAATTCAAGAAGAAAATGGCATTTGGTTTCATTGCCATTTTATTGTACGTTGTTGCCAAAAAAGTTGAGAAAATTCTTTAGATTTACATGACAAGCTGATTGAGTGAAAGTACTTAAGGCTGGAAAGGGCAGGTTGTTGAAGCTGTGATTGTAGAGATGCAGAATATTGTACTAAAATACTCACCTTTGCTTTCGTGCTACAGGCCATAGAGCGAGAAAAATCTGAGAAGTTCAGAAAACTGCAAGATGCCAGTAGATCAGCTCAAGCCCTGGTGGAACAGATGGTGAATGGTAATTACACCGAGTTGATTTAGATAATCTTCTTAGGGATTTGATGAAGGAATAGGTTCATATTTATCAACTGAATTCTATCATATAAATGCTTCTTGAATGTGAATTTAAAAGAAAGGGAACATAGTTTCATAGTTTTTTTCTTAAAGCTAAGCAAATTATAAAAAGAAATTTGAGATACTTCACTTAATATAATGAAGTATCTCAAATTTCTTCTTATAATTTGCTTTAAGTGAAGTATCCCAGACCCAGAAAATTAAGCACCGTATGTACTCCCTAATAGGTGGCTCCTAATACCAAACCCACCCAGCCCACCTTGAGACACTCATAGGTAAATCTATGTATTACCTACAGTAATTGCAAGGATTATGAACAGGAGAGATGGGGTTGGAGGGCCACACCAGAAACAAGGAGAGAAGTGACCATGTTACAGTAGAGAAAATAGGCCTCCATCAAGGACTGCAAGAAAGTAACGTGACACCTAGTTATGTTCACAATTCGTTCCTGATCATTTACAATTAAGGGGGTATGAACTCACCAGAAGGGGAGGGCATATAGTCGGGCAGATTAAAAAGTAACCATTTTGCAAATGGGTGATTGACCCCTCCCATTGCCTAACGCCATATGACCCTGCGATTCCACTTTTGGGTATAAGTATTACATCTACCCTTGAATGTGCTCTTATAATAAGACTCCAGTTTAACAGTTTTCTGTCTCTGGCCAGGGGGTGACATACAGTGCCCATCACGATGGAGTGAAGGGCATTACAGGAGCAACAAAACTGCAAAAGAAAATCAGCAAACCACAATCCAGAACTTCAGAGACTCTATATCAACCACCTAGAACTAGGCCAGCTTAATCTCTCCCCATCCGGAAGCTCAGAGACATTTGCGGAAGAGGGGGTGGTAACATTGTAAGAGCACAAGGATGGGAGGAACAATGATTTGCAAGATACTCCACACAAGTTAGGGCCGAAGCAATCATAATTGGATATTGTATGCCCGGAGCAATGTCCAACACACTATTGACCTCACAAAGTCTAGCATCTGCTAAAGGCACCAATATCCTTGGAGGCTAGGGATTGACAGCCACAGTAGTGTTCCTATGCTTAAGGGGAACACAGGAAGGGGGTTCAGGGAAATGCCACTGGGTCCTTGTACGTCATCAGAGAGGAGGGCCCAGAGGAGAGTCAGGCATGCACAAGAAAGAACTCTGGGAATTGGGACGTGAGGCACGGGGGGATGTGGCGGGAGGGGTGAGGTGAGGGGGAGCAGGGGGTTCGGGGGGGATGAGGAGGGAGGGAGGGAACTGGTGTACCTATTAAGTTTGTATGAGCTGAAATAATAATAAAATGTATTATAAAAGAAAAAAATTTGAGTTCATTGCTAGAAAATGAGATGTGGTAGAACATTTTTTTCAATCAATTGTGAAAATAATGGATGGAAATCCTGCTAGGATTAATTCCAATAATTTAAAACAAAAATGCTTTTCAAAAATAATTACTAATGGAAGCAAATGGCCAAGTAAAAGCAATTATAATTTAATTTCCAATAATTTTGCCAGTATATTTTTCAAAGAAATTAAAACTAAGTGGAACACCTCTACCTAATACTTCAAATTATATGTTTGACATGTCCTATATTATATATTTTCCCTTTGTCTTACACTAGAAAATTCTATCTGGAGTACTTTTTTAGTCATTTTATTGAGTGAATCAAAAGCTCAAAAGTGGCATGATACTTCTTTTCACATTCTAGAATAAGATTGAAATTTTTATGTTTATGTGTAGCAATTTTGCTAGCAGTGCTTCTCCAACTATCTGATTAAAATGTAATAGCCATGCAATACAAGAAAAATTCTATATATTTGCATATTTCATAATGTACAACACATGAGTACTTAATATAGGCATTTTATTTGAAAGAAAATGTACACTATATGATTATATACATATGTATATATGAATTTTCTGCTCAAAAATTTGGCCATTTAAAAAATTTCCTCTTTTCTACATTTAGTGTGATCTAAAGTTCATCCATGTTCTTTCAGAATTAAATGTTATGGCATGCAAAAAGTAATGAAACTTCATGATATGTAAAAAGTAATGAGATTTCATGACACACCAAAAAAAATTCTTCCTCAAAGCCACTTTTTTCAATTTTGACCCCAAATCACACTATTTTGCAAATCACTGTTATTTCTAAACACTTAGTAAACACTGAAGCTCAATACTGTTCACAAATGCACTGAAAAGTTAATTGTATTGGTAATAATAATGATTTGCTAAAAGAATAAAAAATATATTTTGCCAATATATCTTACAAAGAAACACACTTGTATAATCTGAGCACTATGATTTCTCAATCAAGACAGCTCAAAACCAATCTGATATACACAAAAAGATTGTCTCTGGGCCTGCCAAATCTAAAACCTACCTAAAAGAATAAAGAATGTGTTGAGAAGAATAAAAAAAAGTGAAAAATTTCCCCAAGGTTTCAACAAAGAAAAAAAATGACCATTATTTGGTATCACACAATATTGTTAAAGCGAGTTGTTATTATCATGAAAACATTTCTTCTACATTATTTTCAGTATTATAGGGGTCATATAAATGTTAAGATTAATTTAAAGGTAGTGTTACTCTTGTCTGATCTCTATCATGGACAAAAATTATATGTAAAAATTGTATGACAACATTAACCATATTGTGAATATCATAACACGGATGCATATTTGAAAAAATATGCAGACAGGAAAAAGAAAAAATAATGCGTGAATTGCATGAGTATTTTGTAATTATAAAAGAATATTTAATGCATACATGCACATGCGTGCACACACCCCAAATGTTTGTTCTGGGTACAAGTGACCTTCCATGATCACAGATTAAAATGAAATTTGCTAATGCAGGAAATGCTTACTATAAAGTCACATTTATTCACATTTAGGACACAATTTTGGTATGATTTATAAAAAAATGCACCTCTTTCCAAATGTTATTGTTTGATGTAACATTAAACCTAATTGGTTCCGTGTCAACATTTTTTTGCATATGAGTAAGAATTATCTGCACATACAATTTAAGAGAAGACACTTTTTTGGAAAATTTGATTTCAGAAATATAATTTTAAGGAAGATTATGATCTATGTAAATGTAGTATCACTAATTTCATCTCAAGTAATGCTCAATTTTCTACAAACTTATAAACTAGACCTGAGATTAGGTGTCTAATTATATAGCTTTATATTTTAATACCAATTAGAGTGGTATCTACATTCTTCACTTGCTTTGCCTGGAAAAATGACATAGCATGAACTTACATATGGTGTCATTTCACATTTTATTAAAATTTAATTTAGTTTAAATTTAAAGGCAAGATGCCTTTGCATATGATCAGTTATCTTGCTTATTCCAGTAACATAGGCTAAGATTTTGTTTGTACTTCTTGCTTAAAGGCAGATTAATTTATAACTTTATAAATTACAGAATATCCAGAACATATAGATACAAAATCTCACATATATTTTTATTCCTAAACCATTATGCAGTTTTGAAATCTATCTAGAATTGGGCATCACCATTAATTATTTTTATAAAATGATGTTCACAAATGAATACACATAACAGCCTAGTCAGTTGAGCAAAACAAAAAGAGCTTTATGAAGATAAATTTCTTTACCTTATCAATGCTGCATTTACCAAGCATAGCTGTGCCAAGTATTCATTTGAGTGATTATGCAACCATAAATAAGGTTCTTATCCATAAGTCATAAAAGAGTTTTGTCATAATTCCCAGAAGAAATACTATAATTACATAAATGGGTTAATGGTATTTTCATACATTTCACTTTCAAAATCTAAATATGGTTTACAGTGTGCTAATTAAAAGCCTAAAATTAATGACATTAAGAAATGTTTAAATAAAAGCAGCAATATTAATATATTATGCTAAAAGAGCATTTCGAAATTATCTCCTCAGTATTAGATTACAGTGTTTAAGAGCATACCTAATAGTAACAATGCTGAGGACTATAATTAAACTGTAAGGGATGATAAGGCAGACAAGGGCTTTTCTTATGTAGAATATTAATGAAGTAGCTAGGATTTTAAAAAAGTATATCGACAGATCAAATATGTTTATATTAGTGAAATTTTCTGAAATTGAACAACACCCTTTTGTCACATAGACGAGGGCAAGAACTGCAGTCATTTGGGATCATCCTGTTGACAGACCTGTTTATGATTTTTACATCAGTGGGAAGGGATTTTTAATAGCAGCACCTCTGCCTCTTCTGAGTTTTAACGGAATGAGAAGACAGTGAATTCTTGTCTTTTTGACACGGAAACAGTACTATTTGTGCTAGGCTATCCCAAATGAGAAGCCATCAGCAATTGCACACATTTCCTTTTTTCTTATTCCTTTCATTCTGGGCCATTTCATTAACATTTTCTTTTTTTGCTATAGGACACTGAAGCTAATATTCTGCCCAGATTTCACATTGAATAATTTGATAGCTGTCTTTTATTGCTTTAACTCCGTACCTTGAAGGAATAAACTCTGTCTATACGTGGGGTCTAGGATCCAAACTCATCAAGAGAACTGTTTTTAAAGCACATATACATAGGAACCTGACATATTATCTTTTAATCCTGGCTTTATTAAATAGAAAATAATAAATATTTGGCCCTATTAGAGCATTTTATTTACACAAATAACTGGAGGCATGTAGTGTTATGTAGAATAGATAAGTAATACTAATTTTGACCTTTTTTTCTAAATGTCTCAGCATTTGTGTAAAAGTCAGGTCTATTATAGCAGACTCCAGAATTTTTCATCTGCCTTTATCATAAATTCCAAATAAATTTCTATCACATATTAGGCAATTTTGCTGGATGCCAAAAGAGCTTGTAATGACCATCATTTAAAGTGCTACAAAGTAGGAGACTTAGAAAATTTAAATTTTATTCCAGGTATGCTTGTACTGCAAAAACACTGGAAATACAGGATTTTGCATTATTGTACCCTGGCCTCATGATTATAGATGAATATACATGATGAGACATACTTCATTTTAAGTGACAGTTGTGAGGCACTTGCATGGAAGATGGTACACAATTAAAATTATTCTAACGGTCTGTTATGCACTGTACACAAGTAATAAAATTAATGGATGCACTTCAAGTAATGATCCATTTCCTCTGGGTGCAATATAGTTATTCATAGACTATTTCAGGGGTTGTTTAGAATATGAGCTGTGAACGTGTTATGATCCATTATCCCTGAGATTCTAATGCGCTACTATAAAATGGTTTCTAAAAGTATTATTCATAATGCCTGGTGAGTCAGTGTTTGTATTCTTAAATAGATAACAAAAAGTTAATAAAACAGATGCTCAAATTTTTGATCCTTTCAAGTTCAAAGTTACTTACAATTACAGACTGTCATAAAGCTTAAAAATGTCAGTCATGCAAAGGAGCATATTACTATGAAATATAAAAAAATTGCACATATAGTAAAATATTTCAAGTGTGAATATCATCTTGGAAAACATTATACGCTCAACAAATACATTAAGGTATTTTCTAATATGATCGGTGGCAAAGGAAAACATATGGACAATTAAGTCATGAAATGCAATGACACTTCTAATTTTTATTTTATGGGACATATTAAGCAGCAGGCTACACAACACTGCTTATTATCTTCTTTCATGCATTTCAGGCAGACTTGAGACAAGAGACTGTGTGATTGCTTGTATATAACTTCTTTCTCCTCTATTACTTTCCTAAAGTTTATCTTTACAGGAAATGAACTATCGCTTTACTGTTGGTTGAGTTCTCATATACAGTAGATATCCTGTTTTATACTACAAACAACCATATCAGGCAATGCAGTAGCATGTATTATATTTCTTAGAAGGCTTTATAACCTAGAAGGACAGATTGCCCTCAACTTGAGCAGCAAGTATATTCACTGAAAAATTACTAAAATGTTTACACACAGATTTTCACAATATTTGTGATTCTCTGTGATCAACATTATATCTTTGCAAGAAATTTCTGTTTTAAATTTTGAGTGTGATTTTCCTTAAACATCAATTTTACATTTATATAATTATCTGATATAATATTATGAGACTGTAAAATGCCATTAATATGTCAGTAATCAATGAAATAAATTTTAAGCATTTTATAAATTTTCTTTCTTTACACCATATTTATTTGGTATAATATAAAATAAATATCGAACCTCAAATTTCAATCAAATTTTCGTGGATGATGCTTCATTAAAATGACTTCATGTTTTCAAAACTTCAGAGAACCAATCTCCTTTCTTGTTTATGACAGGTATTATTTCTATATCTTCTGTGTTCACAGTTTTTGTTATTTGTGGATTATACAGCATAACCAATACTTTGTGTAATTTGCATATGTAAACCCTCTCACCAAGTTAGCTCTCTTATTTTCCTCTTTTATGTATGTGAAAATGATACCCAATGTAATTATCAGCTGAGATTAGTTACATTATGGTGGTATAGCCAAAGACCCAATGAGATTATCTAACTGAACCTCACTCATTCATGCAGAGAAAGATATCCAATTCCAACTTGATTTGCCTAAAGCCCAAGTTCTTATTGAAAATGTTTGTATGTTTCTGCCCTCTTCACCATTTATCTTAACTCAGAAATCTTTCTTTTACACTTTGCTAGTTTGATGTCACAGATTCTGTTACACAGAATATTATACCTCTGAGTATTGTTGAGCTCATAGTGCTACTGATTTGAAAAACAAAGTTTGTCTTTTGTTGTGTTTCATATTAATACTGAGTATCTTGGTCTATTTTTACCCAACATAGAATTAATTGTTTTTAATGATCAACATCATTCACTATAACCTATCCCTTAAAATTTAATAGATAGCACAGAACCCTATGGTACTTCCATATATAATTTGAGTAAACATTTTGAAAAATTAACATACATTGAACTTACTGAAAAGTATGGAGTCATGATGAGTTTGTCCTTTCTCAGAAGCATAGGAGGCATTTCTCTCTATTACATATTAATATTTATTTCATTGGGACCTTTCATTTAGCATTACTCATTTGCCAATTTAATATCTAGTTGTCATTCTGTGTCGTATATCATGTGTTCTCTTCTTCAAAGTCTCAGTTGAAGTTCATCATTTGCTGTAAATATTTCTCTGGTACATTTAATTATTTGAACAATGGCAATTTTAGATATTACCTAACGTAATTGATAAATTTTCTCTTCAAAAATTTTGAAATTGTGTTTTTGTCTCAAGAATAATTTTATAACTTTTCCATAATATCTTGTCTCCAAACAAATAAACTTAGGATTGAAATTTTAGAGTCCTCTCTTTTACTTGGCACCAAAAAAGATAGTTGCTTTAATGACAACACCCAGGGATATTTTTGACATAATTCCAAGTCACTGGTACAAAAAAGTCATATCTTACCATATAGACAAGTTTATTTATCATTCAGTTTTAGATTTATTGATTGCTCCATTAACTTTTCCTTAATCTATATCTTTTAAAAAATACTCTGGCCAAGGAAAGAGGAAAGAGGAAAGAATTGCTCCAATAGCTTTCATAATGATAATTGATTTTTTCTTATGTCATGCTGGGTGATATCATGCTTTGAAAAGATGAAAATTGGATTCATGTTTCTAAGGATTAGTGTGAATTTAACAAATAAAAATTTATAATACCCAAGCAGAACAAACTAAAAGAAGAGATGATAATGTATTCATTGTATTCAAATTTTTACATTTTGTTTTTTAAAAAGGATAAAGTAGGAGACTTATATCGTGATCCACATCACGGACTTTACATTTGCTGGATGTACCATATGGGCATTATAAGAACTTAATTTTCCCTAAATGATTATTCCAAAAATTTTTAATAAAATGCACATTCATGAAAGTATGCTTTCTTAGACAGCTGGTATTATACCAAATAATTTTACTCAGTATTTTAAGGTAGAATAATATATTTATTCTGAAATCTGTGACGTCTCTATGCATAAATGTTAGAATTTGAAATATTCAAGTACTTTGTATTTCAAAAATAATTGGTACTGTGTTTTAAAATTCATGATTCATAGTAATCTATTTTTTCTTTTTGAAATGCCATTTACTTGATGAACATTATTAGCAAAGCAAGTCCAATCCAAATTTTATATAGCTTCTAAATAGTTTCATAAAGGTTAAATATTGTAAATAATAGCATACCATGAAATTGCTGGATTTTCATTTTGTGCAGGATAGCATGCACTTGAAATGGCTTGGTCATGTATAATATTACAAAAACACAAGATATCATTTATGGAAACAAATTATTAATTATGTAGCATACAGTGGTTGCTAGAGAGGGAGTTTCCATTTTGCCCTTGTTTCAGTTTTCCTAAGTTTGACTTTACTGTAAGTTCTTTGGAAATTTTACATGAACTTCCACATTTGTAAATTACAACGTTTTTTAAATTTTATTTATTTATTTATTTATTTATTTATTTATTTATTTATTTATTTATTTATTTATTTCTGCTCATACAAACTTAATAGGTACACCAGTCCACTCCCTCCCTCCACCCCTCCCTGAACTCCCTTGCTCCCCCCCATTTTCCCCTTCCTTTCCCCCCTCCCTCCTTATTTCCCAGTACCTCCTCTCCCCCATCCCTGGAGCATCTTTTAATGTGTATGTCAAACTTTCTTCTAAGCCCTCCTCTCTGATGAGGTGTAAGGACTCAGTGGCATTTCCTAGAACTCTTTCTTGTGTTCCCCTTAAGTACAGGAACATTATTGTGGCTGTTAATCCCTAGCTTCTAAAGATCTTAGTGCCTTTAGTCCATGCTAGACTTTAAGGGGTCAATAATGTGTTGGTCATTCTTTCGGCCCTAACTCGTGTGGAGTATCTTGCATATCATTACTCCTTGTGCTCTTACAATCTTACTGCCCCCTCTAAAGAGCTCATGTTTTGATGCATCTGAGTTCCATCTAAAACATTCCCATACAGTTTTCTACGTGGTAGATAAGCTAACTATTCTTATATGTTCGTGAATTTTGATTATTAATGCTGTTTTGATTGGTTATCCCAGGGTTATTTATCAGCAATTATTATTGCTTATTTAAATATATTCTTCACCAACACTCACTCTATCTCTCTCTCTCAACTTCTCTATTTCACACACATGCACACACACAAATGTGTGTGCACACACAGAATATTGGTGAAATTAGTACTCCTCATCATACTCTTAAATTTCAGATTTGAACAACACAAAACAATCAATACAAAATTTTTAGACAGAGAATGGTTAAGGATAAGCATGTGATGTGAAGCAGTCTGACTAATAAAAATGGTACTATGACTATTTTATGGTTAGAAGAAGAGTTCTCATACTCAGTGAAGGAGATCCAGTAAGCCTATGTCACAAGTTGTGATAGCAGCCACATCAAAACATCTAGGTTAGCTACTATCAGGTGCAAGGCAAATCCTTTACAAAGCAGAGTGGGGATATAAAAAAGAGGATTATGATATTTTGTTGAAAAATTACTTCTAAAGATCTCACCAACATGTTCCATAACCATCCTTAGAAATGTTATTTTCAGGGCTGGAGAGGTGGCTCAGGGGTTAAGCCTCTGCCTTGCAGGCGGAAGGTCCTGATTTCGGATCCTAGACCCCACATATAGACGCCAGGCGGAAGCGGGGGCGGCCTACATTTCTGGTCCTAGTAGGGCGGAGCCTGTGAATCCCGGGGGCAGAGTAAACAAGGAGGAGGTGGAGGCGTCCATGGTGGTTCCCGAATTCGTCTGTGTTTCTACACACACACATACATACATACACACACACACACACACACACACACGCATACATGCACAATTGAATAAATAATAAAAAAAAGAAATGTTATTTTCATTCAAGATTTTTGTTTGTAGTCAAAAAACACCAATATATAGACATCCTTTTTCATTTTATAATTACAAGCAAGGTATTGGAAGGTACTTCTGAAATACAAATTAGGAATATTTCATAGTAGAGAAAAATAGCTGCCATTCAAATAATAATATAATGTGAGACTACTTCCATATTTTCATGAAAAATACTGTAACACTTAATGCCACACAGGCACCATGGATATATATATATATGTAAGTTCCTGTGTTATACATAGTTTTGCTGTACCTGCAATGCCCTTGGCTCCATCCTGATGGGTATTGGATGTCACCCCCTGGCCAGAGATAAAAAGCTGTTAAAATAGAGTCTTATTATAATAGTATATTCAAACGTAGATGGAATAAAAGTAGGAGACCATGGTGAGGGGTGGGGTCAGCCTCCTATTGGCAAAATGGTTACTTTCTATCTGCCAGACTATATGCCCTCCCCTTCTGGTGAGAAAATACCCCATTAGTTGCAAATGATCAGGAAGGAAAGTCTATGAACTTAACCAGATGTCTCATTACTTACTTGAAGTCCTTGATGGTGGCTTATTTTCTCTGCTGTAACATGGTCCCTTCTCTCTTGTTTCTGGTAGGGCCCTCCTTCCTCTTCCTTCCTGTTTATAATCCTTGCAATTACTGTAGGTATTACAGAAATTTGTCTTTGAGTGAATATCTAAGTGTCTCTAGTGGATTTAGTACTAGGATCCACGTATTAGGAAGTACATACAGTGCTTAATTTTCTGTGTCTGGGATACTTCACTCAATATAATTGTTTCTAGTTCCATCCATTTCCTGGCAAATTTCATTATTTCATCAATTTTGATGGCTGAGTAGTATTCCATCCACTCGTCAACTGTTGGATATTTGGATTGATTCCATGACTTTGCTATTGTAAGCAGTGCTGCTATGAACATTGTTGTGCTTGTGCTATCGAGGTGAATTTTTGCTGTTTGGGAGATTATTCCCAAAAGTGGAATAGCAGGGTCATATGGCATTTCAATCTTTAACTTCTTTAAGAATCTCCAGACGGCTCGCCAGAGTGGCTGTATGAGCCTGCATTCCCACCAGCAATGTAGAAGAGTTCCCCTCTCTCCACATCCTCTCCAGCATTTGTTGTTGTTTGTATTGTGGATTTTTGCCATCCTGACCAGGTGAGATGATATCTCAGGGAAGTTTTGATTTGCATTTCCCTGATGGCTAAGGATGTGGAGCATTTTTTAAGATATTTGTTAGACATTTTAAATTTGTCCCTGGTAAAGTTTCTTTTAAGTTCCAAAGCCCATTTTTTTGAATTGGCCCATTTGTTTTCTAGGTGTTTAATTTTCTAAGTTCTTTGTGCACTCTGGATAATAGAGCTCTAACAGATATGTGGTTAGTGAAGATTTTTTCTCATTCTGTGTGTTGCCTTTGTGAATCTTTGTATCTAAACAGAAGCTCTTCAATTTCACAAGATCCTATCTGTTGAGTGTTGGTTGTAGTAACTGTGCTATTGGATGTCTGTTCAGGAACTGATGGCCTAGCCTAGCCCAATCAACTTGAGAGAGTTTCCTACCCTTTCAACTATGGTTTTTATAGTCTCTGGCCTTATATTGAGGTCCTTGATCCATGTAGAATTAATTCTTGTACATGGTGAGAAGTACGGGTCCAGTTTTAATCTTCTGTATGTAGATATCCAGTTTTTCCAGCACTATTTTATCTCTTGCAGATGACATGATCTTATACCTGAGTGATCCCAAAAACTCCACCAGGAAGCTCCTGGAAGTTCAGCAGGGTGGCAGGATACAAAATAAATGTACAAAAATCAGTGGCCTTCCTATATTCCCAGATTAAAAGAAGTGAAAAAGCCCTGAGAGAAACAATCCCATTTACTATAGCCCCTAAAAAAATGAAATACTATGGTATAAACCTAACCAAGTAAGAAAGAGACCTTTACAATGAAAACTTTAAAACCCTAAAGAAAGAAATTGCAGAAGACACCAGAAGGTGGAAACACCTCCCATGTTCCTGGATTTGCAGAATCAACATCGTAAAAATGACCATCCTACCAAAGGCAATATACAGATTCAATACTATACCAATTAAAATCCCCAAGCAATTCTTTAAAGAAGTAGACCAAACAATCTCAAAATTCATATGGAGACACAAAAGACGCAGAATAGCAAAAACAATCCTGAGTAACAAAAACACTGCTGGAGGTATTACCATACCAAACCTTAGTCTATACTACAAATCCATAGTTATAAAGACAGCCTGGTACTGGCTCCAAAATAGACACACAGATCAATGGATAAGGGTTGAAGACCCAGATATAAGCCCACACAACTACTGCCATTTGATCTTTGACAAAGGGGCCAAAAAAATCCAATGGAAAAATTACAACTTCTTAAGAGTAGAAAGAATATTTCTCAAATTTTTCTTTTCCTTCTTCGGATCATCGAACAGTCCAATCATTTCTGGTTAATTGCTGCATAAAAAGGAACAATAAATTACAGATATTTTTACTTTTTTAAAAACATGCAGACAGAGTTTTAGCTATTATCGACCTGTATTTTAGAAATAAAAGTGCAAAGTAGTTATGGAAAATGTTATTTAACAATAGGCATACATTTAACATTTAATTTTGGGCTTCAAAAGTTTATTTTTTATACATGAGCAACCCTTGTCAAAGTTTTGGTCACTTTTCCTTTTCCTTGAATATATGCTACTATTCAATATTTTAAATTTTATTATTAATGATTTTTGGACATTCCTTTTAGTTGATAAGATACAGCTGTAGCAATTTCCAATTATAATTAGACAACATCCGGGCTGGAGAGGTGGCTCAGGGGTTAAGCCTCCTCCTGATCCCAGATCCCACGTATAGACGCCAGGCGGAAGCGGGGGCGGCCTGCGCTTCTGGTCCTGGTAGGGCGGAGCCTGTGAATCCCAGGGCAGAAGGAGGTGGAGGCGTCCATGGTGGTTCGCGAATTTGTCCGTGGTTCTACACACACACACACACACACGCGCGCGCGCGCGCACACACATACACAACGCACATGCGCACAGTTGAATAAATAATAATAAAAAACATTAAATAAATAATTAGACAACATCTTGAATATTTTTATCAATAATTAAATGAACTTGTTTGAGATTATTATATGAACTCTTCCCATAGAGAAATATTGGTTTTCTGATTATGTCTTTTAGTCTGAGGCTACATGGGCTCTACTTACATTGTTTATTGTTGTTTTTTTCTAGAGGGCATTAATGCTGAAAGCATCAAACAAGCTTCAGAACAATTGAATAGTCGATGGACAGAGTTTTGCCAGTTGCTAAGTGAGAGACTCAACTGGCTTGAGTATCAGAACAGCATCATCACTTTCTATAATCAGCTACAGCAATTGGAGCAGATGACAACTACTGCTGAAAATTGGTTGAAAACCCAACCCGCTTCCCAATCAGAGCCAACAGCAATTAAAAGCCAGTTAAAAATTTGTATGGTAAGAATGTTTTCCTTTTCCAACCACTTTATGGTCTATAGTTGTGGCCAGATTCTAGGGTCCCAAAAATCAGCAAGGAGCCGTACTGCTGCAATTCCCATGAGGGCTTTTATTAGCAGATTCGAACCCGGGCTCACAACTGATCAACAGTAAGGTCGATCCTGGAAGAGCGTGGCCCTTTGTCCAGGTGAAGTTTTATGGCTTACTGGCAAGGGGAGGGGGTTTCCAACTTAGTAGTTACATGATTGGCTAACAGCCTATATATTTGGCATGCAGGGATTGGTCCCCCCCTTGTCTGTGAGCAGTTTGAATTGCAACCTTACTACCCACAACACCTGAGATTTTCTCTTCTGTTACTGACAAATGGTTGCTGGCCTCAGATTGGCCTATGCCCAGGCCGGCGCTAACCTGGGGCAGCCCATATATTTTTATGGTAAGGGTAGGAATGGGGGTGGGCAACTCCAGTTTGCTGAAACCTTCTTTTCAGGTACTCAGCTAGGCAAGTGGGGCCACATTCCAAACTCCCAGCCTGTCTTTAGTTGGAGCTAATGGCTGCGCTCTGACTGGGCCACATAGGAGCTCCAACTGAGCCATATAGAAGCTCTGACTGGGTCATATTATGAAAGCTATATACATGTGGAGAAACATACTTAAAAAGAATTAAAAGAAAGCCAAAATCAGGTTCTAAGTCTCTTCATAGTCCCTTCTTTGGAATTTATAAGAAGCCTACCACAAAATGTTAAGTAATGAAATTTTCACATACCAAGAATTTAGCAGAAGATCAAATATATAATCAATATAAGCAAAGGAAATCAGTTAAATTAGCACTGTATAGGCAGTGACACTCTTACATTGACTTGAGTAATATATACATGTCTAATTTATATTGCCATCCTGCAAAAGGGTAAGGCACTTTGAAAATTTAGAAAACCCGTGCTTCCTATTAATAAAATAGTCTGAACTTTGGATTTTCTCTTTAGGAGAAAAATGCAGTCATATGCTGAAAAACTAAAACATACAAATAGCTAGAAACGGCTCAACAGTAGGGACATATGCTAAAAGTGGGGACAAAAGTGGGAAATACAAAACTCAAAATTGTGCCTTTCAAGTGGTATATTTTTTGAAGATATTTTACTAATATTGGTGCTTCATCCAGGAAATTTTAGCATAAGTTAAGATAAACTGTTTCTTTCTTAGGCCAGATGGAATCTGTAAGAGAAACAGTGGAATCCTACAGAGAGTCAGAGACCTATAATAAAGGCAGTACTAAGAGTTAGCCCACAGCAAGTGCATAGGAATGAAGAAAGAAAAACATATAACCAACTTTCCCATCCTCCGTGAAGAATATTCACAGGTCTCCACAATGACTAAACTTAATTAGGAGGGAAAGGAGCTATGATGTATAAATTCTCCTGGGTCATACGAAGAGTGTGAGCAAAAAAAGGAAAAATATGTCCCAAAAGGATCCAAGAAAGAGATGAAAAGACTCTATCATCATTGAGGAAAACTAGAGATACATCATGAGTATATTTCCCTCTTCATGGGAAGTAAGGAATTGATCAGGAGATACATTAAATTTTTAAGATAAATCTTCAAGGATAAATTAACATGATTAACTAAATTAACATGATAACTAATCACCATTTTTTAACAAGTTTTACATGAAGAATAACTGGAGTGTGATGAGGGACAAGTTTGGTTTTAAAAAGACAGTGAACTCAGATGGTGGTGAGGAATTCAAAGGTACTCTATAAGGACAAAAAAAGGAAATGATTCAATATTTTTGAGTTTCTACATTTTTGCTAGGAAGTAAATAGAGCCAGGAAATGTGTGCTAGATTCAGCGTATATGAAAGGCATTAGATAATTTTACAAATATACAAACTATAGAATGTCTATATTCAGATACAATTTATAATTAAATTATAAAACTCATTTTCAATGACCTAGATAAATAAATCACATGAAATGTTTCTTGCAACAAAAGCAAAATTACAATTAGTTTCTGTTTCATAAATATGTAATTTGAACTAAATAGAAATTCAAAAAATGTTCTTTTTAGTCTATTATTACCCCAGTTGCTTATTTCTAATCCATATCCATGTCAGTCCCTGTGGTGTAGTCACTGGGTAAGCAGAGGCAGGAATGTTTTGCATCTGAGGCCAATCAGGACAACATAGTGCATCCTGCCTCAAGAAACACAATACAATGATTTTAACTCTAATCTTAAAAATTCAGATTTAGAATCTAATTACACCTCTGAAATGCATTCAAACATAAAATATGTATTCATTATTTCAAATGTGGCCAAGACTGATAGTTTATGGAAGTAGTAATAAAGAGAGAGAATAGGAAAAAGAGAGAGAACAGAGATTTTTTCCATGTTATAAAACTACTAATTCATACTTTGACAAATTCTTTTATCCACAATAGCCTAGTAAAACCCCTTTATTCAAAGAGAACCACAGTAGTGTATTAAAATAAACTTTTGAGGAACTACAGTTCAATCCAAATCACTTGAATTTTGGAAATAATACAGTGGAACATTTCTTGACCCTGGTTTCATCATGTTTGTATAAAATAGAGGTAAAAGACACTAAGCAAATAAATAAATAGTTGTACTTATGATGCTAATGAAGGATGAGTTGGCCTTAAAATTACCATGCCAATAAATGATGAGGTAGCATTAAGTAAAAGAACAATATAGTGAGATATTTCGTTCAAAAACAGCATGATATGAGGGAGCAATAAAGTTCAAGCTACTAAGAGGCTGCCAGTAGGAACTCTGCACAACTTGGACTGTTTGAGGGATTGAAAGGAGCAGGTATAAAGGCAGACTCAGAAGACCAAAAACAAGGCTGTGAGGGTGATGTTGTACTCTGGGTCTTTATCTAAGTAGTAAATGGAGACCACAGGCTGATGTACTAAATAGTCTATTCAGGTTTAAGGAGTCATTCACAAAAAATCTCTTTTACTCTATCTACCAAAAAAGATCCTGATCATGTTGATAAGATCCCATTTCTCTTCTTCAAATGTTAATCCTCTACCTCACCCTTTGTTTCCTATAGATTTTATGAATGAGTTGAAGTAAAATATTTAGCAGTGTAAGCTTAATGTCATTCATGCAAGAGATGTGGTTATACTATTCGACTGTTAGTGATTAGTAAATAAACTATTTTACCCTATTGTGATTTTTATTACTTTGGAGATTATTTGATATTAGCATGCAAATATAGCTTGCATTTTAATGCTCGGTGGGACTTCTTGTTAATAAGCGAGAGAACCTTTTGATCATTGTAAGAAATTTATTTCCTTTTTTTCTAAGAAGCTTTTTGTCTCTGGCCAGGGGGTAACATACAATGCCCACCAGGATGGAGTGAAGGGCATTGCAGGAGCAGCAAAACTGCAAAAGAAAATCAACAAACCACAATCCAGAACTTCAGAGACTCTATATCAACCACCTAGAACTAGGCCAGCTTAATCTCTCCCCATCCTGAAGCTCAGGGAAATTTGCGGAAGAGGGGGCGGTAAGAGTGTAAGAGCACAATGATGGGAGGAGCAATGATATGTAAGATACTCCATACTAGTTAGGGGTGAAGCAATCATAATTGGACTTTGCATGCCCTGCGCATTGTCCAACACACTGTTGACCTCACAAAGTCTAGCATCTGCTAAAGGCACCAAGATCCTTGGAGGCAAAGGATTGGCAGCCACAGCAGTGTTCCTATACCTAAGGGGACCACAGGAAAGGGTTCAGGGAAAGGCCACTGGGTTCTTGTACGTCATCGGAGAGGAGGGTCCAGAGGAAAATCAGGCATGCACAAGAAAGGACTCTCTGGGAATTGGGGCGGGAGGCACTGGGGGATGGGGAGGGAGGGGTGGTGGGGAGGGGGAGCAGGGGGTACGGGGGGAGGAGGAGGGAGGGAGGGAACTGGTGTACCTATTAAGTTTGTATGAGCTGAAATAATAATAAAAATGTATTAATAATAATAAAAAAGAAAAATGCAAAGCTTTCTTTGGTGTTATATAGGTTTGAAGCTCGAATTTTTTTTAAAAAAGCAGGCTTATTGTTAAACCGTTTTAGTATTGGGTGCTTCACTTCATAATATATTGTCCTTAGCCTTCAACTACTGTTCAACTCTCGGAAGTGATGAGGGAAGTGATACTGTTAGTACATTACTCCAAAGTTAGCTTTATGCCCTCTAAATCAGAACAAATACCATTATCCATTTATATTCTTGTGCAAGTGAAGGGATCTGTAATAAAATTTATCTCAGTCCATCCTAGAATGAAAGTAAGCTCTCTCCAAATGAGCATATCTGCATCTAAAATAAACAATTTATTTTATTTTGCTTTTTTACTATGATTTCCAGTAATCTTAGATTTAAATTTATTTCATGAGTACTGTAATTCTTTTAATTTCCTCTCCATGTAATTAGCTCATGATCCCATTTTTAATTTTAATTGAACTGTTTTTCACATATTAAATGCAAAACAATCCCAAGTGCTTTTTTCTAAAAGTAGCAGAGATATGAATTATAAGTAAGCAAACACGGAAATAACACATGTGGAAAAGCATTTTAGAATTTCTGTTTTAGTAATTGTACATGTATGAAATATAAACTAAATGCAACTTCACTTGAAATGAAACCATAAAAATATTTATATAGAAAACTGCACTGTTTAAAGGATATGTTATATAAATCACAATTTCAAATGACATATAATTTTAAATACTCTAGAAGCTTCATTTAAAGGAAAGATGAAAGAGACAAAAGAATTTCAATAACACATTTTCTTTAACCCAATTGATCAATGCTATTGCAAGATTTAATCAACAATTGCAAGCTATGAGACATAGTGTTCTTAATTCATCATATTTTCATTATTGAGTGTGCATTTTTCTAACATTTTCATATCTTAATTTGAACTACCTACATTGCAGTTTCTCAGTACCATATGCATGCACCTAGTACCATATGCAACTAGTAACTATTGTATTTACAGTAAAATATTCATGAGATTTTTCTTATCTAAATCAGATTTCAATTGAGAATGACAATGTATAATATGTTATTAATATTTGCAGCAGGACAACAGAAAAATGTATCCTCTCCCTTCAATGGGTGTGAAATTGACTGATAGCACAAATTATGTGACTGTGAAAACATAGTCACACACATATATAAAAATCTTAGAAGACACATATAATCATCCATAAATTTTTGGAATTTATTGTTATAAGTATCCATCTATATATTATGTATATATAATTTAGATTTTACACATGGAGATAAAGAAATCTGTATGCTGAATGACAGAACATATTCCAAACTCACATTTTAAGATAAATGGAGGTAAAGACAAATATCTGTATTTGATTCATGGTAAAGATTCAGTTATTTAAAATACCTTGTAAACTCACACATTTATGTCCTTAAGTTTTCTAACTCATGGCATTAGTAAACTGAAGATTATCATATAAGATGTTAACAACAGAATAAAGAGCAATGTTTTTTCTTTAATTATGACTTATAGTAGATTATTGCCTGTGCTGTCTTGGATGTTTCTTACCAAATATTTGTTAATGGCATTAATCTAAGATCTCATCAGTGAATATTAGCAAAATTATTTGTAAAAATGTAAGGTATGCAAAGTAAATATTATTTATATTTAATATTCTGAATTCTGGTGCAGGATGAAGTCAACCGACTATCAGCTCTTCAGCCTCAAATTGAGCGATTAAAAATTCAGAGCATAGCTCTGAAGGAAAAAGGACAGGGGCCAATGTTCCTGGAAGCAGACTTTGTGGCCTTTACAAATCATTTTAACCAAGTCTTTGTTGATGTGCAGAGGAGAGAGAAAGAGCTACAAACAAGTAAGTAAAATTACTTTAAAAAAACTAACTTGGTACTTTCAAAATTAGCTATTTGCTAATAAAATAATATCAAAATACAGAAATAACTTTTGTCTGTGGAATCACACTCTCTACAACCTCCATTAATAAGTGATAAAATGCTGGTATTGGTGGACAACTATTCCTATATATTTTCTTGTATAATAATTTCATGCTTTAGTGATTAAAAAGATATCTTATACACGCGTAGCTGCTCTATGATGGCTTAAAAACTTCAGATCAGGAGTTTTGAAACTTGGGGAAAGTTAAAGTGCAGTTTGTTAGGTTTTCAGAAAATTCACTTTGCCGTATGTTCTGAAATATTTGTGTAGGCATCAGCCATTGTTCTGTCTGTTCATGAGAAATGTCTCCTACATGTCACATAGAATTGGCTATCAAAAGTCAAGAAAGGACAGATAACTCTGTGGACTACAGTTTTCTTTTTTATTTCTGTCATTACCTAAACTTTGTTTTTTTTCCCCCTATTGATGTCAAATGATGAAAGTGGGGTGACCATGTAAATCAGAGCATGTGACTAAAAATTTTCAAGATGTCCCTTTTTGTCTCCTAGCAATTTACTCCCATGAGATGTTACTGCAAAGTATTTGCTGGAAGCGTCCGCTCATCAGCTTAAATTTTAATATGACTTTATTAGACATACAGGTTTTTGAAGAATCTTAAGCAAGAATAACTGATTTTTTAATTATTATGCACACATATATATATATTCTTGTGCTCATACTAAAGACTATAGAGTACAGTGTAAAGGCATTAAAATAAAAATATTTCAATACAAGAGACAGAAGAATAGAGTTCGGTTCCTAGACCCCACGTATAGACGCCGGGCATAAGCAGGGGAGGCCTGCGTTTCTGGTCCTGGTAGGGCGGAGCCTGTGAATCCCGGGGCAGAGTAAACAAGGAGGAGGTGGAGGCGTCCATGGTGGTTCCCGAATTCGTTCATGGTTTTACACACACACATACACATACACACATATACACGCACGATTGAATAAATAATAAAAATTTTAAAAAAAGAATTCATGTTTACTTTAAAGAAAATGTGCTCCTCTGAAGAATGTTTTCTTATTCTTTGCCTTATAAATATTAAAAGAATTTAACACAAAACATTATAGATTTGGTATTTCACAACTCATAAAGTAATACTAATTAACTTGGTATTTATTTTAATGAATCTGAAACTAATTGCCCCAAACAATATAAAAATAAATTTGGTTTTATGCCTTAAGTTGTTTCTGGCTAGGAAATTTATTTCTCTAAAAGGAATCAGGTTGTAAAACTTTAAAATAATATTAGCTCCCTCTAGTGGATTTCGGTATACTTCCTTCCCCTCAATTAAAAAACTTTTCAATGTCCTAAATTTTCACTTTTGTCTTAACAATATTGTATCTTACCTTGTCAGAAATCCATTAAGTTCATATTAAATCAAGTAATTTTGATGGCTAAAATATATCTTCACTTCTTTGCTGGAAAACTATTTTCGTCTGCTTGTAAAGTTCAATATTTCAGTAAGTTTGAAAAAGTTAAAAACAGTGCTATTGATAGCTGAGATTTGTTTATATTGGTACAATGTAAATGGTAAATGTTTATTATCTGTTCATTCATGAATTTATACACACATATAATCACCAATTTACACATGATGATTTTTATAGAATTTTCCAAATTTGTTTCTTTGGTTATCTCCAAATGTAATACTCTCCATTTTATGTTACTTACAAAAGTAATACTAATATTTTGCTTACCCTTTTGTAAACTTACCTTTATTAACTATTACTAATTCTTTAATTTTAAACATGAAATCTATAGTAAAGTTGCACAATATTAAATCATCTTGCAAGTATTTTGTCATTAATTATCTAAATATTTTGTATTCTCTTATATTGTTGATGTGATACTTTCATAATCAATAATTAATAAAAAAATTTAAATCCTGATACATACCATAAAAGTACTAAGATACATAGCAGAAAAAAATAAATATCAACATTTATGTCCTTATGGAACATATGAACAGGAGAGACACTGGGAAAAATATCTAAATACATAAAAATTATAATCATTTAACAGTTAACATGATCCAGAGAGATAATTTTTGAATAAATTGAAAGGCTGATAAATAACTAAAAAGATATTAAATGGAGCAGAATGCAGAAGGAAATGCCCAAAGTTGATGAAACAGGGCTCTGTTACATCCAAGACGGTAAAACGACTGGCACCTAGCAAATCATGTCAGCGTGAGGACAAGATTATAGAAGTATTCCTATAGACTATGATAGGCACCTATAAAAAAGTTATTGGTTTTAGTAATTGATTTTTCTCCATTCATTTATTTTTAATGTTGTGCCACAAATATAGTAAATTCATAATATTTTCATTTTTCACCCCTTAGTCCCAAGGTCCATCCTCCTTCCTTTTCCCTTTCCAGTCCTTAATCTCCCCTACCAGACTCCCTCTTATTTTCAAACATTTTCACCTGTGTGGCCCACTATGTTTCAACTAGTATTATCTTTAATGACATACAACTGACATGTTTCATCCTCCTGCAAGTTTCATACATCAGTGGGTATACCATGGAGGAGACCATCCTCTTTTTCTTTCCCATCAGCATTAGTTGTCAACCAGTCTCTCAGAGGTGTGGAAATTCTTGAGATCTTTCTGCTTTCATTGTGTGATGTTCAGATAGATCCCATTAATTGCCATTATGGAAATTAATTAATCAGCTTTATACTTCTGGAAAATTAGTTTCCAGCTCATATGTAAAGGACTTACTGGTATATGGGGCTGAGAAAACATGATAAAAATTGGAAATAGTAGCCTAATAGCCATTGCAAATAAGAGTCCATTTCATCTAACACTAGATTTAGGATAGGGAAGATAAACAAACTAGATGTAGCCCTTGAAAAAGTGATATCATAGTTTATCTCCAACATTACAAGGGATGAATATTCTTTTCCATAGATAGCAGAAGTCCCATGATATCTTCCAAAAATGTATTTTATGCCCACAATTAAAAATCGACTGGATAGTTCCTAACATTGCACATTACAATATTCAGCTAGGAAATCCAAGGCAAAATGAAACTGAACAAACTCATACAGCCCTAAATTAGAAAAGTAGCCTAGTTACTTAAAAAGTGTAAATATTTTTGAATTTGTTCAAATAAAGGAATCACCCCTTTCTTCTTTTGTTACCCTACTACATACCTACATACACAGTGAACTTTGGTCTGAAATATATAGATCCTGCTTAGTTTGGGGTAATGTATGATATTTTAAAACTATAATTATATAGTTGTAATTTATCCTGCTCAGTTTACCTTTTTCCTTTGAGTTGTTCCATAATGTGGCAAATCTTAGAGTCTATATTATTTTCGCAATTAGCACAGACATTCTTATTTTTCATCTTTAAGTATATTTTCTTTTAAATTAAATGCAATAATTTATATATGTATAGGTTAACATTTCAACATATGTAGACAATGTATTAATGATTAGATAAATGTAATTAATATATCTGTAAACCTTACTATAGAAATATATCCAATTGTTTGATTTGACTTTTAGTGAAGATACAACTTACATTATTAAAGTATGGATTTATGGGTACAAAGTCATAATTCAGTAGTTCTTCATATATAATATGTAATGACTAAACAAATATAGTGATGATACATGTAATTTAATCTTTCTACACAAAGGAAATAATGTCAAAATTACCCGTAACATAAACTGGATAGTTTCCCAAAGTTACATATTCCATATTATATAGGTAATTATGCTTTGAACATAAAATAAGAAATGTATAAAAGCAGCTATTAGGTAGTAGCTGGAACTTAAACAGAGTTGTTTAGTCACACATACAGAACATTTTCATTTCATGTGGTATAATTTCCTTTGGTCTTTCGATTTTGCTATTGGTTATTTCTTACCTAATTATATTCCAGAATAAAGGAGAAGCTATAAATCTACTCTCTGTGTGGGTCACAATAAAGAAATTTGTGAATTTTATGTGCTTGCATGTATACTGGTGTAAGTGTATAATCTATAGCTTTGAATATGTATTTGAAAATCAGAAATATTTTGGGTTTGGACCTGAAGTTCTACAAAATTAATAAAAGAACACAATTGACCCAGTTCTTCAAGGGATATGCACATAGCTTGTGGCTCTTCCCTTGTCCAACCTTGTAACAATTGAGATGATAGTGCTTTTTGCTACTGTTGCCATATATACTATGCACCATGTTTTGTACACATCTTTGATTATTTGGACACTTTTCTTCCTAAATCTCTTACCTTGCTGCAGGATATAGGAGAATTTCTTGCTCCTTTCCTCTTTATCTCTCTTTATTATTTCACTGACACTCTCAATACAATTTCATTGTTTTTCTCTTCACATCTATTTCCAATAAATTTCATAATACAGTAATTTTTCTATTAGTTCATAGCTTGATTCAGAAGCTAAATTTTAAACATCAAGGTAACTAATTTTTCTTGCATTTGTGGTGTTTAGAAGGCTGAGTAGTAATAAGTGAATAAATAATAAATGAATAACAATTTTTCATTCTCCCAAGTATACCACTGTCCATATTTCTATAAAATCTCAAATACTACAGGTTAATTAATTTACTGAATCTAGGAAGGAGACCAATAAGTCCTGTTCCAGAACTGAAGTATCTGGCTTCCTCATTGTTGTACAATATAACCTATGTGTATAAAACAAGGAATAACAATCCTGTAACGTGTTCAGCATAGCTCAGAGGGTAAGGCCCCTGCTCACAAACCTGATGACCTGAGTTCAACCCCCACAAATACATAGGACAGAAGGACAGAATTCACATCTGATAGTTGTCCTTCAAATTCATCTATGTGCTATGGTATGCCTCTCTCTGTCTCTCTGTCTCTCTCTGTCTCTCTGCCTCTCTCTCTCCCCCTTCCTTTCTCAATCCTTCTATCCCTCCTAGCTTCTATTCCCTCCCTTTTCTTCCCTCACTATAATAAGTTGATAAATTATTAAAAAATAAAGCAAGAACATATTAATCTATTTCTAATTAAACCTATATATAATACCTTTACCAATTATTTTATGCTCATTTCTCTATCCTGAAATATATGAATCATTTGGATAAAATTGAAATGATTAATATAAACTATAGTAAGATTTTAACTTCCAGAATTGCCTCAAACCTTGCCCCAGAGAAAACAGTTTTGCAAATTGTGAATATTCACATTCAATTGAATCAATCTTCATGAAATTTATATTTCAAGAAAAATATCTGCTTATTCATTTTACTGGATCACCTACTCTAATATCATCTCGGATATAACTTTATTTCATAATGAGTAAATACTTCTTGTATTAAAAACAACACAAGACTCATTTGTTTATTATTAACGATTTAATGCTGAAATAAATATATTGTGTCAGTGGTGATATAAGCACCTTTGCATATATTTTACTTATTTTCTGTGTGCGTGTGTGAGAGAGAGAGAGAGACAGACAGACAGACAGACAGAGCACAGCGTCCCTGTTGCTGATTAAGGGTGACTTCAGGAATCAAAATGGATTGCTTCTACCTCCTTCTTGCTTTGCTCTGGGATTTCCCAGGCTCCGCCTACCAGAGCCAGAAAATGCAGGCTGCCACCATTTCCTCCTGGTGTGTTTTTTTTTTTTTTTTAACTTAAAGTATACATTTATTTGCTGACAATGTAAATTATGTTTATTTTTAATCATATAGGAATGCATCATTGCCTTTATATTTACAACTATTAATATGGTATATTTTCTTTTTTCTATACTATTACTTTCGCTCATACAAACTTAACAGGTACACCGGTCCCCTCTTTCCCTCCACCTCTCTCTCACTCTCCTGCTACCCTCTCCCCTCCTCCCTCACTCCCCATCCCCCAGTGCTTCCCCCCAAGTGGCTCTCCCCTCCAATCCCTGGAGCATCCTTCAATGTGCATGCCAAACTCTCCTCTGGGTCCTCCTTTCTGATGAGGTGCAAGGACCCAGGGGCATTTCCCAGAACCCTTTCCTGTGTTCCCCTTAAGCTTAGGAACACTACTGTGACTGTCAGTTCCTAGCCTCCAAGGATCCTAGTGCCTTTAGTCCATGCTAGACTTTGTGGGGTCAATAATATGTTGGACATAGCATAGGTCATGCAAAGTCCTATTATGATTGCTTCAGTCCTAACTTGTGTGGAGTATCTTGCATATCATTACTTCTTCCATCCTTGTGCGTTTATAATCTTACCGCCCCCTCTTCTGCAAATTTCCCTGAGCTTCAGGATGGAAAGAGATTAGGCTGGCCCAGTTCCAGGTGGTTCATATAGGGTCTGAAGTTCTGAATTATGGTTTGTTGATATTTTTTTCGGTGTTGCTGCTCCTGCAATGCCCTTGGCACCATGCTGATGGGTATTGGATGTCACCCCCTGGCCAGAGATAAAAACCTGTTAAATTAGAGTCTTGTTATAAGAGTATATTAAAAGGCAGATGTAATAAAAGTAGGAGACCACGGTAAGAGAGAAATCAATCACCCATTTGCAAAATGGTTACTTTCTATCAGGCAGCCTATATGCCCTCCCCTTCTGGAGAGATCATACCCCATCAGTTGCAAATGATCTGGTAGGAAAGTCTATGAACTTAACCAGATGTCTCATTACTTACTTGCAGTTCTTGATGGTGGCCTATTTTCTCTGCTGTAACATGGTCCCCTCTCTCCTTGTTTCTGGTGGGGCCCTCCTTCCCCATCCTCCTTGCTTATAATCTTTGCAATTACTGTAGGTATTACAGAGATTTGTCTTTGAGTGTCTCTAAGTGGGTTTGGTACTAGGATCCATCTATTAAGGAGTACATATGGTGCTTAATTTTCTGTGTCTGGGATACTTCACTCAATATAATTGTTTCTAATTCCATCCATTTCCCAGAAAATTGCATTAATTCATCATTTTTGATGGCTGAACAGTATTCCATTGTGTAAATGTACCACATTTTCCTTATCCACTCATCAACTGTTGGACATTTGGGCTGATTCCATGACTTTGCTATTGTAAACACTGCTGCTATGAACATAGTTGTGCTTGTGCTATCAAGGTGAATTTTTGCTATATGGGGGGTTATTCCCAAAAGTGGTATAGCAGGGTCATATGGCATCTCAATCTTTAATTTCTTTAGGAATTGCCAGACAACTTGCCAGAGTGGTTGTATGAGCCTGCATTCCCACCAGCAATGTAGAAGAGTTCCCTTCTCTCCACATCCTCTCCAGCACTTGGTGTTGTTTGTATTGTGGATTTTTGCCATCCTGACAGGGGTGAGATGATATCTCAGGGAAGTTTTGATTTGCATTTCCCTGATGGCTAAGGATGTGGAGCATTTTTTAAGATATTTGATAGACATTTTAATTTCGTCCCTGGTAAAGTTTCTTTTAATTTCCAGGTCCCATTTTTTAATTGGCCCGTTGGTTTCCTTGGTGTTTAGTTTTCTAAGTTCTTTGTGCACTCTGGATAATAGAGCTCTATCAGACATATGGTTAGTGAAGATTTTCTCCCATTCTGTGTGTTGCCTTTGTGCTGGAGTTACAATCTCTTTATCTGAACAGAAGCTCTTTAATTTCACAGGATCCTATCTGTTGAGTGTTGGTTGTAGTGACTGTGCTATTGGATGTCCGTTTAGGAACTGTTGGCCTAACCCAATTAGCTTGAGGGAGTTCCCTACCCTTTCAACTATGGTTTTTATAGTCTCTGGCCTTATATCGAGGTCCTTGATCCATTTGGAATTACTTCTTGTACATGGTGACAAGTACGGGTCCAGTTTTAATCTTCTGCATGTGGATATCCAGTTTTGCCAACACCATTTGTTAAAGATGCTGTTCTTTTTCCATTGGATTTTTGGGCCCCTTTGTCAAATATCAAATGGCTGTAGTTGTGTGGGCTCATATCTGGGTCTTCATCCCTTATCCATTGATCTGTGTGTCTATTTTGAAGCCAGTACCAGGCTGTTTTTACAACTATGGATTTGTAGTATTAGTCTAAGGTTTGGTATGGTGATACCTCCAGCAGTGTTTTTGTTACTCAGGATTGTTTTTGGTATCCTGATTCTTTTGTACCTCCATATAAATTTTGAGATTGTTCAGTCTACTTCTTTAAAGAATTGCTTTAGGGTTTTATAGCATTGAATTGCATTGAATTGTATAGCATTGAATCTGTATATTGTCTTTGGTAGGATGGGTTATTTTTACAATGTTGATTCTGCCAATCCAGGAACATGGGAGGTGTTTCCATCTTCTGGTGTCTTCTGCAATTTCTTTCTTTAGGGTTTTAAAGTTTTCATTATAAAGGTCTCTTACTTCTTTGGTTAGGTTTATACCAAGGTATTTCATTTTTTTAGGGGCTATAGTAAATGGGATTGTTTCTCTCAGGGCTTTTTCACTTCTTTTATTCTGGTCATATAGGAAGGCCACTGATTTTTGTACATTTATTTTGTATCCTGCAACCCTGCTGAACTTCTCAATTAGTTCCAGGAGCTTCCTGGTGGAGTTTTTGGGATCACTCAGGTATAAGATCATGCCATCTGTAAATAGAGATAACCTGACTTCTTCCTTGCTGATTTGAATCCTTTTTATGTCCCTTTCTTGTCTTATGGCTTCAGCTAAGACTTCAAGTACAATATTGAATAGAAGTGGTGAGAGTGGACAGCCTCGTCTAGTTCCTGATTGAAGTGGGAATGCTTCAAGTTTTCCTCATTGAGTATAACCTTTGTTGTTGGCTTGTTGTATACAGTTTTTATTATATTGATAAAGGTTCCTTCTATTCCAACCTTCTGTAGGGTTTTGATCATAAAGGGCTGTTGGATCTTGTCAAAAGCTTTTTCTGCATCTATCGAGAGTATCATGTGGTGTTGAACTTTGGACTCGTTTATATGGTGAATTACATTTATTGATTTGCATATGTTGAGCCACGTAAAAAAGAAAACTATAGGCCAATCTCTTCCACAGATGCAAAGGTTCTTAACAATTGCTAATATCTATTGGAACTCTCACAATGTCATGGTGATCTTTGGTACCCAACATGATCCCACAGGATTTAGTATTTACTCTGTGAAGTTTTAGGCTTACTATGGTGTGTTCTTTTTTTGTTTAACATATATTAGCTTTATTCATTTTAAGATTGTATTAACTAACCATGAATTTACTTGTTTTGGTTGTCCATTAACTATCTCTGCCCTTTATCCTTTGAACCTATCAGGTTCTCCCCCTCTACCCTTTCTTTCCCTCTTCCATATCTCCCTACCTATGCAACCTGGCTACCTCTAGGATGACTGTAGTACTTAGTGTTTTGGGCATCTGTCAGGCCACAAAAGGCCCACCAGTGGATAGACCTAGAATATAGGCAGCCTTCATCTCCTTTTTCTACCACCAGTCTGGTAATAGAGCTTTTTTTAAAAAAAAAAATAAAGTACTTGTTTTATTGTAATCTTTGGGATAGCCAATTAAATAACATGTAAAATGCTTTCTAATCGTTTCATTTACTGTAGAGAGAATTGATAGAAGTGATACATAATACCTTAGAAAGTAATATTTGAATAGGAACACTAGGTAAAGTGGTATAAACTAAGTCTTTGGTCCATGATTTTTATATAGGGGGAGAATAATAACTACATTCTTACACAATATGAATATGAATTTTGCCACCTTATATTTGGGATACATTTGTAATTAGGTTGTGATGCTATGCATTTAAACATTTTTCTCCCATGTTTTATTCTAAATATGTACTTCTATCCTACCACCAAAGTTTAGCTTTATTCTTCCTTAATTACCTTGCTTTGAAGACTCACCATTTAGTTCATCATTCTTATATTGCTTTAGCATCCTTTATTATCTTTAAAATGTGTTATTTTATTTGCAATAAGATCTTTTATAGTCCTGGCCATTTTCATACTCACTATGCAGATGAGACTAGCATTGAACATCTGATTCTTCACTCTCTACCTCCAAATTTCCTCCATGTGCCTTCAAACCCAGATTAGTGTGTATGATGTGTGTGTGTTTGTGTGTGTGTGTGAGAGAGAGAGAGAGAGAGAGAAAGAGAGAGAGAGAAAGAGAGAGAGAGAGAGATGTCTTTTGGTGGTGATTTTGGTTAGGAAATTGGGAAAATAAGACGGTTGTTTTAAAATATTCAATCGGTTCTTCTTAATGAACTAATTTTATGGAAATACAAAAATTCATTGGTTATGTTTATTTCTCACTTTCATCAACTCTAAATTACTTAACAATGTATACCTTACTGGGTTATTATAAGAATTAATAGTAGTGGCACAAGTGGGATTATCATTGCAGTTCCTGATGTTTATACTAAGCATACATAAAATCTTTTAACTAGAGTAAAATCACAGGTGATCTGATATCTTTTGATATATCAACAATTTTGGATTATAATTTTGTTTTCATCAAGTTAAATGGTAACACAGGAGTCACTTTCAATACATGATTTATTTTTCCAAACATAATCTGGATTATATTGAATAAAGTACTTAACCTATCACTTTTTCCATTTGCTGACCTTGCAAAATGAATTTATCTATGTAGAATTTAGAGTACAGATTTGAAAATTGAATGTAATACATGGAGTGTTCTTGACATGCCAGGTATGTATTAAAAAGATATCATCACGTTCATACTCTATTTCAGGTTTTGGCATTTTTAATATTTAAGTAATATAAGTGAGTTTGCAAAAAAATGTGAAAACCATGACAAAGTTTAAAATGATTGAAATATTTTTCTCTTTCTTTTTTTTTTTCATTTCAATAAAGTTTTTGACACTTTGCCACCAATGCGCTATCAGGAGACTATGAGTACTATCCGGACCTGGATCCAGCAGTCTGAAACCAAACTCTCTATACCTCATCTTAGAGTCACCGAATATGAAATCATGGAACAGAGACTTGGAGAGCTACAGGTGTGCAAGTATTTGAGTGTCCTAAGCAAGATAAAACATGTCCCAATAATCAAGACATCACATTTTTGTAACAATCAAATAAATATGGAATAAGTTATGAACAGGAACCATAGGTTAACAGTTGAGCATCCTACAAAGCTCTAGACTACAAATAATTATATAATCCAAAATATTACTGATGTTAACATTGAAAAACTTTTGGAAATCAATGAGAAAAAGTAAAATATTGTATTTTACTATTATTTTTGCTGGTTCACTTAAGTTTATTATCCAATATATGAATATAATTTAGTAATAACATTAATTAGAGAGGTTAAAATTGCTTTACCAAAGAGTCAAAATACTAAAGCCAAGCTAAATATAATTATTAATGTACACACCTTCCATAAAATTAGGGTCTGTTCTGTGAAATAAATCTTTGGACATATTCAACATTGTCTATAAAATGTTGTGGATTGTTTCATATCTGTAAATAATATAGAAGTTATATTTATGATAAAGTGATGCATACAAATTACCAATAGCTGGGTGCCATTAAATCTGTTTTGTTTATGTGTTCATATAGCCTTCATTCAAAGTGTACTTGATACAACTGAAACTCATCAGTTATGCACCGCTTAGTGTAAATGGATGTTTCTTTTTAACTTTGAGGCTTTGCAAAGGTCTCTGCAAGAGCAGCAAAGTGGTCTGGACTATCTTAGCACTACTGTAAAGGAAATGTCAAAGAAAGCATCCTCAGAAATAAGCCAGAAATACCAATCAGAATTTGATGAAATTGATGGCCGCTGGAAAAAGCTCTCCTCCCTGCTAGTTGAACATTGCCAGAAGTTAGAGGATCACATGAGTAAACTTCGAAAAATTCAGGTAACCCAAGATTTTGTTTTTTCTGCCTATTGTATTTTCTGGTTTTTCACTTGGTAACATTTGCTAAAATATGAAGCAAAACAAATATTTGACCCATCTGAACTCTTCAATGACATCAGTAAGATTAAAAGTTAAATCTTTCATAAAGGAGTATAATTTGCCTACTTGTAAGAAAACCATTACAAATAGTTCTTTTTATTCTGCATAGAATCGATTTTTTATGAATCTCAACAATATTTAATATATTTTGGCATAATAATTAGAAATCATACTTATTTCAATAATCTTTTTTAATATCCAGATATGATTTAGCTTACAAGAGAGGATATTATTTAGGAATAGAATATAATTACCATATTTCACTTGTAATTATGTGCTTAAGTTCTATCATATCACTTCCTTAAATGAAATCTCTCCACACTTAGTATTCTCCATTATTTCTACCATAATAATAATCTTCTATACTAAATGCCATATTCCAACAATGGCATATGAATCGGAAATTCTAAAATGTTTTTCATTGTTAGTTTTGCCTCTCTTAATTTGTCAATTATTATATAAAATATTGTATTGGAAAATAAACTTCAAAAGTACCATTGCTTAATTGAGAAAGCATTAGGAAGGTGCTTCTGATTGAAATTCTGGTTCTGCTCCTGAGTTGTTTATTCTTCCATATTCCAATCTAAAATATCACCAGTGAGTCCATTCAGTGACCTTAGACACAGCTATGAAACTGGCTCAATGCAAAATCCTAAACTCACTTAAAACATTATGAAATGCTTCTTTCATTCTTTAAATCTCCATGTGCCAATTTCTGGCTGTAAATTTTATATTCATAAATTTTATGAATATCATTTCTCAATGTCAATATTAAAACATTCTAAAATGTTTCCATTTATTAACTTGTATCACTGAAGCATACATAGACACATTCTTGAAATAATATGCTTTTTATCAGGATTAGTAACCAAATGGTACAATCTCATGAAAAATGATCATATTCTAATGAAGGAGAGAAAGATATATGGGTATTAGTTTCCTATTGATATTAAACAGATGATCCTAAATGTATTGACTTCACACAAAGCTTTATTGTATTACAGTTAATGAGGTCAGAAGTATAAAATCAATCACAATGGATATCAGCAGAGTAGTGTCTCTTCTGGGATCTTTAAGAGAAATGTCTTTTTTAGCTTCTGGAATCAACATTCCTTTATTCATGATTTCTTCCTCTTATTTTCAAAGCCAATAGCATGACAATGTATCTGTCTGTATCTCTCTTTATCTCTCTCTCTCTTCTCATCTTAATCTCTCTAGTTCTCTCTCCCACCCAATCCATTCCCTATATCTCTATCTTTTCTATACTTTCCTCAATAAAGCATATTTCCAAGCATAATATTGTATTCATTTTGTCCAGCCAGATGGGGAAGGGTGCCTCATCTCATTTTTTTATGGTTTATGTATTTGTTTTTGAAGTTTCCATATACAAATAGAATGAGTATATGTCCTTACCTCCCACTCCCTCCTTTGCCAACCCCCTTTCCAAACCTTCTTTCCATTTGCCAATCCAACTATGTCCCCCTCTCCCTCATATATATCTATAAATGTAGACCAAAAGCCTCCTGTGTGGTACCAGTACTTGTGTAAGTCCAGGCATCTGTAGTAGTGCAAATGGCCCTCCAGTGGGCAGGCCTATGGGCAGAGATGTTCCCCTTCTCTTCAGGTGACTGCTCCAATGACTATCTGAGTGTTGTTGTTTCTCCTGAGATTCTTGCTAGTAGACGGCAGAATATTGATTTATCAACCATTGTAAAGATCTGTGGGAAGTTGCTCTTATGGCAGTGAGCTCCTATAATAAATCTAACCAAGGATGTAAAAGACCTGTAAAATGAAAATTCTAAAATGCAAAAGAAAAATTACAAAAGATAACCAAAAGGTCGTCTCGTTTTTTTTTTAAATAAAGCTTTTTAGATTTACAAATTCCTTATGGCATGTTAGTAATTTTTTGAAGTGGTTCATTTTTAGCCCACAAAATAAAAGCAACAATAAAATAAAGAGGTAGAAAGAATTCTAAAATCAGTAGACAAAAGCCGTTTTCCAAGATTATTGTAATATCAGATGACTTGTCTCAGAAACACTTTGAACTGGTATGTTTGAGAATTAACAAAAATATGTAGTTAAAACCAGTCTGGGAATGTATCACAAGTGGTCAATGATACCATGCTTTTTGGATTAATTGTGACAGCAAAATGAGAACAATTGTAAAGGTGGTGATCAGTATTTTAAATTAGAAAGGATGTAAGTATATTTGAGAATTCAGAATATCAATATGAAAGGTCTTCCTTTCACATTGAGGCACACATATGACTGGTATTAATGGAGAAAAATTACAGAATCCAGTAATACCAAGATAATTCTAGAAAAAGATAATGCATTCATCTATAGTCCATGGACTTGAGTGTATGGAAAATTAAGTTCCTGAAGTAAAACCAATATTGTCCTGAAAGATATCGGTAAGATGATAATATCAGCTTTTGGATTTCATCAAGTGCTCTTAAAATTGTAGCTATTAATCATAGTAAAGACAAACTTCCCATGAAGTCTATATTTTCAATAGAAAGTCAGGAAAGAGAAAAAAAATCTACAGAGCATAGTGGAATTATATAGGACTAAAAAAGTGAAAATTTAGCCTTTTAAAAGTAACCAGAAAAGAAGTATGAAAATATGGCATTGTAAAATAGAATAATGGGAAGTGCTTATCTACTTATGAAATGATAAAAGATGAATTTTTGCCTGATTGTTAATTCAAGCAGTTCAGGCACATAAGGAATTAAAAACTCTGTCTTTAAAGATGACAAAAATCTTGCCTGAAAACCCCTAACTGAAGGGACTATTTAAACTGTCAACTGTAGAAGACAATTTGTGGAAGTTTGGGTTTAGGGAGGCTATAAAGACTCCATTATATTGAGTTTATTGTACATAGTTTGTTTTATGTACTGTAAGGGCACATTGTTAGTATTATCATGAGTTGTTTTGTAACTGAAAATTTTTCCAGAGGGGGATATGATTTAATGTTCTCGAGAGGAACATCATAAAACTACATTTGGTAGTAATTTTTTATTTTTAACAATAGCAGACTTCATACACCAGTGCTCATAGTATAGACCATAATATGCAGTCTTAGTAAAAAATATTCTTTTCCGGAACAACCACTTAGAGACATCCTTCAAACATGGGAATTGTTTCTCAGCTTTTGTTTAGACATATCATCATGATAAACTGTGTTAAGAACAATCAGAGTCCTAAAATGTCTTAAAATGGCTTTTATTCCAGAATCACATAAAAACCTTGAAGAAATGGATGGCTGAAGTTGATGTTTTCCTGAAAGAGGAATGGCCCGCTGTGGGAGATTCTGAAATTCTGAAAAAACAGCTGAAACAGTGCAGGGTAAGATTTTTATATGATGTTTTCCATAGAAAGATTTTATGTGGATAATATATTATTTGGTTACATAAGTGGTTTCCTGATGGGATAGTTTGCAATGTCTGAATGCAATCTGATTGTAACAATCAGATTGGGAGTCATAGTTCTTCCTAGCATTTACTGCAGAGGTCAGGGATAGATCTCAGTACACTACAAAGGCCTCCACAGTACGGTCAAAAATATCACTAGAGTCAACAGCTTTTAAACTAAAACAATCTTTCTGTTTCTTGCTATATATTATTAATATAGGGTTACACAATCCAGGTTCATGTGATGTTTTCTTTGGTGTGTGTGTGTGTGTGTGTACCCATGCAAATACATGTGGCTGCTGGAGGTAGATTATCTTCCCCTGAGGCTCACACCTTATTATTTTTTTAGAGAGTGTATACTGGAGCTTACTGACTGACAGAACTGTGTAGTCAACAACTACCCAAGACCCTTTTGTCTCTGCTTCCCAGCACAGGAATTGGCAACACGTGTTATTGCACCTGTTTTTTTAAGAGTGTTGAGAGTCTAAAGTCACGTCCCTCATACCTGTCTAGCAAGTACTACTCACTGAACCATCTTGCCAGCTGAACAATACTTTTGAAACAATATTGATTAGAAAATTATCATACCACAGGGAAGAAATAATCAAATTCTTTAAAGAACTTCCTCTGCAAGTAAAAGTTAAAAAATAAAAATCAACATTTCACATAACAATCACATTGTCATGCTTTACAAATTGTTGAAGTGTCTTGTGCTTGAAAACCAAAATCCTTTAAACATTGTCATAATCAAGGGCATAATTTTCACACATTGATCTAATAAGAAAGATTAACTTATTTTTATACCTTTTTGAGCCAAGTAGAATTTAAGGAATGTCATATTTCATTTGTGGCATAAAAGTCACTGAATTTTTTATAAGACCTGAATGAGGCTACAACTGTTTTTAATTGATGTTGTACAGGGAAAAAGTCATATTCAGTGCCATGATTGGTAATTCTATATGTGCTAAGTTGCATGTTTAATGTCTAGTAGTAATGTTTCAATTATGTTAAAATACTCCTTTGTTCTTTAGCTTTTAGTCAATGACATTCAGACCATTCATCCAAGTCTAAACAGTGTCAATGAAGGTGGACAGAAAATAAAGAGTGAAGCAGAACCAGAGTTTGCATCCCGGCTTGAGACAGAACTCAGAGAACTTAATGCTCAATGGCATTACATGTACAGACAGGTATGAAGTGATGTCTTTTCAACAAATTGCCTATGCTATTTTTTCCATTTGGTTAATGTCTACCTTCATATTATTCTACTTTAAAACATTTTCCTTGACTATGTTCATGGCCTAAGTCACAGGTAATTCAAAGAAATCATTATTATTTTGTTGTTGTTGAGCATACAGAGATACTTTGTGGTAGGTATTTAAAAAAGCACATTTTTTTCTTCTTGTAGCTTTAAACTGACCTGGAACACAATTGAAAAATAAAATCTTATACATACTATTTTTCTTGAATCTTTCTGTCACTGCATAAATTTATATTAATTGAATTAAAAACAGGTCAATTACACATATTCACTTGGCATAGAAATAAAATGAACAGGTCATACATACATATGCACAAATATGATATATAATTTATACTTGTCACTCTTCAGATCCTTATGTATGATTTATTTCATATGATTATTTTCATCAGTGAATTAAAATTGAGAAGCAAACATGAAAAACTGGATGAAATTTAAAAAACTGCATTGCAATAGATTGTATTATAGATGTTTATTTTAAACTTCAATAAAAATGGGAAAAAAACTATATATATATATATGGAGTATCTGTTAATTGCTTCTTGTTCAAAGAAAGAAAATGTTGAACTAAAGCAGTAATCCCTTTTAAATTTGCCACTACATTTTTGAAGTTAATGTGAGGTTTCATTTATATTTAGTAGAGAGAGTTAATCTTCAATTATTTCTAAGTAACCTTTGAAAATTGAAATGAAATAATGCCAAAAGGCAAAAGGTAAAATTGAGAACAGAAATAATTTAGAAAAGTAAAAGTCAAGGCAGAAGTGCCCAGTTTATATAATCGCTGACAAATGGTTAACAGACCAATTAGCTCACAAGCGAGACAGCCCTGAGTCAACTGACTTGCATTCTTCTCCTAATATCAATAATTAAGTACTAGGACATCAGCTTAGAAAAAAGTTACGTAATGACATTTTCCCACAAGACCTCTATGAATTATATTTATTATTAAAATGTTCTTAACAGAAGACTGGAAAGATATAACCAAGTTATTCAGAGCAAGGAGAAAACCAATAGAACATAAAAAATAAAGTCAATAATATTACTGAAACCTCAAAATTTTATAGCAACTGCAAGTGTAATCTTTATAGAATATAATTTCAGTTCTTTAAATGTCTTCGCTTAAGACCTATGTCTGTTTGGAAACATATCAAGAGTTGGTTGTTCAAGAGTATATACAAAACCTTATTTCTTAGAATATCACATTTTATTTTCTGAATATGTCAATAAATGCCCTTTTACAGTTAAATTTGTTCCTTGACAATTTCACATATGTATCAACCAATCTTACCCCTCTCCCTGCCACAGTTGTTAATGCTTTCTCTCCTCCTCCTCCTCTTCCTATTCCTCTGCTTCCTTCTTCTTTTTCCTCCTCCTTATAAACTCTTTCTTAACTTCATGTAAATGTTTGTCTTATTTTACATTGGTTTTTGATATACTAAGCTCACCCAGGGTCATCTGTGTGACCATGGGTTGGGAGATAGTCATTGGAACCTGATGGCCTCAGCAGTGGGTACATAGCTGAAATCAATGAATAGAGTCCTACCCCCGAGTCTATCAGAAACAAGGAGTAGGCTTGCTTGGCAAACCCCCAATCTATAACTGATTATTCATAATACTATTCTTGTGATAGCCCATGAAATGGAACTGTAGCTAATGTGAGTTCATGTTTTCAGTGCTTGTGTCATGCCTGGAAGATGACATTGTAGGTCCTTTCTCCCTGTCTTCTGGATCTTCCATGTTTCTAACCCCCTTTCTGCACTTGAGCCTTAGAAAAGGTGTTAGAAATGTCTCATTTAAGGATAAGCTTTAAGTCTCGAGAGTCAGGAATTCTGCCCTCCAGAAGAAGATGGCAATGAAAGGACGTATAGAGGTTACTGCTTCTGTTTCTGTGAGTCAATACTCAAACTTAAGTAACTCAAAGGGAGAAAAGAAAAATTTATTCAGCTTATGGTTCCAGAAAGGAGATACATCCTTCATTGTAGAAAAGGGTGACTGGTGGGCAGAAGCAGGAAGTATTCTAGGTCATGTTTGTCAAGGAGGCTTAGAGCTGCAAAACTTCTATCAAGAACAGATTAACTGAGGCAACATGGGGTTAACCAACCTCAAGGTCCACCCCCAGTTAAGTGCTTCCCTCCAGTAAGGCTTCACATGCTAAAGATGCCATGACTTTTCCAAACAACTAAAAATTCAAACACATGAGCCTGTGGAAGACAACTCATATTGCAAACACATTGCAAAAACAAAAATAAAAGTCTATGATGTTATTGAAAAGCAACATTTGATGAAAAAATAAAGTACACTAGAAATTACTAAGTGTACAAAGTACCTGAAGTGATTTGACAGTCCCAAAATCTGATTTTGGAGGTAGAAGATAGTTAAGGATATTTTAAGACTAGATTCATGACACAGAGGAAAAGCGAGTCAAAGCACTTTAAGACAAACCGTAGGCAAGGGTTTCACGAAAGCTATTCCAATATCACAGGAAATAATCCCATGAAATGACTAATGGGTGACATGTGATTAAGATGCTACTGCACAAGGAAACAATTACCAGTGTCTAATGAATGTGAGGAAATCTTTGCTAACTACAAGTCAAATAGAGGATAAATATCTAAGATCAGTAAACAACTAAAAATACTATATCTTCCCCACCAAATTCTCCAATCAATGGATGGATTTATGAACCAAAAAAAATCTTCAAAGAAGAACAAATAGATGGTCAGTAAATATTTTAAAATTGGTTCAATACTCTTAGCCATCCGAGAAAAGCCAGGTTTCACGGTGTATGTTTTTGTCATATGCATTATACCTCTATCTATCTATCTATCTATCTATCTATCTATCTATCTATCTATCTATCTATCTATCTGTCTGTCTGTCTGTCTGTCTGTCTGTCTGTCTGTCTGTCTGTCTCAGTATGTATATAATACATGTAGGATATTAAAGTGGAAAGACAGAGTTGAAGAACAGGAATAGATGAAGAGATAGGAAGTACAAAAGAGAGTAACAATATGTGTGAATATTTGATGTGAATAAAGAAGGGAAGGTTAATGGATAGGAAGGTTGAAGAACAATGAAAGGTGTAAGTAGACTGGAAGGGGCCACATGGGGATAATGAAAAAATGTAGTAGCTGTATATGAAAATTTCACAAAGTTAGCATAGTAATTTGTATGCTAACTAAAGAAAAGGAAGGAGTTTGAAGCTTAAACCTACCTTTAAATAATACATTATCTAAATATTTATGAAATTATTCAAATTCATGAAACTATAGTATATTTAAATAGATATTTTATTCGTTTTCCTGTTGCTTATTTGTCTACATAATGGTCACACACTTAATATGAGCTGTGAGTTGGGAATAAAAGAGATATTCTGCTTATTCTCATTGAAATTGCAGTAGTGGAGAAGTTGGATACTAAATGAGGTAAACATTATGTGACAAGACCACAGTAGTTTCTTGCTCTGAAAACACAGATTAAATAAAATTGAGGAAATAACACTGAAGTTTGGATTTACAAATTCTCCAGTAGACAATGTGAATTTCTCGTTTTCAACTATGAGAATTAAAGAGACTATACTGTACTGAAACTAAAGGATAGATTGTGAAGCTTAAGGCAGGCGTTGTGGAGTCCCTGATGTGATAAATTTAGGGGAAAAATGTCATGCTAGCAGCAATATTTTCAGAAAAATCCTTTCAAACAGAGGTCACAAGTATTTCATGCAAGAGAAGAAGTTCCTTTTCACAGGTAAATGCAGTAGATTATTTGAAAAAGACTGGAAGTTTAGCTGAAGAAGTTGAAAGTTAGTGGTAATCTGTGAATGGTCCCTTCCATTCCTTCATCAATCCCTCCCAGTCCCTCCCACTCTCCTGCCTCTATGGTTCTATGGATCCAAATTTTATCTTGAAAGCTGAAGTGAACTCTGCACATGCATCTCTAAACACTTTGGTGTGGTGCAATCTTAAAATGAATGAACGAATGAATGAATATTAGCAGTTCAGATACATTAGCTGACTTCCTATCTTGCTGTGTCTTAATATTTAATTTTAGGAAGCATATAAACTTATTTCCTCCCATCTCCGTCAAACAAATCACCCTCATCAGTTACCTCTGTCATATCTTATATATAATAAATAATTTTTTATCTTGCAACTATTCTTCATAAACGTGTATCTTTTGTAACACATATATACATGTGATATACTGATTATATAATTTATGTATACATATGTGAATATGTGTATTTTATGGGACCACATTTCTTCCAAATTATCTACAGATGTATATTATGGCTCTTTCATTTCTTTTCATTCAGATATATGAAAATTCTCTTTAAACATTGATGTAAGTCCTAGGATAATTAAATTACTGAATTACATCAAAAATACCAACCGCTTACTTTTGTGTTTGCCAAAAAATTATTTGCTGAGACAGATTATCTTAACTAAGTTTTGGGTTTCTGTATCTCTACTCAGGAAAAGCCTTGAAACATGAAACATTGAAAATATTACAATATGACAGTCTGTTCAATTAATTAATAATGGCCATATCTTACTTTTCCTATTATTCATTTACAATTATAAAGATATACAATGAAACATATACAATTTCCAGAAAGTTTTCAAATTTATTTATTTGTTTGTCTGTTTATTTTGAGATGTTGACACTCAGTGTAACACAGTAGATAGCTCAGGCTACCATAAACTAATGGCAGTACTCTGCCTCATTTTCCTGGAGTGCTGGTATTTCAGCTCTGTGTCACAATGCCTGAGGACCATGAGTTATTTTTCTTAAATGTACAGCATTCTTCCTTGCTTCTTTTTTACTGTTTTGTGCTATTTATAGATCATTCAGTAATAGGTGAACATAATTTGTCAGTAATGCTAACATTCATGTTCTGTTTGTTTGTTTTATGTAAGGTCTATGCCAGGAAAGAAGCCTTAAAGGATGGATTGGACAAAACTACAAGTCTCCAGAAAGATCTGTCTGAGATGCATGAATGGATGACACAGGCTGAAGAAGAATATCTAGAGAGAGATTTTGAATACAAAACTCCAGATGAATTACAGACAGCAGTAGAAGAGATGAAGGTAAAATAAACCAAGTAAAAACAAAGAAAGCCAAAAGGAAAGAAATGTAACATTGATGAAATTGTGATTCTGCAAGGATTATGAGTTTTATACTACTGTTCTCTTAGAGCAAAAAGAAAGAGAAAAACCATTTGAGTTTACGGTAATTTTTCTGAGAAATAAATGAAGTTTGTAAAATAAAAAGGATTATTGAATGGTGAGGAATCACAGATGGCGAGATGCTATTTTGCAAAATTGAGATTCCTAAGGCATTTATGAGGGAGGACATCAAGCTGAGAGATCTGAGTCATGAGAAAAAGGCAACCATAAAAAATAAATCACGGAAGTGCATTCCTATCAGAGGAAATACCTCTGGCAAAGACCCTAAGACAAATTGGAAAAGGAAAAGATCCTGGCTACACAAAAGAAATAAAACAGATTCTAAATGGCTTGACTATCATTTTGAGATAGTAGATAAATATCCACTAACATGGATGCCATCTCTGCTATGGTAAGAATTTTCATTCTAAAAAAAGTGCTTTAGGCCTTTGGAGGGTTAAAAAAAGGTACTGTGATGATTTTAAATTTGATCATTAGGAGATGGATGTGAGAACGGTTATACAAACACTAGAAGGCACTTCAGAATTTTATTCTCCCAAAAGGAGAAAAAATCACAGTCCAAAGATAGATCCAATATTTTAATCATCATAAGCTTTGTTGTTGCTGGAACTAAACTATTTTAACTTATCATACACCTGCATTGTGAATTATGTGACAATCTTGGTGGCCCTTCCTGAAATACCTGTTTGCTGATGGATGTCTTCCTATCACATCTTCTAAAAGTTTTAGATCATTGCCAATTTATATTCCATTTGTTTCTCCCCATATTCCATTAGTTGATTCTTCTTCTGTGTCTCTTCCCTCTGTCCTTGAAGTATTTGTCTATGTGGCCAACCATCCTGTCAGATCTGTTGTTTTGTTTCCTCTTTTTGGGACCATTATGCCTGAAATTTTAAAATTGTGAAAACATTCCTGGAAATGAGAGGCCTGACCAATCTGTCCCCATTGAGTGGCATGTTTAAATAATTGCTCTAGCTACACAATTGATTCAGTACAGTGGAAAATTGAAAGGGAATAGCTTATGCAGGCCCTGACAAAAGCAGCCAAAAGATTTGGCAGAAAAACCCAATTTCTTCAGGTGCTGCTTGCCAGTCAAGGAATTTCTTCAGGTCAATTCTCTGTCTGGACCACGGTGATAGCCCTTTTTCCAGAATTCTATCTGTACTCACTTGGAGACTAAATTCACTTTATCAGTAAAACATGCCGACAGACATGTTTTGATATCTCTTTTACTTCATCAGAGAAAAAGCAAAAATCCCTATTTGTTTATTTTCTTCTCTGTTTGATTTGAAATTTGAAAATTGCTTATTTTTTTCCTGTGAAGTTTTTGTAGTACCACTCCTGAGAATCATGCTTATGTTTATTTATTTTTAACATTTTTTATTATTATTATTTCCGCTCATACAAACTTAACAGGTACACCGGTCTCCTTCCTCCCTCCACCTCCCCCCCGAGCCCTCTGCTTCCCTCTCCCTCTCCCCTCCTTTCTCATCTCCCAGTGTCTCCACCCCCCCCCAATCCCCGGAGCATCTTTTTTTTTTCTTTTAAAAACTTTTATTATTATTATTTATTCAATTGTGCGTGTGTGTGTATGTATGTGCGTGCGCATGTGTATATGAGTGTGTGTAGAACCACGGACGAATCGGGAACCACCATGGACGCCTTCACCTCCTTCTGCCCTGGGATTCACAGGCTCCGCCCCACCAGGACCAGAAGCGCAGGCTGCCCCCGCTTCCGCCTGGCATCTATACATGGGATCTGGGATCCGAACTCAGGACCTTCTGCCTGCAAGGCAGAGGCTTAACCCCTGAGCCACCTCTCCAGCCCCCCCGGAGCATCTTTTAATGTGCATGCCAAACTCTCCTCTGGGTCCTCCTCTCCCATGAGGTGCAAGGACCCAGGGGCATTTCCCAGAACCCTTTCCTGTGTTCCTCTTAAGCTTAGGAACACTACTGTGACTGTTAGTCCCTAGCCTCCAAGGATCCTAGTGCCTTTAGTCCATGCTAGACTTTGTGGGGTCAATGTGTTGGACATAGCGCAGGTCATGCAAAGTCCTATTATGATTGAAAATTGCTTATGTATTTATCTGTAGCCAAAATAGTCCTGATGTCTTAAAGAAGATGAAGAGAATGCTTATAAGTAACATCTCATTCTCAATCTCTTTCGGATATCCTTAATTATCATATAATGAAACTTCATACCAAAAGCTTGAATTTCCTTTTTAGCAGTTTTTTAGATGCTATTCTATTTTAATAGTAAGCTTACAGCCCACCAAAACTTATTCATGTATTGAAAAGAGTGAACAGAAATGCATTTGTTTAATCAGTAGCATAATGAATGTCCCACTTAAATGGATAATACAATAACATGGAGGAATGTGTAAAAGACTGCTGGGCCCACCATGCAGAGTTGGAAATTCTTTGACACAGGAGTGGTGTCTTAAATAAATCTTTCATTTCCACCCTGTTTCCCCATTATGGCAAAGAATTAAGTTCCTTATCATATCCCATCAACCATATTCTGAAAGCCATTAGTTCAAGATATTGTTAATATAAATCAACTGAGAGTATTAGACCCATTATTTTATGATGATAGTGTTTAAACTGTACCATTTTTTTTAGTTTTATGCCTTTTCTCTCTCTAAACAATCTTAATCTCCACTCTCGAATCTTCCTATATTAATATGTTTTATTCTCCTTTTTCCTCTCTGAACTTTTCACAACATCTAAGCCAACCTTCAAAAATAATATACAGAAAGTCTAAAAAACAAGAAAAAATGTTTCTCACTTTACCTCTTTAGACAGAAACACAAGTTGCTTATGTTTGTATGAATTAGGATGACATTTCATTTTTGGAGCCACAATAACATGTTCCTCCCTTAGCTCACAGGTGGTTTCAGACTGGCTTAGCAAAAACTAGGAAAAATAAAAGTTTTAACCCAAAACCATTCAGTTGAGATGTGTAGCTTAGAACTTTGTGCCCACTTAATATGAGACAGCAAAACATGTATCTGAAAAGTTTGGTATAGAGCCAATGAAGAAGTATTATGACTTGGCTCCAGCACAACAGAACATATTATACAAGATCAATAGTTGTCAAAGATGTTCATAATGCTATGAATACCTTCCTCAATATATAATTTGTCTAGAAATGAACCCAAGTTCAAATGTTGCCCAAGTGTGATTAATTTAGGATAATGTGTTTTTGTCAGTGTCCTGTGTATATGCTGTATTCTCTCAACCACATTGCCTCTGAGCTCCAATAGCACTTTAAACTTAGTGACAGGCTACAAGTGTTAAGACATTAACATTTCCCAATGGTCTTTATTCAATCATGGAAGATCATGTGCATGAAACCCTCTACTTCTGTCATCGGTGAGTATCCATGTTTTCCAGAGCTTTCTAAGAGGGTTAAGATCTATTCACTAGCAAACATTGTTGGAATTTATAACTAGATGTTTGTTACAGTTACTCTTCATATTGATGATATGACTACATGTACCCAAAACTTCGGGGAACAAGAATTGTGAAGAATTGAGTTAATGTAGTCCCTGAGCAACCTGCTGGGGATTATCTGAATCATATGCAAAGAACCATCCCATAGTGGGTGCGACCAATCTCTGGGCAGGTTGATGAGATGCAGAGAACTGTTTTATATCTTGCCATATTTTGGCATACTTTGATATAGTTTGGCTAGCAGCTATATAGGAATATTGGCAAGTTAGAAAGAATGTCCCTTTCTTAACTTATGTGGAATTCTTGCCATGCTGATGAGCTCTAATGAGAATCATAAGCTGGCATAAGCTTGTCAAGTTCTTTCACCCTGTACTTCTTCAGCCATGAGAAGATGAAACTGACACCCTTCAAAGATCAACAGTCATTTGTCTTAACCAAGAGTATTGGCATTTAGTGGTGTGGCCAATAGAAAGGTATTTGTCTGTATTTAGATGTGATCACAGAATGATTTTCTTATGGTTTTAAGCTTCCATGTGAACTAAACAACCTTAAGAGATACTGAAAGTTTGTGAAGAAAGCCATCTTCTGTAGTATAGGAGAAAAGAAGATATATTTGAGCCAGGCAGATCCTGGTGCCAGAGACTGCTTTGCTCTTAGACTTCCTAGGTTTTCTCCTTAATGTTTTACTCCTCAATAGAACTTCTACAAAAATATCCTAAATAGAGAATCAAGACTTTCCCATGTTAAGGAAGTTTTGATTTAAATATCTGTACTAGTTTCAGTGCTCTTCATCCATTTGAGTAATTTATAAGTGATTTCTGTTTTGATAGTTTCAATTATAGACTCCTAAATGTTTTTATTTTAGTAGTAAAAACATTTGTTTCTCATCTATGGTGAAAAATTTTAACTAGATACATATACGTTTGGTGTCAGGTACATACCCAGGTACAGACTCCTTTACAAATTAATCTTATTTTTCTGCAACAAGGTACCATGAAACTCACTGTATAGTTACAGATAGGCTTAAACTCCTAAACTTCCTGCCTCTGTCTACAATGTGCTTAGAGAACAGGCATGGCTCACCTACCCTGGCTCAAGCAATTGTTATTAAATGTCTGTTACATTCCAGTAGTATTTTTTCAACTATCCAGCTATATTGAATATGAATTGACAGAACTGGAGTTAGCATGCAATCTATACTTATGAATATCATCATAACAAGGATGCTTTGAAAGTAAATTATATTTCACAAGAATGCATTCTGGAGGAAAGGTCATTTATTTGTATTTAAGAGAACATCCTTTATTTTTCAGAGAGCTAAAGAAGAGGCCCAACAAAAAGAAACAAAAGTGAAACTCCTTACTGAGACTGTAAATAGTGTCATAGCTCAAGGTCCATCTGCAGCACAAGAGGCCTTAAAGAAGGAACTTGAAACTCTCACCACCAACTACCAGTGGCTGTGCACCAGGCTGAACGGGAAATGCAAAACTTTGGAAGTCAGTTGTTTTTCTTGGTCTTTACCAATAGTGTTAAAACATTTGGTAATGTATAAAGTGTAGAAGTTAAGAGTCCCTTTCTGTCACAAAACAACTCACATGTGAATTCTTCCTGGAAGCATTCCAAGGGGTATTCATTTAAACCAGTGTTTTTAAGCCTGTTTCCATTTTGTAAAATAATCATAAGGATATTATTTGTTTTCTAAGCATTTTAAAGAATTGTAGAGATATTAAATGAGCCATTTAACTAAAAATGCTTAGTCTAGTGCCCAGCAAGTGTAGGTACACATCATTCTAATTATTTTTCTTACTGGCATTATAATGTCTTATAATTTCTAAAAATACTTCCTATCAGTTAATTGAAATTGTTTCTTCTTATACTTGAATTTGTATACTTACTGAATCATCTGATATGTAAGCATTCTGTACAGAAAGTGTATCTTGCTTTAATCATCTTTATTAATAACTGGGCCCCATGGAGTTATCATTAAGACATATTGTCTAACTTCCTTCTTTCTTGACATTTTCTACTTATTCATTATCCAAACCCTGCTTTATCTTTCCCACATGCCTAATTCTCCAGATTGTGCTTATGTGGATGTAGATGTCAAGTGTCTCAAATACTTATCATCTAATTATATAAAAAAATAAGCTATGAATCATTTTACAAGAATACAAAGGTGACAAGATGCATAAAACATTACATATGAAAAAATATGGATGGGCCTAACCACTGCACACAGTTGCATTTTAAATCCTGTTTACTCACACACTTGCTTTGCAAAAATGGTAAAACATTTCTTGCTTTTAAAAGCTATTATTTTTTGTTAGTGTCACATATTGTTTGAAAGTTAAAAGTATATGCAACTCTGGTCACATAGAGGACATGTTCAAGTTTTCAAAAATAGAAATTTTACCTAGTTTGCTACAGATTATTCCATTATTTTCTAATTATGAAATGCAATTTTTTAGGTTCTTCATCAGTACTTCCAGTATTAATTTGTTAGTTCTTTTTTTATTTTCATCCATCTCTTGACAGTCACACTCTTGAGCACAGCATCTTGTATAAAAAGAAGCATTTTACTGATAGAGGATATGTATGCACACATTTTATCGCATCAATTTTGTGATAGTTGTATATGAAGGCTACGAAAAAACAAGCTAGGAAGCTAATAAAGGGGAATGGCACTTTATTTTTTATTTTTATTGTTTCATGTGTGTCTCTATTTGTTTGTCTGTGTATATTAGAGGGCACTGTGTGTGCCTGTGGAGGCCCAAGAGTGACTTCTGGAATCATCCTAGAGTGCTTCTACCCTCCTACTTGCTTTGCTCTGACGTTTCCCAGACTCTACCTTCCAAGACCAGAAGTATAGGTCATTGATATTTTACATGGGATCCAAGATCTGAACTCCGGATCTTGAAAGGCAGAGGCTAAATACCTGAGCTGTCCTTCTGACCTGGGGAATGGCACTTTAATGTATTGAGGAAATCACAACTGACTCATAACTGTATTACATTAAGGAAAGACTGTTGTATCCAGAAAAATACTTTTTGACAATATTTGAACAAAACTTGCAAATATTACTAAGCTTTCTAATTCTTTATATAAATATTGCTATTTGCTGACTATTATTAATGTTATTCAATCAAATTATAATCTTCCATTCAACACAAATTTATTTTGTGCTAGATATTCTAAAGGGACCTTGGATCTTCATATTACAATTTTTTCAAAATCACTTCTTTAACCATCCTTCTGTTTCTCACTCTTCTGTACCAAACTCTTATTTTTCTATTCATGTTTTACTTAAAAGTTTAATTAGCCCTTCTTAAATTCCTTAATAAGCGGCTTGATATATACATACATATATATATCATAATAAATGTATATAGTATCCATAAATATGACCTTATATTTAATAACCAACATGTTTCTGGGATAATAGATATTTATTTTTATAATAAATATTTTCGTATGTGACAGATACTTAAATTAACTCTGAGTTTTCAACTAAACTTATCCATTTTATATAAATCTGCCTATTCCTCTACACTTAATGTTTACTGTTCCAAAAGCAGCGAATATTATTGCTACTTCTATTGTAATTATTTTTTAACGTATTCATAATGACCGGACTGTGGTATTATACAAAATTCTGGTGTTCAATTTTTATTTTTCATCCTTCCCCTTGTATCTGGTTTTAATTTATTTCCATCCCTTAATTTTCTGAGATTTTGTAAAAATTAAGAATGTCTTTCCACCTATTAAATGATAGTTTAGTTATATAATCGTGTACTAATTATTTGTATTAACAATTAAAATACTCTTCCCTTCTCTTCTGAAATTCTGTGCTGTTAAAAGGTCTACTGTTCATTATTTTGTCTCAAACCTTATTTTTTCCAATGCAGTACAGTCCTTCTTTACTTCATGTATTGATTTCTCTCCATTTGTATTTTGTCTCCTTATTTGTATAATGGCTCTCCATTCTGTTTTAATAATTGTCTTTTTCCCAAGCTAGCATCGTTCCTAAGAAAACATGTATTTGATCACTCTAGTTTCTCTCTGCCTTGTTTCTGGATTTCCTTTTTAAAAATGTTTGTATTTGTTTCTATATTGGCCCAATTGGAAGTAATTTTCTGAAATTTGTCTTTCAGCCCTTGTTTTGGACTGTTGGATGGTGCTGTGATTATTTAACACAGTCCTGAAGATTATATGCTGTTCCCTAATCTGTTATATAAGCTTAAATTTTGATTTCTCTTGGAAAGACATTCATTTCCCACCTAAGAATCCAAATGATTATCACTTTCCTTGCCAGTTCTTTATGGTGGAAAATTTCTAGTTCTTCTGTCAGTATTGGTGACACACTAATATTCTCCTTCTCTATGACAGATGCCTCATATCCCATGTGAAACAAATGCTAAATACCTTGGTTTACATGTTATAATACCTGTGCTAACATGCCAGCACTTTGTTATATTGTCTTTTCCACTCTCAGTTCTCAATTTGTATATACTACTTTTCTTTTTCCTTCGCTGAAATGTTTTCTGATCTGTGCTTCCTGTGTGTGTGTGTGTGTGTGTGTGTGTGTGTGTGTGTGTGTGTGTGTGTAAACACTATGTGAGCCTGTGGAGGCCTGAGCATGACTTCGGTCTTCATGCTGGATTATTCTTCCTCCCTTTTGCTTTGATTGAGATTTCCCAGGCTCTAACTTCCCAGTTCATAAGCATAGGCCTCTGTCATTTCTGCCTGGAGGTTTTAAGTGAGATCATGGGATTAGAACTCAAATCTTTCTGCTTGTGAGGTAGTGGCTTAAACCCTGGTCCATCTCTCCTTGATCCATGTTTCATCCATAAGCGTTAAATATGAAATAGATTTTTATATGTAATTCAAAGTTTCAATCAGACTGAGCCAGAGAGCATGTGTCATGGAGTATACTATTTTGAAGAAAAGCTTACTTTTTCATATGCATTGCATTTCAAATCCACTTTGAATTTTGTGATTTCAAAGATTTTTTGAATCTTCAGTTCCAAATTGTTAAGCTTAACAGTTATTTTAAGTACATTTTTTGCTTCAATTTAAGATTTTAAAGCATATTTTATTTTGCAAAAGTGACCTTTAAAGCTGGTATATTCATTCTCTCTAGCTGTCTCCTTTATGTGCTTTGAGGACAAAAGAGGCCATCAATGCTGACAGTTAAATCAGCAAGATAGTTCATTACCACAATCTGTACCAAAGTTAATAAGACATATTGCTGATTGTATCCCCTTATCTTGAAAGCTCTAAAGTACTCTCAGGTATTTAAGAAGATATTTTTATTTCCCCACTGGGATGTTTGCTCAGAAGGAAGACAGCCTGCGATCCAGCAGGAGCTGGAAACGAACCAGATTTAAGATTTCCACACCTTTTTAAAGCAAGATCATTTATCTTTTCTGAATAAACTGTATATAAAATATCATGAAAGTATAGAATGATAGTAGCTTGCAAGGCAGATTTGACAGATATTTTTCCGCAGGTAATCATAGAATATCTTCCATCATTTGTAAGAGCTGTGAAAAACAGGAAAATAGGAGAAATTGATAGAATTTTAGTATTTTATAAGTGAAACTTTCTCCCTAGACTTTATTTTTGAAAGGTACTAACAGCGTGGTAGCAGGTAAAGGTGATCATGCCACTACAGTTTCTCACAATTTATAGTCGCAAACCTTATAGATAAGAACTGCTATAATCTCACCATCTCATTGATATCCTCTACATTTACTCAACAGACATAATCACAATCTAAGAATGTATTGCTCAACTTTTTTCACATACAAATGGTTACAAAACCTTTTTCAATTTTACTTTTTTGGGAAAGAGAAGAAAAGAGAACAGCATATGTTTATTAGGGAACACTCTTTTTGTTAAATATTTTTGTGTCTAAGATCCATCCATGTTGTACTGTTAATGGATTTATTCATTGTCATTTAGTTATTTTTCTTTCATTCATGTACATAGTGTTTAAAGTTAACAATATATTTCTAATGATTCTTCTGGTGTCTACTGTAAAGTTCTTTCTATTACTAATAGAGATAATAAAAATTGATGAAGCGATCATTTTAGAAACTTTTCATCCTATCCATCACAATTTTTCAAAGGTACATACTATCAAAGATATCTACTGAGCTGCTGGGCTTTGTAATTTCACCTTAAAAAATTACAGAAAATCACACACACACACACACACACACACACACACACACACGCATTTATACATTTCACTACCAAAAAAATGCAAAATTTGATTTCAAATATATCTTCTTTAACACATGGAACTCTCAATCCTTACATTTCTGTCAGCTAAGGTACCATTTCACATATTTTATAAATTAATACAATGGTTGTTAAAGAGAGTAAATATGTTTATGCATATGTTTCATATATACTTATATTTCTTTTACTTTAAATAACTGGTTTGGATCTTATTATCTTGCGCTTATTGACTATTTATTCATCTTTGAATTAACCTGGCATTTTTAAATAACAAGTAGTATTAATGTGCTATAAATGTTTCATATGTTAAAATTTGAAACTGGTTACAAATTATTTTCTTTTTATTATAACATATTAATTTAAATATGTAAAATATGTTTATGTATTTTCATATTGTTGGTTTTGCATAAATTCTTTTATTATATTTGTTCTTCCCCTATTCCCAAATGAAAGGTATCTTCTTCCATACTTTCTTTTAGTAGTATGAAAATTATCTTGTCTATTAGCACCAAATTAAAATCAGTTTTACATTTCAAAAATCACTTGTAAATCAGAGAAATGAGGTCATATTTTTATAAAATATATATTTATAATAATACAGAAACATATAATCTGTTTAATATAAAGAGTAAGATGGTTAATCCATCTGTAATTTTGAATAGCAAACTACTTATTTCCAAAAATTTATGTCACAAAGTACAAATAACAGATATTTAAGGAACATAGACTCATGAATACATTTCAGCATGTTTTTATTTTTTATTTTCAATACTATGCCATTGTCAAATTTCTGATTTTCAAAACATAATCATATTACTTGATTTTATATATGTGATAAAATGTTTCCCTAATATCTTGCAATTATGGATGTTTTACATGTTCAGAGTATCTACTTGTATTTTAGATCATCTCTTCCAAAGACAGGGGATTTTAGAAAATAAAAATTTTCCCATTAGAAGTTTTGAAGTTGCAATATCAAATCCTCCTATGCATGTTTGTGTAAAAATATCTAATCTATAATATATATTTGTTTCTTAGGAAGTTTGGGCATGTTGGCATGAGTTATTGTCATACTTGGAAAAGGCAAACAAGTGGTTAAATGAAGTAGAGTCCAAACTTAAAACTACTGAAAACGTACCCGCTGGAGCTGAGGAAATCTCTGAAGTGCTAGAAGTAAGTTGGGAATGAATCTAAATGATGCTAACTTGTATGTGTGGTAAGGACTCAAGATAGAAGATAATCGATAAACACCAAGCAGAAAGATGCAGTTCCAACGATCCTGGAGTTATGGAATTTGGGGACCAACTATTTGCTCTCTGTATGATCCTGTCAGATTTCAAGGTTTTAGAGATGATCTATATCTTCTTTCAGGGGCTATTTGCCTTGTCTTTTTAAAGTTAATTTATTTTTTGCTTGTGTGTGTGTGTGTGTGTGTGTGTGTGTGTGTGTGTGAGAGAGAGAGAGAGAGAGAGAGAGAGAGAGAGAGAGAGAGAGAGAGAGAGAAACTGTGGAAGGCCAAGAGTGACTGTGGGAATCATCCTAGATTGCTTCTACCTCTCTGATATTTCCCTGGCTCGGTCCACCAGAACTGGAAGTTCAGGCCACCTGGAGTTTTTATGCGGGACCTGGACCCAAATTTAGGAACTTCTGCTTGCGAAGAAGAATCTTAACCCCTGAGCCATCTCTCCAGCTCTATTTGCCTTTTTCTTAAGTCACAAAATTTCTATATATTTACCTTTCTGGTTTTAGAGTAGCAGATATTACTTAGAAAGGAGTCTTCAAGACATTTTGAAATTTACAACATATGACGTTGTTGTAAGTCATTCGCAATACATACATCAGACTCATATTTTTTGAAACAGTAGTGCTCCTTCATGTTTTATCATCCCAATTCAAATTTGCTTGAAATGGTTTATGGCTTAATTATATGCAAATGAGATGATGCTAAGCATTTTATGTCAATTCAATCTACTCAGAAAAAGCAGAGAAATATTAATTATTGCAAATGTGTTTCAGTCTCTTGAAAACTTGATGCACCATTCAGAGGACAACCCGAATCAGATTCGCATATTGGCACAGACCCTAACAGATGGCGGAGTCATGGATGAACTCATCAATGAGGAGCTTGAGACATTTAATTCTCGTTGGAGGGAACTACATGAAGAGGTGTGTAGATGAATGAGTAATCTCTTTTATCTAATTTTTCAAAAACAAATAATAGGTTCAGTTTACTCCATTTCAGAGTCATGCCATACACTGGCCAGATTTTTATACATGCATTATATTCATAGTATAAATATAATAAATATTGAGATCTTTAACAGTAAGTAGACATATCAAGAAGATTATCAATCTCAGAACTATAAACTAATATTAATATAATATTCTGAACACTGTTTATTTTCTTATGGCAGAATAACCAATATATGTGAGCAATTTCCTCATTCCTTCACATTAATACTTTCTCTTCACTTTTATCTGCTTGTTTCTTTTTTTCATTTTCTTCATCCCCCCCCCACATGCTGGAGAGCCACATATAATAATCTAATAATAGTCATGGTTCCCTTGTCACCCACAGCATTATGTATTCTACAGAAGTATACAACAGGTTCTTATTTACATATAATGAAGATACTCATATCTCAAGATTCTTATCCACAACATGATTTCTCAAGTCAGATGTCCAATGAGTTACCATATTTCTCCTACTTAAACAACGTTTTTCGGGGACTGGAGAAGTGGCTCAGGGGTCAAGCCTCTGCCTTGCAGGTGGAAGGTCCTGAGTTCAGATCCTAGACCTCACGTATAGATGCTGGGCAGAAGTGGGGGCGGCCTGAGTTGCTGGTCCTGGTAGGGCGGAGCCTATGAATCCTGGGACAGAGTAAACAAAGAGGAGGTGGAGGTGGTCCATGGTGGTTCCCGAATTCGCCCATGGTTCTACACACATGCACATACACACACACACACACACACACACACACACACACACACACACACACACAAACACAATGAATAAATAAATAAAATTTAAAAAAAAACAAAGTTTTTCATGTGCTTCTAAATAAAGCAATAGATATTTATAAGAAAGGAAAGAAACTTACTTCAAAATGATATTCAGTTTCATATCCATTTTCTAAGGACATTTATAACATAAGCGAACATGTAAAAAAATCCCTATTCTTTAAAATTTGTGTATTTTAGTTGAGTAAAAATGCACTGCTTTGCTAATGTGCATAGGGCATAACCAATGATACCTGCAAAAGATATTGGTAGAATAAAAAAAAAGAAGCAGCTTTGTAAGATGGTTATTAGAGACATTTAATGCACTTTAAATGGGAGAGAAACTTATGTGGCTTATATATTGAGGAAAGATTCTCATATAGGTAACTCTTTTTTCCCTGTTTATTTGATCAATATGAGCATGAAAAAATGGGCATTGGACACTGCAGTGTTATTTTCACTCTCATTGGATAGTGATCAATGTAGACATTCCTAGTATAAGTAAAGGATATTATAACTTTGGATTTTGACATGGAATTGTAATGGACTTTTGTTACCAAGAGATTATTATCAGATAAAATTATAATTGAAGCTAGCAAATTTAATGACACATTGTAATCTTGAACTTGGATGAAGTTAAAATGGACCAATTCTCAATCCTTAACATTGGCAATGTCTATTTACTCAGTCATTAATAATAGAATACAACCTAATCAGCCATCAGTTTATTTATAAAATTATCCTTTACTGTCACATATGCTCTCATAGTATTGCATTTCCATCGTATTTAGAGTAATTTTTGATTTTCACTCTATACTAAATATGAACTGGACACACCAAACCTGATTATCTATAATTCAGTATGTTCCAAATTCAACAGAAAATTTAGCTGAATTTATTTTTACTTCATACTTAAAAAAATCCACACATAACTTCATGTGATGTCCACAATAAAAGTTCAGCAACAGTAAAATTATCATGTAAAATTTCCTTCAAACATGTGCTTAAAGTCTACATATATATTATTTTGTATATATACAAAAATGCTCCAAAATCTCGATTGCTTCAGCTACTAAGCATTTAGATAACAATTCAACTCAAAATCCACCTTAAATGGATTTGAAAATGCATGGGATTTTTTGAATAAAAGTGGATTGGAATAAATGTTGGCATTCATGTATAGACTGGATGTAGAAACTTTGCTTTCACTCGAACAGGAAATGTTCAATGTAAATATTCCATATCTGGAACTGAGAATTTAGTTTTGCAAGAATGAACAACAAAGAAGTATAGTACCATAAATAAATAAATAAATCTTCCAAGAACTAGTTTTTAGCCTAGGACTGACCCTGTTGCAAAGGGAACATTGCAGTAGATTGTTCATGAAATTCACAGGGAAGTAGCTGTTTGTGGGTGATGTTGAATTTTCTGGAAAGCTGTGTGGTTGAACCACTGAATTCACAAAGAAGCTAACAGTAGAAAGTGCTGCAGAATTTAGAAAAAGAAGTTGGTGTATTTTAGTATCTGCCTGTGGATTTACCACCCATAGTGAAATTGTTGCTCACACAGCCATAGTCTTCGGCAGATATTATGCATAGAAGGTGATGCTACAATTCTTAACAGAATCATAAAATAAGGTCTACAGGAATAAACTAACACAGAAGCCCAAGTTTCCCAAGGTAAAAGCTTGAGTGTATTCAGAAATACTCGGGGCCCTCATTGTCATTCCTGTGCCCTCAACTGACAGAGTTTAATATTCAGACCAACTGGCAAAAAATAATTTCTAGTATCAAAAACTCGAATATTCAGGGAAATTTGTGGAAGAGGGGGCGGTAAGATTGTAAGAGCACAAGGATGGGAGGAGTCTTGATATGCAAGATACTCCACACAAGTTAGGGCCGAAGCAATCATATTTGGACTTTGCATGCCCTGCGCAATGTCCAACACACTATTAACCCCACAAAGTCTAGCGTTTGCTAAAGGCACCAAGATCCTTGGAGGCAAGGGATTGACAGCCACAGTAGTGTTCCTATGCTTAAAGGGAACACAGGAAACTGTTCTGGGAAATGCCACTGGGTCCTTGTATGTCATTGGAGAGGAGGACCCAGAGGAGAGTTTGGCATGCACATTAAAGGATGCTCTGGGGAAGGGAGGGGGAGGCACTGAGGGATGGGGAGGAAAGGGGGAGGGGAGGGAGCATAGGGGTTGGGGGGGTGGAGGGAGGGAAGGGACCGGTGTACCTGTTAAGTTTGTATGATTGGAAATAAAAAAAAAAGTCGAGTATTGAAAGGAAATACATTGAGTACCAACTTCCTTATGACTCACCGGAGTTCTGACCTTAGGTATCATTTAGGTAACAGATCTATAGTCACAAATACTTAACAGAGTACTTGTGAAAAAATATGAATTATTACATTGAAATTAAATAGGATGGAGACAGAATTATAGAATACATTAAATAAACAATGGCAAATTTTAATTTGACTATATTGTATGTTAGGGTACGTATCTTCCAAGAAATGGATGTATACAAATATTTGTGCACATATCTCCCTAATGAAAAGCATAAGGTAAAATATATATAATCTATGTGAAATAAAATGAAACATATAATTTTACCAATTAAATGTATCTGTTGGATGATAAAGCATATAATACTTGCTAAGATAGAAAATCACTGAAATTTTCAGTCATAAAGTTAATGAGAAATCAAGCATTCTTGTGTAATAAAATATATACAAAGGAAAATAAAAATGTACATGATAGATAAAAAGAAACAAATTATTTCTTAGTCTTCAAAGTAGTTCTCCACATCTGCTTCAATAATCAAGTAAACAGAATGATAGAATGTTACAAAATATGTCTGTAAACAATTAAACTTGAAACTTCCATTGGTCTTGGCTATGCTTATTGTGTAGATATTCAGTCAACAATAATTTCACAGTTTTCTGACACTGAAAGTAAAGCATACTTGAGACATTAAGGATATGATGAGATTGCTACCATGTAACCTTCTCAAATACTGTAGTGCTGATATTTAATAATCTGATGTGAGTGCAAAAAATGAGACATACAATGGTTAAGAACAGGAATTCCAAAGTTATAATCTGGGCATATGGTCAGAAATTACCAGCTATATAGGTAAAAGAAAAATGCTTAATTTCCTTTGGATAATCTGACAATCTAGCTGAGATGTATTAACCAAGGGGCCAATGAAACTGATTATAATAAAGAATTCTAAATTCACTTCAAGTCATTAATGATTGTTTTATGTCTAAAGAAAAACATAGCTTCCATAATAAAGTGTGTTTTCATCTAAAGATGAGCCTTAACCCATTTTCCTCTCAATTTAATGCATACGTCAGAGGTTTGTAGATTTTTTTAATTGCCTTCCTAATGTTTCTGATAGCAGCAATTATGCAGAACTAAGGTAACATTCAATTGCCTGTGAAATCAATCAAACAGCTAGAGGTTTTATTGCCTATGAATATTTAAAAGAGATGTGCTTGATCCAGATCCTAATTTCAGAGCATGAGTTTGCATTCAAATAAGTAATAAATTATTTCAGTCATTTCAAAAGTCATCTTTCAGTCTTCATAATCATATGATACTATATTTTCAGCTCAAAGTAATTATTTAAAAGATTCTTAACAAACCAGGAAGTATCTCCAAATGTCATACTAAGTCATATAATTTCAATGAATAGTACAATAACTCTGTTCTTTACCAGACTGACCAAGCTGATTTAGTATACGACAAAATGCCTAATAATGATAACAGTAATCATAATAACAGAGGTTATAAAGGCTTATTATTATGCTAAGAGTCAGATATCCACATTTCCATTTATTTCCCATGACAATCTTATATGAAGGACTCTTTTTTATACCCAGTTTTTAGAAATGAGTTGAGCATCAATGGCCAACCAGTTAGCATGTAATTTATGGCATTTAGTTTCAACCCCTTTGTATATGAAATCTAGTTACATGACTATTTCACCATACTGCTTGAAGTGTCTGTGATTATTTGCTTATATCAAAAGATCTTATCATTAAAATTCTACTGCCTTTGGCACTCAAAATCTTCACATTTTGCATCTATAAATTCAAACAAATGGCAAAGCAAGGTAATTTTAGAAAATGTGCACTTATATATTTTTCTTGACATTATTCCCTAAATAATTTATTTTCTTACCTGTTTACATAGTATGTACATCATATGTACATCATTTGAAGTAATTGAGAGATTATTTGAATACATAGTAATATATGTGCATGACATATACAAACTGTACATTTTATGTATGGAGCTTCACCATCTCTAGAATTCATTGCTTGCATAGGTCCTGATGTAGATACTGAAGAAGTATCTTTTGGGATTTATTACTCTAACTTCTTGATAAAAATGTTATTTTTCCTATGTGATTCCATCTAGTTTGTAACTGGTCATCCTACTTTTTTAGCCTCCTGAGTACTGTGAATGCAGATATGTGACACGTCTCATTATTTAGTTTCCATTTTTCTGAGAGAAACTGCCATATTTTATTAGTTTAATAATGAATTAAAGAAAGGAAAACAGTGAGAAAGTAATTTGGAGACATAGGAGGGAAATTGGTGGATATTGTATATGTTCATGATGTATTTACATAAAGATATTATGAAAACCATACACATGTATATTTTCCAGAAAATTAATTAAAAACATACATTTCAGGGTTTAAATTATTATAACTACACAATTAAAAGTCTAATATTTATCCTTTGTTACATTAGTTGTTTTTAATCTTTCTTACAAATTTGTTCCATTTACAAATCTACTGTAAATTTCTTTATCTGATATCAAATAAGAGCTTAGAGAAAGAAAAGAAACAATACCAAAATTGGTTCATTCTGTTTTAATGTAAGCTTTCATGAGCAATAGCGACAAGGACACATTAATTGTTCCAGATAATTATGATAAATTTTTCACTCAGTGTCACATCATGATTAATATACATAGATTACTAGAATGGACAAATACAAACGCAGACTGTTATGTAACCTAGGAAAAGTAGTGACATTATGTCAATGACAAGGTTTAATTTTCTTGGAAAACTCTTTGTAAAATAAAAAATATGCTTTTTGATTCTGTTTCTTTTTAGGAAACATTAAACTTCAGCAATAATAATACCAATTTACTAATTATATCATTCTTAGCACCAAAATAGTTTTCTGACACAGATCTAATTATCTTAGAAAGTCAGAAATGATTTTGAATTCTGTTTCCAAGGAGGATACTATATCTTCTAAAAAGCCTTTGGCAAAGCACAAAGATGATCAAAAAGGTCAAAAAGGTATAACTTGAAACATACTCATTAGAGAAGTGGAAGACAAAATTTAAGCATAGGACAAAAATTATATAAAATGTTTATACAATGTTATTTTATAAAGAGAGTCCTGGCAGTAAAAGGTGCCTTTCTTGTTACTGGTTGAAAAGCAGTAAGAGCAATTACAATTATGGCATCTAAATAAGGCTAATTTTATGAGGATTTCTCTCTTTCTCTTTTGTATGAATAGGTTTTCTGAACGCAATATCTCAAAGAATCAGGGAATACCCAAAAACGAGATTAAAGAAAACTACCTTCCTGTGACTAGAATGATGGTAAAACCCAGCCAAATCCTGAACAATAGAGAATGCCCTTAGTATTCTTGAAGATTTAACTCAGTGAAATTTGAGGTCACAGTAAACCTGCAAATAGGAAAGAAGCCATCATGAAATAAAATAAGTATTCATTCATAGAATTAAAATATCTTTCAAAATAAAAAGAAATCGTCATTACTGATGTGTAAAGAATAAGTTAACATCAAATGAAAGGATGACATATAGTCTGAAAAGCTGGAGGTTGAAGATGCAAGTAGAAAAGGCAATGTATATAGAGAAAATGTCTCTATTGTCTCTGTTGCTGTAATAAATTCATGATCAAACAATTTAGAATAATAAGACTTTATAAATTATAGCTTAGGGGCTGGAGAGGTGGCTCAGGGGTTAAGCCTCTGCCTTGCAGGAGGAAGGTCCCGAGATCAGATCCAAACCCCACATATAGACGCCAGGCGGAAGCGGGAGTGGGCGGAGCCTGTGAATCCCCGGGCAGAGTAAACAGGGAGGAGGTGGAGGCGTCCATGGTAGTTCTCGAATTTGCCCGTGGTTCTACACACACACACACACACACACACACATACATATACACACGCACACATTCACAATTGAATAAATAATAAATAATAAAAAATTTATAAATTATAGCTTAAAATATTCTAGGTTGCAGTTCACTAAAATGACAGGGAGCACTAGGAGCTAAGAAAACTGACCATTCCACATGCACAGGAAGAGATGAGAGAAAAGCATACTTCCCTACTTGCCAGTCTACCAAATTCCAATCAGATCCCTCTTCAATTTATCCAATTGGCAGGGAATAATACCATTAACTATCGATTGGTACTTCTCATATCATTAAATACCTCTTAAGGATTTGCTCTGAGGATTGGTCTAAACTAAATAACTCTTCGTGTGCTTTTCTAAAGGCTTCTCAGTTGACAGACAATTTGTCACTGCAAATGAGTGTCACACAGCATATCAAAAGGGAATTATTGAAGTGAATGAATGGAATGGAAATTGCTATAGGATGTTGAGGCAGGAGGATTGTATGTTTTAGCCAGTATTTACTACACAGCAGGACATTGGCTCAGAAAACCAAATTCAGTTTTCAACTGTATAATTTATCTAAGCATACATTTCTACAATGAAGATATAAATGCAGACATTAGAGATTAAAAATTGGTTAATAACAATGCAAGACAAAAATATAAGCCACAGTGAAGTAGTCATTCATATTCATAAGTTTTAATGACAACAAATACAGAAAGAGTAATAAACATTGATAAGGATTTAGGCAAAAGGAGTCCATGGAATCTTGTTGGCGGAAATGTTAAGTGTTGTGGCAACTATGAAAGGAGGAAAACTCTTCAAAAAATCTAAAATTATCAATATTAAATGATTTAGCTGTTCTACTTTTGGTATATAGCCAATTGAATAACAACATTATTTCAGATTATCTCTATTCTGTGGCTTACTACATTTTTAGCAATGTGAAGTTGCATAGGAAAGTCTGCTGAAGGATGAACAAAGTTCAACTGAGAATTGCACAAAAAGTTTACTTTGTTATGTATATACAATGAAATGTTTTATCTTGTTCATTCTTCAAAAAGAAGTAAGTCCTGATAGCATAGCAATATAGGTAAAGCAAGACACAAAGAAGGAAAATAATAAATAATACAACTTTCATGATAAATCTCAAGCAGCCATACTTTATAGAAACTTGTATAATACTGTTTGCCAGGTGCTGTAGCAAATGGGAAAACACATAGTATTAGTGAAATAATTTAATTTTGAGTTATAAACTTTTAAATACAAATAAATAGGTGCCATTTACACAAAGGAATAAGAATATATAATTTGTTTGATGAAAATTATAGCTATTTGTCTATATAATCTGTTGGGAAATTACTAGAGTTAGCAAATTCACAAGCTATCTAATTGTTTAGAACAATAGTCAAGAATGACTTAATTTAAAATTCATTTATAAGAATAATGAGTAATAAAACATGTAATTTCTGAGTTGCTAATGAAAAAAGTATCAGGATAGAGGAAAACGTTCTTGATTAATATATAATAAGGCAAGAAAGGGAGAAAACAAATCAAAAACAATGAAGTAAACCCCAATCCAAAGAAATCCAGTGAGAGCTATGGAACAGTTTATTCGCTAAATTCATTGTAGAAAACAAAAGATAGATTAAACTGAAGTTTTAAAATTCTAAATTTGTTTTTAAAACATTAAAAAATCCAAGAAACCAATATGTTGAATGTTGAACTTGGGGTCAGGGGAAATAGCTCAATGATGAAGTGATCCCTAGTTGTGAGAACTCCCAGATTCTATCTTCAGAGCTGAAAATAGACAAACATCAGCAAAACAATGACTGTTAACAGTTTTTCCACAAAGTATCAATAATACAAAGATTAGATAGCTAAGCTATTTATTTTCATTTAAGTTCAGCATTACTATTAGAGATAAAGTGAAGTAAATATAATTCTGAAGCTTTTAACTAAGTAAAATAACTTCAAAATCCATAAAGCAAAATTTAACAATCTAAAAATAAATATTCTCTGTTCATATATGAAAGGTTATGCTGACTCACCATGGAAGGCAGAAGTTAGTAATGGTGGTAATGATGAGTAATTTATGGATAAAAATCATAGAGAGGACTACCAAGCTAGGGCCTAGTATTTGTTTTAAATGCATAGAAAGCTCAATGTATTTTCCTTATTTGTTATTGTTATATAAATAATATTTTAATTTAATGACAAGCTAGAACCAATAGCAAATCTTAATCTAATCCATAAATCAGAGAATCAAATGTATAATTAAAATGTACATAACTGAGTGATGATATAAATACCTGAGTGTGTATGCATATATAACAACTCATGTAATCATAAATATATAAAAAAAATTCCAACACCTAATTCGTGACAAACTGGATGCATTTGTATCTAAAATAATTTTGAATCTTCATGTACTTTTTCTTGGCCCAGTCTTTTTCATTATTTATGCAGTCGTGAGTTAAAAATCACCACATGCTAATGACTCCAAAGATATCGACTTTCTGCTCCTTTGTTTCCCAACCTCACTTATTGTGCTTGGATATATAGGAAAGCAGTAAGTGTTAAACTCAATGTAGTGCTCCTTTGAAGGCCTGCAATACAGTCTTCTCTTTTTTTCTTCCCTTCCTCCTTCAGTTTTGGTGTGTGTGTGTATGTGTGTGTGTGTATCAGAGAATGGATATCCTCTTACCTTGTGGAGACCCAAGGGTGATTTCAGGAGTCATCCTGTATTGCTTTACCTTCTTTATGCTTTGCTTTGGGGTTTCTTTCCAGGATCAAAAGTTCAGGCCTCTGCCATTTCCACCTAGAGTTTTTAGGTGGGATTTGGAATCCAAATTTAGGTCCTTCTGCTTGTGAAGCAGAGGCTTTACTCCTGAGCCATCTCTTCAGTACCCATTTTAGAACTCTATTTTATTTATTGTTTCTTCAAGCAAAGGAAATTTAAAAAACTGACCCCTAGCTATAGATCAGCTATAATTATATTAATTTTATAACTGGATAATTGGAAATCCAAGAATCTTTTAAAATACTGTCTTATCATAAATGAAAGACTTGCTAGCTATAAAGTATTGGGACAATAAAGACAAAGCTGTATATTAGAACTACTGTATGACTTTTATGGACATAGAAAGTCCATGAATATGGTGTATTACTGAATTTTATGCAAAATGACATAGAGTTAATGTAGCACCCAAAGTCAAGCAACTTAAAGGAAAAAGGGAGATTTATTCAGCTCACGGTTTCATTGGGGAGATAGTCTTTCAAAGCAGAGGCAGCATGGCTGGCTGGCCAAAGCTGGAGGACGCTAAGTCACTGCAGACATCTTGGAGGCTGAGAGCTGCAAGACTGCATGCTGCAAAAAACAGAATTCTCCAGGAGGTAGGGTGAGACTAATCCACCTCAATCCCCACCCCTTGTGACTGCCTTTCTCCAGCAAAGCTCCTCCTCTCAATGTGCCATGACCTTGCCAAACACATGAGACTGAAGGATACATTTCAAACCATGACAATTAACAAACTAAAAGTTTGATAAATTTTAATGCTTGAAAACCCTCTTGACCTATGGAAAAAATCTTTCATTAATTTCCTGATTTCTTTCTAAATTTCTCATTTTCAGGAAATACAGAAAGCAGCACTTGAAGCTATGTGGATTCCATTGCTCATTTCCCATTTGTTCTTTCACGTATTAAATTATAACAGAAAAGAAAAGTGAGAAGAACAGGCCAGAAATTTGGAATAAGAGAGAGGAGAATGCTTGATTTGGGGTGAAAACTTTAGAATGTTTGTGGTTAAAGGGAGATTTAATAATGCTATAAATTTAGCATATAAAATTGAGGTATTGTGAGAAAAGTGACCAGAAAAAATAGAGATATTAACTTTAGAGAAAAATTACAATTATGCAAGGGTAGTTTGAGGTGGAAAATAATAAGGCTGAAGAAAATTAGTTATGATGAATTCTATGCCTGAGAAGATTGTGTAAATGTTAGTTTGATGGGATTATATCCTGAGGGAAGGAAGAAGGTAGACAGGATTACCTGTGTCCTAAGTGTTGGGAATAAGATTTCACTCATTTAAAAAATCCATTGAAGGGAGAAGTCCAAGGAAACAATTCAAAATAGAGCTAATTTCCAACCCCACCCCCAGATTCCTTTACAGAATGATACAAAGGGAGAACATTCAGGTTCTGAGTATTTCTTACAATTTTTTTCAAAATTATCACTTTATTCAGAACCCCAACACATTACACAATTCACATCAAGCAAAAGAAAATGAAATTGTCCTTGTGCTATCTTTGATTAATATCTTCAAAAAGTACTTGTTTATATCCCAATGAAGTATTTTAAGTCAAGTATTCTGTAGAAAGTTAGGGCTGAAGCAATCATAATTGGACTTTGCATGTCCTGCACAATGTCCAATACACTATTGACCTCACAAAGACTAGCATTTGCTAAAGGCACCAAGATCCTTTAGAGTCTTCCAATTTTGTTTATATTTGGAAATCTTTTATTTTCTATTGTTTTCTTTCATATGTCACCATGTCCCGGTATCTCCATTGTGAATTCTGTGTCTTATTTCACCTATAACTTATCCAATTTAGCTTCTTATTTCAGTATGATAGCTATTGGCCATTTTCCCTAAAAAGTCATCAGATCAACTGAATTAATCTAGGTTCTAGTACAATGAGAAACAATATAAAATTAAAATAAACATTTGTTTTCCTAAGTATGGCTATGTGACTGCTTGGGTTGCATACCAAAGAAGCCTAAGACTGTCATCTTAATATTTCTACATTTTTTCTGAAATCATTTTTAGTTTCCCAAAAGTGAAAAGCTTAGCTCCATTTCTACAGAATACTTTTTTTTAACTTGAATAACTAACTTTTATTGGATGTAGCAGTTAGCTTTACTTTATTTTTTAACATATTTTTAGTATTATTTCCGCTCATACAAACTTAATAGGTACACCGGTTCCCTTCCTCCCTCCTCCTCCCCCCGCCCCCCCTCACCCCTCCCTCTCCATCCCCCAGTGCCTCCCCCCCCAATCCCCGGAGAATCCTTTAATGTGCATGCCAAACTCTCCTCTGGGTCCTCCTCTCCAATGACATACAAGGACCCAGTGGCATTTCCCTGAACCCTTTCCTGTGTTCCCCTTAAGCATAGGAACACTACTGTGCCTGTCAATCCCTTGCCTCCAAGGATCTTGGTGCCTTTAGCAAATGCTAGACTTTGTGAGGTCAATAGTGTGTTGGACATTGTGCAGGACATGCAAAGTCCAATTATGATTGCTTCAGCCCTAACTTTCTACAGAATACTTGACCTAAAATACTTCACTGAAGGTAATCAATGGAAAATAAATGATTCAATATTTTTAAACCTATACTTTTCATCTTACACTTAAAGTGTAGTACATGCAGGTTATGGGATTGTATTTTTTTGGTGCTTTGATTTTCTGCTTTTTTTCCTTAGAAGAGGAAATGATAACAGGTATTATTAATCATGACTTTCTTAGATTCAGTACTCTTTGATAAAACTATTAACTTTATATAAAGATGCACTACAAGCAGACTGTTAGGTAAAAACATCTGTGTTCAAGGTGACTTCACTTTTATCATAGTGTTGGACTATACAAGTAAGTTATCTTTCTACTCACATTAGCTGAATAATTGTACAAATTGATTGCATTTTAATGGAAGAAAGTTGCTTGTGCAATATTTGCATGCAGGTACTAAACCCAATAGCCCAGTTCTTTTGAATGCAGAAAAAGTATATATGAAATAAAATGTTTTTTTTTTAGAATTAGAAAGAAAACCTGCATCCATATTTATTAAATGTATTCAAATTGTTATTTATTGTTCTTTTTCTATACTAACATCACTTGTGTGGACAAACTTGATTCTTGTTTTTAATAATAACATGTTACCATGCATCTCTTATTTTGAACTTGACTATTTTGCAGATGGAAGAATTAAAAAAGTATAAAACTTTCATAAATACAAGGTTATTTGAAACCATGTTTTATTTGTTTTTTATTTATTGGTGAATCAGGGCTATCTATTTAATTTTCTGAGAGGTACTTTCACTATTATCTTTAAATGTAATTTATTGCAGTATGAGCTGCCTCTATGAACTTTGATAGTTCTGAATTGTATAATGGGTAGCCGTTTGTGTACATAGGTCCAATATAAAACATTATCATTTTTACCTTTGATGCAAAATAACAAAGAATGATTTATAAGTATACATACATGTGTTTATGCATAAATACACATATATGAAATCATGCATTGTTTTTAACGTCTCATTTATAGTTACCAAAATTAATTCTAGAGAATTTGTGTTTACTTCAGATTAGTAGTAATATCTTTATTACTAAGCATGTACATATATACATGTAGCATTTAATCTTTAAATTTATTATAATTTGATGATCGAGCTTCTTTTTCTACTATTGAAATAGAGAATTAATTAACAAATTCATATTATTAATGTAAAAACAGGTGACATTTAGGCCTAAAACCCAAGTATCAACTATGAAAACATAATCAGTTTCATAAATTGATAAATTAGCATTTTGAAAGTGAGATCTACATTGCAATTTTGCATTTTATCTTTTCATTTGTGTACCTACCTATTTAGAATAATTTGGGAGTTTTTAATAATTCTTGTAATAAAACTTCGTTTTTATATGGAATTTATATGGAATTTATTTAAAGAATTAATTTTGACTGAGAGATGGTTGAGCAGTTAGGCACCTTTGCCTCTCAAGCAACCCTGAAGGGCTGAATCTGGGAGACCCCAGAACAAAGCAATAAGGAGGATTTGCAATTCAAGTGAAGTAACTCTTGGGCCTAGACAAGAACACACAGTATACATACATACACACACACACACACACACAAATGCACACACACCCACACAAAACAAAAAAGTTTTAATTCATGTAATGTAAAACAACTTGATCAAAGTAAATATTCAATTTATTACATAGGTCTTTACCACTCAGAGCTCTTTTGTAGCCCTTTTCTTTTCCAATTCCTTCAAAAGTTTCTTGTATAGAATGAATAAAACTGTCATTTTACATTAGGACAAAACTACATTAACATAAAAGCATTTCAAAGAGAAAAATGGATGACAGTTAAGAAGTTACAATAATGTAAAAAAAAGTTCTAGTGTTTTAGAAAAGTATATATATGAAATAAGGACTAAAAATATTTTTTAGTTCACCAAAGTCTTTTTTAATTATAAGATGCATATTTGCATTAAGAAACTCATCAAAGTCAGCAAATATTTTTGCTCCATGCACCTTACCAAGTTTCACATTATTATTTATTATCATTTTATATTTTCATCTATATGATAAACGTTTAGTAGCTACATAAATAACTATATAAATAAATACATATTGGAGCATGTATCATTAAAATAAAAAGCAGTAAAGCAGCATCATATATATTCCTTGAAGAGATAATTCATATACACTACCAAAATTTAAAAGTTGCAAAGAAAGTAATATTACCTTCATATTTATGTAAAAGAATTTTATATACACTGAGTTTGTAATATATATATATAGATATAGATATAGATATAGATATAGTATTTTATAAAAAGATGTCCTAATTAGAGTTACTCATGAGTTTCTCAGGTAGAAAAGCTTGGGAGTTTTCACTCTTATCAATTCAGAATTTTGTATTATTTTCGTCTTTGTTCTTTAAAAATTTAAACAATATTTTATCTACATTGAGAAATGCTAAATTACAAGCACTCTGTTATTTTAGGTGTAAGTTCAAATTAATTTGGATTTTCTTATCCATTCATGTTTACTTCTTATTTTACATCTATTTTCCTTCTACTTTTATTCTTTTTCTCAATTCTAGATAATCGCCCAAGTCACACAGATGAGGGAATACAGGGACATTAGTCTATTTCTCTTCCCATTCTAAATTCCAATTTTTTAGCTTATTAAATTCTGATATTGCCTGACAAATATATTTGGGAAAGTTCCTCTAGATTCTGGCAATTATTCAGATAATGATTGACATTAGTTGGCACCTTTACCCATTCTAGTTTAAAGCACTCTGCTTAGCTAATGTGTCCATTGTCTCAGATTCATTCCCACTGTGGACCATTATGTTTTTATGCCCAGTTCATCACAGCTGGATGATCTTTGTGTTCCAAAGATGCAGCTCATTTCTAATTTCTGGGCAATTAAACCAAGCTGAGAAAAAGCAATTGTCCTTCACAGCTACATTTCCCTGCTGGCACAGAATAAGCACTTTCTAGGAATCTACAGCAAACTGTTGATGGGAATAAAAGGACTTCACTATGATCTGCATTATGATCTCTTTCCCTTCAAGTCATGATCTAGATGGACCCTTGTCTGTTGGGGAAACACTGGAAAGTTTTGAACGACTATGAGCAAATTGTTCCACATCATGATTTTCAGCTATCCTTACTTGCCACAAATTTGAATCCAACAATTGAGAGCTGGCAACCAACATGAGACTGCTTGCTCCATCCATGGTATAAATAATACCAGCACAGTTAGCTTAATCCACAGATGCTAAGAGATGACTGGGGGTGGAAGAAAAAGAAAGATAAGGTTTGGAACCAGTTTACATCTGTCTCAATCAGCTTAAAAATTAGTGAAAATATTCTGTTGCAGATGAGCATAGTCTCTAACTAGAAACTGAGTGCAATGCATCCATTTGCCTGTGTTTATTTGGATCCCCATGGTCATTGCAGCACACATGAGTGTTCTCTTTGTAATTTCAACCTACTAATTAAGCACTATACAGAATATTTGGAAAATAGGAGGAAAAGCAGCTGTTTCTTACATCTTGTTCCTACTGTTCAAGGTGCACATCCCAGCCAAATAAATAAAATCTGAGCCAACTACCCCGACAGGAGTTCTTTGCTATAATACTGCCACCTAATCTGAATTGCCCATTTGGTGAATGAAATATCTGAAGTCTTTGTAATCACCTTAACCAAAAACAATGCAATATTTGCTGTTCTAGATCTAAGAATTTTTTCCAGTTGATGTATGTAAGTAGAACAACACAAAACCATATTTGTACTCCACTTTACATGGAACATTGAAATATTTTTTAAACTTTATTTTATTCATTTACTGTGTGTGCTTTTGTGTATGTGTGTATCAGAGGGCACTGTGTGTCCCTGTGGAGGCCCAAGAGTGACATCAGGAATCCCTCTAGATTGCTTCTACCTCTTTTTTGCTTTGCTCTGGGATTTTCCAGGCTCCTCCCACCAGGATCAGAAGTGCAGGCCGCCACCATTTCCACCTGGCATTTTTTACAAGGGACCTGGGTTCCAAACCCAGGACTTTCTATTTGGGAAGCAGACTCTTAACCCTTGGGCCATCTCCCTAGCTCTGAAGTAATTTTGATAGGTAAATACTGTTAATGCATTAGAGAATTATGAAAAGGTTCACTTGTTACCTCATTACAGAACGCCTGAGAGAGAGAGAGAGAGAGAGAGAGAGAGAGAGAGAGAGAGAGAGAAAGGTCTTCTATTAAGAGATGCAGCTTCAAATATACCTCAGTCTTCATTCTGACTGAACATAGCAGACAACAAAACTTGCAGTGTTTTATCCAGTAAACCTTAAACTTTGACATCGTACCATGATGATTCCACATCCCAAAAAGGAAATCCGGCAGTGATTTCTATGTATGTCACAACCATTTCTGATTCTATCTATCTATCTATCTATCTATCTATCTATCTATCTATCTATCTATCTATCTATCTATCTATCTATCTATCTATCTATCTTTCTATATATCTATCTCTATCTTTCTATCTATCTATCTATCATCTATCTATCTATCTATCTATTTGATAATTCCTAATGGAATTGTATTCATAGTTTATCACTGGTGCCATTATAGATGCTATGAAAAAGGTGAGAGATATGTTTCCTTCTTGTTATAGAAAGTTCAGAGAGGCCAGGAGCACTAGGTCCAGTGTCATCGTGAGAGTTTGAATTCTCAAGTGGGAGTAATGACTGGTACCAAGTATCCTTCCATACTGAAGTCTTTGTCACATCCTTTGGTGCCTATCTGAATATTTATGTCACTATTTATGAAGGGTAACTATTGGACTAATTTATTTATATAGCAATGACTCCTTGACTTAGCCCAATGTATTAGTACTTCATTGCAGTTGGTTTATCTCAGCTGGATAATTATGATCACACTTCAGCTTACAATTGCCAGGTCTGTCATTTTCTGATTGCAAACCCTGGCCTTCCATATTTATTATCACATCAGAAAAGTCATTCCATTCCTTTATTCTTGGGATTAAATAAAAATAAGTGGCCATAAATCTTCTAAACTAATCAGTGACTATATCCCTGACATTTATGTTAACCTTTACACCAATATTTATATTTTTGACTTATAAATGAACTCAAGACATTACCTGAACACATGGATAAAATTTTAATTCAACCTTGAACTATTTCTTTCTTGTCAATTTATATGAAAAGATTAGTTATGTGACACTTTAGTTATGTATAATGTGTATTATAATTTTCCTTATGTTTAGACTTTTAATTATGCCAGAATGTAGGCTCAGGAAATACATTACTATCTACCCAGAGTATTTTTAATGATCAGGATGAACTCTCAAATTTTTCTTACAAAGATTTGGATAAGATGAACTCCGTGGACTCTTTCTAGGTTTCCTAAAACTAAAATAAGGCATTAGTTTGCTTCTATTGAAACAGATGACTAATTTCTTTTTTCTACTCCTAAAGAGGAATGGAGGCTGCAAAAATCCAAAAATCGCTAGATGTGTTACTTTACAGTGTATTGACCATTTAATCAGTTCTGTACCTGAGTGTGATGACAAACTAATGTCAAGTTCCATTGAAGTGATTCCAAAACATTACATTCAAGTGTGCTTCCCTCCAAGGTCATGAAAGAAATTCAGTGACCTTCTAAGACCTGAAGTTTGCAGGAGAAATTGAAGATAATCGTGATGCCAATGGTTTTAGCACTTTTATTCTTTATTTTTGCTTCCAGAGACTTATAACCTAATGAAATTAACAATAATCCTCACAATTAAATTGAACTTTTTTCTTTTATATTGAAGTAATCTACATAGGACTCAATGTACTTAAATTATATTCTGCATCTCTAAGAAGTACCTTATCAAATATACCACAAAACACTGTTTTGTTTAAACATTGTGTTGTTTAAAGTAGTATATTATATGATTATTTTTAATATGGTCTTTCTTGTCCAAGAAAGATAGTATGGAACCTCCTTTACTCAAAAAAGAGTAGGGCAGAGAACAGAAAAGGCACAGTAAATTGTTTTGTGGCCAATAAGACAGTCTGTCATTCCTATTGTAAATCATCTTGTTCTTACCTGCATTTCTCTCAATTGTCACGTCATTCCATCAGTAAAATCCAGCCTGTATTCTTCTAGGATAATATTGTTTCCTAAGCTATTTGAACCATGCCCTAAACACATTCTGAAACTGTATATTGAAATGTATAGGGATCTAATACTTTCTCAGCACTAAGTTAATTGGGCAAAGTGAGAGTCGCTTCCTAATCATCCCCAAAGAGAGCAAAGTCTGCCTTAAGATCCAAGGGGTAGCTTGAAATCCCTCCTGACCATTTATAAAATAAGCAACTAAATTTTTCAATAAATTGTTTCTGAGCTGGGAGATGCCTCAATGGTTATTCATCTCTCCTCTCTTGCTGATATAGATGCATGACTAAAACAGATATGAGGACAAGAGGTTGTTTTATTCTAGTTTATGAATTTCTCCCCATGGCAGGAGAGATTTACCAGTGTTAGGAGCTCAGAGAACTAGCTGTTCCCTATTCACAGGAGGAACTGAAAGAAGGATACATTTTCCTCTCTTCCCACTATGCCTGTAGGGCAATTCCAAATACCACCATCATATTCATCTGCCCAGAGAGTGGTCTCATGCAACATGGGACCTATATATTAATTAGATAATCACCAATAGTCTTGCTCAGTGCTTTCCTTAGCTATGAATTCTTTGGAAATGTGCTTTAAAGCTTTCAGTTGTCATGTTGGTACTTAACTAACTTCAGCATTGGTTAAAATGTTTATTATACAATCCAAGATAAAAAAAAAACTGTGATCCAATCCCTGAATCCCATGTAAAAATATTGGGGGGTGTGGGGAGCTCCCTGTAATTCCAATCCCAGAAGGCAGAGCCCAGGTATCTTTAGTAGAAGCTAACTAACTAGACTAACTAGTTCTGAGTTTAATTAGAGATATAGTCTGAAAGGGAATGAGGAAGAAGAGAGATGAAAATTGATTCATGATAACCCCAGGTTTGCACATGCACGTGTGCATGTGTGCTTGGACAATTCCCCATAATACACATTCTCTCTCTCTCTCTCTCTCTCTCTCTCTCTTACTGTGTGTGTGTGTGTATGTGTGTGTGTGTGTGTGTGTGTGTGTGTACGTGCACACATATGCGGTATAAGTTGTATGTGTCTGAAAGTGTTTGACTGAAGGAACACCTATGAAAATAAAGGACTTCCTTTGCGTATTATTCCTCATTTCTCCACCTTGTTTGAGACAGGGAGTTTCCATATACCCATGAGATGTTAGAGATTCTCAGAAATGTACCTTCAATTTCCTGTAGACTCACAGTAATTAACTAGACACTCATTCCATTGTGCCTGACATTTCCATACAATTTGCAAATCTGAACTATGGTCCACATTCTTGTGTGGCAAGTGTTTTACCTGCTGAGACATTTCAATGACCCAAGAAATTGTTTCTGAAACAGAGTATTCCTATCAGTCCTTCAATAATTCTTGCTGTTTTCATGGTGCATCTCTTTAAATAAATTAAAATGATATAGCCAGAATTTAAACTTGTTTTTCATTGTGGTAATTAACCAGTAGAAAAACTGTTGAATTTGATAGGCTATTCATAATGTAGGTTTTTTATTTTCACATATATGGAATTTGCAGGACATCATATTTAACAAAATATCCTCATACCTCTTAGTGTTAAACACTCAATACACTTCTTAACAAATCCTCATTTATTCCTTCATACTTATAATAAGCTCATTTCTGTATCTTTCTGTATCATATTCCAGCTATTCCTCACAGTCATTATTTCTCTGACTCAGCTTTTGTCTAGTTCGACCTGAATTTATGGCCTGGCATGAGTTTGTGGCCCAGTTTGAGCATATAGGGCACAAATGAGAAATGATCTTTCCTCCATCTGTTGGTTACTTAAGCTATTTTTTGCAGGAATCCCAAATAAACCCCATTCTTTTGCTTTCTGGTCTCTTAAATAAGAAAGAGTTAATTCTAGTTTTGTTCATTTGAAATTTCCAAGCTCTTTAATGAGTGCTCTTCCCTGTGTTCTACTCATGCATAAACTCTGACCATCTGACCATCTGACTGCAGTAAGCTATTCCAACCTGCATCTTAATGGCTTTTTCTGACTGCATTGGGATTATATTACACTTCATTACCCTAGAAGTAGTCATGACGTAAAAAATGGATGCATGCATGCTATAGGTGCTTTTCTGTGGGATTGACATTTTTCGTATATAAGGACACAAAGAAGATCTTTGTTAAGGTATAAATGTGGGCATTTCTTTAAGAAGATTTTGTTTTCTTTTGGTTTGCAAGACATTGAACCTAGGCTTTCACACCTGCTGAGAATCACTCCACCACAGGGCCATATTCACACTCCTTTATGTGCTCCTGAAACTATTATTTCTTCCCATTGGTGCATACAAGCTACTCTGTTCTTCAATTATCATTTCTAACTTTCCTCTTTTATTTCATTCCAATTGATGTGAAACTCATAGAACAAGATATTACAAAGCCACAATCCAAGTAGATAATTAAGTACAGTTTTTATGTATTTTTAAAAAATGGTGTTGACTTATGTTGCCTTAGTGAGGCAGAAGTAACAAAGTAGCCCCTGCTGTCCCCCTTTGAGATATAACCAAACAGAAGGTACTACCATTTTTCTCCTGCACCATAGGTTTAATGACTAGAGTGTCCCCAAATCCTTCAGAAGTCATTGATATAAGTGTTTGTGGTACAGTGAAATTTTTTGAAAGTTTGTCTACTCATATGAGAGGATATTTGGAATTTTGCTTTAAGCAAAGCAGTATATATAGTCAATATTATACAATAGTATATAGATATCATAATTATAAATAAATGAATTCATATAGATATGAGTTCATATTCATAACTATGATTGTTCCAGTAGCATTTTTAATTATATGAATACATGAAAGAACAATTTAAGGCAACAAAATGGTTACTTATGGCTTACATTCTCTGGTTAAAGTAAGCAACATGGTAGAAAAGTTCAAATCAACTTCAGATGCTCAAGGACCTAGCCACATCATAGTCACGGAAAAAGTTAGGAGAGGGGAATACTTTCCTGCTTGTCGGTCTCATAAAATGTTGAACTATCTCTCCATCTTATCCAGCTCCATTCAGAATTGTCTCACCCTGTATAGGGTAAACCTTCCAATGTAAATTAGTTAAACTCCCACAGCCTTACCCAGGGTTTCCCTTAACTAAATCATTTTTTCCAGGTTTGCCTAAAGACTCAATTTTCAATTGTCAAGTTGGCATCTGTATCAAACTGGAATATTGGTGTTCCAGACTAGGTCTTAGATTGCACAAAAGAATAATTTTAGAAACACAATTCTTTATTTCAAAATGCTTTGAAACACACACACACACACACACACACACACACACACACACACACACACTTGATTCAGTACAATTGATGATTTCCATTACTCAGCAACAGAAGAAAATACCTGTTCTTTTTAGGAATGCTACATTAAAATATTGTTTGCTGGTTTTTTTTTTTTTTTTTTTTTTTTTTTTTTTTGCTAATCTACTTAGCAATTACCGGAATCATGCAACTAGACATAAACAGTCAATAAGAGGAATTAAAATGTCTTTGGTTCTGTATCCTGAATCAGCACCAATATCAAAGTGAAACAAAATCTTAAGAAATACTGGCCAAAAAAGACACAATAAAGAAACTTCCTCCAGTTCTTGTAAGTGAAAGATACTGCAAGAGAAGTAATAATAATAATAATAATAATAATAATGTACCATTTGCTTGTCTCACTGAAACTCAGACCCCCAAGATTAAAACTTCCAATACAGGCTGAAGATTTGAATGTGACAATTTTATGGGACTTTAGCTTTTCCAAATAATGTTTTGAGATACTTCTTTGCTATTCACTATTCACACAGAGAAAAAAAGCTGCTTATTATTTTAATTTCTGCAAACTGAAGACATTCCACATGTGGTCAATTAAAAATGTTCTCCATCAGGTAGAAACTTCAAGAATTTGTACTGCTTTCCTTCTATTTCCATCTCAACTTATGGAAATAGGGAATCTATTACCAAAAACCAGTCATATAAATGAGACTTAACATAAAAATTGGTTAAAATATTTCATTTCATAAAGGAGTACTGCAAACTTGTAAATAATCAAGATTTATTACAAAATGATATTTTCTGATTTTAAAGAACCAGTTATTTAATATCTGGTTCTTTCTTTGTTTCCTGGAAGGAAATATTACTAGATTTTCAAATCCCCAGTAATTTCTCGATGCAAAAGATCCAGAGCTTTTAAATTAATTTGCTGAAGAAGACCATAAATCACATAATAATTCCAGAGAAAATCCATATGTGAGACTTCTAAGAAAACACATAGTTTTCAAAATCATAGATCTCTAAATAGAACCTGTTTTTTACAAAGGGACAAACTATGTATATGTTTTATAAATGTATGTCGAGCTCCCTCGGTTAAAAAATAATTTTTTATAATATTCCAAAGCTTCTGTGAACTGGTGTATAATCTGTTTCAGATTCCTTAATCCTCCCATGGCCTCATGCAATCCCATGGCAAGGAAACATTTGCTGAAAAACCACTTTCATTATGTCTGTCCAGTTTGACTTTTTGAATCACATCTCAAGCATCATAATTTTTCCTCATTTTGTTGTAAAATTCCAAAAAAATTTAAATACACATTGCAAAAATGAAAAATAAAAGACATGATAATAACCCTCCAACTATAACTCCCAAGTCTTACAAATATGGAAACAAAGATATCATATGTTTTGAATAACTCATTTTTATACTAACTTTCCAATGTATTATATTGATTTTATGATGCACAGTTGCATATAAATATACATATGTTTTTGTAAATTTATTTGTATATTAATATATGTACATGAATAACATATACTTTGTCGATAGTGCAACCAAAGAGGAAAATAGAAAATGTTAAGTAAGATTTTTACATTATTCAAATCACGTAGTGTAAATCTAATTAGAAAAAACCCAAATAATTTGGTTTGAATGAAAATGTTTACCCTTGAATAATATAAGATATGCTCATGCTATTGGTACAATTGTCCTAGAGAGAGAGGCAGTCTGGGGCTGAGAGATGGCTCAGGGGTTAATTCTCTGTTTTGCAAGCAAATGGTCCTAATCCCAGGTCCCAATGTAAAAATGCCAGGTGCTGAAAATGCCAGGCAGAGGCCTGTACTTCAGGCCCTGGTGGGAAAAACCTGGGAAATCCAAGAGCCAAGCAAAAAGGAGGTTGAAGCAATCCAGATGATTCCAGAAGTCACCCTTAGTCCTCCACAGGAACACACAGCGACCTTGATAAACACATGCACACACACACACACACACACACACACGCACACCAACACGCACACATGCACACACAGGTGTGCATGAAATAAGTAGGAAAGAAGGAGGGAGAGAGGGAAGGAAGGAAGGAAGGAAGGAAGGAGGAAGGAGAGGAAGGAAGGAAGGAAGGAAGGAAGGAAGGAGGGAAGGAAGAAGGAAGGAATGAAGGAAGGAAAGGAGGAAGGAAGACGAAGGAAGAAGAGAAGGAAGGAAAGACGGAAGGAAGGAGGAAGGAGGGAGGGAGGGAGGAGGGGAGGCAGGAAGGGAAGGGAGGAAGGGAGGGAAAGGAGGGAGGAAGGAAAGGAGGAGGAAAGGAGGGAGGAGGAAAGGAGGGACGGAGGGAGAAAAGAGGAAGGGAGGGAAGGAGAAAAGAGGGAGGGAGAAAAGACGGAGGGAGGGAGGGAGGGAGGAAGGAAGGAAATTACGGTGTGCTTAAGAAATAATCTGTTACTCATTAGAAATCCTTAAGGCAACTGTAGATTAGTAATTGTCTTAGCAGATGATAGTGTAATGGTGAAAATGTTCACATTCCTAATTCTTGTTCAAGCATGTATTTAGCTATCTCTTCCTCATAATAAATATTGTGCATTTTATTTTGAGTTTAATAAATACAATCTATACAGTCTATTTAAAAGATTACTTTTGTGAAACATCAGTATTTTTTCTTAAATTTTCTCAACTTTTTTTTTAAACTTTTTTTTTTCATGCAAAACAAAGTTTACTTGAGAGTGGGTGAGGTCAGGACAGAGGCCATTGCTCATCCTTCACCATGTGCTCCAGGGGGACCCTGAGGAGGAGCCCCAGTCCCCAGGTTTGCACAGGTCTTCGCCTGCTGAATGCCTCCCTGTCCAAAGGGCATGTTAAGTGTTCACCTGGACATGACTTGGTTTCTGGGCTTCAGAAAGGTGTGGGAACTTCTCCCGAAGGATCTTTTCTTTCTTCTTCTGTAAACTTCACTTCCTTGCTTCGGCGCGGGCGTGCTTCTCGATTCTCAGCCTGATGAATTGGTCCACGTAGGGCATGGCGAAGAATCGTTTCTTGTTGTATTTTTTATTAAGGTACCAAGGCAGAGGCCACTGCTTGAACTTGTGCCAGATGATTCTGCCAAAGATGTCCCTTCTCCAGGGCCCAGGTCTTGCTTTCTCCTGTCCAGTTTGAAGAAGTCTCAGGGCATCTTCTCTCTCCTGCACAACTTTGTCCAATGCGTCCATGGAATCCACCACCTTCTCTAACCACTCTGGACTCGGCATTGGCAAACTCTGCCGCTTGGCCTCCTGTTCCAGAGTTAGAAGCATGTTTCTTTCCTTCAGTAGGACATACCAAAGTTTATGTAGATCTTCATTGCTTTTGTTCCTTAATTGCTTACAGGTCCATGAAGCACCAGATTTTACTTTTTCTTCCCCCCAATTCTTTGGGTCATTGAAAAACTCTTCTAGTCCTTTTCTTGACACTGAGGTGTGAAGAAATTTACACTTGTGAAAAGATGGTGCATTCTTAGGAAACAAACTAAACAGAAACCACGAGCGGGCAGGGGCCTTGGCAGGTATAAGCGACCCGGAAACATTCAGGACTGCGGAGACGCCTCTATGGAGAGTCGCTACACCGGCGGCGGCCATTTTTCCAAACTAAGCACCTGGTGTTTCCCTTAAACTTTTTTTTAAATTTATTTATTCAATTGTGCCTGTGTGCATGTATGTGTGCACGCATGTGTGTGTGTGTGTGTGTGTGTGTGTGTGTGTGTGTGTGTGTAGAACCATGGGCAAATTCGGGAACCACCATGAACTGCCTCCACTTCCTCCTTTTACTCTGCCCCGGGATTCACAGGCTCCGCCCTACCAGGACCAGAAGCGCAGGCCGCCCCCGCTTCTGCCCGGCGTCTATACGTGGGATCTGGGATCCGAACTCAGGACCTTCTGCCTGCAAGGCAGAGGTGTAACCCTTGAGCCACCTCTCCAGCCCAATTTTCTCAACTTTTATATATACATTTACATTTCAAGAACATTTTTGTTTGACAGTGTAGCACAAAGGGTTATCACAAAGGAAAGTGAGCAGCATTCAGTCTACTTTGAGATAAATTTCTATTGTCAGAAAATAGCTTTACATTTTTGTTTTTGAAACTTTTCAGTTTTATATTGGAGATCACACTGTAAACAATGAGGATTCATATCATATGCATCGTCTTCTTTTGCAGTCTATTTCATTTACAAGAATTGGAGTGAATATTTCTTCATTGTGTCTTTTTGGCCACCATTCCTGAGAATCTGTTTTTATTTTCTTCTTGCTGTTGTTCCAATGCTGTAAAAGCCTTTCTATTTCCTCATATTTGATGTTTCTCTCTAGCTATATGATTCTGATAATAGCTGAATGGATTAGCTAAATGCCTGAAATAACATTTTAAAACAATATCTGAGTGGTATTTTGAAATCACAATACATGCCTGTTTATGGCTCAAGACTTCCTACCAACTCCATTCACTGTGACAGCAGGTCAAGTGTTGCAAAGAGGCCTACAAAACCCACAGGTCTGGCATCCCATCGCAGTCTGCCTGATAAGATGCTTAGAAAAAGAAGGCAGCTTATGTCATGACTAGTTCAAAGAATTCTGCAAGCTTGGATTGACATCAAGTCTTTTCCCTGCCTGAAATAATCAAAGGATCTCTGGGGTACAAATCTCTTTTATTGACTGCCAAGCCAGGTTAAGAACCAACCCACCTGAGTGCAAAATTGCCATCATCTCTTAAGCTATTCTGGTTCCTTTCAGCCCATCTAGTCACAAAAGTAGAAAAAGTTTCTCAAAAATAAATTTGAGGCCATAAATGTGATTTAGTAAGATGCTATGTGATAGCCTGCTCAATTATGCTAAATTAAAATTGTACAGATGCATGAGGAGTAAATACTCTTTTTGCGCTTAGACAAAGGACAATATTTAACCAATGTCTGAGGAAACAACAGCCTCAAGCTGTGTTCTCCACAATGCCAACATTTTATCATTTGAGATCCATTTCTCCTGTGTTGTTTTCTGTGGGCTACGCAGTCTCACTTACAGTACAGAAGGGCTATTCATAACCATGGGACTATTACTTGAATTATTATATGACATAGCTTCTAGTTGTAATTTGACTGAGAGGAAGCAATGTATGAATTGGAATTCAAAGCAAAGTCTTGGTCATCAATATTAGGTAAGTAGAGCTGGAGAGAATGTATGAAATACACTGTATACATGAATGAAATTGTCAAAGGAATAAATTATTTTTAAAAATCAAAATAGAATAGATTAAATACTGCCTTAAATAATATTGCATCCTATTTTTAAATTTAGTGTGTTTTAATAAATTTTGTTTCTGAACATGCATATATTTATGAAACTTTCCAGTTTTTCCTCTCTCTCTCTCTCTCTCTCTCTTTCTCTCTCTCCCTTTGTTCAATATATGTTAGTAACAAATTATTCAATAGTAAGTGGTATGGGCCCATGTGTCCCTCAGAATATTAAGAAAATTATTCTCCACGGAATATATATTTAGGTGGCAATGATCCATTTGCATTACAAACATTATTGTACGTCTATTTTTGTTTTTGACTGCTTTGCCGAGTTAAATTTTTTTAATAGCATTTATCTATTCACCCACAAAGCAGCTGATATTTACATTAAGACTTGATACAGAGCATTGAGTAACATAGGCACAATTCCTGACCTCATTAGAATTTAGAGTCTAAAGTAAATACACATAATTAATGGGAAATTAACAGTAAGAAGAACAAGGGAGAGCATTGCAAATCATGCATTAAATAGCTGAAGTAAAACCTTCCTTACTAATTCAAATATCAAAATGCTGTACACACCACAGAAACTATTTTGATATGAAAAGAGGAGTGGCCAGGAGAGACTGGATTTAGTCACAGTGCATGATATAAATAAGTAAAGATATAATTATGAAACCTACAACTTTCTACACATGAAATTCACATATAAAAACTCACAATAAACAAGATAATTAAACTTTAAAAATATCCAAAAATCATTTCAAAAATATGTCATCCAGTCAAATGACTGTCAAATATAGAGAGAGATGTTCCCATAGAATCTCAGATCCTTTTTCTTTTATTCAGATGTCTTTAGTTCTGTTGTACTTGATGTTGCTTTGGTGAACAATAATGACACCTTCATCACCTTTCAGTTGTATTTTACTTCCAATACATACAAAATTCTGATATTTATTTAATACATAATACTGTGTATGTGATATGAAAACCAGGATCACTTTGAAATCCAAACTAGAATCTTACAGAAGGAAAGTTATATTTTATCATCTGATCAGCCTATGTATACCTCATGTATTCATAAATGGCATAGTGGTGAATCAATTTAAAGAATTCCTAGTTAGTTGCATGTCCCATTCTTTACTCTTAGAAGTATTTTTTTAAAGGTGAACAGATCCTTGAAGACAGACCTTGCAATCTGTTCAGCATGCTATTTATGGTTTAAAAATGTTAAATTATCCTAATCACACTTATACTAACAATCAAGATTAATTGCAGCTATATTAGGATTACTTAATATGTGTTCTACTTCAGAATTAACACAAATCCAAATTGTACAATTTCTGTAATCCAAACTGTATAAGAAAGTAGTAAGGAAACAACCATGAAAAGCTGTATAAAATCGTATTCAAATTAAATGCTCAACCAGATGGTTATCTAAAATTCTCTTTTTGAAAAGGAGCCGATTCTGAACAGATTGTATCTGTGTCTCACTGGTGGAAGTGGATTATCTGTCTTGAATTGGATTGTGATGGCGATGACCCTATTCTAAGTAAACCAAATCTCTTGAACTGTGTAATGAGATCAGGAGGAGCGTTCAGCCTGACAAGGACATACTGCAACAACTAAGATGTGTTTTACAGCGTCTTCTCTTGGTGGCTTTATCCTGAAGACATCCCTGATCTGCAGTTCTGTGTACTGATTCTATTTTCTTCTCTTTTTTGTTTTGTTTTTGCAAGCAGAGCTGAATGAGTGGCCGGAAGCTGCACAATCTGTCTTACAAAAAGGTGACGATGCAGAGTCTAGAATCTTCACTTATGGTGCAGAAGGAATGCAGAAAACCTAAGAGTAAACATGTAAATAATTCACTCTTGTTTCTTCTCTTTAGGCTGTGAGGAAACAAAAGTTGCTTGAGCAGAGTATCCAGTCTGCCCAGGAGATTGAAAAATCGTTACACTTAATTCAGGACTCCCTTGAATTCATTGATAAACAGTTGGCAACTTATATTGCTGACAAAGTGGATGCAGCTCAAATGCCTCAAGAAGCCCAGGCAAGTAAAACTGAAGATGAGGTCATGGTGTCTGTTTGCTTGGCTTTTTTGGTAGCTTTTTTAAGATCCTCAACGTAAATATTGCTGATATTTTAAGTTTAAGAAATATTTAATTAATTGTGTTGAGGGTTTTCATTGACTCATTAGGTGACTCATTTGAAAATAAAAGGGAAAAGAAGTCCAGGTGACAATGCTGATTTATTTTCTACTGCACACAATGTAGCAATTTGTAGACATTATCAGACAAGCAGAATCACCGAAAGACTGTAACATTAAGATCTGGTACTCATAAATATTTGCAAGCTGTGCTAGAACCTGAGGCAAACCAGAATAATAGAAACAGTAAGGGAAATATTTTACATTGTTCTCAACATTTGGTTTTCAACTCATATTTTTTTATGTTTATTTTATTTTTATTTTTTTATTTCTACTCATACAACTTTAACAGATACACAGGTCCCCTCCCCCCCTCCAACCTCCCACGGCCCTATGCCCCCCTCCCCTCCCCCCTCTCTATCCCCCAGTGCCTCCCCCTCCCATCCCCAGAGCATCCTTTAATGTACATGCCAGACTCGCCTCTGGGTCCTCGCCGATGAGGTGCAAGGACCCAGTGGCATTTCCCAGAACCTTTTCTTGTGTTCCCCTTAAGCATAGGAACACTACTGTGGCTGTCAATCCCTTGCCTCCAAGGATCTTGGTGCCTTTAGCAAATGCTAGAATTTGAGGGGTCAATAGTGTGTTGGACATTGCGCAGGGCATGCAAAGTCCAATTATGATTGCTTCGCCCCTACCTTGTGTGGAGTATCTTGCACATCATTGCTCCTCCCATCCTTGTGCTCTTACAATCTTACCGCCCCCTCTTCCGCAAATTTCCCTGAGCTTCTGGATGGGGAGAGATTAGGCTGGCTTAGTTCCAGGTATCAACTCATATTTTTTAACACTATTAGAAACCAAAAAATTTTTTTAAATTTCTGTTAATATGTTGTTGCAAGCAGTTAACATTATGAAAAATAAATGTGCATATGGTTATTACTGATAAAGCTAGATGTGATCATATGCACATATTCACGAACCTGCATATTTTCAATCAAAATGACAATACAGATTTGATTACATAATCTTAAATGACACCTAAACTAGAAATTAAACTGAATTTAAGGTGATGTCAAATGAATAGATTTATGCCACATCTTAATATATTTTAGCCTTGGGGGGTATTTTTAAATGTTGGACATCTGCTTTTAGTAGCATCTAAGTGTGTGTAATGTCACATGCATTTTATTTAAAAAAATAGCAAGGTAAAGTATCTGTTTTTCAAACCATATATGCATATTACTAATTCAGTAGCTAAGTATAACCTAAATCTCTGTGAAATTATGTGAGGGGCCCTGAAATATAATCTATAAATCCAAAAGTCTTGTTTCTCACTAATTGGTACAGAGTTCAGAAATATTTACTCTAAATATTAGTTTTGGAGTAAAATTCTGAATTTGTAGATCATGTTCATAAATGCCAAAAGAGAGCCTAGAATCACTGTTAGGTTGGTGCTCAAAGCATTAGTAAACACAATAGCATTGGGAGTTTTATCACATTGTCCCTGTTTAACAATAAAGTGTCTGAGAATGTGGGGTGGGAGTAAGTAATTTTCTAATGTTCAAAATATCCAGAGGAACTTATGGAATGCACATTGTTGCAAGAGATAAACCACAAGGTTCATATGGGGAAGAATACTGGTGAAAGAATCAGGACCAGGTAGCAAGAATGAATACAATGGAACATAATTGCAAATACATTTGCAAACCTTAGAAATGTGACACAAGTGCAAACATTTGAATATTCTAATCATTGCAGGATATACATTTTTAAAATCTTATGCAAATTTAGTCATTTCCTAGCCTTAACTATTCCAATGACTATCCCAATATGACTTCCATAGAAACTTTCATACTCAAACTTTTTTTATCCATGCATGAAGTTTTTACTCTGTTGAAAACTACATGATTATAAATTAACGGGTAAATAGTAGTTCTGCCTGTATTTATTCAGTTTAATGACTTGTCCTAGAGGAATGTTTTATTGAAGTATGCTCAAAACTTTCTGAGTAGAAGTAAATAAATAATTTAATGGTGTGATTACTATTAAAATTGAAACAAATTATACTTAAAATATGTAAAGATTTAATTTTGAAACTTACAGAATGAGAGCATATCTACAGAATATGAGCTAACCTTTAGCTTTTATCGACTTAAGGAAAATTGGAAACTTTTAGGGAAAAATCATGCTTAGTTTAGGAGATGCAATTTCAGGGTTATCTAAAACAAACCTATACTTGTTTGGGGTGACATAATAAATTTTTTTGTTTAGCCATCTCATATCACAAATGATAGCACAGAAAATTTAGTATGAGATGCCAAAATACTCTGAGCAAGAACTAACAAACTCAAATCCACGTTCCATACATTTGTGATTGAACTTATGGTTGAAGATAATTTCTTGATATTGAATGTCACCAATGGTCATCTATAGCATTGGAAAGCACAACTGGATACAAGCTATTAAGCATTTTATCACAATATTTTGCTTGGAGATGACTACAAATGAATTGTTCTCTGCAAATGAAGTACAAAGTTCTTGATTTGCTACTCAAAGACCACAGTCACCAAATCTCCAGTTGAAGTTCCATAGAATACATAAAATGAGAGTAAAGAGACTGTCATTGAAATAAGAACTGGAACACAGTGTATTAGACACAGGGTCCTTTTAGAATGCCAGTAAAATGAAATTATCTGCAGTTTGTGTGTGTCAGGGGACAGATCTTAATGTTCATATGAGTTAGAAAAAAGACTAAGTGTGTTTATTTAAGTCTAGGCAGTAGTTTAGTATCAGTTAAATGATTAGTAGAATTTGGTTTCCCTGATGGAAGTGTCATACAGATTTTAATTCCTCAAAATGCATGGTGCTATCATAGTTCCTCTTCTGAAATGTGTGCTTTTTTGTGAGATACTGCTCACAAAGATGTGTGAGTGTTTGCCTCCACCTTGTGGCAAACTGGTAGTTTTACTTCTAAATTTGATTTGTTAGCACAGGCTTCATTTTTTTTATTATTAATACATTTTTATTATTATTTCAGCTCATACAAACTTAATAGGTACACCAGTTCCCTCACTCCCCCCTCCTCCCCCCGTATCCCCTGTTCCCCCTCCCCACCCCCCTCTCTTCCCATCCCCCAGTGCCTCCCGCCCCAATTCCCAGAGAGTCCTTTCTTGTGCATGCCTGATTTTCCTCTGGGCCCTCCTCTCCGATGACGTACAAGGATTTTAAAATTGAGATGTAAAAATATCATTCCTTGCTGGGAATATATGTCATGCATAGAAGTACTAATGGATTTTCTCTTGTTATCTATAAAAATAAGTTATAGATTATGATGCTTAATTTTATTTGCCCTTACATTCGTAACTCTAGGGCAAAAAAAAGGCCCCTCATTTCCTCAGAATATCCATTTATCAGTTATCTTGCAAAAGTGAAAAACTACTTTTGCAGAGTCTATATTGAATTTAAGACATTAAATCTAATAGCAATAATTGCACTTATAGACGTTAAGGTCAACCATATAGATGATACAATTACATATTTCGAAGAACATATGCTAATCTACAGTAGTTTATTTCAAATTATAACCAAATGACCATCTGAAAAGTTTTCATTGCAGCATCAACTTTCTGATATGAACACACTTTAAAAAACTACTTTCTTTGATGTACAAAATGATGTTGGCAATTTATTGACTCAAATAAATTAATGAAATTCGGCAACCTAATTTAGATGTGGAAATGTCCAATCTAGAAATTGAAATTCCAGACTGAAGAATATTTTAAGAACACTCTAATTCAAAATACGAAAGTTCATGAGTATCTCATCAAGACAGCTTTAAAAAATAAAATCAGCAAATGGTATTGAGTTCAAAAGAATAATTTTTTCTTCAATTAGCCGCAACAATATTCAGTACATTTTTGACACTTAAAAGCAAGTAATCAAAAACAATACCAATATGCAAGTGACTCCCAGACCTAAGAAGTCTAAATCTGGTGGATTTGGGCAGAAATTTTATTAATCATCCCAGTTAGTCCAAAATAAACAAGGTATATAGAAACTTCCCAAACTCATTACTGTTAATGACTATATTGTTCTAGGTATATCTTAATGTATCTATAGCTCATTGATAAACAGTCCTTATAAAGATTTTTACGTATGAAAATGTAATGAATGATCATAAAATTATTGGTGATAGTTTACATGCTTTTTTATATCTTTCACTCCTATGAAACACAGGTAAAGATGGGGTATAGCTGAGAACCACTACATATATTTACACTTTTCAGTGCGGATGTGGAACGTTACATGACTGCGTTTATTTTTCTCTAATTCTGCATATATGAAAGTCTCTAACCAAAGGCCAATTAAAATTATGTCTAAGTAGATCCTTATTTATCTGCAATTCTTAAAATTGTAAATATATTTTAAAATTGTCTTGTATTTTTCCAATTATCTTAGATTCTGAATTTCCTAGCTACTTAGAAAGAGTACAAAGACCAGTGTTAACTTACCATTGCCATGCCATTGTGTATTATGTAAGTTATGAAGATAATGGTAAATAAAACCCTGTTTTGTAGATAATTGCCAGTCATAGGACTTTTCCTAGTGGTCATTGCAATTGCTTAATAATTATATTTTTTATTCCAAAAATATCTGTTCTTGTCTTTTATAACCTTTCACATAGTAGATTTCTAAGCATGAATAGAAGATGGAAAGAAGACTAAATTGGAAATCAAGTTATTACCATAGAAAAAAGATCCCCAAATAATAAAATATAATATAATAGTACTATTATATTTTATTTAATTTGGTCTTTCAGAATTCATTTAAGACTTGATTTCTTCTTCCCATTGCTTTTCACTCTCATTGGTAATGTAGTTCAAATTTAGCAACACTAAATAGAATTTTAAACCTTCTTATTTTTACCTAAAGGAAGCTGTCATTTTAAACTGATTACATTAGTTGCACATCAGGATAATCAAAATTGAGGTCTTCCTGTATACTGAAGATGATAAACCTTAAATTCACTTTGAATACATTTTTTTCATATGTACTGTAAGCATTCTAAACTTTCCAAATTAGTGGGTTAAGCATAAAAATATAAATACAGATTTTGGTCTATTCGCTCAAATTTATAATTTTTTTAGAAAATAAAGCAGACTCATAGTGTGAATAGACTCTTTGGTTGCTAAATGACTTGCAATAGACTGACTTGAATGTGTATTTTTTGAAATATAAACACATGGAGAAAAACTCAGAGCTTACATAGAAGTTTTAGCTTAAGTGATGATGTGCTTGTCTCTTGAGCATAAAGCACTCTACAAATTTTTCTTTACTATAAAATAAATAAACATACATACATACAAACAAGCACACATACATAGATACTTAAATATGCAAGTTGAAACAACCATACAAAAGAAAAGAAAATAAGATACTAATGCAGAGATTAGGATTCAAATTTTAATCAGTTTAGCCTTGCGGAAGAATATATATTTTTTTTCAATCCACAAAGTTGATATTGTGGTAAAGTATGTGGTGTGCCTGGGTATTACAAAAATATTGATTGCTTATCAATTGATAATGCAATATTTATTGTGAAGTATTGAATTATATGGAAAATCATCACAAGAGTTACCAAAGATGCAAAAGATTACAAGTATGCTAATCATTAGCTCTTGTCATTAGAAAATCTGCACAACAACAACTGACATATAACCTGTGTTGTAGTCCAGGTACGTACTAACACAGACAGCCCTTGTTTGACTCAGTGGATCATATATTCTAGAAACAATATAGTTGCAGATGGGAAACTGGGAAAGGGGAAGATTCTCAGCAGGATGAAGAAGAGGGATAATGTAGGAAAATATAGAGAAAAAAATGGCAAAAAATATAGGCATGAAACTGACAAAAATAGAAAAAGAAAGCTGTAGTTGGACACATTTTTGTTATTTTTCATTGTAATAAGTTACTAAATTACAATACATTCTTAAATTCTGTCAGTTTAAGACTAAGAAATCTTTCCCTGTTAGGTTCTTAAAGCAAATATAAAATAATAAAATGTTTAGTTTTCTGTTATGAATTCAGAAGTCAATGTAATTGACTTCTAAATGAAAACTTTTTTTTCCAAAAATCAGTTTCCTCCTAAAATGATCAAGAAAGCAAGGTCGCCTTTGATAGATGTAATCAGTACTTGGCAAATTTATTGAATTCCACAAAGACTTAATTAATAATTAACATGCCTGTGAAATGCGACAAATATTGTAAAAATATTTAAAAAATGTCATCTTGCCATTTAGAAGACAGCACAGAAGCAAAATGATCACTAAGAAATGACTTGTTCAGTCTTTAGAGATGGCTCAGTGGTTCAAACCTGTCTCTCAAGCAGGAGGACCTGAGTTCAAATCTCCAGATTCCTCGTAAAACTGATGGGCAGACATGGTGATGTTCTGTGCTACCAGCCTCGGAAGACAAAGCCTGTGAAACCCCAGAGCAAAGCAGTAAGGAGGAATAAGCAATCTAGGATGATTCCTGAGGTTACCTTGGACCTCCAATCACACACACACTGAATTGCAGGACTGCACAGACAGACAGACAGGCAAACAGGCAGACAGACACATACACACACACACACACACACACACACACACAAAACACACACACACACACAAAACACACACACACACACACACACACACAAAACACACACACACACACACACACAATTGCTAGCTCACTAAATTTACTATTAGCCTTCAAAGCCACTTTTCCAGTGAGCATGGTGTCTTGCTTTGTTGCCACATTGCCTTATGATTTGGCCAGAATGTGAGGCTTTAAAAATCCTTCCAAACATTGTAAGTATATAAATTTTCAGTTTAAAAGGAATGATTCATGTGAAATACATATCTTCGCGACTTCTGTATTTTTCAAAGACTATACCATGGGAGTGAATGTTTTCAAAGTAAACTGTTTTATTTCATCAATAAAACTGTCCAAAAAAAGTAAGTTTTGTTTGAGAGAATTTTTGAGAAGGCTAGAGTCATGTTTGAGGATGTGTATGAAAACGGGGTGTGACTGCAAATGAAACCAAAGAATCTAAAATTTAATTAGTAGGAAATAATGCATTCTAATTTGCCTATTCAATTTATGGGATTTGTTTCTTGCAACAGAAGTAAGAATTTATCCCAGTGCCTTTTCTTTTGTGATTGTTTAATTGTCTTCAAATATAACCCAAAAATACTCAATTTCATTTATGCATGATTCTAATTATATTTTTGTGTTTTCCTGTGTTTGAAAAATACAAATCATTTACAAGTCTCTAAAATATTTTCCTGCTTTAATTTTGGAAGGTTATTTTATATGCAGATTCTTTTGCCTTCTTGAGAATCCAGTTTTGAAATAATTATATTTTAAAATGACAAATTCAGCAGTATTCCATTAATAAGTAGTTGTCACAATTTGGTAGCTTTAATATTTGTTATTTGTGAATTATTTGAGGTATTTCATCTGGAATCATTCTGTGTCTTAGAAATTATGACAGCTTCATGATTGATAGTTTCCTTTATTCAATTTAATAATCCAGAGAGTTACATCTTAGTTATTCTCTGTCACTAACGACATATGAGAATGTTCTGAGGAGGTAAAGCACTATGAAAACTATGTTCCCAGTGCAGTTAATTGTAAAGTGTGATAGTGAAAATATCATTGTTTTATCACTATTTTTTGGTTTTATAGATTTGACCTTTTCCATTTTATTGAAAAATTGCTTTTTTCTATTTTAAGTGCTTCCTTTCATATGTGACTATATAGTGTTATTTATGAGCATAACTACTGTATTGTCAAACATCTTAGTTTTGCCAAGAAATGGTAATATAATTTGATTTATTTTGCTTGATTTCGTGAAGAAAGATTTAGTAATCTTTTTAAACTATGAACTACAGGATTGGAACCTCATCTTATAGTATACATGTGAGTTGTACATGAGGAGTTCCATTTTGCTACCTTCTGTTACTACATTTTTGTTGTAATCTTTTACCTTAATTTTTTAAAGAAGGCTTTTTTATTATTTATTTAATTGTGCGTGTGTGCGCACGTGTATGTATGTGTGTGTGTGTGTGTGTGTGTGTGTGTGTGTAGAACCACAGAGGAATTCAGGAACCACCTTGGACCGCCTTCAACTCCTCCTTGTTTGCTCTGCCCGGGGATTCACAGGCTCCACCCTACCAGGACCAGAAAAGCACCCCCCCCCCCCCCGCCTTCAGTCTGCCTTCTATACTTGGGGTCTAGGATCCGAACTCAGGACCTTCTGCCTGCAAGGCAGAGGCTTAACCCCTGAGCCACCTCTCCAGCCCCTCTTACTTTAAATTTTATTTATTTATTTATTTGTGTGTGTGTGTGTGTGTGTGTGTGTGTGTTTGAGACAGAGAGAGAAAGAGAAAGAGACATCACTGTATGTCCCTGTGGAGGATCAAGCGTGACTTAAGGAATTATCCTGGACTGTTTCTACCTCTTTTTTCTTTGTTCCGTATTTTCGCAAAGCTCTGTCCTCCAGGGCTGGAAGTGTAAGCTTTTACCATTTCTTCCTAGTATTTTTTAGTATGACCTGAGATACAAACTAGGGGCCTTCTCTTTGCGAGGCATAGTCTTAACCCCTGAACTATTTCTCCAGCCTGAATTTTTTATTTTATACATGGTTAGATTGATAATGTTATGAGTTATGTTTCTCTGCTTTTCTCAAACATAATAACATCCATGGTCTGATTTTTTGTCAGAGATATGCATAACTTAAGTCATACAACTTTCAGAAATTTAGGAGAATGTATAAATTTTGGAACAGTGAGAAATTAGTTTTCTTTATATTCAGTTTTCCATACCCTATGTTTTTCTTCTGCAATAATTTTAATGGCTGGAACATGATTTCAAGAATATCATACAATGTTCATCTCTGAGTGTGTTGGGGATGACATATGTTTATGTCAGTATGTATTGGATTCATGGACCTGCATGTGGCATCTTGAAGATATAGAGGTCAGAGGACAGCCTTGATTTTCTGCCCTTGCCTTTTGTCTTGTTTGAGGTATGCTTTCTTTTTTAAGTTATCTAATGTGTGAACCTCTGGGAATTATTATATCTCCTTTTCCATCTTGCTGAAGGAACACTGGAATTACAAACATGTACAACAGTGCCTAGTTTTACATGAACTCATGGGATTTGAACTAAAGCTTCAATGTTTGTGTGATAGATTATTTCTCCATTAACCATTGCTTCATCTATGTATTTTTCTTTTTCTTTTTTTAAATTTTTTGATTTATTATTTATTCAATTGTGTGTGTATGCGTGTGTGTGTGTGTGTGTGTGTGTGTGTGTGTGTATGTGTGTGTGTGTGTGTGTAGAACCACAGAGGAATTCAGGAACCACCATGGATGCCTCCACCTCCTCCTTGTTTACTCTGCCCCGGGATTCACAGGCTCCACCCTACCAGGACCAGAAACTTCTGCCTGGCATCTATACGTGGGGTCTAGGACCCGAACTCGGGACCTTCTGCCTGCAAGGCAGAGGCTTAACCCTTGAGCCACCTCTCCAACCCTGTATTTTTCTTTTTAAAGAGAACTTTGTAATTATTAATTTCTGTTCTATCTGAATACTTCCTTAAAAATCTTCATTTTAAACTGCTCACTTCATATTTCACAATAGGTATTTTTTTAACATTTTTTATTATTATTTCCACTCATACAAACTTAATAGGTAGACCAGTTCCCTCCCCCCTCCTCCTCCCCCCCGAACCCCCTGATCCCCCTCCCTCCCTCCCCATCTCCCAGCGCCTCCCCCCCAATTCCCAGAGAGTCCTTTATTGTGTATGCCTAACTCTCCTCTTGGTCCTCCTTTCCGATGACATAAAAGGACCCAGTGGCATTTCCCTGAACCCTTTCTCGTGTTCCCCTTAAGCATAGGAACACTTCTGTGGCCATCAATCCCTTGCCTCCAAGGATCTTGGTGCCTTTAGCCGATGTTAGACTTTGTGAGGTCAATAGTGTGACGGACATGGCGCAGGGCATGCAAAGTCCCACAATAGGTATTTTTAAATAATGTGATCTCCAAAGACATTTTGATAAGACTAAGTACAGAGTAAAAATGTGTTTTAAGTAAAAACTATATATGAATTATTATTTGAATGCAAAAATTGCACATTTAATTTGTAAATGTATTAGATAAATGAGTACACATTCCCTATACATTTTTAAAGTTGAATAAATTGAAAAACATAAACATTTCTTAAAAAGGTAATCAATTATTTCATATTTAAGTACTTTCATATCTTTTACAAATTATTTATATATGTTCTCCCAAAAAATTTGATCTAAAGACGATTTCTGTTTTGGTACATATGAAGCATTTTAAGAATTCATGCAATCTAAAATTATTCTTATTTTGAATTTTAAGATATATTTAGCTACAGAATCTGTTCTTTCATCCAGTGACTTATCTCCCAAAGAAAATTTTATCTCTAATCATGTTATTATTATAAAAAGTGAAAATTTGCTGGAAATTGTATGAATGACCGTGATCTCAGTTTTTTGGTGTATAATTTTTTCTTTCCATTTTAATGATTTTAAAGTCTGTGATGTTTTGACAAACAAGATAAGTTATATTGCCTGTGGGAAATATAAACATTCGAAATCTCTAAAATTTTTAGCACTGTGTTCAAATTCCTCAACTTATCTTTAATATTTCGCTTGCTGCTTTCACATCCTCTGGTGGCAGCGACAAGTTCTATTTCTGGTTGAGTATTGGTAAGGTAATATTGTTAATTATGTTTATAAATCATGACAATGGTATGATTCATTTCAAAAAGTATACAATATTTAATCCAAAAATCTGTACCTCAGATATCGATTAAGTTATTTTGTCTTGCTTTGTAATGTGCAGTATCATATATTTAATATATAACATGCTATATTAGTACTTTAGGAAGTCTTTATATATTTTCACTTTGATTTCTCAGAATGAAACTTCTAATAGTATGAATAGAGTTGTTTTGTTCACACTATGCACTGTGAGCAGTGCCTGCTGCAAATCTGTTCATTGAATTAGTTACCTGCTGTCAAAGGACGAATGAGAAAACTTTGTCTTCTGCCAAAAAATGACCACAAGAGGAATATTATTAAAAGGCTCTTTAATTGTTAAAGTGTATAATATTCATTAATTTCTAGATATCTTTTTGATATATCAAGATTTTATACTAATTTCTTAATATTTATTTTTTTATTTATATTGATATAATTAACATGGAATGAAATATCTAAAATGCATAAACAAATTCAAATGTCTAGTGTGATGATAACATTGATGATTTCTTTCAGCACTTTTGGAGCTATGTTTATATTTCATTTCACCTTGAACTATAGCTCCTCGATTTTCAGAAAGAATGAGAAAAAATATATAGATAGATACTATCACAAATATATAATTTTATCTTCTCTTTCAGTGTCTCATTATTTTCTTTTCCAAACTCTATCACAAATGATTAACTTTTATTACTTTCCATTAAGTGTCAGATAAAACCTCTCATCTTGTTTTCAGCAGAGATCAAACTGAAGATTTTTTCTTAGCACATCTTTTTTTGTGTGCTTCTGTTTTTTTCTCCTTACTTGCATTAGGATTGTTGCTACTTCTGAAGTAATGTTACAAGATAGAAATACCATGAGAATACTTCCTAACACATGTGGAAGTCTTAAATATTCACTGAATTGGGCCAGATTTTTTCATTCGGATGTTTTCATCAAATTTCTGAGAATGGTCACAAGCATTATCTATGACCTAGTTACAAATGAGCTGTTGATAACACATATTAGTTTTTAAGAAAATTATTGAGCTGTAGTTTACAGCAGCATGTTTCTGAACATAAGTCCCATATATCTTCGGTTAAGTTAGCAATGCTTAGCAATTAATCAGACTTCTACTTTAACATCTCCTCTGCATCATCTATTGATTTCCATGTATATGTTATACTCCACTCTATATACTCATCTTAAGTGTTGTAGATTCTTCAATATTCTAATTCTATATATTTGTTCACTCAGATAAATTCCTAATCCCTGCATTCTGTGCTCTCTGATGGATAACAAATCACTATATTTCCCACATTATTTATTCATCCAAGGAAACTATTGCACATAGGAAAATATTTCATTGACTTTTATCATTGTTTAATTAAATGTGGAATGCATTTACTTAAAGTCTTAATAATATATTTCCCTTTATCATCATTGATATGAGAATGCAATGAAATTATATTAACATATGCTTTTAAATTCATAACATATCTAGAGTAACTCCTATGTGCCTAGGACACTTCATTGTGATGATTCTCACTCAGTTCAGGAGTGGGGATTGTATAACTCCTAAGCAGAACTGATGTTAGTTTCTAATAAAATTGTACCACAAATGACCGTAATAGGCATAAATTAGCTTATTACACTAGCTACCACACAAGTTATTTCATATGATCATCTGACAGTGGCTAGATCTGACTACAAGAAATGAACCAAGTTTTTGTTTTGGTGACTGCATGCTTCAAGATTTGTTACATGCCCAGTACTGATCAACCACAAGCACATAAGTCAAATAAAAGGACATTAGAGCAGAACTTGACAAAAAATGTCCTTATTGAATGTAGAAAATATGGAAACATTTATTCTTACTCATATCTCAAAATATTTGTTGGACCTCATTAAGTTACCTGACAAAAAGAGTATTTCAACATCTTTTGTTTGGATTTTGAAATGTCTTTCATATACTTATGTTTTCAAACTTTGCCCACAGCTGTTTTAAGAGTTTTCAGAACCTTTGCCACATAAAACCCAGTTATAGAATAAGACATCAAGCCCAGCTTTGGAAATTTTTAAGACTGGAATTTCTTTAATATTTGCATGAAATTTTATCTCATCCATAAGTAGATTATGGATTTTAATTATAATTTATATTGTTATGCTATTGCAAATAAATCTTATTAGGATTGTACTTAAACATATTTTTACAAGATAAATTTTTTTTTTTGGATTTCTGACCCCTTTTTTTTTTACTAATAAAAAGTCATTATTTTATTTGTGCATTAAGTCATCTTGGGTTCCCTAGGCTACTAGCTTCATCTCTTAATCTTTCTTCCTCTCCCACATTTTATTTTTTTCCCAATGATACAAGCTTAATAGGTACCCCAGTACTCCCCCTCCCTTCACTCCTCTCCCTGATTTTTCCCTTTCTTTCACTCCTCTCCCTTCCTCCCTTACTCCCAGTGCCTCCCTTCCTACCTCCCATCCCCTGAAGCATCCTTTTGCGTGAATGCCAAACCTTCCTCTGAGTCCTACACCCTAGTGAGGGGTAAGGACTCAGTTACATAGTCCAGAGCCCTTTCTTGGGCTCCCTGTTGTTATGGGAACTGTACTGACTGTTAATCCCTTGCCTCTAAGGATCCTACTGCTTGTGATCCATGCTAGGCTTTGGGGGAAAATTTGATTGTTAGTATTCTAACTCCTATTCTGTTCCATTTCAGCAAGCCACTGCCACCCCAAGCTCCCACTCACTGCTTTTCATGACATGACCCCGTTTGCCATGCTTTTCCCTACCATAAGGGACTTTATTTGCTGATGCTATGTGGCAAAATTCACCTGTATCGGCTCAAGTTGTTTCTGCTAGATATTTTGATCACAGCAAGAGGAAAAGTGATGAATGCAACTTTCCTTTCTTCAATGTATATTTTCCATGAAATTTATCTGAGATATACCACAGCATTACTGAGAAATGATCACTATGAGTGAATATCATGCACAAATAGATTTCTTGTTATCATTCATGCATATATTAGAATGCTTATGAATCTTAACATTTCCTCTTTGGCACGGTTAAAATACAATTTCTACACTAAACATAATCAACTCTAGATATCTCTAATTCTTATTCACTTTTGATACCTAGTGATTATTTCTTTTTAATAATCATCCTATTAGGAAAAAATCCTTTAACTTTGATAATTTGGTCTATCATAAAGTAGCTCGTTTTAAAATTTTTTATTTGTTTGTTTATTTATTTATTTATTTATTGTGAGTCTGAGTCTGTGTGTTCATGTTCATCAAAGAGCACTGTGTGTGACTTCATAAATCATCCTGAAATGCTCTACCCCCTTTTTACTTTGCTCTGGATTTTCCAGGCTCTTTCTTCCAGGACTGGAAGTACAAGCTGCTGCCATTTCCACCTGGCATTTTTATGTGTAATCTGTGATTGTAACTCATGTACTTCTGCTTTTGAGGCAGAGGCTTAACACCTGAGTCATCTTACCAGGCTCCTTTGTAAAAATTTAGTAGTACAATTTGACATTTTTTAGAAAATTTGGAGAGCTGCAAAGCTGTCATAACAATGCAACTTCAGAGCATAATTTAATAAGGATTATGTATGCATGCCTAGTGCAAAATTTTTATTTTGATCACAAAAGATACTGGTCTACTTTATGTCTTTATAGATTTATATCTCTGGAAATGTCAGGTAAAAAAAATCACTCACTGTGTTACTTTTCCCTGATTTTAAAGAGTAAAATAGTCATTCTCTGACTGCTAAACTTGGTGCTAACAACAAATTTTCCATAAATGGTGTCCTTTATCAAACTGAGAAAATCATTTTCCATTACAGTGTATTGGGATTTTTTTAATCACACCTATTAGATTTTGTCAAATTATCTTTATGAAAATATTATCAGGTGTTTTGTCTCTCATATTAATATATCAATATGTAATTAAATTTATCCATTCTATATAATAAACTAACAGTACATGACAAGAAAATATCTTATTTTGTCAAAGTGCATTTTAGTCAGTTTTTTGTTATTATGATTTTACCAATAAAGGTTAAATAATTTTGCAATGTAATCTAGCATGAATCTTTAAATTAAAGTAATAAAGCAGAATCACATGTATTCACTGGAGAAAAACACAGCAAGTTTCATCAAAATGTAAGAAGTAAAGAATTATTACACTGAAATTATATTTGCATATAAAAAGAAAAACTTTGGAGAATATGGGAATAAGAGTTCTTAGTATTCTTAAGTAGGTCTGTTGTAGTAAAAATTTAGGAGGGTTTCTGAATTACAACTTCTTGGAAAATGAATTACCTTTTGCATTAGCTTGCAGAGTATGCTGGCTAAGTATGCTGTCTTTCCTACAGAAAATCCAGTCAGAATTGACAAGTCATGAGATCAGTTTAGAAGAAATGAAGAAACATAACCAGGGGAAAGATGCTGCCCAAAGAGTTCTATCCCAAATTGATGTTGCACAGGTACAGTTGATTGTATAAACTAGGGAGGTTGATTTACTCACATGATAAAATATATGCAGTTCAACTTTAGACAATGTGATTATCAAAAAACTGCAATGCATGGTGTTATTTCAAAGCTATACATTGATGTTTATGAATATATTTTAAAAGCAGACTGTATAAATGTCAAAGTTAATTTAATATGCAACTATTCAGTACAAAATCAATAAAGATTGCTGAATTCTCCAAACTGTATGTTCGCTCTGTTAACAGATGGCAAGCATTGCTTCAGTTTGTTTTTTCTTCAAATACAACTTCAGAAAAAGGAAAAGCTGCTGATGACTCATGATAATTTATGAACGATTAAATTAATTTGGTATCTTCTTAAATATTTACAGAAAAAATTGCAAGATGTCTCCTTTAAGTTTCGATTATTCCAGAAACCAGCCAATTTTGAACAGCGTCTAGAGGAAAGTAAGATGATTTTAGATGAAGTGAAGACACACTTGCCTGCATTGGAAACAAAGAGTGTTGAACAGGAAGTAGTACAGTCACAGTTAAATCATTGTGTGGTATGTCACCCCTTTATTTCCCTGCATACTAAGTATTTGATGATTTTCTTTTGTAACAGAACTTGTTTTAGACAACTGTAATAATCATACCATGTAATTTCATGTTTAAGAGCTAGACTGACATGTTGACAGAAAGAAGGTTTATGGGGCTGGAGAGGTGACTCAGAGGTTAAGCCTCCACCTTGTAGGCGGAAGGTCCTGAGTTCGGATCCCAGATCCCACGTATAGTAAGCCAGGCGGAAGTGTGGGCGGCCTGCGCTTCTGGTCCTGGTAGGGCGGAGCCTGTGAATCCCGGGGCAGAAGGAGGTGGAGGCATCCATGTGGTTCGCGAATTCGTCCGTGGTTCTACACACACACACACACACACACACACACACACACACGCGCGCGCGCACGCGCGCGCGCATATGCACACAGTTGAATAAATAATAATAATAATAAAAAAATTAAAAAAAGAAAGAAGGTTTATGGAAATAAAAGTCACTGAACGTCATTTTGTAAGTGACTATTTACCTAAAAATGAGAGATCAAAAAAGGGAGAGATCGATAGAGGGGGTTAGAAGTAATGGAGGAGTGAAGGAGGAAGTAGGTAGAGGAAGTAAGGAAAAGAGGGAGAAAGAAAGAGAGAGAGAAAGAGAGAATGGGGTTCAATCTCAGGTCTGTAAGTTTTTGAGCAGGTGCTGTTCCTCTTGAGCTGTTTCAGAGGCCCTGAGTATCTTTCTGACTCTATAATGGCTGTCCATCATGTAAAAAGAATGCAACTTGTTTAAAGCTTTCTTGAGATGTATTTTTTAAATAGAAATCCAGGAAGGAAACATATTACCATTGAAGCACTAGCTAGAATAATACCAACCATTCTAGAAATAATGGAATCTAAGTAAGCTCAGTGATATATAGCAATCATTTCTAATTATCGAGGTTACAGATTACCTCAGATGCTTTAAAGTCAATATTGAAGTTACTCTGAATGTTGCTGAAATAATGGTGACAAAACAGATTATGGGAACAAGGGTTTTGTTCTCTTTTATGGTAGTCTGGTTACAGTTCCTTGTCCAGCTTGACAGGAGAGCTCATACCTACACCAAGGGCCAAGGGAACTGGCCACATCTTCTCTACATAGCAATTGAGACAGGAATGTTCCTTACTTGCCAGACCAGCATGTCTGGCCAAGTATACAGAAGTATGCCAACTTTCTCAACCAACTATATTTTATTCATCTGTCCAGGGCCTAGTCCCATCAACCATTGGCTGAACCTTCTCCACCAACTAGACAGTTTTCTGTAGGTTCACTTTGGGCTTAACTCAACTACTAATTATGTACAAATGTGCCCAGATCTTGAACCCTCAACCATCAAGTTGACACTTATACCTAACCACAATAGACAAAAAATTATAAAGGACACAGCAGGTACTCTTGCCCCAAATTCTAGTATCTTTATACTAAGCAAAAGAGCTGAATATACCCTGAAATGCCTCAGACTTACAAACAAAATTAAAAGGCTAGAAAAAGTACAATTAACATATAGATTAAACCTTCACCATTCTTTATAATATGAAATTGATCACATATTGGCATTTTTTGAAACGTGCTAAGTTATATCTCTCTTTTGGCAACATAAAATGTTCATTTCTTATTTCTGTTTTAATTATTCTTTATATAGCCACTTAATATTATTAATAAAAAAGGAACTTTTAGATATCAATCACAGCATTATGAATGGGTAAAAGCAGTTTTTAAAGTAGTGGGTCAAGTAGATTTTTTTGTGGGAAAACAGGCAGTTATAGAAATAACATTTATTTAATGTTGTGGCAAATTTGCTTTAAATATTCTTTTCCCTCAGAATATAATGATACATAGTGAAAGTTGATGAGAAAGAATACATGGGGACCAATATTGAATTTTATATAAAGAATGAAAAATAAGAAACAACCATAATATATTATCATCATCACTTTTACCTGCAATGTAAAAACTGTTGCCTACTACATAACGAACCTTTACTCATAAAACTAATCTTCCAGTAAATATGAGATGAAATCAGCTATACATTCATCACTCCAAAAGAAACAGTTGAAAAGCACTGGCTTGGTTTGTTTGTGGATGTGGGTTAAATTTTCCAACCATCTGAAATAATGTTTCCATTCAGTTTTTATTCTTTTATAATTTTTATATTCATTGATACATAATGTGTCTTATGGTATATTGGGCTTGTCTTCAAGGATTCTTGTTTAATAAAATAAAAGCTTTTCCTAACATGATCAAAACAAGGAAGAATTCTTGCCTTGACTATCAATAATTTCTTTGCTTATTGACAGAAAAACAGTAAATGAAAACAAAAATACGATAACAGCTGTAAAATGATACTTCCTTAAAACTATAAACATGGCAGAGCATATAAGGTGAAATTTACACTATTTATTTTTAGGAACTGTAGAATGTTTTACTTTAAAACTATTGCACATTGTTGTTTTGCTTTATATTTTGACTTAGAATTTATATAAAAGCTTGAGTGAGGTGAAGTCTGAAGTGGAAATGGTGATTAAAACTGGACGTCAAATTGTACAAAAGAAGCAGACGGAAAATCCCAAAGAGCTTGATGAAAGAGTAACAGCTTTAAAATTGCATTACAATGAGCTTGGAGCAAAGGTGGGTGTCTGTTGAGACCATAAATACTTTACCATTATTTATATGAAGTGTAAAAGTAGAGGAAATAAAATATGTTCAGTGAATACAAAAGTTCTTATATTCATTCTCATATATATACATATACATATACATGTGTAAATGAGATTATAGATGTATAATTCTAAGTAAAACTCATATTAAACAATGAGAAGTCTCTGTCAGTACAAATTGAAAAGTATGCATTAGATCAATGATGTTTTTAATGATAGATCAATTAGTTACAAAAGTGTCATCTTGTTTTAGAGTAAGAAGACCTCTTATGACGACTGGAAGACTGGAAGGCTTTCACAATCATGCCAGTTTATATTCAGTTAGAATAGGATATATTATAAATATATCCTGGAAGGAAATGGGCATACATCACAAGAATCATTACCCTCTGTGACCAGATCTTTTCCATTTGGTAACAAGGTAGCATGGATAGTAATGAAGTCTAAGAGTGGGATGATTCCATTTTTATTCTCTATTCATCCCTGAACAACTTAATTAAAGGCCCACCATGTCTTTTTCTATTGTTTCTTACACTATGAGCTACACTCAACTTTAATATTCTGTAAAGATTTAGAAATTACACAGTGTGAAGTTATGATATCACCCTCTTTTATAATTTGGCATTGTTGCTTTGGAGGATCATATTAAAAAGTATCTCCTAGTACCTATGTTTAGAAATTATATCGTTGTATTTTCTTACAGATTTATATAGTACAAATTCAAACCTGTAAAAGCATACTCTTTATTCTCCACAGTCTAAGATTCTTCCAGCATCTCTTACACTAAAATTCTTTGAGAATAAGCCAAGTTTTCTTTGAGACAATGTCTTTGCAGACAGACTGGCCTTTAGCTGAGGATAACATTGACCTATTGGAACTTCTGCTTGTGCCTCCTCAGTAATGATTTTACAGTGGTGTGTCCACCGTGTCTGGCTGATGAGTGTCCTTATTAATAAGGAAAATTATTTGGGGAGAAAAGATGATATTCTTATTTACCTTTTAAAATACAAATTCTACTCTGGGCTTTTGTGCCATGGTACTTAGATGAAACCATTGCCTTCACATCAATTATCTCGACATAAAAGAGCAGAGAATAAAATCATTTAGAATTTCAACCAATAAAAGTGACATTAGAAATCTATTAAGGCCCTCAGTTGATTATTATTAAGAACATAATGACTCTAGTAATGATATAAAGCCCTAGCTATCCCTGAAAGTACATATTGGAAAGCTTATGCTTATTTTAACAATTTGACACTTAGTAGTATCATTACAGCAAAATAAAAGCAATGCAGAGAAATCATATTTTAATAGCCCAACAATGCAGCAAAAACGGAACACATTTTTGAAGCAAATTTTAAATTTTAGAAACACAGTGTTAAGAAATCATGTGCTGGTACCATCTTAATGAAAATATTGTAACTCAAGTATTTCTTGCCTAGGGAAAAATAACTGTCTACATACTATCTTCAAAACTTCAGCAGTATTGTTTTTATTTAAAAACAGAGGTATCAAAGTATATTTTATGTGACCATTATTTTAATATACAAAGAGAGTCATTTTATTACCCTAAGAACTTAAAATGGTTGTAGTGGTCCCAATTAAATTTATTATCCTAGAGATAGAGAGATGGCTCCATTAAAGCCTTTGCCTCATAAGCAAAAGGAACTAAGTTTAAATCCCAGATCTCAAGTAAAAACACAGGGTGGAAATACTGGAGGTCTTCATTTCCTGCCCTGGAAGATGGAGACTGAGAAATACCAGAGAAAAACAATAAGAAAATACAGCAATCCAGGATGATTGCAGATGTCAACTTGCGATCTCCCCAGGTGCATGCGTGCATACACACACACACACACACACACACACACACACACATGTACATCACATACACACTGTATTTATTATCCTTTTCAATGAACAGTTTGACATGACAAAATGAATGGACTTTGGGGGTGTCAACAACAAAAATTTATTTTTATGGAACCTGATAGTCCAAAATCAAGGTGCTAGATTTATAAGTGTGCCATACTAGGGCAAAAAGACACAAATCATATTCTTTCTCTTTCCTCAGTTACAGTTTACCCTATCAGAAGAAATATTCACACGTAATCACATTTAATCTTAATTCATTTCCAATGAACAGTCCCATTAGGAATTAAATTTCTGTATGTGAATTTTCAGATTAAATTTAGTCCATAAAACTTGTCTTACAGTATAAAGATTTTTTAAAACATTTCTTCATACAATGGATTGCTTTAATTATCCAGGGAATAAAATAATATTTTCTTACCTCTCAATCCAATTAATTTTTGTGAGTGATGCTCAACTTGGATCTCTGTTACCATGTGTAAATCTTTTACATCTTTCTTATGCTTTGATTTTATGAAAATATACATTAATAGCTTTATGATATTAGTAGTAAACCCAAAATGCAGCTATAACTATTTATGAAACAATAACCACCGACACATTTTAATGCAGATTACATTTTTCTTTCATATTCAAAAACAGTGTAAAACTCAGTTTTCCTTAAGGTGGCACTGTCTCCTGCTTTTTGAAAACCTAGTTAGCTAGATATAAACAAAAGGAAATAAATGGAAATCAATAATGCATTAGCTCTTGGAAATAGGATTTCTTTGACATATTGAATCTAGAATCATTTTCTACCTATACAGTCCAGAAACAAAATAACTATGCATAGAAATAAAACAAAGAATATTTTGTTTCCCACCTACAAATATAATCTTTGCTGTCAAAAAGGTAGATGGTTTTCTCTCCTTTAGAGGAAGGATGGAAAGAAAAAGCTATTAAAACTCAAATTTGCAGATTGAGAGGACGGATCCATTGGGAAAGTTCTTACCTTGATGGCCAGAGGTTCTGAGTTTGTTCTCCAGAACGAACATAAACACTGAATGTCACGGTCTAATTGTATAATCTCAGAATTGTGGAGATGGATATATGGAGAACCTCTAATTTACTGACAGTCAGTCTGACTGAACCAGGCCAACGAATGAGAGACCCTGCATCCAAATAGGTGGAGCACATTCCTTAGGATGACACATGAGCTTGTTTCCTGTCCTCCATATGCACATGTTCACGTACATCTGCACCAAAATGTGCATCTATGCATGTAAACACATCCACACACATGCGTATACACATATAAAAATGAATATGAAGCTTCAATGAGTTAACATTTTTTCTCTTCTCCTTATGGTATTCTTTGGGATTTATTTCTATCTACTTATTTCTTGCAGTGTGTGGGTGTGGATGGGTATGAGAGCCCTTGCGTTGGTGTACCTGTGGAAGAACAATGATGACATTGGGAATCATTATGGATTGCTCTATCTCTATTGTTTTGCTGGGGGGGGGTTCTTCCAGGCTGAATTACAGGCCATCAGCGTTTATGACTGGCACTTTCTGAGATCTGGGGAGCTGAATTCAAATCATTTTGCTTGCAAGGAAATGGCTTTAATACCTGAACTATCGCCCCAATCCCTCTTCTTTGGAATTTAAAAAAGAAGTGTTCTCTCTTCTCTTTCTCTCTCTCTCTCTCTCCCCCCTCTCTCCAGAATCCAACCATGCATCCTCTATCTCTTAACTTTCTCCAGTATTGTTGCTCTCTCTCAGTTCTAATGAAGCTCTTCTGAAGGCTGCTCTCCTGTCCATTCCTTTCCATAATCCTGCATTTCAAGTTGTAAAAGAATTGAGACTTAAGTAAATAAATTAAGGATAGGAAGCACAAGTAGTCAGTCCATGACAATCATTTTTCACATGTTTTCTTCCGGTCTTCTTTTCATAAAAGTTTTTAAAATAGTATGGACTATGTGCAAGTTCTTTATTTTGGTATAGTTTTTTTCCCTTGTCAGTTTACTGAATGGATTATTATTACCTTAACATTAATGCATGTAAGTTGAATTAGTAAGTAAAAGACCATAAACTTTGAAAGTTTTATCCATTTCATTAACTAGCTAAGTGAATAGTTTTCTAAGTGTAGGCACACTTCTGGTAAATGAATTAATGAATTTAATCAGATGCTTGAAATTTGTAACATAGTTTTTTTTAACAGTTTTTTATATTTTTCCTAGTTTTGCAAGAATATTGAGTACTTATTCCTTCCTTCCTCATTCCCCTTCTTCCCATTCCACCTTACCTTCCTTCATCAATACATCACATTCCCTCCCACCCTCCTGCCTGTCCACTTCTGTGGGCCACAAAGCTCCCTCTGGCTTGTCTACTCTTGTAGAGGTTAAAGCGCCTGTGGCATACCAAGTGGCCTCTCTTTAGGCCACCTCACTGATAAGAGCATTTCCCTTCACTCATACAGCCCTAATCCCCAATGTTTGTACTGCATGTAATTATCTCTCCTGAAATTTCTGCTTATCTGTGGAGACATGTTGATATGTCTGTCTTTATGCAGGTCTGGTAAGTTATAGTGAGCTCCTGGATGCAGCAGCTCTGCCTTGAATGGAATATCTTGACCGATGGTAGACCTTCCTATATTTAGGCTCTTACAATCTTACCATCTCCTCTTCCACAAGATTCTTTGAACCTTAGGATGGGGAAAAGATTAGATTGGCCTGATTCTGGGTGAACATTGCAAAACACTGATAACTCTGCATTCTGCCAGCGATTGTCCATTTTAATGCTCTTCCACTGCCCTAGGCTGCATCTTCTCAGGGTGTTAAGATCCTCTACCTCTGTTGTAGAAGACTCCTAGGTTGAGTGCTGAGTGCTCCTCCAATCTGAGTGGCAAGCACACAGAGATCCCTGGGGACCCCAAAGTTTTTACATGCTAATCTCCTTATTCATACACTTGATTTTGTTTTTGTGTAATATTGTTGAGTTTTACTTTGTAGTAAGAGAAAGGACATATGCTAATTAAACCCCAAAATTCTGGGCAAGTTGAAATTCCATTGAATATTACAGATTCTAACATGCTATCGCTCCATTATGCTGACTCTACAGAATAAAATGTTTGCATCTAATATGTTGATTCCCAATAAAACAATTGCTTTACTTTCAATTGTTAGAACTTTGGGTGAGTTTAATATGTTTGAGTAATTTTTGACTAACAATTATTACTTTGAAGGTTTTCCTTCACAATTTATTCAACATATAAACACAAGATGTTTTTTGGCTCATGAAAATATAAGGACCACACTGGAATAGTCTAAGGATGTGTGAAAAAAAGGAAAGTGGCTGAGCTGATCTTGCTGTAGGAAGAGATTCTGAGCTTTTGTTAAACAAACCAATCAACAATCTTAACAAAATACAGACACATCTAGAAATGTGGCAGAGATAAATAAAATTGTTCCTTTCCTATAAGAATATGTGGGAGAATTTTCTTCCATGTGTCATGGTTTAAACAAAAATAGGGACATATATCAAGTCAGTTTGGAATTTTTTGACTTATGGTATATGAATTTTTGGACTTGCACTTATTTTATTCTTATTTGATAAATATCATGTTACAGAGAAAGTAACCCATGTTTTGTCAGGTTGTATGAAAAAAAAGGAAGGCACTTTAATAAAGATTCAGGAATAATAGTCATCATTCTAAGTATTCCACAAACACATTTTATTTTTGAGAGAAATATTATTTCTCCATTTTTATACCTTGCCAGCAAGAGAATGCCTAGCTTTAAGAGACATGGAGATTATTTTATCTATTTAGTTGATAATAGGTGTTCTGTAAAATGGATCGTGTTTTAATTCAACTTATACTGTCTTACTTATTACAAATTTTGACCATAAAGCATTTTATTTATCTTAGGGACAAATTTACATTACAGTAGTTTTAAGACAATATTTTGCATGCAAAGGGTTTCATTTGCTTTAAAATTTTTATTTACTATTAATATTCAAAATACATGATTTTTAGAAGTATGATACAAGACAGAATGTAAGAGGACATTTATTTTTCAGTGACTGAAATATAAAAATTCCCATTAGGTGACTGTAAATAACTGAAATACAAAATAAAGAAAACTATATTTAAAACATCTTACAGGTAACAGAAAGAAAACAGCAGCTTGAGAAATGCTTGAAATTGTCCCGTAAGATGAGAAAGGAAATGAATGTGTTGACAGAATGGCTGGCAGCAACAGATACAGAATTGACAAAGAGATCAGCAGTTGAAGGAATGCCCAGTAATTTGGATTCTGAAGTTGCCTGGGGAAAGGTAAATCCTATGCTACTGAAAGTTGTTTGTAACATACATAAAAACACAGAGTGATATGATTTAACAAGCTAGTATAACTGTGTCACAATAATAGAATTATAAGTATTACCTTGCTTGAATTTTCCTATCCTCTAAAAATAATCCGTTGCTAACTTAGTATGTTTTAAGACTAGGATTTAAAAAATGTAAACTTTAGTGTGATTTCTGTCCAAAGCATACATTGAATTTAATAGCTTATGGATGAGATGTCAAAATGCATATATTATTGAAAAAATGTTTAATGTTTAAATGGACCCCACAATTATACAGACGGCAAAGCATAGTGTTTCAGTTTGTCTGCATGGTTGCTGATAAATTGAAGACAAAATAGTTCAAGGGAACAAGGGATTTATTCTCTCTTATGATAGTTTGGTAACATCCTTGTCCAGGTTGGCAAAAGAGCCAACAGCACCACTGAGGACCATGGGAATGGGCCACAGCATATCGACTGCACACAATAGCTGAGAGAGGGAAAATTGTCACTTGCCAGACCAGCATGTCTGGCCAAGTATATAGGAGAATTCCCTGCTTTATCAACCAGTTCCCTCCATTTTATTCACCTGCGCCAGGACTAGTCCCATCCACCATGGGTTGAGCCTTCCCCATCAACGGTTTTAACTACTAATTCTCTATAATGTATCTATAGCTCAAACCCTCAACTATCAAGGTAGCACCTATATGTCTAACTCTACCCCACAGTGAATATGGACAAAAATTCTAAAGTCAGCATATTGCTAAACTCCTACTCAGAAAGAATCTCACTGGGCCACAGACGTGCTATCATTATTGTCACCAAGGTCATGAGACATTTTTCAACTGGGAAATTCTATCATTTGGCCCAGTAAGCTATTTATTGCTGCCTAGAATTTAAGGACAAATACTCACAACTTAGTTATTATTGGTGATTCATTATTAGAATATTTGAAATTATATTGATAGATTTTAGATTAATAACATATTTGCTTCACAATCTTTGTCAAGGTATCAAATCATTTACATGAAAAAAGACAGCTAAACTGCTCTCTTGATTTTTAAAAATTAACATTTGTGACTATATTAGGAAGATGTTCAAAAGATTTGTCCTCTGTTTTTGTTCTAAATGTGAAAATATTAAATACATTATATGAAAACTTACAAATGATAGGAGATCAACCTTCTCCAAACCCTGCTTTTCTTTTAAGTCAATTTCTAGGATGAGTACTAATAAAATGGAATTATATAAAGTAATCAGATAATATTAGTAAACTTTTCTTGCTATTCAGTACAGTTTACTGGTGCTATGGTATTTAATTACAGTTAAAATTTCTTTTTTTAATACATCTTTTATTATTTCAGCTCATACAAACTTAATAGGTACACCAGTTCCCTCCCTCCCTCCTCCTCCCCCAAACCCCTGCTCCTCCTCCCCTCACCCCTCCTTCCCCATCCCCCCGTGCCTCCCCCCCAATTCCCAGAGTCCTTTCTTGTGCATGCCTGACTCTCCTCTGGGCCCTCCTCTCTGATGGCATACAAGGATCCAGTGGCATTTCCCTGAACCCTTTCCTGTGTTCCCCTTAAGCATAGGAACACTACTGTGGCTGTCAATCCCTTGCCTCCAAGGATCTTGGTGCCTTTAGCAGATGCTAGACTTTGTGAGATCAATAGTGTGTTGGACATTGCGCCGGGCATGCAATGTCCAGTTATGATTGCTTCGGCCCTAACTTGTGTGGAGTACCTTGCAAATCATTGCTCCTCCCATCTTTATGCTCTTACACTCTTACCGCCCCCTCTTCCGCAAATGTCCCTGAGCTTCAGGATGGGGAAAGATTAGTCTGGCCTAGTTGTAGGTGGTTGATACAGAGTCTCTGAAGTTCTGGATAGTGGTTTGTTGATTTTCTTTTGCAGTTTTGTTGCTCCTGCAATGCCTTTCACTCCATCGTGATGGGCACTGTATGTCACCCCCTGGCCAGAGACAAAAAGCTGTTAAACTGGAGTCTTATTATAAGAGCACATTCAAGGGTAGATGTAATACTTATACCCAAAAGTGGAATCGCAGGGGTCAATCACCCATTTGCAAAATGGTTACTTTTTCTGCATAATGCATCTTGTGAGGTCTTCATACTAAGGAAGAAACAGATGGCATGGGTTAAAAATTGAATTGGGCTTATTTTATTTCTTGATATTTAAATATAATTCATTTCCATTTGTTTCCTTAGATTAAACCAAAAAATATATTTGGTCCAAACTAGGCTATTGTAAGAAATGGAGCAAAAGTATGGTGTCTTAGAGGAGACAAAGGTTCATTTTCATCTCACATAGAATAAAGAAAAAATATCTGAGGACCGGGCAAGTTTCATGTTATCCTTTTGTCTTTGGTACATTTGTACTCGTAGGAAAAAGCTAGCTCACCCAACTGAAACTTAAATTCAACCACAACAAAGGACATAATGAATAGGAGGACAACTGGTTCTCTCTTAAAGATGCATTAGAAGAGCTCCATGCATTATTTGTGCTCTTATTTCATTTGTGAGAACTAACAGCTTGATCTAGTTGCCAGGGCCGCTTCCAAAATATGGTGTCTAGTTGAAATGCCTGGTAGCCTGCTTAAATGACCTTGTACAAAAATGAATGCAAAGAGAATACATACTGGGAGCCAATTACTTATCCAGAGTACAGACTTGCCTTCCTTTACCTCATTAGCTAAAGACAGAGGATGGAGGGGTGTGATAAAGCTTGCATTAACCTCAAATTCTATCAAAACTTATAGTCAATGACTGGCAGCTTTGAGCACAAGCATTCAGTAACAAAAAACATAGCCAAAGTATTTGCATTGTATTAGGTATTTTTCAATGCAATGAGACATCAATGGTGAGTGTTTTGTGGTACATTTAAGAGATCATGAAAATTATCCATGCCTTTCCTCGATCTCTTATTATCACAGATAATGATTTTGATTACTTTTTTCAAGTTTTATAGGTGTATTGGATTGTTAGGACTCCCGTAATAAAGTGTAAAAATTAGTGGATTAAAATAGCAAAACTTATTTCTCATTGTTGTGGGAGCTACAAGTCCAAGATCAAGATGTCAGGTTTCTTCTAAATGTTTATCCTTGAGTTGTAGCTATATACCTTGGTTTTCAAATAGTCTCTACTGCACTCTTGTTTGTTTCTCAAATTTATCTTCTTATAAGGACACTAATCATATTGGATCAGGTATCACTAATATCCCATTATCATACGATCACCTGTTAAAAGCTCTTTCAATATGCTTTCACATTCAGGGGTACTGATAATCAGTAATTCATACAAATTTTAAGGCAGATGCAATTCAACCTATAACTGTAATGTAGAAGGATGTTATAATTGCACATATAAAATACATCTATACATGAAGATATTTGGAAAATAAGCAAGTCAGAAAACTTACAATGTTTTATGCTAAACTATTTATTCTAAAACCCTTAGAAACTTAGACCCAGTTTCCTAAGGAGGTATTTTTACATTAGTTTCATCAAACATTATAATATTGTGAAACAGTATATTTTGGGACATTCTCTAAATCATAAGACACTTGAGTAGTCTGGAATCATGTCCACTTGATGAGTTCTCAGCTTTTTAATTAATTCACAATTTGTACTGTAAATCTCATCTGCAATCTGAAAAGATAAATGTTATGTTTGAAAAAATGGAACAGTCATTTAAATATGACATGCTAAATATGTTTTCTGATCACTCAGTGTAGTCTTAAAAGAGAAAATTTGGAAAAAATTAATTCATTTTTAAACTAATTTACTCTATTGTATTGTTGCCAATTACATTGATCTAAGAACATGGTATTCATACATAGATGAATATATTTAAATGCCTAGTTAAAATATTTTTTCTTTGTTTTTTCATCTCTTTTTCTATCCTTTCTTTCTGCCTTCCTTCTCTATATCTTTCTTTCACTCGACAGTTTTATACATGAATTCGAGCTTTTTTCACTCCCATTGACTTCTGACATTGACTTCTCATTCCCCCTCTGATTCAATTCTTTTCATTAAACCCCCTCCTACTTTCATTTATTTGTGTGTGAATGTATGCCCTTCTGGCTTGAATTAGGGTTCTTTAACTTCTGCATGGATGAAAGGTTGTGTACCAAAAAAAGTAGTTAAATTATGACTAGCCACACACCTGAAGTAATTGACATACTTTCCCCCAACTACTGTTAATTATCAATGGTTCTCATGGATCCTGCTGTCTTCTATAATGAATTATTCATATTCAGGCCTTGTGTATGCGAGCAAGGCAACAGCTAGGTCATGAGTTCAATGATCATGTCATAAACAAAATCAATCTATTTTCAGCCCAACTCTCCTACCTTTTTTCTCCCTTGCCTCTTTGAAGACATTTTCTGATGCTTGGCAGCATGTATAACATAAATGTAGCTTTTTCTTGGAGCTCTATCCAGTCATGAGTCTCTGCATCAGCCCATCAGTGCCTTTGAGAATAATGAGCATCTCTAATGAAAGCTGGGAAGAAAACTGATATATGGATATAAACAGGAATATTTAGAAGGTAGTTTGACCATATGCAAATTAAAAAAAAAACAATTGTAATAAGTTCTCCCTTGGGGACAGTGACCTTCCTCCAAGTTGCCAGGGCAACAGCTTAAACCAAACATGAATTTGCACCTGAAGAACAGTTCCTGAATCCAAATAGAAAGCAGTTGGTTACCCCATAATATCCATGGTACTCTGACACCAATAGACACTTCTTGCCATGCTAGCCATTATAATAGTTGTCAGAGTTGACAGCTGAGCTTTTTCTCCCTATTTAACCTGCATAGCACCTTCAAATGCTGTGAAAGATAACCAACAGTAAGAAAACTTCCATCTCAGTTCCCTCTTGCTTACTTCATGTCCTATAAATGAAGTATGTGGTACGTTAAGCAACAGGATCTTACCACCAAGTTTGGGTGGCCTACCAAGAGCAAAGACAGAAGTGGTTATAGGTTTGAGGGCCTTTGGGACATATCTTACCGACACTTCATATGAAAGTAGTACCAAGAGTGTTGTTTAGTTGCCTATGGCTTTTGGGATCACCCACTCAGGACAGTTTATGTTATACCCTTTCCTCTTTTCTTCCCATTTTTGTGTACCGTATTAATTAAAAAATATTTGAGGGGCCTGAGAGATAGTTGAGCAGGTAGAGCCCATGCTGGAAAATCCTGGTTATCTCACACATATCCCAGATATTTCTCATCTGCAGTCATTGGCATGGTCTTATTTGCAATCATTGATGACTTTCAATTTGTTGTGTAGCCCACGTTAGCCTTGAACAAAGTATCTTTCTGCCTTGGCCTTCTAACAGTTATGATTACAAGTAAGTAACTTCCTGCCCAGCCTTCAAATAGAACTTTTATGCTTTTAATATAAATCTGAACATTACATTAATAATCAAAATTGCTTATCTTATGAACTGACTCATGTGAAAGTAAATATTTATGAGACTATAAAGAAATTTGCCATGATTATCATGGTTAGAAAACAGAAACTCCAGAAAAATTTCTGATTTAACCAAAAACAGATTTCTATTTGTTTCTAATTTAGTATTATTCATTGAAAATTCTGAATCTGTTATATAAGCTCCATTAAACTCTTTTCACATCTATGATGCCATCTAAGAACTAAAATTTTCAAGCAAGATTCCCTCAAAAAATAGTTCTTTCCCTACATTATGTTAAACCCATCACTTTTCTTTTTTCTATAATTTTATTTTTCACACAATCATAAAAGCTCAATAGGTATCCCATCCTCTCCCTTCCTCCATCCCTCCCCAGTTCCCCCTTGCACTCTCCTCCCCTTTTCCCCTTTCTTTCAACCTCCTCTGTCCCGTTCTCCCAGTACCTCCCCCTTCCTCCCTCCCATCCCCTGGAGCATCCTTTTGAGTGAACACCAAACCTCCCTCTGAGTCCTCCACCCTAGTGAGGGGTAGGGACTCAGTGGCACAGCCTGGAGCCCTTTCTTGGGCTCCCTGTTAGTATGGGAACACTACCAAAACTGTTAATCCCTTGCCTCTAAGGATCTTACTGCCTATGATCCATGCTAGACTTTGGGGGGGTTGTTGACATGTCAGTCATTGTGCAGGTCATACAAAGTCCAATTATGGCTACTACAGCCCTAACTTGTGTGGAGTATCTTGCACAACATTGGTCCTCCCCATCTTTAAGCTCTTACAAGCTTGCCGCCTCATCTTCCACAAGTTTCCTTGAGCTTTAGGATGGGGAGAGACTTGGCAAATCTGGTTCCAGTTGATTAATGTAGGGTCTTTGTACACCCATCACTTTTCTGATAACTTACAGCTACCTCTTTTTTAATAGAACTGCCTAAGAGAATCACTGTAAGCAAATATTGAATTCTATTGCATATTAGATAGTGCAAAATAATTGATGCATATGTGACCATGTATGAAACATTTTTAATCACATTTATTTCAGGAAAAAATATTTAGCAAATTCAATATCAATAAACAGCTATTAGTTTCCTCCAATTACACTTTAGTTCTAAAATGTAATGACCATCACCTAATCAAACCTAGTGGCAAAATGTCTTTCTATTTTCCAGAGGTTCTCAACATTAGGTACATATTCAACTCACTTGGAGTCCATCCTACGGTTTCTGAGTTAACAGATCTTTTCTAATGTAACTAGCTTCCTCAATATCTTGCACAAATGAAAGTCAGTGGAAAATGTCAGTCATGCACAATCCATGAATTTCTAGCTGTCTAATGGGGCCTACATTCAAGTCAACCGACTGTATCCTATATTTTTTAAACAGCCACATTAACAGTTCAAAGAAATCTGATTTCTACTCCTAGATTACATGGATAATTACCTTAACTCATCATTCTTCTTAACAGTAAAAGTATGAGAACTATTACTTATTTCTAAAGTCTGTTACACCATCATTCTCATGAAAAATTACATATATATTTTTAAAGAGAGCACAGTAATTTATCTGTGAAGTGAAATATCACTATCAGATCATTAACTTGGTACAATGAATGCATCAAGCAGCTGTTACAAAGAAAATAGAACATCTGTTAAATGCTATTGAAGTCACTATTCACTGTCATTATAGTTATAGATATAATCTGTTCTTCATATTCTGCTTTCATGAAAATCTTCTCTAATAGAAGATACATTATTAATAAAATATCAATACGCATTGCTATAAAATCCCCTATTAAATGCGTTATATGCTTCTTTAATCTGTCATTATATTATTCTGTCATATCAGCCTAATAATAAAATACGTCTTACATCTTGAGATATGAGAGAATAATACAAGGGCTTAAAAAGTTATTGTTGACAAATTTTATTATGCTTAAAGGATATTAGATGATATTACTGATGTACTATTGATTTGATCACAGCTCTTGAAAAATATACCCATACATATATTTCTATTTAAAGCTAAACATATTTAATACTACATATTCAAATTAAAAACAAATCACAATATGTTATAATTATGCATCTTAGGATTTAGGTTCAATAGATCATTTTCTTCCAATGAATGTATTTTGGGTTGCCAGATGAAGAAATTCTCGTTCCCAATTGTCAAAAATTCTAAACTAATTACAGAAATTATGTATATAAATCACGTGAGTAGAGGCATTTAAGAATGCTTTAATGCGTGTGTTAGTAAACTCTTCGTCTATATTAGATTTAAGAGTTAAAGAGTCCTAGTAAAGGGAGAGACATGCCCATAAAGAAATTGCATTAAGGTGCATATTCAAACAAATGTGGGACTTATAATGATAAAAATCTATAAACAGAAGGACCCTAAGAAGTTGTTTTCAAACACATGAGTTTGGAATAATAGGACATTATATTGAGAAGTTACCCTAAGAATATGTATGACTGGAAAATTCTCAACTGAATTATAGAAGACATCTAAAACGTGGAAAATTATGAAATTGAAATGATCAGAGGTGATGAAGCCCAAATGAGCTATGCTTTCTGATCCTAGCAGAATATGGGACTGATTTTAAACTAAGAATATGCATTATCTGTGAATTAATTTATTTGTAAGTTATTATGAACATTCATGATTGTATATTTTCATAAATGTACATCATTATAATGAGCACTTAAACATCTTAGGATTGGAATCATAAGTTTGACAAACCTAAAATGTCATTAGATGCATCCCCTCTTTTATCACTCCACTTAGCTGAGCTCAATATCCTTGGTCATTAAATATTTTATTTTGAAGACCATTTGAAGTATTTAAACAGGTATGTGGTGCCTAAGAATTATTGTAGTCTAGCAAATATTGACAATGTTATCTCAGAGATTCCAAACTTCTATGATCACTTTTGCTTATAAATTCTAATAGTAGAGTGGCATTGCCATGCATGTAATAAACAAACATTTGTGTTTAAAATAATTATTATGTTTATGTCAAAACACAGTGATGTTTTTCTGAAGGAATTGCAAAGGATAATCAGAGTTATTGGTGTCTTAAATATGAACAAAAACCATGATAAACATGAATGAAGTTGTCACAATGATGTCTTATTTTATAAGCTTATAAAATGAAAGAGTATCGTTCAACTACAAGTTAAAATTTAGCTTTGTGAATCTGTAGTATGAAATATAAAAAAGGATTATCATTTGTTCACATTTCTTAAACAAGCATATACTTCATTATAAATATAAGGGCATTCTCTCTTTATCACTTTACCTACTGCACCAACTTCTCCATATGTAAAGGATATGTATTATTCATGGGTGCAAACAGAAGAATTTGAGAGGGCTGAAATCTAATCTCTGACTATTCATACTGTAAGGAAAGGAGCTGTGTCTACCCAAATATTTTTTTTTCATAATTTTCCAGAATACACTGAACAGTGTTTCCTTTGAGTCTTATGCAAGAGTTGTAACTAGAAATTAACAGGAGTACAATAAACATTTATGATTAGTACATTAACGAGTTGTTTATTTCTTTTTCTTTCACTCATTTTTAACAAGTGATACTTATATAGCAAAATTCCTTTATGTGATTTCATAAGTATTTTCCACACTATCTTTTGTTTTACAAATTTTCCTTTTCAATTTGAAATCCAAAGCAATAAATACAAAACAATAAAAAGTGTTCAATGAATAGGACCCTATAATATGGAGAAAACAAATTTCATGGTATTTTGGTGTATTACTAATATATAAGAGCCACATTGAGACTTTATGAGCTAATAAAAAAGATCTTTCTTGTACAAATGTCTTTTCTATGCATAGATCATATCTATGACCTTTTCTTTTTTTTAGTTTAGTTTTTGATTTTTTTCATGTACAAATATAACAATTTTTTCTTTTATTCCCTGCTGTCCTCCCCCCGCTCCCATCCCATTCTTTCCACCAAATTTCTCTCCCATTCCCACTTCTCCTTGTGAGATCCATTGGGCCTGATCTAAGACTCCTGCATTAGCATGTTTTTGGATATCCTTTGAGGCATGATTTGCTCACCAGTGTGCTAACAGTGGAACTATTAATTACCCCCTCTCTTTACTTGAACTAGAAAAAAAGGGGTCTCTCAGGGTGATACCATATCTCTTGAGAGCCTGATAGGTTAGATGTTGTGGAGGGCTAACCAAGTTTAATTTTGATGTGAATTCTTGGGTTGTGGCCATTCTGGTCAATTGCTTCTTTGACATGAATTTCATTTTTTTCCACCAATGAAATTTCCATCTATTTTCTTATGATTGTATTTCAGTGATTCTTGTCTTGGTTTGACTTTGACTTTCTTTGATAAATGTGTCAACTCCATTTGCAAATTACTTTTTGGCTCTGTATCTCTCCATTATACTTTTTTGGGGTGAAGAAATTTGTTGGACCATGATTCATTTCTCTAAACAGCTAACTGTTGCACAAAAAAGGAATATTCTAGGACATATAAGAATAGCCAAGCAGAAGATGGATATATGGTCAGAAATGCCTTGTCCTAAGCAAGAGGATATTAGTACTAAAGAAAGGACATGTTAGTAATGGTTTTCTCAGCAACTCTTAACAATTTTTTATGTTAAATGGAATTTCATCCATATATTGTAAATCAAGCCTTGGCTTGATATTAGTAATATCCTAGAGAAATTCCAAATGGGAGCAACACATATTAACAACAGTACCTGTGACATTGTTATAGTAGAAAAGATAATTTTCATATTATATCTTCATCTTTGGATATACTTAAAATGTCTTTAGTAATAATCATCTCCTCAACATTTTAATAAGGGTATGAGGCTAGATATTGCCAGTAAACATTTTAGGAAAGAAAGTATGATTTGTTATGTGATAGAGCTTAAAAGCTGTGTATTTATTTTAGAATATGTGGTGCCCTTTAAAAGTCTGTATATTTTATTACATGCTTAACAAAACGTTATTTTGAGAAGGGGTGTTTAATGGACAATCTGTCACAGATCAAAATAGTTTGTTTTTAACCATGACATAAGCAAATTAAGTAAATATAAAATCTTTACTCAGGAAATATTTGTACTTCATATATATATGTTATATATAACTATACCATTATATATAATTATAATATAAATATTAATAAATAAGTAAATATTACATAATTATAACCAACTAAAAATAAATCCTAGTTTTATATAAACATTAACCTATATACCAGTAATGTATTATATATGTATGTAATCTATATAAAATTTTTGTATTATGGTATGTAGAGTAAAATGTATTAACAAAGTTTCATAATTCAGAAGCAGGTGATTTTTTTTTATTTCTTCGACTCATACAATGTTGATAAATACCCCATTCCTCTCCATCCCTCCACCCCTCCCTGGATTCCCTTTGTTCCCTCCTCCTTTTTCCCCTTCCTTCCCCCCCTTTGTCCCAGTGCCCCCCCCCCATTCCTGGAACATCCTTTAGTATGCATGACAAACTTCCTTCTGTGTCCTCCTCTCTGATGAGGTGTAAGGACTCAGTAGCATTGCCTAGAACTTTTTTTTGTGTTCCCCTTTAGTATAGGAACACTATTGTGGCTGTTAATCCATTGCCTCTAAGGATCATAGAGCCTGTGATCCATGCTAGACTTTGGGGGTTCAATGATATGTTGGTCATTGCACAGGTCACAGAAGCAGGTGATTGTAGGCTTAGAGCTTTAAAAGTTTTACATAGAAACCAAGCACATAATCTTTGGTTAGAAACCAAAAACACACACCCCATTTATAATCATGAAATATCTCAAAACTGTTTTTCTGCCACAGGCTATTCAGAAAGAGATTGAGAAGCAGAAGATTCACCTGAAGAGTGTTACAGAGCTAGGCGAGGCTTTGAAATCAGTGTTGGGAAAGAAGGAAACTTTGGTGGAAGATAAACTCAGTCTTCTGAATAGTAATTGGATAGCTGTCACTTCTAGAGCAGAAGAATGGCTAAATCTTTTGCTGGTAAGAGGAAGGAAACTTTCATTTGGAAAATCAACAAAAAAAGCAGCATTGAGGAATGGTAGTTGTGTTTAAAAAGTACTGTACGTATATATATGGGCCAGCAATTCTGTGTTTACAGATATGGGCAAGTTTTAAATTTGAAAATATATTTTCTTCTTTAATTTTATATTATCTATTAACATCTCGATTAAAGGACTTTAAATCATATTTGTGATATTTTAGTGCTGTAGAAGTGGGGGAAATTGTTAAGTGTATTTTTTTTTTACCAATACTGTTGTGGTATGTTTTTATACAATTTAGGAATACCAGAAACACATGGAAACCTTTGATCAGAATGTCGACCACATCACAAAATGGATCATTCAGGCTGATACACTTTTGGATGAATCTGAGAAAAAGAAACCACAACAAAAAGAAGACATTCTTAAAGGTAGATATGAATAGTGTTAGAAAGGACATTACGAAAAACAATCAGTTATATGTCATGTTTAATAGTAAGAAGAGTAAAAAGGGGAGCGGATGGGCGGCATATAATAGAGAAAGAAAGGCAGTAAAGAGGCCCATGGGGAGGAATATGGCGTCAGCTCTTTCCCTCTTGCGGGGAGGAGGGGACTGTGGTCAGGGATCATCTAAGGGTGTTTTTCTGCTGTCCGAGCTGACTTGGAGGTCTTGTTAGTCGCTGGAGGTTATTTCGGTCGATTCTTTTATGGTCTCGTTCGTCGCGGGCACAGTCTCTGGTGTCGCTTCTGTCTCGTTCTGTTCGTTTTTCCTCTCCCCCTCTTTCTTAGTTTCTTTTGTTCTTTTCTCTTTCCTCTTCTTTCTTTCTTTGCTTTTAGCTATCCTTTTCTTGCTCGTTTCTCGTCTTTCTGATGCTTCTCGCCGCGGCGGTCGGGTTCGGTGTTCGGATTCTCTGCCTCTGTCTTCTATGTCTTCTTGGATCTCGTTTTAGTTTCTTTTTTTTTTTCTCGGATTCGTACATTTCGAGTTTGGTAATAGTCGGTAGTTTCAGTTCGTTCGTCCTCGTCTTGTCGTTTCTTATCTTCTTCACTTCCTCGCTGCATTGCGCTTGGCGGATTCGGGCGTTCGGGATCTTGCTGCCGTTTCTTTTTCCGTTAATGCATTCTTCCTCTTGCTCTTCCTTGTTCCTTGTCTCCTTTCCTTCCATTCCTTCTTTCCTTCCTTCCTTCCTTCCTTCATTCATTTCTTCCTTCCTTCCTTCCTTTTCATGTTACTTTTATTCCTATTTTGCTCCTTTGAGTGGGAAATAATGATATCATACAGTTGTTTAATCTGTCTCTCCAAATTCAATTCTTACGTCTCTGCCCACAAATTAATACAAGATTCATTTCGCTATGGTGTTGCAAAATTATACATATTATATGATGTTTATACATTATTGAGTCCAACATTTAAAAAGGCTTCACACGGTCCACCTGATATATAATTGCTTTTGTATTTTGCCTAGGCCTTAAGCCAATTTTACAACAGATGAAACATCCCTAATCAAAAATCCAAAATTCTAAGTTTTTTAAAAGCAAAATCTTTGGATAATTACATGATGCCCCAGTGAAAAATTCTACACTATGTAACTTTGTTTCATAAGCAAAATTATTTTAAAATATTTTTAAAATTACCTTCAGGTTAAAGTAAATGTTAAACAAAAATAATTTTGCTTATAATTGTCTCATCCCAGAGATAGCTCATTATGTATATACCAATATTCCAAAATGAAAAGTTACCCAAATCTAGAATATATCTGAATGCAAATATTTTGAATAACATTTTAATTTTATTACATATACAAATAAAATAAGCATATCTCAGGATTTCTCATATTTAACTATTTTAGGACATCCTATGCTTTATTTCATACATACAAATTAATCTTATCTTTAATATAGTATCTATTAAAGGAAATTCGAGTTATAAACTTTGATACTTTATCAGTTTAAGGCTATTCCCTTTCTCAATTAAATTGAAAATGATAATTTTATGAATATAATTTAAATTAAAGATTCACTAATTATCTTGACTGAAGTTTTCAAAAACATGTGACTAATGAATTACTATTTATAAAACAGACACAACTATTGTTTATGTCCTTAAAATTCTCCTTGTTCTCTTTACTGATAGTTCTCTTTACTTTATTTTCTGAAATAAAAGGTGACCTTGTAATCACTAAGTAAGCCAGATCGTCTACAAATATGTGATTCTTCAAACATCTGCTGCATAATATTGGGATTGTAGAGAAAAAGTACAATGCCCAAGTTTCCTTTTGGATATTACAGTTATAATCCACAGAACACTAATGTTTTAATATGATATTTTGAGCTCAAATCTTTTTCATTATCTGGATCTTATTTTGTATGAATCTCTGTTATACTGTGCATTCTCCCTTGTTTATAATCAATGATCATGAAATTCCTTCAAGCATTTTGGTACAATACAATGTGTGTCATTTGACATATCAACTCTTTGAATACTTCAGTCAGAACAATACTCTATACTTAGCTAAATATTATCTATTAGAAATGTGATTTGTTTCCATCGACATTTAGCATAATAGATAAGGAGGAATTGAAAATACCTGGAATGAATAGAAAATTATGTTTAATCTACCTATCCCCACAAGCAAATATTTAAGATATTCTACAACTATTAATTTTAATAATGATAATATGAAATAAAAATATGATTTGAAATGAATTTGGTAGATAATATTCACAGTCAATGAAACATCCTTTGTTTTTTTCAAATGCCCCAATATAAAAACAGAGTTCACAACATGGTAGTAATCTAATTAACGATGAATTGTCCTTTTTTTAGATCATGAATATTCTCATTGTAATTCTGTTTTATGGAGTTTGGTTTGGATTCTTCCATTTTGTTCTTTCATATGTATGCCTGTCTTTGGCCTTCTCTCCATGCTACTACTATGTAACTACTCTCATAATCCTAACCACTGTACTCTAACGGTACTACACCTCTCTCTTTCTCTACTCTGTTCTCTCTTTCAATTTCCTATTACAAGTTCAAAGCCCTGTCTATTGCACGGATCTGGAATATAGCGTTTTTAAAAGACTGAACTTTGGAACCGACCATCTGCCCACCCACCCCCAACGGTGGACTCTACCGTGACCCTTCAAGCAGCAAAACTTGAGGCAAATCGTTGGTGACAAATGAGGACAAACTAGTTACCGAGCCCAAAATCTCAGATCTCACTCTCGCATTTGCAGCCATCTATACAGAATTAGACTGGGAAAGGTGGAAGATCTAGACAAGGTGGAACTGTTGCTAAATGCTCTTGAGAAGTGGGTCTGCCGCAGTCTCTGAAAGGGTGCAAGACCAACGACACAACAAGGTTTGTAAAGGAAAATGAAGTCCAAAATGTATTTAAGGAAATTTTGCCACTGTGAACCCCTACGAATGGGACCCCTGCATAGTTGATCATCTCTCTCTCTCTCTCTCTCTCTCTCTGTCTCTCTCTCTCTCTCTTTCTCTATCACACTTTTATTTTCTGCCACAGCCATTCTAGAACTGCATTCTGCGATGGTTTACACTTGTACTTTCAGGTCACCTACAGAACAACTAGTAACAGGAGGCATGCGCGCAGGCAACAAACAAAAAAAGCACAAAGACATTGTACCACATAAAGCCAACAAACTCGCTGATAACTTGATAAATATATGTTGCTGTGTGTGAATGCATATTGAATATAAAAAATGAGGCCTTGTATATATCCTGCATGATCTTGGGTGTTTGTACCTCTTTTTTTGTTGTGCAATGTGTGTATGTACTTGCTCGTGCCAATTGCAAGCACCATGACAAAATCCATTAGGCTATACTGAAATGTTCAAGCCATGAAAAAACAATTGATTGCAAAATTTGCATATTCTTTTGTGGTTTTATATGCTTATTTACATTTATTTTACCTAATGAAGAACCAGGGGATATGGTAGTTTTGCATGATAATCTTTGTGTTCATGCAGCATTTAATGGACAAAACCAAACAGTATAATTTGCAAAAACTTAAAACAATGCTGTAAAATTTTAAATATCTTTAGCAAAACCATCTCAGAGGAACCACTGAATTACAACACACTACTCCCAGAATGTTTAACGATTTGAGTCTGACTGCCGGCACACGTCTAATACACTATGTTAGTGCAATAGCAGTAAGGACCAGAAAGTCAGTTTGTAAATGAAATACAAGCTTCTGGTCGAGAGAAGGAAATACAATCATGCCTATTCACAACATGCAGATCTATTGCCGAAAAATTGATTCGCATATTAATATGACACCTTAGTCTATCCTTCAAGTCTGCCATATTATCCCACAAGTAGTTCCACTATGTGACAATGAAGTCTGTCATATGTCTGTTTCCCCTAATGCTGAATATGCACCCCTCTACTACGCACCAGTATGGAATAATGTGCATATTTGAAGTTGTCTCTGAATAAGAATTATGATAATGTTACTTGAGGGCATATTTAACTAGCATATGCCAATACTGAAACATAATATTAAAACTAACTCTTTCACAATATGTAGTCTTTATAACTTGTAAAGTTATCTAATAGATTTCTAAATTTTGTTTTGAGTGCATAGTTGTTTTTAAGAATTGAGCCTGCTAATTAACCAAAAAATTGATGTTATTTTTAGTTACATCCTTGGCTTAGATGCTATCTAAACGATTATAGATCCATTAGATCAAACATAAAAACGTTATGAATGAATTATGAAGTTTTATATTCTCCACATCATGAACATACAATTTAAATAAATTAATATCCTATAAGATATTTTTAAGAAACAATAAAATATACTATGAGATCATGAGTCACAAACACTACATTGATGAACAGGAAGAATTAATTCTCTATCATAGACTTAACAAATTTAACTAAGCCATAAATGTGATCAAGACTTCTAAGTAACTTAACTCTACATTCTCCGTGAATTTGTGATTATTCTCTTGGAAATCACACTTAAGTGAGACATTCAGTACATATCTTTCATTTCCCTTTAAATGCAAGGAACAAAGTATGTGAAATAATTGATTTTAATATATGTTACTTGAATGAATTGGAAGTGAAATTAAAGTTTTATTTCCCAAAATATTAGTTTATAATTTGACTATTTTTCCTTACATCAATAACTGGTATTGAGCTTCCATTTTGCTGAGGACTGTGCATAATATAGTTATTTCAGAAATATCAGTTAACAAATACAAACCAAGCATACTACATAGATATGTGATATATCTTCAAGGAGATTTTCAAATATAAGATTGAGGTAATTCTAGCAAACAATGGGTTTAGAAAACATAGATATATGTGTAACTTCCTTAACAATTAGGAGAATATATGTTTTCTCTGTCTAGCTATTTATTTCTTTGTAAGATATAGAATATATATATGCATTAATAATTTATAACAGGAAAATTAATTTAAGCCTTCAAGAGAATATTTCAAAATAGAGTACATAGAGTGTAAAATAGTGGAAATACTGAGGAGGATTTTTTCTTTTGTCTCCTTCCTGTCAGAGAAGAAAATGCTACACCCATAGAATATGGTGATAAATTCCTGAGGAGATTAGCACAAAAGTCCTTGCTATTTTTACTTAGTCATTTCAGTGTTCTTCTCTGGATGAAATAGCATATTTTGTAGAAACAAAAATCCTGGTAGTTTTAGAGGTGATCTTAAATCTCAAAACCACGATGCTTAAGCCTTATTCAGAATTCAATTAATTAAGACTGTGGTTGGTCATCAGTAGATTTCATGGAGGAGATTAAACTGGGCTAGAATCTGTGATGAAAATAGAATCATGAAAGTAGTTTGGGACTGAAAAAGGACAGAGAGTGGACAAAGTGTGAAAATTAGCATCCAGATAGACTTTGAAGGTCCTTTGTAGAGGATGGCCCTTAAAAGTAATTTGTAAAGGGCTAAAAATTTTCCTGAATACTCACTGGTAGGTCCTCCATGCACTGTTTGGTCATAAATTCCATGTGGTATGTCAATATTTCTGACACATACCATGATAAGAAATTCTAAGACCAAAAAGACAATGTGCACTGGGATCTTCGATGGGTGTTTGTTGAAGACTGTCTGTTCAGGTGTACCTCTCTATAGTGGTGATTTTAGGCATTGAGAAGGAACAACATGATGAGAAAAAAATTCTTAACTTGAAACCCTCGCATTTATTTATTAATTAATTGAGTAAATTACCAGTTTCATACTTCTACATATTTCTGTCACTTTCAGAGCCTCATTTGCATCTGCAAACCAGAAAGATGACACCCATTTTAGATTTAATTTTAATATTGCAGTGTGCAAAAATAATGTAAGAAACACAAATTTAAATGATCTGTTATAAAGATAAATAATGCTAAATATTGTACGTCAAAAATTATCTCTATGGATTGAGCAAATTACCCAATTTTTTTACTTTAGGAAAGAGACAAATATCTATAGACTAAGAGAATAAAAACAGATTTCTTTCTCTGGCCTCTACTGGAATGACCTGGAGTTCAGGTGAAATCCCTTTGCTCTTTCCATACCAGAGAAAAAACTCATTGTTGACTAATCGCACCAGAGTTTCTTTCTTACCTGCCCACAATTCAGCTCTCAAAATGCTTCTCCGCTTTATTTGGATTATTCAAGCATCGAATAACTTTGAGAAACCAAACTTTTTCTAATCAAATTGAAATCAGTAAAAGAAGATTGTAGTTTTAATAGAGTAGCCTAGACTCGGAAAAATAATCCAATGATGAGTTTAGAATCCTAAGTATATTTGATGGAAACAATGAGAAGTGACATCTTGTTTCATCTTCACTGCATTAGGGTATCTGAGTTTGGCAACATGTTTTTTAGCAAGAGTATACTATCAGAAACATAGCAGCAGTCCATGAAACATAAACAAAGGAGAACTTTATTTTTTCTCTACTTTTATCTCCTTATAAAGGTTTTATAGGATTTTTGAAACATATCTTCTCTACTGTCCATAAATAAGGGTCTTGAAACTTGCAATTAAAATTCATAGAAAACACATAATATAAATACATATGCAAATTTTAAAATGAGATTTGAAAAGCATGTCATCTTGCATTTAAACATTCATAGTTTTATTGCTGTGATGATTATAAAATGATGATTTGTTTGACTTACAATCACCAATGTAAAACTAATCTTTATGTGGGTCAGAAATTTTTGAATATTAATAGTGAGTTTTGAAAGACACAATCAGAAAGCCAGTAAATTTTTCATATAATGTAAAATATCTTTCTTCTCTCTCTCTCTCTCTCTCTCTCTCTCTCTCTCTCACACACACACACACACACACACACACACACAGAGTTGGCAGTAATATATCCTTAAATGTAGTTTTCAATATTGAAAGTAATTAGTGTTTATTAAAATACTTTGTGTTTCTTAAACATCAGTATTAAATAAATAATACCACTTATGTGACCTAGAATGTCAAATTTAGATTGTTGGATTTGATAATTAAAACCTAAATTTCTATAATCAGTTTTATTAATATGGCTGTATTGATCTTCCCCTTTTGCAATCTTTTTCTAAACACGTCCTAATTTACAACGTTTTGTGAGAGATCATAGCCATTAAGTTGGCACAATTATTTTGTTATATTATTATCCCTTTCCGATAATTTTCTATCAAGACATTAAATAGCACAAATGAAAATCATGGAAAAATATGTATTACATAATATATAATACTTGCAATTAATATCCTCAGGTATAGTACAGATTAGTTTTCAGACTATGTAATATTTTTCAGACTACTTTTATTTGATTTAAATAAGTTAGAAAGAACTGAATCTATAAACATAATATGCTAACAATATTCTTTCACATTTGTAGTTGGATATTTCAGTAGCAGAGCTAATTATATTGAAATTTAATAACAAATTTCTTGTAATTATTTTCAGTGTTTTGAATGTTGATATATAGTTGAGTTTGGCAAGCAATGTCCTTTTATAGAGCTAACTTGGTCCTATTAATATGACATTTGGAATAATTAAAGCTGCTGAATTATGAATCTTAAAAAGGAAAATAATTAATCTAATTAGTATGACTAGATTCAAAAAAATTCTTTCTTTGGTCAACAAACCTTAGATAATTACATGAGACTATGAGCGAGGTTTAAAGCTTCTCATGTCCACACAGTTATACAGCACATGTAGAAAATTGGGACTTCAGTTTATTACATAGTTATCTCCAATCTTTGTGATACTCTGCATAATTTATCATTTCTATTGATGTCAGAAAATCTACATGATTTATCTATTATGGGTTAGTATAAACTACTCAATTTCATTTCAGATAGTAGTTCCATTAATGTTCTTAATATTGAAGATTCAAAGAATGAAACAAATGAATAGATTAGGAAAGAGAGAAAGGAAAATAAAAGCAGAGAAAGGTAAGGTAGAAACCCATAAAAATGATGCATATTTTTACATTTCATTTACCTGCTCTCCGGTAATATATTTTAGAATTAGACACTCCTGTTTCTTTTGATGCTACTAAATTTTAACATTCATGAAAAAGAGAACTATTGCAAGTAATGACTAACAAAACATAGCAAGTAGATTGATTCTTATTCTAATGACATGTTTTAAGAAACTAATACATGATTTATCCAGTTCTCAAGTATGTTGTGCCAAATTTATTTCATCAATTTAAAATTGTTAGAGATATGTTGGACAAATTCCCCTACTCAGTTTCAAAAGTTAGCAACATTGTCATCAACAATGGGGAAAAGGTACACCATTGGTTACCTAATGCCAAGATAGTGCAACCAATGAAAAGGTATAATTTTGAGACCGTGCCTAATTTAATACAAGTATTTCTCATATTTTAAACTTAAGAGATTGAATAGACATTCGAATTATTTCATTTGGTTATATTTACTGTAGCATAGGAGTAAGTAGTGTCTTTTAAATACTCATGTTTACTTTAAACTTTCCTGATTGTAGAAATATGATCATCTGAAAGAATTATGTCATTAGTCTGCTCTTTATTATATTATGCTATTTATTGGTCCTTGAAACTCTTTATTTGATTGCTATGAATTATTATTTTCCTAAATTTCTATATTAATGGTGTAATGATAAATGATCTTTCAAAGTTACAAAATGGAAAGCTAAGATTGATTTATTTGAGCAATTTTAAAGTAATCTGTAGCACTTGGTTTATTTGTTCTCAATTTAGACTTCAGTGTATTTCCAGTAGGTTGATAATTTATTATAATTACTGAGATTCCAAAATCCAGATTACGAATGTTTACATCACTGTCTGTGTAAACACAGTCATTATCACACTAGTGTATACATGCACGTTGAACTAATATTTAACTAAAGGAAAGCTAACATTTTTTAAAAAATGAAGTGTATCTGAATAATTTAAAATGCTTTCAATTTACAATGAATCAATTTGTAATTAATTTTGCTTTTGTTGCATTTGTTACTTATTGTTAATTTGTGATATAAGTCACCTTTAATACCACAGCTTCAGCTAAGCCTTAGCTTCCATTAATTACTAAATTTTTCAACAAAGTACAATCATTGATAGTTGTTAAGCAATTTGAAGCAACATTAAAATATCAAGGAAAACTGTTGTCTTTCTCAGTTTCTCTGTCTCTTCTTTCTTTTGTGTCCATTTATCTGTTTATTAAAGTTTTCTATGTTCTATCTTGTATGTATTTCTATAACAGTCTTGCCAATGTTCTTAAATTTAAAACGTAAATAAAATATTAAGTCATACAATGCAAAAATTGCTGTATACGGTCTCTGGCAACTTTATAACTTCATTTTATTATTTTCTGTGTACTCTGAAGCCTATTTTGTGTGCTCTAATATTATGTGAAGTAAGTGTGATTCTAGTTCTATTGTGGGTATGTAACTGAATTAATTTATTCAATACTTAATATTCTTTGTCAATGATTACTTTTAACTCCTTCAAAAATTTTAGTATAATTTGATATTGAATAACAAGAAGTATATGACTGGTATTTTGAAATTTGGTGACACTGAGCTTCTATTTTTTTTTTTATTTTTCTGCTCATACAAACATAATAGGAACTCCTGTCCCCTCCCTCCCTCTACCCCTCCCTGGACCTCCCTGTTCCTTCCCCGCTTTGTCCCTTCCTTTCCCCCACTCCCTTCCTTTCCCTCAGTGCCCCCTCCCCCATCTCTGAAGCATCCTTTAATGAGTATATCAAACTTTCCTCTGGGTCCTCCTCTCTGATGAGGTGTAAGGACTCAGTGGCAATTCCTAGAACTCTTTCTTGTGTTCCCCTTAAGTATAGGAACATTATTGTGACTGTTAATCCCTTGCTTCTAAGGATCCTAGTGCCTTTAGTCCATGCTAGAATTTGAGGGGTCAATGATATGTTGGTCATTGAGCAGATCATGCAGAGTCCTGTTACAATTGCTTCAGCCCTAACTTGTGTGGAGTAATTTGCATATCATGACTCCTCCCATCCTTGTGCTCTTACAATCTTACTGCCCCTTCTTCCGCAAATTTCTCTGAGCTTCAGGATGGGGAGAGATTAGGCAAGCCGGGTTCTAGGTGGTTGATATAGAGTCTCTGATGTTCTGAATTATAGGTTGATAATTTTTTTTTCAGTTTTGCTGTTCCTGCAATGCCCTTGGTTCTATCCTGATGGGTATTGGATGTCACACCCTGGCCAGAGATAAAAACCTGTTAAATTAGAGTCTTGTTATAAGAGTATATTCAAAGGTAGATGGAATAGAAGTAGGAGACCGTGGTGAGAGAGGGGTGAATCACCCATTTGCAAAATGGTTACCTTCTATCTGGCAGCCTATATGCCCTCCCCTTCTAGTAAGACCATGTTACAGCAGAGAAAATAGGCCACCATCAAGGACTGAAAGTAAGTAATGAGACATCTGGTTAAGTTCACAGACTTTCCTTCCTGATCATTTCCAACTGATGGGGTACAAGCTTCTATTTATTTATGTAATTAATTCTTTGTTTCCTTGTTTTTAATATTTTATTATTACTGCTCATACAAACTTAAGAGATACACCAGTCCCCTCCCTCCCTCCACCTCCCACCCGACCCCCCACCCTCCCTCCTCCCTCCCCATCCCCCAGTGCCTCCCCCCCAGTGACTCCCCCCCTAATCCCCAGAGCATCCTTTAATGTGCATGCAAAGCTCTCCTCTGGGTCCTCCTCTCCCACGAGGTGCAAAGACCCAGGGGCATTTATCAGAACCTTTCTTGTGTTTTTAATTTTTTAAGTCAGTTCCATACTTTGCAGTCTGGACTGATCCCCAGTTGGAAATTCTCCTGTCCAAATCTCCCATATACTGACCAACATTGAATGTGTGACTGGCCATTCCAGGCTCTACTTGAGCTTTTAAAGAACAGGCACTTATGATATATCTTTCTATAAAATTGCATAAGAATTCAAAATTATGAAGACCAAGAATGGCCTGTAAAACTCACTAGTTAGAAAACTGTCTTCCTGGGTGCTGGAGAGATGGCTCAGGTGTTAAGACTCTGCCTCCCAAGCAGAAGGTCCTGAGTTCAGATCTCAGGTCCCACGTAAAATACACCAGGTGGAAATGGACCTGGCAAAGGCCTGCACTTCTGCACCTGGAAATCATAGAAAAAAGCAAGAAGGAGATAGAAGCAATCCAGGATGATTCCCGAGGTCACCTCCATAGGGACACACACACACACACACACACACACACACACACACACATAAAGAAAGAAAGAAAGAAAGAAAGAAAGAAAGAAAGAAAGAAAGAAAGAAATGAATAATGAATGAATGAATGAATAAATAAATAAACAAACAAAAAAAACTCTGTGGCTGGAGAGGTGGCTCAGGGGTTAAGCTTCTGCCTTGCAGGCGGAAGGTCCTGAGTTCGGATCCTAGACCCCACCTATAGACACTGAGCAGAAGCGGGGGCGGCCTGCGCTTCTGGCCCTGGTAGGGTGGAGCCTGTGAATACCGGGGCAGGGTAAACGAGGAGGTGGAGGAGGTGGAGGCGGTCCATGGTGGTTCCCCAATTCAATTCGTCTGTGGTTCTACACACACACGCATACACGCACAATTGAATAAATAATGAAAGAAATATTTAAAAAAAAACTGTCTTCCTTACTCAACTGATATGGCAATGTTTTAATAGTGAAGTAGTAGCTTCTTAAGTATTGCAATCAAATTCTTAAGTATATATAAACAGTAGTAATCACACACATATTAATTGGTTGATCTGTTCTTGCTAATAATACACAATTCAGTTAATTACCTATGTTAATTTTGGTTATAAAAGTGATCACTACATATGTGTATATATACATATATATGCATGCATGCATACACATATATATGTAGTAGTAAGACTAGTAACCAATAAACACTTTTTACATATAAATCTAAAGTCACACTTGCTATGGAAAACACAGAGAAGCGTAAGTTCTACTAATGACGAGATCTAAAAATCTGTGTGAAAAGAATAAATTCTCAATCGTCAAATAACACTATATTTGTATACAAGAAATAGTCCCTAACCAACTTAAGATACATTAAATAAAGAATAGAAACTCTTGATATCCGATGTTATACCCACTTAAGATTTTCTGTACTAAAAGGTCTGCCAGAACTGTCCTTAGAAATCCACTGAATCTACCGAATCCACTGAAGTGTACTAAGTAAAATATTTATGTTTTCACTATTAGTGTTATGATTATATTCTGCTAGCCCTTTTTAAGTTATTTAAACCAATTTGTTTTTATCAATAACTTGATAAAGATACCATAGTTCTATATACTAAGTATGAAAAGTGAACAATGTGGATTCACAGGGTGGCTACTCCAAATTAGGATGTAGTACAAGTGTAAATCATAGACGTATTTGGAGTACTTGGTATATAAGAGTGAATGTAAGATATACGATGAATAACTTTATATTGTATATAATTACATACAGTAATATTTGGACATATGCAAATAAATTATATAAATTAATTGTAGCTTCTTTGTTTAATTTGGCAACTAGGTCATTTAAACTTGTAATTATTAGTTGTCTTACATTACTATTGAGCTACACTGCTCTTGACAGTTTGATCTTATATAGAATGGACTTTATGATGATGGATTTTAAGAAAATATTCAAGGTATAATCGTCATACTTTCAGTATATGACCAAATACATTATTAGCATTCAGACTCTGCTTATACATTTAAAGCAATGAGAAACACAATGCTTTAAAATTAGTGCTCAACAGTAGTCTTCCTGTGCTTAAGGGGAACACAGGAAAGGGTTCTGGGGAATGCCACTGGGTCCTTGCACCTCATCGGAGAGGAGGACCCAGAGGAGAGTCTGGCATGCACATTAAAGGATGCTCCGGGGATGGGAGGGGGAGGCCCTGGGGGATAGGGAAGAAGGGAGGAGGGGAAGGGGGCATAGGGCGGTGGAAGGTTGGAGGGAGGGAGGGGACCGGTGTACCTGTTAAATTTGTATGAGTAGAAATAAAAAATAAATAAAATAAAAAAATAAAATAAATAAAATTAGTGCTCAAAAATGTTACAATCTTAATCAAGTCATATATTACTGAGAATCCAGGTTGTAAAATGCTTTTATCCATTGATTCTATGTAATTTTATGGAATCACACAGAAATATTTTAAGTCATACCTTGATAATGATCTTTTACCAATTATGTTTCATCTTTGATCAGTGAATCCTGACCATTTGCAATTTTTAATGAAGTCTAAGTTGCTAGGCTTTACCTGAATTGCTATTCATATGTTAACAGTGCCACCTAAAGACTTTCCACATCTGAAGTTTTCACTGTTTCCTGGAAGTTGTTTTTATTTTCTGGGCCTCAAGTTATGGAGCTATTCCTGGCATTATTTCACTGTTAATGTGTTTTACATCTGTGCTGATGATTGACTAGGTCTTTTGAATTTTCTCTTTAGGAATTTTGGGCCTAAGGATCGAAGTAGCTTAATGGTAAAATGTTTATCTACTATATGCAAAGCCCTGAGTTTGTTCCCCACTACAGTTAGAAAATACAAGTGTTGTTCTTAAATTCTGCCAATCAATCCCTCCAATATTAGTCATTCATTTCCTTCTTTTGAAGGAAGCATAATATCAATTCCTATTCTGTAGCAGTAATGATTCTAGGTACAATGAAACAATCTCACTTTTACAAATGATGAAAATTCATATGTAGTTGTTGTATCTGCAAATCAGTCACAATAAAAATACTACTATCTAGGAGAAAACACAAATACTTTTGGCTTCTTTTTTGAGACTGTTTTCTGCAAATTTACAGATTAATGTATGAAAGGTTTTATTTTTCATTATGAGAGATTACAAACTGAAGTCTAAATTTATCCATTCACCATTAGGGTTTTGTATTTTTTCCAGTTCCTTTGCAAAATAAAAACTTAATATGATAAGTAGTTATCCTTCACAAACAACATTCTGAAGATAGATGCACTTGGAAGTAAGTTACAACATGTCTATGATTTGAAGAGGAAAGTACAAGAGAAAAGATTTATTGATCATTGCTTTATTTTAGATGGATGCATATGATTTTAAAACAATATAGAAAAAGCATTTATTGTTCATACATACCAGACACAGGTTTAGCATAGTAAATCCTCATAGCAGTCTTATAAAGCAGATATTATTTTACCCCATGTTACAAATAAAGAAATTCAAACAAGTCAAGAAAATATACAGCAGTTACCTCAAGTTCCTCAGTTAGTAAATCATGAAACTCTACTTCAGTATATTCATTCTCGCCAAGAGCTGGCATTCTTCACTAGAAGATGAAAGACATTTTAAGGGCCTAAAAGAAGCATAAACTGAAAGGAAATCACGTATTAAGAAATCTTAAGTAAGTCCACCAAGATTCTGAAGAGAACCTTTACTATCATGCAGGAGTCTGGACTTTATTCTATCTGTTTTTAGTAGATGCATAAGATCCTTAAGTAGAAAACTTAACATAATTAAATTGATGCTTTAGAAACCTATTAACCTGGTCACTGCACAATGGATGGATATGGTTTGTCAGGAATGATATTGTACACCTCTTTCTAAGGTACTTTATGGCCTGTGTAAGGACATTAAAAGGTAGTATGAATAGAACTATAAATCAAGCTAATAGCTGTGAATTAAATCATATTTGATATTTATTTAGAGCAAGAAAAAGATTATTAGGAATAATACAATTAAGTTGACTGAGAATAGAATGTATGAAGAAAACTAGGACATTGGTGTTGTATATGGTTTGGGGAGAGTGAATAATCTCAGTTTCCTAAATGATGTATTTTAAATAAGAAATTGGCTAGTTGTTGGAAAATCTAGTTTGGAATTCACAGTGAAGTTACAGCTCAAAATATATAAGAGGAATGAAGCATGGAACTTAGAAGTCAATGCATGGAAGAACAAATATTTAATTATGGAAAGAATATTGGGAAAGGGATACCGAGTTCTAAGTTTAAACCTTTGAAAATACTCTATTTGAATATGTGGAAAGAAGATGAGCTATAGAAGAAGCAGGTGGAGGAAAACAGGTAAAACTGGCTGAAAATAGGCTCATATTATTTTAATATCCACATAATGATTAAGTTACTTCAAACAATTAACTGCTGTTCACGGAATCATATTGAACATGGATTTGCTCCCACTAAATATCAATAAATGTGAACAACTGTTCAATAACTTAAATTGTCACCAATTTTTTATTGCATGACTTTTGAAGAGTATATGACTTTGAATGATAGCCAAATGATACTAATGAAATAATTGAAATATCTTTCAAGCATATTTATAGTATTTCAGCTTCCATTTTTTAAATTATTACATTTCAAATGGCAAATGATCATTCTCACAGAAGGTAGGCCAAACTTTAGCTGTATCATGGGTTCTTAATCATGTGGAGTTGTAAGCACATCTGTCTACATCCTAAATGTATTTACTTTTATTACTTGCATTTTATATATACTGTCCAATTTTTAAAAAGAAGGCATAAAGAGTGAAAGTGGACATGCTAAGGGAATATCCATGATCAATTTGGACGAAAGGAGTAGCTGTAATAAAAATTCACTGTTTACTTTTATAAAATTGTGAAAAATAAAATACCTTTAAAATTAAAAAATATATGTAGAAAAGAGAGCTAATGAAGAATAACTACAATAAGTCAAATTATAAAGTTTTTATAAATCATTAATGGAATATATCTGAGAGCATTTAGGATTTATTGACACTCATATTTCTTTTTCTAGCCATGGTCTCATGAATAGCATTGTTTTATTCACTTCATCATCTTAACAGATAATGTGTACATATTTTGCTTATCTTTGAGTATTTATCCTTATTTTCTCCCAGGAGTTCTCAACTAATAAATTTAGAGTCAAGTCATGATAGGGAAGGTACATGGGAAAGATTTAGGTGAGAAGCAAACATGATAAACACAATCTTCCAGGGCATGTATTACATGGATTTTCCTAAACTATTTCCATAAACTGAAATAGATATGAAAGAAAATCAAGTGCTCATATGTTGTCAATGGGTTTTGAAAATATATCCTGTACAAAATAGTTTGACTGTTAAAATGCAAAGAGATTGAAAAAATAACCTTCACATTTTCTAAAGAGAATTTTGAATATTTTAGCTCCCATTATTTTCATCCATCACTGCTTTATAAGTATTTCATTTGGGAAAACAAAGACTTATTAAGAATTTTAAGACCATTATCAATATGTTATAAAATCAAATTGTTATGTATTGAAACACACTAGACTCATTCATATAATGTGCCACCTAAGAAAAAAATTCCTGAATCTAGCTAATGGTATTATTTGTCTTAGGAGAGTATATATGGAACATTTTTAATGTTAAAAATCATTTAAATATCTGAGCAGATTGCCACCTAGTCATTCAAAACATAAGGTGTGAATCCCAATTTTTACAGGAGGTTACTGTTATTTGACAAATGAGGTAATTTTGGTGAGACACATTTTATTACATGCTATATAGTGTGTATCAGACTTTTTAAAGTAAGATTAAATTCAACTTTAGAATGTCAAAAATTAGTCCAGGCAAATATATGTAAATTGACTTTCTGATACTACAGAATGATGAATTGCCTTATCTCGCATGTACATTCAGCTCTGTTGATAAGTGTTTCTCTTTCTTGCATCCTCAGGTACTTTCCCAGTTGTATTTCAAAACCTTTATAAACTATAATATGGAAACATAATGCATGTCATTAGTTTAGCTGCAGGGGGTGGAATAAATGTATTTCTTGTGGTTTATGTTTCTAATAAAAAGTAATTTTGATTTAAATTAGCACTATCTTTTTTTTTAGGCCTCCATTCCTTTGAAGGAATTGGAGCAGTTTAACTCAGATATTCAAAAATTGCTTGAACCACTGGAGGCTGAAATTCAGCAGGGGGTGAATCTGAAAGAGGAAGACTTCAATAAAGATATGGTAAATTGGTTATGATAAAAGTGTGAATGAACTAGGAGTGAAATGAATAAATATTTGGAAAGGAATTAGATAACTTACATCTCCAACTGAATTCACAGAATACTGACATTCACCTTCTATAATTTTAATGTCCTTTATAAATGTAGTATATTCTTTTTTACATTTTATTATAAATGCCAAATTGCTGCTATGACTATATAGGAACACGTTGAAATTCCAGTCAATACCTGAATTTTGTTTCGGCCTGTGATATTTTCATAATCACAGACTAGCAACAAAATAGAAAAACAGGATCATTCAAGAAGCATGGAAAGACATTCCAATCTTGTATTTAGCTGATATTATCTTTTTGTTATATTTTTGGTACAGAAATGGGAATTGTATAAAATGTAAATATTGCCTGCTACCATTTCTCACAAATAGGTTTTACAGAAAACTTGAGTAAATAGTACAGTATATCTATAAAATGGCATGAATTCATACTGCTGATTCAATGGTAGTAAAGAAAATGTGATCATCTGTACTACTCATGAACTCAGAACATTTTCCCTCAACCCCAGTTAATTTTATCACAGCTTTAACATTTCTCCCTGGCTTGAATATTTCTGTGTTACATCCGTATTGGCTGACATTTTTTTTTCCTGCTACTTTCACCTTACTTTTCACAATTTCTTTTCCCCTTTCCATGCCATCACCTCTGTGGCATTCTTAACCTTTATAAATATCATTCTGGAGTTTTTCAGAGATGTATCACTGATAGGGAGCCCTTTGAGGGTATTTTAGGGTGACATTAGAAAGAAATATACACATTTTTTGAAAATTAGCTGTAAGACATAATTGGAGAACTATTTGTACTGGATACTTTTATTCCCCACTGGGGGTAGTTCTGACTTTCTTTAGCTGCTTCACTCGGTATTTTATTGGGGGTTCAGTGGCCTTGTAAGTTCAACTCATTAAAAAAAAAAAAAAGAGAAGAGACTGGCTACCTCTACTTCATGTCAAAGAGGAAAGCACAGGTTAAGGAAGGAAAATATGCTGACCACCATTCCAGCCATAGAGTTTCACTTGGTTGTGGGAAAATAAGTCAAAAGGAATGTTCTTGTTTATTTTGTCCTTAGTGCTAGAGCATGCTTCAGAGTCTTACAAAGGCAGGTTAAAATGATCGCTGTAGACTATAACTGAATGTCTGTATTTTAAAGTTCATCAGACCATTAATTGAATGACAAATTGCAGAGGAGTGACATTCTATCTCCTTTAAGTGTATTGGCTAAGTCCTCTGACTTATTTCCAAGTATAGATATACATTATTCATATACATTCATATACATATATTACCTTTATTGTCATACAAAGCAGAATCCACATGCATGTGACTTTTAAAATTATTTTTTAACCTGAGCTCATTGACATAACTTGTATCATTGTATAGTAAGATACCTTTCATATTTGGAGTTGAAAGTTAAGAAAGTAGAGAATAATCACATGTGGAAATATATGATTATATACAACCATATCAGTTCAGTAATTACTGAGAACAATATATTTCTAAGCAAATTTAAATTATGTTTCTTAAGAGTGTGAACAAAATGAGCATAGAAAACTTTTGAAGCTGTTTTTAATTTGCATTTCGTAATATTTTATTTACATAAACATAGTGCAACATGACATATTTCAGCAATTATTTATAGCATTTGACAGTTTCATGCATTATTTTGAATAATGGCCCTTGTTGCAAATTTGAACGTTTGGCTTTTAAACATACAACAGATTATTGATTAAAAATTGTACATTTCAGACAAATTTTTACTTAGGTATTTCAAAATTTATTATCATCATCATACATTTTATATAGCAATTAGCATTATGACAAAATAAGTTTATTTCCTCAAACATTTTAATTTGTAAGACAACATTAAAAGTCAGATTCCAAAGAACACTTTTATAATAACTTGTGAATTCTATGATAATAAAGATCTCTATTTCCCATCTTCCTGTGTGTGCACCTGAAAATGTTTCCTGTGTAAGAAAGGGTCTGAAACATACTACTTTTATGTGTAAAGTACAAAATATAAATAGACAAACTGAGTGTGGTATTTTATAATAACATTTCCTAAAAGTTTTCAATTTGATTATTGGGTGCATCTACATAACATGTTTATTATCTTTGTTAACAATGTACAGCTTTTTTAAATGAAAATGAAGAATATACTTGTTGTTTCTGATCAGAGTGAAGACAATGAGGGTACAGTAAAAGAATTGTTGCAAAGAGGAGACAACTTACAACAAAGAATCACCGATGAGAGAAAGCGAGAGGAAATAAAGATTATACAGCAGCTGTTACAGACAAAACATAATGCTCTCAAGGTATTAGAGCTAAAATTATAATATAACTTGCCTTTGGTTTTTTATATGTAGGGTAAAATATATTGTGCATAAATAAAATCTGCTTAAGAGTTTTACTTACCAGAAATTCACCCTTTTTTCTCTTTAATAGCCATGCCTTATGTAACATTTTTGGTAGGTTACCTGATTTTGAATGTTGGATAGCTTAAAATTTATGATTTTGTTCTCAAAAAGAGTTTTTGAGTAATCTGGAAAAGGTATCTAAGTGTATCATTTGAAGTATTTGCAGAAAATTATCTAATAAATTTTATTTCTAAAAGCTTTTACGTTTTTATTAAAAAAACTGATCTGGTGGCCAGAATAACTGATTGTGCACTATGCCTTATTACATAATATTATTAATGATTTTAATTATAACGGGTCCAATAGATTGGTAATTTAGTACATTTTAAATAGGACTGGGGTTTTTCTCATTTTTTGATAGAATATGCTTTATGTGTTTCTCTATAACTACACATTTACAATAACCCAGTTTCCTTTTTAAAGAAATTCTTGAAAATATTCATATTGCTCTTGAAGAAGACTTTATACTTGCATATTTAGCAGCAGTAGATATGTTGTCAAGTATCCATGTGACTCATCTGGATTGCTAAAGAAAAACAGAATGAACTGTTTATTTCCTCTAGTAATATCTAAGTATTTCTAAAGATGAAAATACAGGGGTAAAAAGTTTTATGAAACCTTTTTTTGTGTTTCCATTTTTGCTTGCATGGCTGAATTTCTAGTTACCGTTAATTGTGAAGTTTTTAATTGTAAATCACACCTTTGCTGCTATGTAGCTATGTAGGTAGATCCACATGGTGGGTGGATGGAGTCTGCTTTCTATATGCAAATAAGAGGATAAAGCGTTTTCCCCTGTAGTCAACCAAATAAACACTGCTGAGAATGTAATTACACAATATTGTGCCTTGGAGAAATCCACAAGGAAAGTCTAATTGGCCAGCAGGTGTTCTGAAGGTAACTGCTGATAAATATAGTAAATAGAAAAGACCTCTTCCTCAAGGGGAATGTAAGAGCACACCATGATGTGCTCAGAAAATCAGAAAGCTGTGTAATTCACACACTTCTTACTGTGGCCAAGCTTTCACAAGCATAAACACTAATCATATGATGATAGGTTTCCTATTGATCAGCAGAATCTAGAGGTTATCAGCCATACATATCTCAAATTGTAAGATATAGGTCCATATTTCCATGTATTATGTATCATATTGCTCTAAGGAAATGAAAAGTGCTTCAGGAGTATGGCTATAAAATCCTTTCTCTATTCAAAGACATGAGCTTAATTGTGAATGAGACACAGCTTCACTCTCATCCCACAGACCAGATCTTGGAATCCTTGGATAAAAGCAATGTTTCCTCTGATCATTAGAGCCATGTATTACCATTGCTAAAAGTTTGGAAATGCCACTTATATTATGAACTTCAGTAAACTGTAAAGCCTCAAATTTGCAATAAATGGAGAATAGACTAGATGATTCCAGGCAATAGATGTCTTATTATGGGAAATTAATGACAACAATCAATTCTGCTCACCAAACCAACAAATACCAAATGTATTAATCTGCCTAGTAGCTCCATTTCTATTCTAAATAAAAAAATTGCCTAAGAAATCAGTATTTTTCCAAAGCAATTGGTTTTCTACCTTCTATTCAGAAAAATTTTCTTTTGTTCATGTTAAACTTTGACATAAAAATTCTAGTAGTTGACTCTTTCAAGCAATGAAAGCTGTAGGGTAAGACCTTATGTATTCATGAGTTACAAAGTGGCATTAAAGCTAATATATTGATTAGGGAAGATATTGAATATTGTAAAAGAACAAAATGATTGATTTTTTTCCTCTTTTGATGATTAATTATTTAGTCTCCCTTATTGTACCCTCAGGTTTAATTGGAAACCATATACTTTCTATTTCTTATATATAGTTGATCTTTGTATAATTGTAATGAGATTTCACTTAATAGAAAGGTTAGCTAAATAAACATTAAATAAAAAAGAATGGGTTTCTAACATTTAAATCTCTGTATCCACGTAAAGTCACAGCTGCGGGAATAATCATCACATACTACACCTATAGCTCAGCGTAATTCATGACTAAAATGATTTTATGCTTTTTTGTCAATCAATATTAATGGTCTAACTTACACTGGTATTTATAATACAATTACATGTGTGGTCCTTGTCTGTATAAACTTAATTTTTGCTAATAAGCTCAAAGCTGATTGTACAACTTTTAAAATTTTAAACCTTTTAAAAATCAAATACAAACTCTACGTTTTTGTAGATCTCTAGTTAAATCTATTGTATTCATATATTATACTGTTTAAACTAGGTTATATAAAAATTTAATAGCTCATTAAGATTCACTTACGTAGAAAAACGATTTCTAAACAAGTTCGAACATACTGAGAAAAATACTTTGTGTTGTTTAAGTGCCTTAGGTCTGTCCACATAGTAAAGTGATAATTTAATCATTCCTTCGTATGTTTTGCATTTAAGTATCGTTTTAACATAAGATAACCAAAATATGAGGGATTCAAATTATTTCATAAAGAAATACAGCCAGAAGTATCCTACATATATATATATATTGATATTTTAATAATATCTGCATCATGAACAGGATTTGAGGTCTCAAAGAAGAAAAAAGGCTCTAGAAATTTCTCACCAGTGGTATCAGTACAAGAGGCAGGCTGATGATCTCCTGAAATGCTTGGATGACATTGAAAAAAAATTAGCCAGCTTACCTGAACCCAGAGATGAAAAGAAAATAAAGGTAAAGTTGTTTTAGAATGACAATACTAGACTTTACTGCTTACAGCTTAACTTCTTTAAGTTAACCTGTGAGGCTCATTTGTTAAACATTGATGTTCTGGTTTCTTCTCTAAGTATCCTCTTTGTTTTGATGTTGTGTATTACTTTGCACTGTGTTTTGTTTCAGTAAATGTATTGTATTTAGTGTTATCCAATGGACACAATGTGGGTGAATAAGCTGTTTTACTTTTAGACAATGTGAAATGAACTGATTACTGTCTTGTGTTTTCTGGTAAAATTGTAATTGACTTTGTGTATCTTTGTTCCAGATGAACTATTGACTTATCGGTATATGGACGACTTCTTTCTCATGTTAGCACATTCATTTCATCAGAACATCTTCACACATCAATGTCCAATCTCTGTAGATTTATTTTCATACTGTTTGATAACGTTTTTTTCTGTTTTACACTTTTTATTTTGCTTCATTTTCAGTTGCGTTCTTCTAACTTTTAAAAAGGCAACAAAGAACTTGGTCACTTACCCTCCAAATTATATGCTGTCCTTCAAAAATTTATATTCATGCCAAATTGGGTCAACCTGCAAAGCACCTAAAAACCCCAAAGAAAGAAAATGTTTACATCTAAATATTTTCAATAGAATAGCTTCAATCGAGCAATTGGATAATACCACAAATAATATTTGGATCAATGAGTGAGGATGACTGTGACTCCTCCCAAATTTATAAATTATGAAAATGAAAATAAAGAATCTATAAAATTTCTGAGAGAAATATTTGCTGCATGTAGGTCGGTTGATGTGGTTAGCTAACTGCCCTGGGCCCTGTATTGGTTTTACTCAATAGGAAATTGATCGTGAATTGCAGAAGAAGAAAGAGGAGCTGAACGCAGTGCATAGTCAAGCTGAGGGCTTGTCTAAGATTGGGGCGGCACTGGCAGTGGAGCCAACACAGATACAGCTCAGCAAGCGCTGGCGGGAAATTGAGAGCAAATTTGCTCAGTTTCGAAGACTCAACTTTGCACAAATTGTGAGTTGTTACTGGCAAACGCACTTATGTGTTTGCTGCCACTAGTATATTAACAGAGGCCTACTAACAATAATAAGAAAAAGTGGGACACAATAACAAGCTTATAACGTCATTCTGAAAGTGAGTGGTTTCCCTCACTTGTGGCTTCTATAACATTAGAGTCTAAGTTTCAAGATGAAAAACAGAGTAACAGACACTAGAAGATATCCCCTTGTCAAAAATGAAAACCCAAATGCATCTTAATTTTTTTTGCCGCATCATTTTTCATAACATTGGCAATGTGAATTTGTCAATTTATCATACATTCACTTTACTTCAATGTCTAATCCAGAAATATGTATTGCTTTTCAGAGATCATCCCATGCTAATTTTACTTTCTTACTGTACACATGGTAAATGATAAATATTTTCTGAAACATCTTGTGATACAGACCTGCCTAAGGTCTTATTTCATCGACTAAAGAAATAATATTGTTGTCTTTATCCTTGACTTATGTAGTAATTGGGTCACAGTAATCATTAGAACTGGATGCCTAGTAAGATGTTGGTAATGGATGGAAACTTAAGCAAATGTCACTACTGAAATGTTAACAAAACAAAAGGAAATGAAATTACTGTTCTTTAAAATAACTAAATATGGGGGCTGGAGAGGTGGCTCAGGAGTTAAGCCTCCGCCTTGCAGGCGGAAGGTCCCGAGTTCGGATCCCAGATCCCACGTATAGACGCCAGGCGGAAGCGGGGGCGGCCTGCGCTTCTGGTCCTGGTAGGGCGGAGCCTGTGGATCCCGGGGCAGAAGGAGATGGAGGCGTCCATGGGGGTTCGCGAATTCGTCCGTGGTTCTACACACACACACACACACACACACACACACACACACAGACACACACGTGCGCGCACATACACACGGACATGCGCACAGTTGAATAAATAATAATAAAAAAAATTTTTAAAAAATAACTAAATATGATTCTCTCCTCTAAGTCAATTCAAAACTGTAATCTTAGTTTTAATTCTTGTAATAAAGGAGAAACCACAGAAATTCTCTGACATATACATTTCTGTTGCTACTCCAAGTTCTTAAAAGGAGAAGAAAAATGAACATGATCTTTAATTTTATGAGGAAGTGCCCAGAAACTTGGGATGTAAAAGTTTGAAACAAAGCGATTTTATAACTGTGTCAGGTAGAATGATATGAAACAAATCTCCAGCCAGTTTTCCATGTGTAAATAGCATGTGTTTCACTCCTAAAAGGAGATTTCTTGGGGATTTCTTCTGTATGATTTCTTCCAGTTAATACAATGTACAATTTAAATACACCTAAGCTAATTAATGTAACTTTTATAAATATATGTGAGAAATAATGATGTATAATACTAGGATTTCTTTTTTTGCCTCCAAGAAAATTAATGGATGTATAGTTTTCTATGAAATCCAGTGTCCTAAAGTTTAATAGAAGCTGAATATTCCAAGAAATATGACATATAACATGCGAAGACAAACTAGCCAAGCATGGTGATACATGCTTATAATTCCAACATTTGGGAATCAGAAGGAGAAGCAAGGGTTCAAGGACAGCCACGGCTACATGAGAACTTGTCCCAAAATAATAAATAAAAATAACACAACTATATCATATCTTAAATCTTGATTATAGCTTACCAGTCTCAGACTATTATTTTCATATGACATACCGTAAGCACATGTCATAAATCACCTACTTTTACAATAACAGATATCCAGTGTTCATGTATGTAGATAATCTTGGTTTATAAGTGTACCTGCAAGTATGCACATTTGTGTATGCATAGATTTGAATCAGAGAACATCTTTGGATGTTATTCTTCTGGCACCATATACTTTCTTTTACTTTTTTAGTCATATTCTTTCTCATTGGCCTTGAACTTATCAAGTATACTACACTGGCCTGCCAGCCATGGAACCCTAAAATTTTGCTCTCCCTACCTGACTGCTGGGATTATAAGTGCATGACACCACACCCAACATTTATCTTTCATAAAAACTCCAGTTTTTTTTACTGCAACACAAGCAATTTTTCAATTGAGTTCTCTCCCCAGTTCCAAGTAGAAAAATTTCTCTTTGACTTAATCAGCCATTTATAAGACAAATCTTAAGTTTGAGTTATCTAATTTCTCCATTTCAACTCAGCCTATGCTTTGATGGATCTAATACACAGGTTTAAAATTCATTGATTTGATTCACAGAACCATAGTCTCCATAAATCACCGAATTGTACTGCAACATGAACCTACTCTTAGTGGTCTCTCAGTAGCTCTTTGTACAGTATACTAATGACTGATGAATTAAAGAAAGGATATGTGAATCAGTATAAAAGTTACTACATTTTTACATTTTAAAGATGCATGCTAGAATACATGTAGAAGTTATTTAATAATTTTTATTGTATGGACAGAAATATATAATGATTTAAAAAGAAGGAATTGCCTTAAAAAGGAGTAAGATCATAAATTTTATTAAAAATAAATTTAAAAATTAGCAATAAATAGTATTATACTATAATTATTTTCCTCATAAATTATTGGTGATGTTTATATATAATAGTCTCAGTTCAGACGATTGTTATGGGGAGGATTTTTATGTTATCTCTTTAGTGTCCATACTTATAAAGCTATCACTATATGCATGGATTTTACTCTATTTAATATGACAGTTGTATTTGAAATTGGTTATTTATTAGAATTTAAGGATGCTAACCTGTAGGTCTATTGATATGGAGATGTATAGATAAATACTAGGTACATAAAAATTGCGGTATCTAAGAAGTATCTTTATATTTCACCAATTACTAATTCATTCTCAAAATTCATTTCCATGTGGCCACCAATTCTTTGAAAAGATATTCATTTATAATTATTATAGTTGAGCAGCTTAATGATTATAATGTTTGTAATAATCTTACTATGGCTCTGAGATAGAAATGGAATAATCTCAAATATCCTACCTCTAGTTTCACTCTGCTCTTTCTTTCATCTTGACTTATCCTGAAAGTCTCTGTCTGTCTCTCCAGATTTACTATTAGGACTTTGTGTTTAATTGTAGCAATTGAAAGAGTAGAATTAAGTATTTAGCATATGAGAGCTAAGTTTGAAATGAGAAGTAAATTTTCCTTATTTCAGTCACCAACTTATCAGAATTGGACTAATTAGTATAAATTTATTGACAAGACAATGATCATGATTAAACTATTTTTGCCCAAAATTTCAAGAATAAAAGGCTTTGTTTAAGAGAATCATGAGTCACACTACAGCTAAGGAAGATGATAGTCCAATAAATATAGAGTATGGCTTATATGGTAATACTGAGGATCGTCTGCCACAGAATAGAGTATGCCTTAAATAGTGTCCTCAAAATAATCTAATACTGGGGCTGGAGAGGTGGCTCAGGGGTTAAGCCTCTACTTAGCAGGTGGAGGGTCCTGATTTCGGATCCCAGACCCCATGTATAGACCCTGGGCAGAAGCAGGGGCAGCCTGGTTTCTGGTCCTGGTAGGGTGGAGCCTGTGAATCCTGGAGCAAAGTAAACAAGGAGGAGGTGAAGGCGGTCCATGGTGGTTCCACACACACATACATGCACACACAGACACACATTCATGCATACACATGCACAATTGAATAAATAATTTTAAAAATTTATAAAAAAATCTAATACTGAGGATTGTACATATTAAATGGTGGCTCAAGAGTGAACAGAGCAGAAGAAAGTATCAAATCATGTGTAAATTAACCAAATTTTTCTCGTGAAGATTTTTGTAAGATGAAACAAGGGTAATTCTTGTAAAATACCTATGACACTACATGTACTCAGTGAACCAGTTTTCTTCTTTCTATATATATCTTGAAGTGTTCTGTTTTTTTCTCTCCCTTATTTTATTTTTTCCCAATCATACAAGCTCAATAGGTACCCCCATCCTCTCCCTCCCTTCACCCCTCCCCAGTCCCCCCTTGCACTCTTCCCCCCATTTCCCTTTCCTTTCACCCCCCTCCCTTTCACCCCTTCTCCCAGTTCCTTCCCCTCCCCCCCATCCCCTGAGCATCCTTCTTCTGCCAAACCTCCCTCTGAATCCTCCCCCTAGTGAGGCATAAGGACTCAGTGGCATAGCCCAGAGCCCTTTCTTGGGCTCCCTGTTAGTATGGGAACTCTATTATGACTATTAATCCCTTTCCTCTAAGGATCCTACTGCCATTGATCCATGCTACACTTTAGGGGGGTCGTTGACATGTCAGTCATTGTGCAGGTCATGAAAAGTCCTATTATGGCTACTGCAGCCCTAACTTGTGTGGAATGTCTTGCATATCATTGGTCCTCCTCATCTTTAGGCTCTTACAATCTTGCTGTCCCCTCTTGAAGCATTCTTTAAGACATTAATAGAGTTAGGCTCAGTATGTGAAATTATTTAAAATGACCTGTATCTGACATATTTTATAATGCAAAGTACAAGTTAGATAAAAACCATTAATAGATTGTTTTTCCTGTTGTTAAATTTTGTGGAAATTATATATAAATCATATGAGCCTATTGATGAAGAACATGGTTCTATATATAAATTTGAGATATAACTCTAATTGAAACTTACTTTCAATTTGAAGTTGAAGAGAGATAAAGTAATTAGTAAGTAAAGGCTTTAAAATCAAGAAAGTAGCAAATGCTGTATACTTTCGTAGTATGCTTAATGAAATACTTGTTCATAAACCTCAGATAGCCCAAGCAATAAAAGCATATCTTTCTAAAAACACCCATGGAGTTATTAAAAAATTAAGCTCAGAAAATATAATTAAATCACCACAAAATACTATAATTTATAAGTTATGCTGGAAGATAATAAAAAGAAAAATGTACACTAGGGAAAAGAAGAAAAGCAAAGAAGGACATTAAGTATTTCATGTTCAAAATTAAAAGAGGAATCGAAATTTTTGCTCATAAGGACAGGCCATTTTGAAAATTTAACAGGAAGATATGAAAAATACTTTTTAGAAACAGAAGTATGATAATGAGAAAAAAACACCTTCTCAAATGTGATCTCATAATAGAAGACAATTATACCAATTTTGAAAGGTACTGAGGAAGTTTCTGCTTTACTGAAAGTCCTAGATGATGTGGAGAATAGAATAAAAAGGTTCAAGGTATTCATTGAAAGACTTCCCAATTGGAAAATTGGATAAAATGTGAAGAGACAAAATTGAATGACATTTACTAAAACTGAATAAGATTTAATTTATCTGAGCCTTCACATTGAGTAAAACTATTTGGAATAAAAACTGTGAGCCTACACATGTCTAACTTTCACAGACAGTGCATTAAATCACTGAGAATTTCTCATAATAGTTACCCAAGACTAAAAAAGAGAATGCCTACGAAATAGCAATAGTCACATGAGGTCAACTGTGATTCAAGATTCAAGGCAAAAATATTCAGACATACAACAATTTATATAAAAAAGGAAGAAAATATGGATTTGCTTTTACTTAAAGGATTACTCAGCCATAGGTATACAAAAAGAAAATAAAACCGAAGCAATACATCAAGCTACAAAAGCTGCTAAATTATTTGGTATGATTTATTAGCAAGTATATTTCTAGAGAATAAATAGTGTAATATACTTTTAGAATATACATGTGTAGAATACAATGAATGTCTTCAAATACATAGCATTATAGGTGAGGGGTAAAGAGCAGTTTAGTTTAAGAAGGACAGGAAATTGTCTGTTTTGGAAATAAAACAACAACAGTTACTCTGGGTATACTAACAACAAACACCAAGAATATGATGTTATTCAACACTCTTTAAATTACATTAACACATTCATTATCTTATTGCATGGACATGCTTAATACTTACCTTCACCTTCAACATTGTCATCTTTTATAATTATTGACTATTTTTCTAACCCCTCTCTCTACTAAATGGTACCCACAAAATTCACATGCGGCAATTTATACTTTCATTCGAGTCAAGAACCAATACATCATCCACTATTCTTTTTGTTCTCTTACATTTTTTTAAAAAAAATTGTGGCTGTGTGTGCTTATGTGTGTTTTTACCACCACAGTGTCATATGAAGATCAGGGGACAACTTATAAGAGTTGGTGGCTCTGTCCTTCCATGTGTATTCCAGCAATTGTACTCAGATTATCAAGCTTGGACCCATATTGCCAGTAGATTCCTTTTTATCTGATATCACTATTTTTTTCAAATCTTCTGTAATCTATAGGAAAAATTTTCATCTTTCATTAGGTCATTTCTCCGTATTTGTATTATAGGAACTCTAGTTCATAACATCACCATCTCTCAGGTTGAGTAGTGAAACTGTCTCTCACTCCTATTTTCAGTGTATTCCAACTAAAAACTTTATTCTTTCTAAGAAAATCCAGAGTGCTGCTTCTAAAATAAAAATAATTACCTTCCATATAACTCATGATGGAAACTTTATCTCCCTTCATGCTTTTCTTGATATATTTTATTTAAACACACACACTTCATTTCCATTTCATTATGTATACGGACTGCTTTTTCATGAATCATTTTTCATCTAGATATCTGCATGGTGTTTTAAATTATTTAGTCATCTTTCTTAGGGACGAGGAATAATAGGATTTTGATGAATAAGCTGAACATTTACTATTTTATTTTTTAAAAGTACATTGCTATTAAATATTTGATTTGAAAAGTGCTGATCAAAACAGCATTTTTATTAGTTACTTCTGAAAGAAGAGATTCTATGGAAAGACAAAGTCCATGACAATCAGCACCATTTTGGTAAGGAATGCATATGAATTTGGTCTCAAAAAATATTATTGAGCAAGAAACTTTTAATACGTGAAAGTAATTACAATAAAATATTTTGACAATGTCAAGTGTAATGCTTTCAGAATGCATAAGGCCCTCGAAAGTTGAAGGGAAAATAATATTTTGTATACATGCACATTCAGTGCCATAATTATAAAATATTCAGTAATTCTGTGAGTCATTAAAATTAAAACACACGTGGGTTTTTGTTACTAATTTGTAGTTTTTTTTTTAAACTTTGAACAGTATTTTACACTTACAAAGAACTTTGTGTGCATTTAATTTGGTCACAGTAATTGCATTTTCAGTATTATTTTCATTGCTATCAAAATTATCCAAAGACATATATAAGAAATTAAAGATACAAATAATAAACCTAAGGTTTCCTAAATGTAGTGGATGGAACTACAAAGAGGAAAGATCTATATTTGAAGGAGTAGAGAATTAAGCAGTTAGTCCTTATTATAGTATGCCTTGGAGTATTTAATATCTCACTGTGACTTGTATGAGAGAAATAGATTCTTCAGACTCTCACACTTGGACAGCATTTTTTTTTCAGTTCAGATTTCTGATAGGATTCCTGTTTCGTGGTCAAGAACTAGAGTTCTTGGGCTGGAGAGGTGGTTCAGGGGTTAAGCCTCTGCCTTGCAGGCTGAAGGTCCTGAGTTTGGATACTAGACCCCACGTATAGACGCCAGGCGGAAGCGGGGGCGGCCTGCATTTCTGGTCCTGGTAGGGGGGAGCCTGTGAATCTCAGAGGCGTCCAGGATGGTTCCCGAATTCGTCCGTGGTTCTACACACACACGGTCACATGAGCGCGCGCACACATACATACGCACACACGCACAATTGAATAAATAATAAAAAATTTTTAAAAAAAGAACTAGAGTTCTTTAGACAAAAAAATGGAACAGGAATTTTATCCTGTTAGAATTCTGTCATTTGTGATTGTTTCCAAATTTATATATATATATATATATATATATATATATATATATATATATATATATATATATGAAAGCAGAGCTCTTCACAAAATACCTTAGGATAAAGATTATCTGAACCTATATTTGATAATCCTGTGTAACATGCTTTTTGCTTGTTTTGCCTTCTTTTTTTTATTAAAAATTTAATTATACATTTTAAAATTTTTTACCAGTTCCCTCCCTCCCCCCTCCTCCCCCTCCCCTTCCCCCAGTGCCTCCCCCCCAATTCCCAGAGAGTCCTTTATTGTGTACGCCTAACTCTCCACTGGGTCCTCCTCTCCGATGACATATAAGGACCCAGTGGCATTTCCATAAGCCCTTTCTCTTTGTTCCCCTTAAGCATAAGATCACTACTATGGCTGTCAATCCCTTGCCTCCAGGGGTCTCGGTGCCCTTAACAGATGCTAGACTTTATGAGGGCAACAGTGCACTGGACATTGCGCAGGGCTTTTGCCTTCTTTTTATACAACAAAATATATACTTGCAATTGCAGATAAAAGAGTTTCCATAATTGTCACATAAATTTATGTCTTTACATGAAATAAAAATAAAGATTATCAGCTACCAATGCAACATCCTTTGAGAATTTGGGTATATAAACAATTTTCTTATTTAGAGACAAAATGTTCTTTAGTAAATGAAGTTGTGATATGATGGATGCCAATGGAAATATTGAACAATAAGGTAACTGCTTATATAATTTCCATCGTTTTATTTCAGTTTTGTAATTAACATACCAAAAAAGTTAAGAAAAAATCAGATATGGTAAGATCTGATTTTACTAGATTTTTTGATGACTGTAATTTTTTTCATTACAATATATTTTTGGATTTGTGTCAATCTATATAGTGAAATTAATTTAATGGTGGTTTCATAAAGAGATTCAACAAGAATCAGTTTCCAAAATTTAAGATAATGACTGATTTTCTCACCTCTCACAGTAAAACATGGAAATTCTTGATAAATACATATTTTAAAGTTTTAATTTAAAAAATATAATCAAAATCTATGATGAAACTTATTTTCCCAATGGGATTCATAAATGAACAAATCATAATGTATGATTTCAAGACTACATTGAGTGCTTACTGGTTTACATAATGTTTTCAGGACAACTCAGGACAAGCGTTTAACATGGTGTTGTATAGAGATAAAGATGAAAACTCTGTCTCTCCACATAATTCATAGGTTGGTGGAAAAAAGATCTCTAAGATGACAGTCATATGCAGTTTTCTTAAATTACTAAAAGTTTCCTCTTCAGTTGAGAACTTAAGCAAACCTTAAGCAGGTAAAATAATATATACACCAAGACAATCATCATAATGAAATTGATCAATTACAAGAAAAAATGATCATTTGGTATGCACTTGAAGAGACATATTTGTGTAGGAAATAGTGACACAGAAAATACAACTGATTTTAGCACAATGATAAAAGCCAGAGGTAGCAAAATAATAGCTGGAACAATGATGAAAATAATTATCAATCTACACTTTCTGATTCAAAGAAATTCCTTAAAGAATGATATGAAAGGATTGAGCAGATGCCTTATTCTGTTTAAGTTCTTCTTGCCAACTATAAAGACCTAGATTTGATCAGCAGGATCTATGTAAAAAAAGTCATTCTTGGACTGTACTTATAATGCCAGCACTTTGGAATCAGAAACAGAAAGTTCCTTGGGATTCACTGTCCAGCCAGACCAGTCCAAAATGTGAATCCCCCTGCCCAATGAAAAATGATGCCTCAAAAATAAGATGGATAGCACCTGAGAAACAGCAACTGAGACTGACCTCAGACCACCACACGCACACACAAAGAGAGTAATACTTAAACTTTTTAACCAAATAAGGACTGGGTTCCCTGGCTTGAGAGTCTAATTCAAAGGATTTGAGTGCTGTGTTTAAACAATGCAATGCCTGGAGTGGGAAAGTTTAAGCTGCAAAGATAATGAGCTACAAAGAAATGATAAACACATTTTAAAAGAATTGAAGAAATATTTACATATGATTAGCTAACATGCACATTATACATATGATTAGCTAACATATATACTAAAAATATACCAATGTAAATTGGTGATATGAAACTTGAGTAAGAGGTTGTTTGGAGCTTATCTGGCCCAGTTCTGATCTGTTTCATGATCTCAGCTCCTTTTTCAGTATCCTTTTTCTTGCTGAAGGATAAAATACCTCAGTCATCAACTTGACCTTTTTGCATTTTTTGGTCCCCACTATATATGCCTTGTTATTTTTCAGCCAATCATAATTTCATTATGAGGTAAAAGCTGAGAACCACTTCACATTTACCAATCAAGAGCATTATCCTTCTCTGAACTAGACAGTTGAATTTTCAGGCAAATTATTACCTTGTTTTCCTTCACTTGTTCACAATCCAGACATAGTCATAATTTGAAAATAAGTATGAGATAAAATATTTGCTATTGAAATCTGAACTTTCAAAGTACCTGACTAGGTTCCTTATTAATTGTTTGGCATTGTGACTTAATGTATCTGTTGTTCATGGTCCTCAAGCCTGAAGTAATCTGCCTTGTCCTTTGAATATATCTTGTGTGGATTCTTTGCTTTATATATTCCTTCTGCTTGAAACATTCTTCCCCAATTATCTTCATGACTAGTTCCATTCCTGAAGTCAAATACTTAAGACAAGTGTCTTCAATGAATTTCAAAATCTGCTTCTTCTCTTGTGCCTGTCTTTATCTATCTCTGTCTTTGTCCCTGTCCCTACCCCTGTACCCCCACACACAGAGGCTGAACTCATACCCCCACGTTCAAAATTCACATTGTCTTCACCACTTTTCTCTACCAAATATGCAAAAAAACTCTCAAAATTTAAACTTTTGCTAATAAATCATTTCTATTTCTAGAATAAGAACAATCCCAGTAATGCAGAAATCTGTATAGATCTGTGGTCTCAATACCAATACAATGAGCAAATACCTAATTTTTATGTGTGCATAATTCATAAGGTAATTAATTTAAAGACATTTTCAGACTATTACAAAGCTCATAAAATATAGTGTAACTGTTGATGTAACAGAATTAGAATATAAAAATTCTAAGCAGCAGAGAGTATATATGTGCAAATAATATGGAGATAAAATGATTAATCAAAATTGGAAACTAAGCCATAAAATATTCATTAAATTAGACAAAAATAGCAATGTCAACATATGTCTTTGGATATTCTCAATCTTTCTATCCCAGATCCATTTCTGTGTATGTAATTAAATATAACTATAATTTAATATTCTTCTAGAGAACCATCATTTTATATGTGCTATTTATTCAACATATTAACACAAATGATGAGTTCTTAATAGCCCTATAAATTTAAATAATTATAATGAAAATTTCAAACTAGTTTCATCATTCCTAATTATTTTATATTTAGATTATGGTTATTTTATGTAAATAATTCTATATCTATTCATTCTATGAGTAAATATTATGTCAATGAACTACAATGATTATTTCATTTTATTTCTAATTGTATAAGCATGTGATATATAATGTTACCTTTCTTACAATAGCATACTGTCAGATTTTTTAATCAGGTGGAAGTTCAACATAATTTAAAGTAATTCTCATGTTAAAATATGAATTATACGTTTCCAAAATTATTACATATAAATATGAAAGTCATTAAATAATAGTAATGTGAATTTTTAACATGTATTTTCTTTGCTAGATAGGCAATATCTACAATCTATTTTGAGCAACAGAACAAGCTTCTCTTATCAATAAAATTAATATTCTCTTTCAGTAAAATGCTATGAACTTGAAAAAAATGTTTTATTTCAAAGAACTGTCTTGAAGAGTTACCTATATTTGTAAATATGGGCATTAGGTCAGATATTGTCTTTGATAAAAAGTAAATGTTTATATATCAGTGATTTTTTTCTCCTTTTTTATTGAGAATTTTCATTTTTCATTTATAAACAAAATAGATATATGTTGTTGATCCTACCCCCTCCCTCCCACGCCTTTTCCCTCACTATCTCCATCCACACACCTCTCTAATACCCTCCCCTCCTTTCATCATTTTTGCTGTATACCACTCACCCTTCTGTCCCTCTGTTTGTGTGTATTACAGGACTCCCTTTGGGGTTCCTGCATTGTCAAGGGAGTCAGATTTCCATATCATAAATTTTGTGCAAATATTTCGGTCATTCTGTAATACAAGGTGTAGGTAACTATAATCCTGATAACCTAAAACCACTATAATTTTCACATAACTCCTGTGAGTTCATTGACATATAAAGGCAGGGATTCTAACAAGAAGATACAGTTTTAATTGTGAAATTATTAAATAATTGTATTGGTGTTGTTTTATTACTAAGAGAGATTAGTGATGGCTTCTTTTATTATGATAAACTTCCAAAAATGATAAAAATTTGCTGAAACTGGAATTCTATATACATACTTGGGGATTACAAATAAACTCAACCTTTATTTTGGATCCACTAAACTCCTATTCCTTTCATTCAATAAACATTTATCCAATGCCTCCTATATGCTAGACAATGCAAAATGAAAATAACATTGATCTACAGTAACCAAAAATGCATGATATTTGAAAAATACAACTTGTACAATGAAAAGAAAAAATGAACAAAATTAATGCAGAGCAATTTGACCTCTATTTGCAACACAATAATAAAAAGTGTAATTTTCTCCAATCTAAATTTGTTTTGAAAATATGGAACACCAGCTGGAAGGGAGCTCAAATAGCTTGTGTCATGGGATTAGAATTATTCTTCTGAACATGAGTAAAATAAATGGTTAAAAATAATTAAACCACTTGCACCATCTGGGGATCATTCTGAATCTTCAGTGATTACTTAAGACTCTCATTGTGTGGAGCATATTCTGAGAACAGAGAAATAAAACTAATTCAAGTGTATACCTTTTCTCACTTTCATTTTCACTGTCAAAACAGGATTCCAATATTTTCAAGTTTACTAAATTAACTCAGATTCTTCTGTTCTCCTTTATGAGCCAATGATTCTTCACATATTGATATGGGTTTGAGTATTATTTTCAGTGACACAAGTGCATTCATTCATGGAAGCATCATTTTATAATACAATTTTGTTGAAAAGCATGACATGTATACAATATTATTAATCTCTGCAGTATAGTTTTCTTCCCACTTTAATAAGAGACAGTTATTTAGCAAATAACCAGACAAATATCTAAGTTAATTATATTTTGAGATTTAATGCCATTTGCAATAATCGTTTTTGACAGAGTGAAGTAACTTTAAGAAAAATATGTAGGAGATTCATGAAAATAATTTTCTATTATAGTTCTTAGATTGTAGAATGGCTCTAGAGTAAAATATTAATTATAAAATAGAATAAACTACCATACTTAGAATTTGTTCCTTCATCTGTACACAGAATATGAACAACTGGCGTCTAAGCAAACACAAATATGCATGGAAAATAGAGAATATTGATTGTACCATATTTTATTATTTCCTCAATTTTATTAATGGTTATAATTCAAACTAAGAGGTTTAATTTTGACATTTTCATACATACATACATTTTATAAGCTGACAGGTACCAACCCCCTTACTAAAACCTCTGCCCTTTTTACAGATCTTCTTCCACCATCTTCAAGAGCTCACCTTCTTAATTTCACATTTATCCCAGTACCCTATTTTCTGAACCGTTAACCCTTAAAATTTCTTATCTCAAGGTTCCCTTTTCAGTTTCATAACACACACGCACACACACACATGTGCACTCACACACTACATGTGAGATAAAACCATATTTGTGTCTAAGAATCTGCTTTTCTAATATTCTGGTCACATCCATGTTCATGTAAATGTCATTTTTATTTCACTTTATATCTGAAGAAAGCTCTTTTGTACACACAGAACACATTTTCTTCAATACTCCTTTTTACATGGACATTTAAACTTGTTCTAGTTCTTAGGTACTCTAAATGTCTAGCAACAAACATACCTTTATAATTATCACTGAGATATCACAAAAGACTTACAGTCCTTTGCATATCAGAAGTGGTAGGACTTTGTGCTAGGTGTGGCAGTTAGATACAGCTGTCAACTTGACATTTCATGTCTGTTCCTTTGGGCAAATCTGTGAAGAGTCAGCAGTTAGGCAAACCCTAGGTAAAAGTTTTGCATATTTTTTAATTGATGTGGAAAGATTCAGCCCACAGCGATTGGGACCACTTCATTAGCAATTGGATAAGCTGGAGAGAACAGGTTGAGTACTTTGGTATGCATAGGCATATTAGCCTGAGGAAACATGTCCCTCTCTTAGATCTTTCTATGGATATGGTGTTGCCAGCTCTTGATGATAGTATGAACTCTCCTGATGCATTGTAACTGACAATCATAACCAAGATGGAAGTTCCTTGTTTCCCCAAGTTGTTTTAGTCATGTATTCACTAAGCAATGAGAAGATGAACCTAATATGGGAGTTTTAATTTTAATCTGCCATTGTTGCTGCTGCTGCTGTTGTTGTAGTAGTAGTAAATGAGCAAATTTGCTTTCCCAACTATATTATACCATTTTATCCAGCATTTTTGTAATTTTTTTGTGGTGATTGTTACTGGAATAAGAAAGAATATCAAAAAAGAACAATCTAGATAATTCCAAAAGTCACCCTTGGGCCTCCACAGGCACCCATACTCACATGCTCTCTGGTACATAGAAAAAGCAAATAAAATCAACATGCAAAATACCTAATTTTTTGGGATGAACAGATGGCTCAGGGGTTAAGTCTCTGTCTCGCAAGTAGAAACTGCTGAATTCGGATCCCAGGTCTCATGTAAAAAACACCAGGCAGAAACGGTAGTGGCCTGCATTTCCAGCCCAGGTGGGCAGAGCCTGGGAAATCCCAGAGTGAAGCAAGAAGGAGGTAGAAGCAATCCAGGATGATTAGCCCTGGGTCCTCCACAGGGACATAGTGACATCTGATACACACACACACACACACACACACACACACACACACACACACAAAATAAATAAGTAAAATATTAAAAATACCTAATTTTTCTATATATGAATAAATGAGCTTACCAAGAAAAAAATTAAATTAAATTATCACATTGAAATTTTATGAATATGTAATATAACTAGGAATAAACTTAATCAATGAAGTGAAATACTCCTGCAATAAAAATGTTAAAACATTAAAGCAAGTAATTTAAAAAAGAATCTAGATGACAGAAAGATCACTTATGCCCATGGACTGGAAAATATAACGTTGTATAGAATGGATGTATTGATTGAAGTGATGTATAAATTCAACATGTTTTCCAACAAAACCCCAATGACATTTTTTTTGGAACAACAATAAACCCATTCATATGGAAACACAGAAAACCTCAAAAAGTCAAATCAATTTTAAGCAGAAAAAATGCTGAAAGTAACATAATGCTTAACTAATTGTATTTGGTAAACAGTGACATAGTATTATTGTAATTAATAAAAATATATAAGTAATACTTACCTGGCAGGGGAGATACCATGATCACGAAGGTGGTTTTCCCAGGGCGAGGCTTATCCATTGCACTCCGGATGTGCTGACCCCTGCGATTTCCCCAAATGTGGGAAACTCGACTGCATAATTTGTGGTAGTGGGGGACTGCGTTCGCGCTCTCCCCTGGGGAAAAAAAATATATATATATAAGTAGACCAATGGAATAGGGTATAGGATTCAGCGATAAACCCAATGAACCACAGCTGCCTATTTATGTATTGAGGAGAGAGAGAATGAAAGAGAGAGAGAGAGAGAGAGAGAGAGAGAGAGAGAGAGAGAGGAGAGAGCATTTAGTTACATGTCAGCTTCTAGAAACAGAAATTAGGTCACTAGATTTATGAATGGGTAAATTACCTACTGAGAAATTTCACCCTCCCCATAGCCAAATAGTTTTTCACAAAGTTGTATATACTTAAAAAATGACAGACACTTTAACAAATGTTATTTGTTAACTGTATATAGTTTAGTGTTTTTTTTTTTTTTGCCTCAGGTGTATTTGACTACTTCCTACATGGATCATTGCTTACTGTATCTAATCATCTTTCTTCCTTCAACACTGCCTGCTATCATTCACAGCATAAACTCTACCCTCCACATTGTGTTCTAGAACATCTACCCAATCTTCTCATATATTGCCTACCATAATCTGAAGCAATGTATTTATGTATGTACTTGCTAACGGTTTGCTTCCCACAATATGTATGTAGGCACTATGAAAACAGAGTCATCATTTCTCTTACTGATTGATATCTTACCCAATATACAGTTTATAACATGATGGTTTGTAATAAAATTAAAGAGTGAATGAATGAATGAATGAATGGCATCTTCTGGCAGAAGTCTTTGTAGTCTTAAGGTCCTCATTTTGTATTCCTTCTTCACTGATGCTACAATGATAGTCTACTGTAGTCAATAGACTTCACTGTTCAACATGGAAAGAAAAATAGCATGATCAATTGGAGATTCTTATAGAGCTAAATTATTATAAGAAGTATTTTTTATTCAGGACTTAGGGCTTTTTACAATAAAAAATGTGTTCATGTGAATTTTCTTCATAGTTTTCTTTTATTACTGTTATTTGCTTGAAGCATTCTTTACTAGAAAAAGATTGGAGTTTTTTAAGATCCCTATATTTTTGTAAGAAATTTACTGGGCCATTAAATACTATATCTGCATGTACTATGACTGCCAAGTTTCTGTGCTGCTTACTTAAAGTCATTAGGATAAAGAAAAGAAAACCCATCATTAACTCCCACTTTTATGAACTCTTGGCAATGTGTACTAATTCCCCAAAAATAATTCATTGTAATAAAATTGGATTTTTTCTTTATCCCATATCAGGAACAGATTAAAGAAAAAATTGAAATAATGTATAATTAGGGCATCACAAAATACTCCTAATAAATTTTCAAAGGAAGCACAAAGAATAAATGGGTGAAAATAGTAATTGCTTGCTTATAAATATTTTCATTCTTAGCATCTAATATTTGTTTCAATGATATGAAAATTTATATCAGCATTATCTATTAATGAACATTATAAACATAAACTTTTTAAATGGCTATTATAAACTTTTTTAAATGTCTACTTTTTAAAAGGCTATTTTCATATTCTCTAAGTTACTTGAAATTTGTAGGTTTGCAAAGTATATTTTGGGGAGAAACAATATTCAACTGTGACTGCTATTATACACACAACACAAATTCTGTTTTTAGAAGTCATATGGACATAATTATAACTTACCTGGACATAGCCAATAGTCCAGAAAGGCATAGAATACAGGACCTCCAAATTCCCTAAATTTATATTTCTCAAGGTTATTTGTTTGATTTTATAAGTTTTCAAGCTTTTTTCTGCTTCTTAGGATATTCACGTTCAAGTTACTTTAAATATTTTTATCTTTCTGATCACAGAGAGAAATCTAACAATTTTAATTGTCTTGATTTTTTTTTTGCTCCCAGTAGATTAGATGCCAGAGGGGAATGAAAGAATGATGGTGAAAGCAAAAAATAATAAGTACAGTCAGGAAGTGGGATAAAAAAGACTATAGTGCAAATGGTCTTTAGGAAATCTTCCAGAAGGAGGAAAGAGGTAGAGGAGGAAAATGAATGTGAATGAATTACTATAATTTAACAAATTGATTTAGATATGAAAAGTTTAATTTTATTTTTCTTACTCATTTATCCAAAAATATATTTAGTCAAAATAGCCATACGTCTTTTACCTACTTATAAACGAATGTTTTAATTCATGATAGATTTCCAACATGAATCAGAAAAAATGCTATAAGTTAAATTTTTCTGTGTGAATTGCTTAAAAATCTAGATATGTTTATGCTGCATGTAAGCTAAGTCATAGAATTATATATTCATATACATGTTAGTTTGTAAATATACACTTGGTTTTAGAGAAAATGCCTGCCGAGCCCACTGAGGTGATGGCACTTGTAGTTTACTCACTATATTTTGTTCATATTCCAAACTGTCTGCTTGTAATTCCTTACTTTTTATTGTGGGCATAAATTTTTGTGAATGTTTTAAAAGCAAACACTATCAAATTATTCCCAATTATGTCATGCATTGCAAGGACTCTTCAGTTTATTGTTTATTGTTTACTCAGTGAGTGGTAATAATGTAAAACTATTTACAGAGGTAGTCACTATACCATCTCAGACATTTTGTCCTGATCTATGATTCCATAAATTTCAGTTAGTTGGTAGTTTGTCCTTTTCAGTCTTTTGATTATATGTAAGCCTTGTTTTATTGTAAAGTCAATTGGTTGGGGCTGTACTGATTAACAAGCATGCTTTAAAAAGATCTTTAGCACTATAATCCATTATTTTGTCTCCACTACTTAATGCTGGTTCAGAGTTCTACCTGGCTACTTTAATTGATTACAATATTAGATTAAAAGTTGAATCAATACAGCTGTATATTAAGAATACATTAATACTTTCAATATCTTTCTACTGCTAATCTTAACCCATTGAAATAAGAATGTACAGTCACTATTTTCTTTTATGCAATACACTAAGCTACATAATCATAGGTAGTATAAATCTCTTTTCATTAATGTTGAAATCTATTGCATCATTCTACATATCGTATTATATAAATGTTCACCTAGGATACTTTTCTAGGCTAATGATAAGAAGTGATGTATTCTTTGTCAAACCTGTGAAAAAGGAGTCAAAAATTATTCCTATATATCATAGTAACAAAAGTTTACTTGTAAGAGTCTCTCTTTGTGACCTTTACAGTGGATAAACAATCTATTTGAATAGTTAAGTTGTATGGAAATTAGTGTGGTTTCTATAATATACAAGAATATGAGTTAAACTTAGTTCACTTTAAGAAATGACCTACCTCTATAGCTGATTATATTTTTTCTATTTTGGCTAAAAATTATGAAAAACTTACATACAAAGTACCAATTAAAGCTGTAATTTTGTCATGAATATTTTCTAAGATTTTTAACCTGTTGTGGAATGCACCAAAATATTTGCATATAGGAATTAAGGAATGATATTTACTTTATGAAAAATACAATCTTTATCATTACTCTGTTTCTGTCAGATCTAACTAATGCTTTGTGGTTATGCAGTATTTTTGATAATATAATTATGACTTCTGCAATTTTTAACACTTTAATTTTTTCTTCTTTGGCAATTTCATGCATGAATACAATGAGCCATATTATTTTCATGATTTACTATCCAATTCCATCTCCCTTGTTTTTCCAGTATAAAGTTTCTTCTCTCCAACAAGTCTCCTTCCTATGTAAATGTATTTTTGCATGTCTGACCAACTGAATTTCATCTGAGTTACTTTTCCTGGCATGTGCCAGAGTGTTGATAATACATCAGTTTGTATACCATTGAGTAAAGTAGCTTTCTTTCCTTAATCTAATATTAATCTTTACTACTCCCTCTAGGAGGTGTGGTTCCTCTTGATAATGTCCCCCTTCCTAGGAGGTGTGGTTCCTCTTGAGAACTTCCCTTTCCTAGGAGGTGTGGTTCCTCTTGAGAACTTCCCCCTCCTTGGTGAATATTTGATAAGCCAAATCTTCTGCAGGTCTTCTGCAAGTATGAATAACTGTAGGAAATTCTCGGACAGAATAGTCCTGTCAGGACCAGAAGATACTGTCTGACAGGAATGCTCTTATACCTTTTAGCTTTTGTATTATTGCTGTTCCTGATCCCATAATGTCTGTGTACCTGTGTAGGGATCCCAAGGACTGTGTTTGCTTTTTGCTTTTGTTCAGAGACTGTGTCTCATGTGTCCCACAATTTTCTGGCTCACCATGTAAGTGAAAGAGAATGGCCTTTAACTTGTGATTTTTCTCTTATCTCCCAAATTCTGAAGTTACAGATGCATGCTACCTAGTTTGCTACTACTCCTAGTTTATGTGGTATTGGTATTTGAAACCAGAGCTTTGTGTATTGGAGACAATCCACCATACTAACTGAAGTATATCCCCAATCCCAACTCTCCGTTTTCAAAAATTATTTCCTAGATACAGCACCCTTCACCAATCTTCCCTTGTCTTTTTATATGTTCCTCGTAAATATTTACAAGTGAATGTATATTTTAAAGCGGTCTTTACTGCTATTTCATCTTTCTATGAGGAAATTTAGCAAATTCATTTTCATTATTTGATCTCCATGAACTGCATGAATTTAATAGTTCTTAAACTTCTAACTTTACTACATAGTCACTATACCCAGAATACCACAAAAAGGCCAAAAGATGTTATATGATAGCCTTTAGCTAGTTTAGTTTTAACTGGAGTAACAGTTAAAATCATAAGAACTCTTAAACTAATACCAAGAAAGATTTCTTTATAACATACACATTATGCCTATTTAAGTTCTGAGTATACAAAATATAAATTATAAGTATGTACTAAAATGTTAGAACCAAATATGTGTTTTATAAATTTGTATGATTTTAATTGTAAAATACTTTTACACTTATGATTGTTCCTTCATTTTATCTAACAGTTATTTTACTCACGCATAATATACTATGGGCTCTATTTAAATCTTCTCTGTGTTTTATTACAACTGGAATAAGTAACTTCATTTGTTGGTCAATCTCAGCATTACATGATAGTCATTTTTCTTTTTGTAGGTTTAAATATGAAATTTTTGATAATACCATATGTAAGAAGAAACTACATAAGAATAAACAGATTCCCATTACTCCATTTTCTATACAAGCTCATAATCAACAAATTTGAGTGATTATTCGAAATCTCTATCTTCTAAAATTTAATTAGAATATGTAAGTCCAAGTGCTATCAAAACTTTGGCATCATCATAGCATTTGAATGTATCCCTAAACAATGAACATGAACAATTTAACCTAAACTGATCTCATATGTGCCACAGTCTCCTCTTCAAAATAATTTTTCAATGATGTCCCCTTCCTGTGAGCTGATACAGTAATTTTTGCTAAATTACTATTTAATGTGGCATTGTCCAGAAATTCACTGTGAATTATTTAAAAGTATTAATAAAACAGTATACAAATTCCAAATATGATAGCCAGTCTTGAAGTCATACTAATGATTCATAAATGAAATGGAAATGGAGAATACAACTTACATTAGACAAGTAGTTTCAAACGTCTTAGAAAGAAGATATGGAGATCATTACAGTTATATAGAAAGATTGAATAATTATGTATTTACCCTTGGTCATTTACATGTTATAAACATGCTCTGAATGTCACAAGAAATTAAAATTTTCAAAGATTATGAAACATTTTTTCCAAAAGCTAGTCAAAATTGTGTTAAAGAGATTATTTATTTCTATTCACTATCAAATTCCCAGAAATCCTCTTCTTACCATCATGTCTTGGTTTATGTGTGACCTCAGAAAAAGAGGATGGTAGGAATGAGAGATTACATCACATACATGCATTAAAATATCTTCTTAAAACAATATCAGATCCAATTGATGCACATCAACAAAAATAAATTTTATCATAAAATTTCATAGCATATGCGCTGGAAAGATAGTTCAGAGGTTAAGATTCTGCCTTGCAAGCAGAAGGTCCTGAGTTCAGATTCCAGGTCCCAGGTAAAAAAACGCCAAGCAGAAATGGCAGTGGCTTGCACTTCCAGCTCTGGTGGGCGAAGCCTGCAAAATCCTAGAGAGAAGCAAGAAGGAGGTAGAAGCAATCCAGTATGATTCCCAAAATCACCCTTGGTCTTCCACAGGGACACACAATGCCCTCTGATATGCATGCATGCATGCACATGTACAGTAAATAAATAAATAAATAAAATTTTAAAAAATATTCCTAGTATGTATCTTAGTTTCCTCAATTCAACCGATCTATACCACTAAACTTGTGCTATCTGTGATGACTGCAATGTTATAAACATTTTATAAAATTTATTTTATACATTCCAGCATACATTCATATGCAGTTATAAATAGGGATATTTTAGGAATTATAAACATTCTAATGTATTTTGTTGCAGACTAAAAGAAAAAAACAGAATTTTATCATCAGCAGTTTAAGAGAGCAAGATGCATTGTTTTCATATTCAGATGGTATCTTAAATAATAAGATATACCTTTCTTATTTTTTGGCTCGTGCTGACTGGAAAAAAAATTAAAACTTCAGTATGTTTAAACGACTTTTTTAATGCTATGTTAGAGTATGGAGTGAAAAGAATATGACAAAGGTAGTCAATTTATTTCAATTAATTGACATGAATTGCCCCAAGACTTACAGCTGTCAGTCTTGAAAATAAGTACAATATATGTATTGATAGAGTTTGCCTTTCCCATAATACCTTTGGTAATATTTCTTTGAAGGATATTATAATTTTATTTTAAAATGGTTTGTTTTAATGAAGAGTAAAAGAAACTTTTTAAGATAGATGCAAAATGTGAAACATTTAGAATTCATATAGATACAGTATTCTATAGAATTGTTGCCCATTGATGAATGCATGGATATAGCATCTTGATATGTTGGCCAAAACTTCTCATATTTGGGAAAAAGTATATTACTCTGTATGTATTAAATTATCCTGTTGGATATATATGTTTATGTGTATATATACAAATATACAGTATATTCTTACAAATGTCCAAGTTATGTTTGCCAGCTGGAATTCTTGTAATTAATGTGTAGGTATTTTGCAGTGTGATATTTGATCAAGATACTAACACAAGTAGAAGGTTGCTGATTTATGGCAAATTTGAGGGCCACAAAAAGTAGTATGGTGGCTTTGAAAGTTTCATATTTATGGGGCTGGAGAGGTGGCTCAGGGGCTAAGCTTCTACCTTGCAGGCAGAAGGTCCTGAGTTTGGATCCTAGATCCCACATATAGAAATGGCCTGAGTTTCTGGTCCTGGAAGGGCAGAGCCTGTGAATCCTGGGGCAGAGTAAACAAGGAGGAGATGGAGGCAGCCCATGGTGGTTCCCGAATTCACCCATGATTCTATACACACACACACACACACACACACACACACACATATAAACACACACCCACAATTGAATAAACAATTTTTTTAAATAAAAGAAAGTTTCATATTTATTTTGGTCTCACTAGGCATCTTAGCTCTTGAAATACATTGGGTCCATGTATGTGTATATGTGTGTGTGCACGTGTATGCATGCATGCATGTGTGAATGTGTGTGTGTGTGTGTGTGTGTGTGTGTGTGTACATGCTCATGTGGGAAAGATGTGCATGTGTCTGTATTGAAGTATGCTGTGTCTGCATGTCAATAGCAGACACCTATAGACCACCATGAAAAGCTAGAGAATTGTGTGCAGCCTACATTCTCAAAGTCCTGGGTTAAGACTGTATTTGACCTTAAATCTCTTTTTTTTTTGACATAATCTTCCAGATTTCAGAGTTGTGAGTTCGAAATTAATTAATGTTTAAGGAAATCTCATTTAAAGCTACCTGCATCAAATCAAAATATAATTAATGAAAACCACCAAATGAAGTAAATATTTAGATTTAAAATCGAGTTCAGTTAAAGTCAAGTTAGTAAAAAGAAACAAGTTTCTTTTTAGTACCTTGGTCTTTTATTACATCGGACATTTTATTTAATTTCCTTGCTATCATTAACTTAAAATTACTATTTTATGAAGCATCAAATATAAATTTAATTAAGATTAAGGAAGCCAAATGTCAATTTTCAAAAGCAAACAAAAATGACAGGAATAAATGAAATTATTTCATATCTTAGAGAAAAAGTTGAAAGTATGAACATCAAAACTTTTTGGAATTGCAGTTTTTTTAATGAGACTGGTGCATTTACATATTTTTAATTTCTGTCAAATTCTAAGATGTGCTTTGATAAACCAGATGAATAGTATTATGAAAAACAAAAGAAAGTATAGTTTACCCTCAACTAAACACTGTCCCTAATATTAGAAAAAATCATCTTCAAGAACAGATTTAAAATGTTTATTATTTAAAAATTATATTTTCACTCTTCTATAAAACACTGTAATAAACGTGCTTGATTTATGTCATGTAGATCTTTGTTTCAGAGGTAAAAAGCAATGTAAATCTGAAAGACAGAAATGTTATTAAGAGCAAATGTGCTGGGATGATAGCAAGTTGCAACGTACTGGTTTGACTTTTGATTTTGACTTTACTCAGTGTTGAACCCAACATACATATAGGTGGACATTTCACATCTACATTCTCTTGGAGCTATATGTACATTTAAATAGGCAAAGCGCTTTGTTTGAAATGGAGAAATGGAAAGTTTAAACTTTGAAATCTATGGTTAAATACTAAATTTGCTTCATAATACTCTAACTTTCTATGGTTGTTGAAATTAAAAATTACAATTGCCTATGTACTATGCTATTGGTGATGAAAGAATATGTGTCATGGATTTGATTAAGATAAATACACACATATCTAATAAATCAATTTCACAAATCATGTCACTTGAGAACTGACCTATAATTATGAGTTCACTACAATGCAATTATATGATCCATCTAAATTGAACTATTTTTATTTTTTGTCATGTAAGAATTGAGCGTAAGATTTCTGACCCAAAGAAATTGAAAAGAAGCCAAACAGATCAGCTTATAATTTTATCTCAACGTTGTGTGGGTTTTCATTTGGGATACCAAAATTCTTTTAATTATATTACTGAAAAAATGAGTGTGGTCCTGTCAAAAAAAAAAAAAAGGCTGTGCAGTAATAAATAACTGTGTAAGCATACTCATTGTCCAAACTTCCCTTGAGACCATGCCACTGAACCTTCCAGCCGACCCTATCAACAGTCAGGTGGCAGCTGATCAATTCAAAACAAAGTTACTGGGAGAATAATTTCAATTACAAGACTGTTGCTGCCTATACTGTAGACAGAATAGAGCAGAGGTCATCCATCTTCCTGAATTTGCATGACAAGTAGCATGTGCTTTTTGCTCTTATAAAGAATGGGGAAAGAGGTAGTACTGGCAAACTCTAAAGATGCCTGGGGCTGTGAAATCTAGCCACGTTTGGCATTTGGATATCAATGAAAAGAGTGTCCATGCAGAACAACAAAATGTACCAGCAGAATTAAGTCAGGACATTCTGTAACAACAGAAATTCTAGAGTTTGGCACCTTTATTAGCAGATTACTTTAGGAAGAAACTAGGAATGAGGGGGGGACACAGTGTCCAACTTGGTTAAGAGGTACATACTCACCAAACCTCTTTGTGCTCCCTCCTGCACTTCAGTCAAGATTAGGAGAAAATTATTTGAGAAATGTTCTTTTCTCATGACATATGCAAAACCAGGCCCCTAACATATTTCACTCTTATATTTACAGTAAGAAAAAATTAAATGAAAAGTCATCTGATGATATCCTTTGCCTAAAATCAAACTACCTTCTTTCTAAACTGAAGATTTTGGCCTTTCAGCTTATATTCATATGTTATATGTGCATATGCCATTACAGAACGCTTCTCATGTTTTTGGAAGTTTAAAATATTTATACAATGTGTAACCATTTTCCAAGACTTTTATTCATGTGGTTATTTATAATTCACTTCCAGTACTCTGTCAATTATACATTGGATTCTATAGACTCAGCGATGGAAATTTAATTATCGCAAAGCTAAAAACATGTACTTTTGTATATCTGTACCAGCACACTCTCCGGGAGGAAACAATGGTAGTGATGAGTGAAGACATGCCTTTGGAAATTTCTTATGTGCCTTCTACTTATCTGACTGAGATCAGTCATATCTCGAAAGCCCTATCAGAAGTGGAACAACTTCTCAGTGCTCCTGAACTCTGTGCCAAGGATTTCGAAGATCTCTTTAAGCAAGAGGAGTCTCTTAAGGTAAAAACAAAGCACTCGCATTAGATTTTATGGGATGATCACAGTGATCATATTTAATTCAGAACTAAGAACTTCAAGTGCACATGTATTAAAGAAACTTTTGCCTATACTTGAAATTGTTTCAAATTCAAGGGGGATATCTGAGGTGTAAATGAATAACACACTAAATGAATAACACTAAATAATAGTGTCAAAAAACCTTTTCTAATTAAAGGAATGCACACAAAATAATAGGTTTTACCTGACCTTGAGGCAGAATTGCACAAGTACTTTGATAAACTATTTCCAACCAATTCATTATTTTATTCTCTTTTTCCCTGAATGGGAAATTATTTGAGCTGTAAATAATATGCCGTGTACATTACTTTAGTTTCATATTTTCTTCATATAATTCACATATTATATTTCAAATTAATGTCAATTCCTATTCAGTGATATGTAAAAAAATGATAAAATAAGACAGGTGTAATTGAATGATTCACTGGTAATATAAACATGTGGGAGGCTAGCAAGGAGAATTTTAATCTCTAGGCCACCCTAAACTACCACACAATGGAAAGAGTAAGAAAGGTAAGGAGAGATGGAAGGAGGGAGTTGAATAAATTATTTTCTTCAAAACCACTAGACAAAGGCTTCCAACCAAACTGAGCTATTTTCAAACCATTAAACTGTGTGTTATGAATTCTGAACCAAGACAAATCATGGTAAGGTAATAAGCAACGGATTTTTGTCGGCAGTGTCTGAAGACAAATGAATATAACATCAAGAAAATGTGCATAAAATGTGTATCGAGATAGTTTTGTGATCATACATTTCATATTCACAATGAATTATTATAGTGTAGCCAGAGCATAGTATTTTCTAGTAGGAGCATCAGAAGATTGTTGACAGATGAGTTTGCTATCAGCAGCAATATTAGCTAAAGTATTTTGAATGCTAAATGTTTTCTTGGCCACTCGTTCCATATCACACATTTTTCTGCGTAAGTATCAAGTAGATAATGTTGTTTTTCTTTGAAATCAGTGTTTCAATGTCTTGAGTGACTTCACTTTAATATCTTACATTAAGTCAAATAAGCTATAAAATTGCACACTAAAATAAAATAAATGCAGCATTTATGTCTGGAACTAGTTCATCTATTTCTGCATGGTGTTATATCTTATGCTCTTTGAAATGAAAGGCAAATCCCTTATGGGTACAGTGAAGAAAAGCAAACCAATAATTTGATAAAGGAGACATGCCAGCATACCTGACATTATTCATATTAACTAATATCTCATGATCTCATGACAGCACAGTTTGCAAGTTCATTATTGTCATACAACATACAAATCATTGCTAATCACCTAATACCCAATCTTTTTCATGCTCTTAGAGATATTGGTTAGAAAAGCAATGACTCCAAGTTTATCATTTTCTCTACTGAATTTCTTTGACTTTGTTCTGTTTATGCTGGTACACTCAGAATGATAGGACATGTCTGAAATCAATCACTTTTCATTTGATCATCATGATATATTTAGTATTATAGCTGATGTCAATTTTAATAGGAATAATTCATATGGTATGTAAGAAGGTATTGTTGCATATTTGATTAAACTGCATTGTTGAATCCTTGTAAGATATATTGTTGGCATGATTCATATCTCTCACAACAAACCTGCAGTATAAAAAAAAAAACCTTCTTGTCTTCATTGACTTTTGAGGATTAGAGAGTTTGTGGGGGGAGGTGGTAGTTGTGTGTGAGAGTCAGACAGATAGAAAGACAATGGGGCATGTGTATCTACCATGGAATACCTGTGAAGGTCAGAGGTTTTCTTCTGAGACTTGCTTCTTTCCTTCCAATGCGTGAGTTCCAAGGATCGAATTCAGTTTGTCAAATTTGATGGGGAGCACCTTTTCCTGGTAAGCCAATTTGCCAGCCTTGAAGGGGGATATTTTCGAACTCATTCTTTTCAATGGATATGTATTTTCTCTCAAGGGTGTTTGTCATTGTCATTATCCAGCAGTTAAAAATAGAAAAGGAGTGCTGCCTGGAAAGGTTTGTAATTTTTATCTTGATGGATTTGTTTTAGTCAAATTTCAAACTCTAGTATGCAGTGCCATCGTTTAAGGCATATATTCATAAATATTTCTGGAAAGTGATATACAACACATGTAGTGTGCAATAAGCCAAAATGGCCATTTAATTAACAATCATAACTAAAATAGTAATATGGTTTAAACAAAAATCTTGTTTCTATTATAATTTTTTACTACTCTGTGCATGTAAACAATGAAGTACCATTTTTATGTCATTCTTCCTTATTCCTCCTTCTGCTAGTCAAAACTCTCTTTTCCAAACTAACTTCTTCCCTACTGTTATGACTTCGTGTGTGTGTGTTCATTGAGGTTGAGCTTCCAAAGCATTTTGACAAACTATGAAGATCTTTGCCCTCATTTGCAAACCATCATTTAAGAATATTATTCTAGCTATGAGATGATTAGAGATGGCTAAGAAACATCTGCATCTTTAATATTTTTCATGTAACTGTTGTCATTATTAATGCATTAATTCTATTTAGTTACATAAAAAGATAACATTATTTAAACAATGTGGCAGTACAGTTTTTTAAAGAAATTTTGAAAATGTCTCATGCGATTAAGAATAAAAAGTATTTTGTTTTTAATAGTAAAAAAGATAGATAATCTTAATATAATCAAATATATAATTGCTAGGGTAACTGACCAAACCATGATTTAGAAAATCATATATGAAAGCAAAAGCATGACAATTTTTCCACATTAAAATCTAACTGAGCAAGTTTTGTTCTTAAGAGCTTTACAGTTTTGAAAGAGTGTCATGAAGTGAAAATTATCCATCAAAGTATCCATTGGGAAGAATCAGTTGGACAGCCACCATGTCTCTGGGAGTTTTCTTCACTTTGGTGCCTTCCACACTCTTAGGACCTCATGCATTGCCTTTCTTCACTTAACATTCCTGGCACCTACCAACTGCAAGGAGGCCTGACTGTTTGTCTTTATGTCTGTACTCATCAGGATCATAAGTTTCAAGAGAGCAAAGCTTTACATGTCTACATCTTCCTCCAATCTCAAGCAAAAAGAGATCACATTGGGGAAAAAACAGCCCTCACAGAGCATTCAGAGTAATGCTAAAGCAACACTCAATGACTTGCATCATATTTACGGTGCTATAGGACACAGTAAAATGTTCATCATAATGATGTTTTTCACTGGCTCCTTTTTCCTGAGCATTGCTTCCTAGAGTCTTTCTCATCAGGAAACTGCATGTTCAGTAGTCTCCACTGTCAACTTGACAGTTGTTAGGTGGGCTTCTGAGTACTCCAATGACGAATCATCTAGTTAAAACAGTAATTTATGCAAAGTTGTAGGAAATTGTCTTAATCCAAGTGAAAAGACCTGCCCATTGTGAGTGACATCATTCTCTAGGCAAGTGATGTGTATAAAGATATGTACTAGATAAAGAACCATCTTTAAACATATCTACCCTCTGACCTTCATAGATACACTATAGTGCACACATATTCCCATGTCTCTGTCTCTCTCTCTTTCTCCCTCTCTCTAACTCTCTATCTCTCTCTCAAGTACACAAACACACACACACACACTGGTTTTTCCCCCTCTGATGTTGATTTTACATATAATTGGTCAATTTTCTTTGCTCCTGCTCATAATTTTTGTGCCGCGAGTAACCTGGAATCATAAGCAAGAATAGAATCTCTTAATCATCTGTGGTGTTTCGGTCAGGTATTTTTTAGAGAAAGAGAATATAAAATGAAACAGAACTCAGTCCCAGAGAAATGGAATATGGTTGAGGCATTGTGGAACTCAGAATCATGGGCACCCTCATTGCAGTTACTTTGCATGTTATTGATAAATTTATGACCAAATGGCTTAAGGAAGCAAGGGCTTATATTCTGGTTTATGATTGTTGGTTACAGTCCTTCATCTAACTTGGCAAGAAAATACAAACCAATACCAAAAGCTGAGAAAACTGGCCATACCATATCCACAGGAGTATTGAGAGAGATAATCTTCACTTGCCATACCATCATGTTTGGCCAAGTATACCAAAGGATGTCAACTTTTCTTACCAGCTCTCTCTACCTTCTTCAGCAGCCCAGGGAATAACCCTGCTCTAAATTGGCGGGGTCTCTCCAATCAGTTAGAGAATCTCCTGCAGACTTTCTTGGGGCTTAACTCAACTACTAGTTTTTCTTAACAGGGCCAGAACTCAGAGCCACAGTTGCCAAGTTGACATCAGTGTCTAAGTATGTCAACTCCTTTCTTAGGGTATAGTTCTGTAAGAATTCTTTCAAAGACACTCTTGAAATAAGGGCACATAATGGTATGTGTTCAGCATTTGTCAGACAAAATCTTTTGACACATTCCACTCCACACTTTTATGTAAATGCACAGTGATGGTTAGTTCACTAATAAGTTCCTTAGTTTTTCAGTTAGGGTTTGGCATTGCCACGTGTGGATTTTAGGACATAAATATAAGTGTGGCTTATAATAAGCACAAGGTGACATTCTGCATTATTAAGAAGTGAACTGAATGGTGCAATGCTCTTCCAAAATCACCTTTATTTGCTTCTTTAATCTTACCCATAACTCTGTGAAATAGCCAAAATAATTCCATGTTTGTGGACTAATAAACTAAAGATACAAAATGTCACTATTAAATATGGACATAACTCATATTAGTGAAGCAAGGACCTCTGTTTTTCAATGCAAGGGATCAAACTCCCATGCTTTGTACATACTAGGAAAAAGTTGTATCATGGAACAACTGAATGAGTAAAGTGAACAAGATTTTAACCCAAACAACTATTTCTTGAATCTGTTCTGTTACCTGCCTTCCAATACACCTCTTTCTAGGGTGCTATGTTGTCTACAGCAAAGGTGAATTGAGGCAAAAAAGGTGGAATGTTCAAGTTCATCATGCCTATCTATCTAAAATTATAATTCTAAATTGGTATTGTGCCAACTTAAAAGGATTCTAAGGAAAGAAAGAAGGAAGAAGGACATGTAATAGAAAGAGGACCACAGAAATAAAGACAGCCCAGGTTTAACTTGAATTACACAAGGGGTTGTTTGTGAGTTTCAAAAGACAAACATGATATAAAGTAAAGCTACTTGTGTCTTCTCTATTTGGTTGATGGATTATATGTAGAATTTAAGGCCTGAAATGAATTGTTAAGGAAAGTAGTTCTCTTAAGGAGGCAGAATTCATTCATTTTGATGCTTTATTAAGCTCTTTCCTTTTGCCAGGAAATGTCTTTACTGTTCCAATAACAGTGAATAGAGGCAAACAATCTTTGAAGTAGTAAACAATATAAGCAAGGAAACAAAAATAAGTCAATATCATCCATTAAAGGTGATGCATTATGAAAAGAGCAAAGCACAGAATTAGATAAGGAGATATAGAGCCATTAAATAGCTAGGAACAGAACGATGAGAGAAGTGTGATCGCATTATTTTTTAAATAGTATAGAAAGGACTTTTGAGAAAAGACTGAAAAATAGGTACAGGAATCAGCTTTGCTGTCTAAGGAGAGGAAACTACTCACAGTTCCAAATGTGGGAGTGAACATATCTTGATCATAGAATAGCAAGAAGGCCAGAACTGCAGGGGTTAGTAAAATGAGAGATGCAAGGAATGAGATACGAGTTTGGGGTTGGCCAGTTTTGACTGCCAGTTGTAAAGTATACCTTTCATACTGACAAAAATAAGATTCTTGGAAAAAAGGGTTTTTGGAGTTTTTTGTGCAAATGGGTCATACAGCTATTTTTTTTAATGGTCACCATGATTTTTGGGTTAAAAGAGAACTTTGCACTCCAACCTAAAAGTCAATAAGTCCACAAGATAGATGCTAGTGATTTGGATGGAGGAGAGACCCAAGACTGCAGATTTGTATCTGTATTGACATGGAGACATACATGTGTGGCTTAGGATCACTTGACAGAGGATTTGTAGCTCAAGTAAGAGAGATTCTCTCTGAACAGGGATAATCTCTCCTTTGTTACTTTTGTTTGATAGACTTCAGCCTTGCCTTGAAATAGAGCCAGAAGTATAGGCTATAGATATGTTAGCATTCTGGTTGAGAGTTCCCTCTTTTTTTGCAACCTATTTCATGCCACTTACATATAAATTTAATTAAAATATCTAATGCTACAAGAAAAGTGACTCTTTTTCTATTGTAATGCTAGGGGAATTAGATAATGGCAGGAAGTACCATATGCACAGATCTAAATAACATATCTAATGAAAATAAAGGAATGATTATGTGCATAGTAAAATAAAAGGATATAGCTGCGTAAAAGGTTGAATTTTTCATCAAACTGAAAACGTTGCACCAAAGTGATACTATAGCTGTTCTAAATTAAATAATGATGGATCATAAAAAGGCACAACACAACTTATGGTTACAAATTATTTTGAATTCTCCTTAACTAGTTCAACAGTTTATTCATGGAAAAGCATAATATTCATTAATGTTTTATGAAAGGCCTTGTAAGACTGATTTTTCACGCTATATTTAAATAGTTTAAATATTATTATTTATCTATGAAAAAAATTCTTTCCTCCAATATAACTAATCATAATTAATTCATTATTAATATAAATCCTTGACTGTTATAATGATTTGGTATTTACTTTACATATATTTCTGTGCTTCCTTTACTACTTCAAAATATTATTCAGTTGTCAATGATTTGAATCTTACTTAAATGATTGTTATGATACATTATTTTCCATTTTTCCTACAATGAAGAAATTATATGTTTGAAATACTCTAATACATAGTTCACATATATATGTCTTTTATATTTTTAATTTCATATATTATTATGTTTTGTATGTGTACATATGTATAGACATGTGTGTGAGGGTATCTGTGTGTGGCATATATACACGTGTATATGAAAGGTAATGTACCCACAAGTGAGTAGAACACAGAAAAAAATCTGATATTATGCACTGTAACTTTCCATTTTAATTGAGATAGTGTCTTTCACCAAAACCGAAACACCCTATTTCAAAAAGTCAAATTACCATAGAGCTGCAAAAAGTAACATTTTAAATTTTCATTAAAAATTTGAAAAAAATTTAGTTAATGGCTACTTCAGTGCTTTTGGTTGAACATTTTACTGAATGGCCTAGAAGCTTAATGGGACATAAGGAATATAACAATTATATTTTATGGTATGAAATCAACTAGATTTTGAGGCTTTTGTATTCCCTATGTCTTTTATTATATTTCAACAATCTACCCTTAAAATCTGTTGCCCTTACAGCTAAAAATGTATATCTATGGTACTTTCCTATCAAAAATGAAAGTTTTGTGCTCTTATATTAACAAAGTTCTATATGTCAATGGCAATTTTAGTACCTTACACTATATGAAGAAATTACTATTTTTACTTTTATTTGAGATTGCTTATGATCAGAGAAAAGATTTATCACTGTACATTTGGATCAGTAACTTGATGAAAATGCATGTAGTTAATGAGAGCAACAATGACAACAACAATAATGAAATTATTATGGATATTTCTTCAAGTTTAGAATTTTGAAACCTTTAATTTATTATTTGCCATTTTATTATATTTTTCATTTTTATAAAGATTAAATTTATTCTTTGAGAATTTTTGTATATAGTAAATTCTGATTGTTCTCACTGTTCCATACTTTCTTATCTCCTTCCCTTGTTTTTCTTCTTTACTTCTGAACCTGCATCTTCTAGAATCAAGGGCTTAGTAGGCACTCAGTACATATCTCTTTAATGGGGATTTGGTACATCCAAGCATGGAATTTCTGTGATAAATGTGATAAAAGGCCATAGCAAATTTAACCTATGAATATAAAGACCAAGATGGAGATACTATCTGCTTATTTTTTATATAATTGGTTAAATCAACTAGGTGCATGTGTTCTAAAATATTTATAGATATACCAACGAAAAGTCATTTGATCTAAGTCCATAAAAACTGAATTCTAAGTCAATAATTTATGGAAGTATTTGGCCACCAAGCAATGATAATGTTACTAGTATTTTTCCTCATTTCCAAGCTTTCATTGTATGGCTATGGCAAGCAGCAAGCTAGAAAGTCTGGGAAAGTACTAGACTTAAATGTAAAAGACTTAAATCCATACTTCCAGATGCTGAATCTGAGCCTTAGTAGTGGTGCCTGTGTGCAAAATAAATAAAATTTCAAAAATCTGTTTTCATGAAATCAAAATTGGATTAGGGGTGATGTCTTTCCCATACTACTCAGTGCTATTATGAAGATAGAATTCACTTATATAGGATCACATGGAAATATTCTTTATATGTGCAGTTATATAATTTTCAGAATCTGACAAGAGTGCATTGCTTCACTAAATAGCTAAACATCAGGATAATTATTGTAAGTTGAACTTCTACATAAAGAATCCTAAAAAAACAACTAACTTTAGTTATCAAATCTTATCAGCTTGAAAATTTATATGTACAATATTTTTTAAAATGGTTGAAACAACATAAAATGCACTTAATTTCCAGATTTAAAAATGTCTTTAAATCAAAGAAATTACATGTAAGACAAAAACTTTGCTTTTAGCAAATTTCTAGTAGACATTCACATATATTTTCTGCTACTCTCTGTCACTGTATTTCTTGGAAATAGGTACCATTTTCTGTTCTATTTATTTTAGTTCCTAGACAAATAAGTCACTTTATTTTTTAAACATTTTTTTATTATCTCCGCTCATACAAGCTTAATAGGTACACCGGTTCCCTCCCTCCCTCCTCCTACCCCTAACCCCTCTGCTCACCTTCCCCTCACCTCTCCCTCCCCACCACCCAGTGCCTCCCCTCCCCCAATCCCCGGAGAATCCTTTAATGTGCATTCCAAACTCTCCTCTGGGTCCTCCTCTCCGATGACATACAAGGACCCAGTGGCATTTCCCTGACCCTTTCCTTTGTTCTCCTTAAGCATAGGAACACTATTTTGGCTGTCAATCCCTTGCCTCCAAGGATCTTGGTGCGTTTAACAAATGCTAGACTTTCTGGGGTCAATAGTGTGTTGGACATTGTGCAGGGCATGCAAAGTCCAATTATGATTGCTTCGGCCCTAACTTGTGTGGAGTATCTTGCAAATCATTGTTCCTCCCATCCTTTTGCTCTTACAATCTTACCGCCCCTCTTCCGCAAATTTCCCTGAGCTTCAGGATGGGGAGAGATTAGTCTGGCCTAGTTCTAGGTGATTAAGGACATTGTTTGTAAATTATACATGAGTAATTACCACCAGATGTTGTCCCTTCCTAAATATGACTTTTTATACCTCAGGCAAAAATAAAAGGTGTTCTTATCGTTAGATAGCTGTAAGAAGCTTGTTCTCATATGTTTCTGTTTCTCTTTCTGCCTCTATATGTCTCTCTTTTCTCTTTTGTTCTTTGTCTCCTCTTCTTTCTCCTTTTCTTCTTTCTTTGACTTTAAAATTGTTTTTCTTTAGATTTACACATAAAGTTTAGAGGAATTACATAAAAGTGTTGCTTTGCTTTTCTTCCCAGAACATACTTCAGTATATTTCTCAAATATCAATAACATGAATTATTTATAAAACAGGTATGATTTTACTAAAAGTATTCACTATTATCCAAAATAGTATGTGGTCATTTATATTAACTTCTGTACATTTTATTAGATTTTATCTTATATGGTATTTATCTGAATTTGCTTGGTCACTCACAATGAATGCTCCATTTTATCAAAATAATAAGATGGGCTGGAGAGATGACTCACAGGTTAAAGCATTTGCCTCACATACAAAAGGGCCTGCATATGAAAATATGCCAAATGGGAATGTCAGGAGCCTATAATTCTGGCCCTAGATGTCTGAGCCTGGAAAGCCCTCCAGTGTCACCCTTGGGCCCACACAGACAGACGCATTTACATGCCCTGTTATACATATACTATATGCACATTTACACACACACACACACACACACACACACACACACACACACACACACACTAAAATAAAGCAATATGATAACTATGATTTCTGGTTTAAATATAATCAAGGCTGTACAGTGAATAGAGGAAAGAAAAAAAATCATTTCTTCTTTGCATTCCTTTAAATATCACCAGCCTTTTGACTTTTCCTTGGTCTCTTTTATTCTTAACATTTTTTCTTCCTGTTACATCTTGCTCATTTATGTAAAATTTAAGAGCGTCTCCTGGTTCTATAATATCTGGAAATGTAAAATGCCATATGCCCAACTTTTAACTAAGAGAAAAACATTTGCTTCCACCCAAGTCTCCTTTGCCCTGTGTCTGTCAGAATTTTCTATAAAATGATTTAGACAATGTGCACTATTTAACCCAAAATGCACCTATCACAAGCTGGGGGATTATTTCCAGATAGGCTGAAATAAAAAAGACTTTGCTGAATGCTTGGAGCAGTGAAGTACAGTTTTTATGTTTTCCATTTTGTTCTTGATGTCTGTGACATCTGGGAGATATGAGCAAACCAAACATAATTCCAAATTAAGGACTGAGTTTTTTGTTAGGTTTCTAAGATACTTTGGAGAAACCATAGGGAAACTCAGACAAAACACACAGATGTTCTTTCTTTCCACTATTTCTTCTAACAGCTAAACATGCACAACAAGTAAAAGGGGATAAACAAGCAGAGATACCTGAACAGCTCACAACATCTGTTGGCATCTGAATGTGTATTTGGAAAAGTTAATAGACAGTGTAACAAATTATTCTATTCCAACTAGATTTTCATAAACAACTTAAACTCAACAAAGACTTATTATGTTTCTTTTGTATGGTATTTCTCCTGGGGAGATGCTGCACTGATGTCTATTCACCCACAGAAAGGGAACCAACAACAGACCTAAGTAACACCAAAGTACACCTCGGAGAACCGATGAGTTTGGTGGGGTAATTTAGAATAGTATGAATAAGGGTTTAGAAATGATTTGATGGAAGGTGCATCAATGAAAAACATCACCCGCCCATAGGTGACATCTCATGAATGTTGCATCTCTGGATATCTTTAAAAGGTTTGCGGGTAGTTCAACAGAAGGTCTCTGAGTCTCTTCCTGAAAACTCATCTGGTTGAAAGTATTTTACTCCTACCAGTTGTCACTGTTTCATAACTTTAACTTGTTGATCTCAGGCACTTCTTGAGATTTAATAACCCTAGGTCAGGGATGAAATGTTTTACTTGTGAGGAAATTACTACACAATTGGCTTACCTGCCTTTGCTTATCATTTTACAACACATGACAATGAAAATACTACTTGATCCTTGTGTTTTGGACCTTTTTATATTATTCATTGCACATACCATGGTTATACAAACAATAAAGGGCATGGAAGACATAATCCAAATACACATGCATACGCGCACGCGTGCACACACATACACACACACACACACACAATAGTAAGTTAAGTATTAACTGCATTTCTGAAAACAGAAACTAGAGCCAAAATGAGCTAAATCAAAGAAAATCTTACACTGAGCTTTGACAACCTTTGACATTTAGATACTATTAGTAACTGAGACAAAATGTTATTTCCTCTGTATCAGTTACTCTTCTCTATTGCTGTGAGACAGCACTCACAGTCAAGCAACTTAAGAGAGTAAGCGAGATTTATTCAGTTTAAATTTCCTGAGAGGAGATGCAGTCCCTCGTGACAGAAAAGGCACAGCTAGTTGGCAGAAGATGGAGGCAATCTAAGTTATGTCCATCAAGGAGGCTCAGAGCTGCAAAACTGCAAGATGCAAGAGCAGATATCTCTCAGACATAGGGTAGGACTATTTGACCCCAAGACTCACCCTCTGTGACTGCCTTCCTTCACCAAAATTCTGTCTCTTAAAGGTGCCATAACCTTCCCAAACGACTAAAGATTCAAACATATGAGCCTATGGGAGACATCTCACATCTTAAACTATAACAACATCCAAGGTGATGTTGTAAATGTGCTATTGCTAACAGCTCATATGTTCACAACTTTATGAGAAAGGCATGATGATTGCATCCACATTTTTAAGGAGAAACTGCAGCCTGTAGAAGTTTGCTAGCTTCTGCAGGTTGTAAGAGTTTGTAAATAACATAGTTTGAGTTCCTATCTGTGTGGTTTACTCCAAATTCTCTTTCAACTTTTATAGTAGCCTAATAGTGGTATAGGAAATATTCAGTTAAAAACACATATTAATAAAATTTGAAAAATGGGCCTGAAATGCATATCTATAGGCAATGAAGTATCCTTTCAGATATGTGTTTCAGTTGGTAAACTTGGAGATTAGATTGGATTAAAAAATTGGATCCACATTTTTACCCTTAAAGATTGGTTCGAAATTACGTAAAAGCTGTGTTATTGATGTATTCTCATGAGAAAGAATCCTTAATGTGGCAGGATTAATTGGAGACAAAAAAATGAGGTAAAAATGAATTAAGGAGATAATTGGTTTCGATCTTCCTGGGGTAAATTTAAAAACTCTACCTTTGATTCAAGTAAGTTTGTTAGTAACTTTCTTTTTCTTCATAATATTGTCAACTAAATTTACAGAAATATATTTTTGGCCTACTATTTAAACAGTTTAATTGGTTGAAGGATTTTCTTTAAGATAAATATAATAATGCCATGTTTGTCTTTCCACTAATTTACAGACTGGAGTTCTCTTTCTGCACTTTCTTTTTCCTCCTCCTATTTGTATTATTGTAGCCTGAAGCAGATTTAACCATTAGTTGATTACATGTTGGATGTCTCCTCTGTTGGGGCCCATGAGCATTTATTCTACTATCTTGGTATCTTCTGTATTTCTTTTTCTTTGTTAACTAAATGAACGTGGTTTGTGTCAAGATGATATACATTGGGGGAGAAAGGTATGATGATCCACATAAATGAGAACAGAGGAAATATGTCTGGGAATGGAACATAGGGAACCATATACTTTTTAATGTTTTTCTTTTTCTATTTTCATGTGCGTATGTTTATTTGAAGTATGCACACATATGTTTGCATGATTTGCATGTGTATGGGTATATGTATGTGTTTGGGTATGTGTGCACATACTCTGGGGACTTGAGATTTATATCAGGAATCATCCTGAACTGTTCATCTACCTTATTAATTTAAAGATAAAACTGTCGGCTTATTTGTAATGCTAGTGTGAGTAGCCAGCACGTTCTGGGGGTTTCCAGGTGTTGATACTGAGCATGGAATTACATGTAACTGTCACACATGTCCAGCATTTTTATGTGAGGCTTGAGGAATTGAATTCTGATTGTTTTACCTGCAGGGCAAGCACTTTAATCACTGAGCAATTTCCCTAGTCCTTAAGCTTCTTATTTTGGCAGTGAAAATTCAATATAAGTATACAGTGTAATTTGATCAAATCTACCCACCCCTCTCATTTATCAAGCCCCTTTGCCCCAGTATGTCTCCTTTTTAAATTCTTGACATATTTCTATTTTTCAGTAATCACCTAAGTTCAATAAATGCTCATCATATGAACATGGTTGTTGGGCCTTTATCTTCCACATTTTCCACATAAAACTTGACGACAGCTCTACTCTTCCAATTATTCATTCTAGAATTTTTAGTGTTATTTTGAATCCTGCCATTAGTGAATCACATTCAGTTAGCCACCAATTCCAAAATCTTTAACTTTAGAATATATAAAGAATTATAACTCTGATATCACTGATTTTAACACACTGTATTACCACACATCACTTTTCCTTTCCATAACACACATAAAGTCGGCCCTCAATCCTTAGCCAGAAATATCTATTTAAATAAAATATTAAATCGCAAAACCTATATGTTGGAAACTCTGAGCCTCTCCAATCTCCTTATAAACAATTGGAAAGATCCTGGAAAAGTTGCCAATTTCACTCTTTCTGTGCTATTCTCCCAACAGTGTCTGGCTTACATCCTCTTGCCAAAGTTACCTTCTTCATATCTCTTACCATCTGAGATACAATGCAATATCAAGGGTTTTGCATTTACTCTGCCTTCCTGGAATGTCGTCATTTTTTTCTTTACATGCTTCACTTCATGTATAGAAGGGCGTTATGTAGATTTCAGCTTTAACTAAGATTTGCACCGAGTTAGATTGCACACCGTGTTTCCCTGTTTTAACTCTGTTCCTCAGCACTTACTACTATCGCATTGGCTGGAGAGTTTACTCCTTTGTCATCTTTGTTTTATTTGCTCTTCTGGCTCACTGCTACATCCCAAGATATGACGTAAACCTAGAACAGGGTAGGTTCTCTATGAATTTCTCTTAAGTTTATAAGTAAAGACAGATACATAGCACTCAGAGATACAAAAAGAAACCAGTAACATGCATCACTGGGGAAGGTGAGAGGCTGAAGTAAAGGAAGGAATTGACATACAAAAAAAGTTACTAGTGAAGCAATAAGAGATTTCCCTTACAGTAATATATATGGAACAAACAAATGTGCAAATAGATAAACTGAACCCAGGTATTCATATGCAAACACGTTTCTCTCACCTCAGAACCCAGGAAATAGGAGGATGAAAAGTACAAGGGCATGCTTTGTAATTCCAAAGGGAATTCCAGGCTGTCACACACAACAAAGTGATACCCTATTTCAAAATCCCAAGAAAAAAAAGTGAATTTAATGTCTTTTCTGCTGTCTACTGATATGAATCATTCAGGGAAATGAAAACTACGCAATCTCTGGGAAGCAATTTTAGCATTTCTTTTTCAAATGTGAACTCATTCTTGAGTGTCCAAGCCAAGGTCTTGTACTAGTCAAATATTCTACCACTGAGGTACATCTCTATCGCTCCCCACGACATACACAAACAGATTATCACTGAAATGCAGAACATAATTTTAGGATAAGAAAAACAGAAACAATTTTATATTCTACTATATTTCAGCCTATGTTTTGTATACTTATAATTTTATTTTACTTGACATTATGAAGTTTTATGTCAATATTTTATTATGAAGAACACACTTTAGAAGTCTCAGTAGTTGTGTGTGTGTGTGTTGTGTGTGTGTTCTATCTTTTTGCATGGTATTAAATAAAAGTGTGAAAAATACCTATAAACTATAAAATGTGTCCGTTTATCAATTGAGAATTGAAGTTTATATATGTGTTGAATTTCATTACACATTTTAGATCAGGAGCACTCACATTCATTGTCATGGTATAGAGATGATGCCATAGATATCATAAGTATTTCTATATAAGAAAACATACTGATGCTGTTCACATTATTTCAGAGAACAAAAGCACTGCAATAGGTAAGGGAAAGTTAAAAAATTCATTGAATTACTTTTTAAGTCATTTTTATCAGGGGCAATTAAGGGTAAGGTCAATTTATTGAATGCTACTATACTCCAGTTTGGGTTCATTGAGTTCCTGACAGATAAATAGTTTGATTATTTACGTGGGAAGTTCAGACTCTGTACGGAAACACTACGACAGCAGGGAGTTATTGCCACTTTACATTAAAGAGAAGAAAAACTGAGCATCAGATATCTACCTCTCATGATAGAAAGCATAGCATAACTATGCTCTCTTTATCTCCACACAATTAGCTCACAGATACTATCCGTTTTTTACTTCCCTAAGTATGTTTTTTTGCAGTTAATGGTTTCTCTCTTTAGCCTGTTGAAGATGGATAGTCCACAATCTTGAATAAAGGTCCTAAATATTTTCATTATTTTTGTATAGATGTCCTTTGATATGTGCTTTCATCAGAAAGAAACACTCACGTTTTAAAATAACTTATTTCACAATGTAAAAGGTCCATACGATTATAACTGTGTTTGTCATGTTTTTCAAGTAGATATAAGAATAGCAACAGAATGGCTCATAGATTTCAACTTGTCCTTATCTTATTAGTGGCTTTCATCTTTCAGTTATGAAATTATTTCACTATTTTTCTATTGGATTCTTAGTTAACACTGTGAATCAGAATTGTAATGTTGCATAACACTTTAAAATACTGAACATATGAATTTGAGTAAAATAACTTTGTTAAAATTAAAAGTCCTTTATAGTTTTTATTTTAAAATTTTCTTCTTATATAAAAAAGTGACTAAAAGTGAAGCATCTTATGGAATATCCAGTCTAGAAGAGGGGAGACTAAGTTATAATGGCAAGCCAAAACTAAAAAGGAAAGTAACCAAAAAGCTTTTCATTTCTATTTTGACATCATATTTTCAGAAAAGATAAACAACAATTCAAGAAACAAATGGAAATGCTGTATCCCATAGTGATCCTAGGGAATTTTTCTGTCACCATGGTAACTACAGAAGCTATGGTTTCATTTTTGGAGGGTCAGAAACTATAAAGATCACTTATTTCTAGACAAACAAAACAATCAAAAGCTGTAAGTGATCTTATCTTTGGCTTTAAACTGGAAAATGTGTTCAAATTTTTCTTTGGTGCATATTCCATTCTTCTATGTGTAATTACTGGGAGACAGGAGTGTGTGTAGGGACTTAAAATTTTTCTGGAATCTAGCCAATTTTGACAGCATTCTTTGGGAATACACCAAGGTACTATTATCTAGGTACCTGTTGTGTGTGACATCCCTTGCCCAAGTTTGCTATTTTATTTACATTTAGGCAGAAAGTTTCCTGGTTTTGTAATACACAGTTATTTAATTAATCAAACTGCTTGTAACTGATTTTCATCAGTTGTGCTATATCCAGAAAACTGAAAGTTATTTCAGATTTTTGGAGTTCAAATGTACAGAAAACGTATTTATAAGTGTATGCGTATGCACATATGAATACATTTGCACAGGAATATATACAAATACACAAGTACACACATCACATCAAAACTATAAGCTGATAATTTTGGAATGTGTTAGTGTTAAGATCTATCTTGTATTCATAATTTTGGCCTCCATTTTTTATTTGTATTTCAAGCATTTGCACTCTCAGAGTGTAAATCAAGAAGATTTAGTTAAATGTGAATTTAAAGAGTCATTGTTGTTCCAAAAGAATTAGAAAACTTATTGAATGTATGGATCTTTCCAAATGAAGTAGCAGTCAAGCAAAGAGAAAATCAGGACTTACAGAATCAGAAGTATAATCAGATAAACTATGGCTGAAATTAGACTGCCCAATTCAGGCAATTTTCAGATGCAGTGGTAAAATTGCATTACACCATTTTTCTAATACAGGGCCTAATAATGCAATAGTCATAGTCCTAAACACATCAAAAATATAGGTTCAAAGCCATCTAACATGGTTGTAGAATTTGAGACAACCAAAGATAAATGAAGAATATTGGAAACATACTTGTGGCCAAGTGTACCAGTAATAGATATTAAATCCACCCAGATTCTACTTACTATTTTGAATTTTTGTTTTATTGCCAACTTTATTATCAAATGTAAGTTTTTTGTCAATAAAAGGTCACTGCTGTAAAATACACATAAGGCAGGAAGGGCAAAACCAATATATAGATGTGTAGAGCTTCAAAGACCCTCATAAAGATATAGGTATGATTATGAGTCATTAAAAGTAATATGATCTAATTTTGTTATAAAAACAATCTCTTTGAGCTATAATGTGGACTAGTGATGGGAAGTGGAAAACTATGGAAGCAAAAAGACACCTGAGTAACTGCTTCAGTAATAGATAATGACGTTAATTTAGAGCTGTAATAAGAGGAGTTAATAGAAAAATATATTTTTGGATTTAATATGAAAGAATAGCCAACATAGGTTATGCGACAAATTGAATAGTAGAGTTAAAAGATCAAGGGTGACTGCAAGATGTCACCTGAATAATTGCCAATTCATATGACATCGTGTCAATTGGGGTTGTGTTAGTGGGGAAGGAAGAGAAAACTCTGGTGCTGAAGCCCAAATTTAGTTTTATCCAGTGAGTGAGAATGCCAGGTGAAGTATCCTAATACCAAGAAAAACACTGAGAATGATTAATATGGATTTTTGAGGTGCAGCTCATCTAAAATGCAGGGTTGGTGTATCATTATCCTA